>OY750786.1:5030000-6263750 GCA_963556745.1 Catoptria pinella | reverse complement strand
CATTTAGACCGGCTACGAGCAGCTGGAGATAGTATACTCATCTCAAAAGAAGTCATAGGTCAGTACATACAACCATAGTGTAACAATACAGGGTGTCAGTAGCACCCGAGCGAAAACTTTCAGGGCATAGTCGACCCATAATATTGAAGTCATCCGGAAGTGGAATTTCCCGTCGCAAAATTAATAAATTGAGTGTTTATTTTTTTCTATCACATAGAGTCTGTCTTAGTTGCATAAAACCTAAATTTACAGAAAAGTAATTAAAATATCAAAATTTTATTTTTAAGACAAATACTGTCTTAATCCGAATAACATTACAAGAAGAGTTAATTATGCTCAAACTCGCCGGACACACAGCAAGGTTGATTTCCCCTTGCAATAATACTCTGACTAATGTCAACCTTAACACTATTTTGGTTACACAGGAAGTTTTGTCAAAACTGGTAGACCATTTTCTTAACTGTACATCTGTGTCGATTATCACCGGCTATCGTCGCCGCCTTCGACCCTGAACATAGACAGGTTCAAGCTGGAAGAGCTGGAGATTGAAAACAAGAAGCTTCGTGAACATCTGGAGATAGTATACTTCTCTCATACAACATAGGCTTTTGGAATAAAAAAAAATGAGAAGACGAAGCATTTATAAAAGTTCAAATAGAAACAGATATGTCCTCCGGCCTCACCCGACTTCCATAGACGATTTTTAAAATTGATATCCTAAAACTGCCATACGAATGGAAAGATAGGAAGTTTTATTAAATGAAGACTTCATTTTATTTAAAAAAATAATTAGCATTCAAATTTTTTGAAAAATAAAATAATAAAATGTTATAATGACATGATACAATAATAAAATGTTATATTTCATGGTCTTCCTTCTGTTTAAGATGCTGTGTTATTAAAAAACAAATATCCTAATGAGTAACCCTTTCGATTGGTATTATTTTTTGCTTTTTAAAGCTGTTTCATTGTTAGTATTTTTCACAGGTTTTTGAAGGTTTCCTTTTTTTAAAGCTTTTAAAATGTGATATTGTTTGTTTAGAACAACTGGGCATCATGCAGCAAGAATTGGACAGGAGACGAGACGAATGTGTACAGTTGAAGAGTGTTCTCAGCAACCAGGTATGTGAAATATCTTTAATTTATTATAATATTTCTTCTCAAGCGAAGCGAAATATTCTAAACCGGTGGTTCCCAATCAGTTTTTTCCACGTACCCCTTCAAGAATAAGATATCCTCCAGTGACTTATACGAAATCGGATAGCTACATTTGAAACCTTTCTATGACATCTGCGTTTAATCATTACAAATATATCGATTATCAAATTCAACGAATAGGTACTTTTTCATAAAAAATAAGAATTCTTTATTCATTTTTGGGTGTAAGGTTTTGCTTTTTTTTAAGAAATTTGTACTATTCAGAACAAATACCTAGATTAAAGAAATACCGTCGACTTGATAACCTCCTCCTTTTCTGAAATCGGTTAAAAAGTTATTCACGCACCGGATTAGGATTTCAAAACCTTTATGTCACATCTGCGTTTAATTATTATAAATATATCGATTAACAAATTCAACGAATAGGTACTTTTTAATAAAAAATAAGAGTTTTTTATTGATATTTGGGTGCAAGGTTTTACTTTTTTTTAAGAAATTTGTACTATTTAAAAAATACCGTCGAATTGATAACCTCTTCCTTTTTTGAAGACGGTTAAAAAGTTATTCACGCACCGGATTAGGATTAGGATCAAAACTTCATTTTCCATTAGTTAATGCATTCACTCTCAAACAGTTACGTATCTTTATGACTCATTCATTCGTTCAACGCATTCGTATTCTCCAAATTGAGCAGATTACGAAATGTGACATATTATATGTTTTTCATTCAGCGTTATCTGGCATAACGCAAGGTTGACATATCGGACAAGAGATAGCGAACACGTAGGAAATCTTACGGTACTGAAATTATTAAGGTTCCGTACTAGAAAGTTATATTGACGTGAAGCATGAAACAGGTACCTGTTTTTTTTTTATTAATTTTATTTTGTTTACAAAATGGGTTTACTTTAATCAAAACTAGTTTAGTTGTTTCATTCCTGGTGGGTGACAAAGCCGGACATCGCTATTTGATACGATCGTTCCGACTTTGCCACCCTCGGTTACAAAATTGAATTTTATAATGATTGAGTTATTTATATAAAAATGGATTGTTAGAAGAATATTACTATAAGTTGTTGATAAAATGGTATCAGTATCAGGTACCTGTTACCGACCAGGGGCCGTACCGGCTAACGCATCAAACTTCGGAAAGTCTGCCGGGCTTCAAATTAAAACAGATAAATCGAGATGGAAATCAGAGACAACGGTGGTATCACAAACACCCAGACCTGAGCCAAAATAGAAAAGTTCGTTTTCTAAATTGACCCAACCGGGGATCGAACCCGGGACCTCAGAGATGGCATCACCTTGAAAACCGGTGAACAAAGCCACTCGACCACGGAGGTCGTTAGTTTTCGTAAGAGTTTAATGTCAGGTATACTCGTGATTTCGAACTTTTTTCATTAATGATCCATCTGTTTCAAACGGTGTATGTAACATTATTTTGTTCCTTTGTTAAAGGAGATAGTCTTGTGGATCATTCTAAGTAAAAAAATTTCATTTTTCGTCAGATCATAGTGGATGGTTTTATGTGAAAATGGTTTTAATTTTTCGGTAGATATTGTGAATGATGCTGTGTGAAAATGGTACGAAATATGAAATCGTCAGATCTTAGACCCGTATTTAAAAACCGCTTTCAATGTTGAGAGCTATCTTGAGATGATACTTGGGATGCTCTTCTTATTCTTCTCTTCTTCTCGTTACAAAAATACCCCTAATGCCGAATATGGTATATAGGGACCATCAAACTGATCAACTTTTACTATGGGACCAACTCTGAAATCGCGAAAAAAAAATCAGCTGTTTCATACATTTTGATATTTTCGATTTTAATTTTTGTATGAAACAGCTGATTTTTTTTCGTGATTTCAGAGTTGGTCCCATAGTAAAAGTTGTTCAGTTTGATGGTCCCTATATACCATATTCGGCATTAGGGGTATTTTTGTAACACCTTGTATAATAAAAATAGATAAACATAATGTTCTTAAAGTATACGACAGCGGAACCCTAACTTGAATCTTTTTGCTATCTTAGTAAACAAGGTTTCTAAACCCTTCACAGACCAGACGCTAAATCAATATTGATATTTATTTATTCTTTTTTTTCACAACATTACAAACAAACATAATTACAAGTAATTATGAGCTTTATTTACGAAGCTTTAGACTTCAGAATTGCTTGTGAGTGTTATTTCAAAGTTGCACATTCGCTTTTAATGGATTTGCCAGTTAAGGGGAAATTATGAAGGTAAACCAAGTGCTCAGTGATTTTAAAAAAGAATTTATAATGTCTAAAACTTTGTTTTTGGATAAACCGAAGAGTTTTTTCATTGATAAAGATTCTCCTTTGATACAGAGTGGGTTGAAATTTAAAAACAAACAGGTAAAGAGTTACAGCATAGGCATTTTTTTAGTTAGTTAGCTGATCGTAATTAATCCTAGCTCGTCTTCTTTTCAGTTTTCTTAGATCTTAAAACGTGAATTACCAATAGTATTGTGTGTGCTATTAACAATTTAGAAGATTAAAGTGAATTATTGACCTCAATTCTTCAACATTATTATAAAAAAATATATTTAAGTTTGTCAAGATTTTAAACTATTTAGAACCACTTCGTTGCCGTATATGATATTTTCAAAACATCATAATAGCAAGACATTACTCATAATAGCACATTCGCGAAAAATGATATTCGCAAAATATGATACTCTCGTGAAACCACAAATATAAAACAAATTGTAGGTATAAGTCTTAGGATGATTGAATATGGCTATTTCATCTATGTGATAATATTGGAAGTATGATTAATTATAAATTTAATTTAAATCACTTTACTTATTAAAAATCACTCATGTCACTCAATAAAGAATTATTATTATTATTATATTATATTATTATTATTATTATTATATTCTCTTTTTATTTTTCACTCAATAATGAGGTAGATTCATGACTATGCGGGTTTTTGACCAAGCATAGCATGTTTAAATACAGAGACGTGTGTGAATATGTGTGTGTGTGTGTGTGTGTGTGTGCGCGTGTGTGTGTATGTTGTGTGTGTGTGTTTCTGTTGTGTGTGTTTGTTTGTTTATGATTGTGTCCATACTTATGTATTCCTAGGTCGTGTATCTTCGTCTGTGGATAGAAATTTACGGACAATCCTACATGTGTTCAAAATGACAGCCTTTTGTATTTGTAAGTATGATAATGGATGCATGTCGAGTGATTTAAGACTTGTGTGTAATGTTTTTGGTATAATTCCTGTGCTTGATATAATTACGGGTATAGTTTTAACTGTTTTAACTTTCCATTGTGTTTTTAATTCTATTGACAAATCCGTGTACTTTGCAATTTTTTCTGTGTAAGTGTTGGAGAGGTTGTGTGTATTTGGTATAGCTACGTCTATTAGAGTAACTTGATTGTTCACCTTATCATGGAATGTTATATCTGGTCTATTGCAGTGTAAAGTTTTGTCTGTGATTATTGTCCTGTCCCAGTAAAGTTTGTATTGTGGAGTATCTAAAACTACTTGAGGCGTATATTTGTAATATGGAACTTTTTCTGCGATTAACTTGTATTTTGCTGCCAGGTGTTGGTGTAATATGGCGGCAACTTGGTCATGGCGATGCTTATAATCAGTTTGGGCTATTGATAAACATGCGCTTGTAATGTGTTGTATTGTTTCTGAGTTACGGTGACATCGGCGGCATAGATCTGAATTAAGGGTCCTGTCCTTAATGATGTGTTTCCTATAATTTCGTGTTTCTATAACTTGGTCTTGTATGGCTAACATAAATCCTTCTGTTTCAGGGAAGAGTTCCCCTTTTTTAAGCCAGGCGTTAGAAGCAGGTTTGTCATTATCTGGATTAGTGAGATCGTGTCGGTGTCTGCCGTGTAATGATTTTCTTTGCCAAAGGTCTATTTTTTCGTTAGGGCTTATGATTTTCTCATTCTTTTGGGTATTTTTATCTCTTAGATTTAAGGGTGTGAATTTGTTATCTGTTTCAATTATGATTTTATGTAATGATGACCGGTTAGTTTGGTTATAGAAAAAGGTTCGGAGTGTAGTAATTTGTTTATTGTGTAGGTTAGTAATGTCTATAAGTCCCCTACCACCTTCATGTTTTGGCAAAGTAAGACGTTGTATGCATGATCTAGGATGGTGTTTTCTATAGCGAGTCATAAGTGTATTAACAGTTCTTTGAAGTTTAATTAGATCAGTTTTGGACCAATGAATAATACCAAAAGAGTAAGTTAGAATAGGTATCGCGTAAGCGTTAATTGCTTTTATAGTGTTTCTGGAGTTGAGAAATGAATTTAGAATTTTGTGCAGTCTAGTTTTAAATTTACCAATGATGGTAGATTTAGTTTCTTTCTGATGAATATTCTGTGATTGTTGGAATCCTAAATATTTGTAACCTTCTTGATGATCTACAGAGTCTATTATATTTCCGTCTAGTAATTGAAATGTGTTAAGTTCTGTTGTTCCTTTTTTAATTGACTGCATTTTACATTTGTCAATCCCAAAAGTCATGTTTATATCATTAGAGAACATTTCAGTGGTTTGGGCTAATTGATGTAAATCCATCAGGCTTTTACCATAAAGTTTGATGTCATCCATGTAGAGCAGGTGTGTAAGGCTTACTGTTGAATTCCCTTGTTTTATATCAAATCCATTATCGCTGCTATTTAACATACCAGAAAGTGGATTGAGAGCTAAGCAGAACCATAGTGGACTTAGTGCATCTCCTTGGAAAATACCTCTACGGATATTAATCGGGTTCGTCTCTTTGTGGTCTTGAAGTTTCAGAACAGTTTGCCAGTTTTGCATAATAATGGACAGGAAGTTTACTAGTGTTGGGCTTATATTATAATGTTCTAAAATATACACTAACCAGGTGTGAGGTACGGAGTCAAAAGCTTTTTGATAGTCTATGTACATAGTGTGGATATCCAACATTTTTACTTTTGCTACTTTTGAAACCACTGAATCTATAATCAGCTGCTCTTTGCATCCTTGACTTTTTTTGCGGCATCCTTTTTGCTGTTCTGCCAGTATGTTATTAGCGTCAACGTGGTCATAAATAATTTCGCTTAAACAGGAGGTTATAATTTTATAAATTGTTTGCAGGCATGTAATCGGTCTATATTTTGCAGGATTTTGTAAATCGGTTTTATCTTTCGGTAACATGTATGTGAGTCCTTGCGTTATGTATTTTGGCATCGTTTCTGGTGATTGAATGAATTTATTAATGTGTGTGTGTAAAAGTGGATGTATGCTGGTGAATTTTTTATACCAATAATTGTGTAATTTGTCTGATCCGCAGGCTTTCCAATTATTAGTTTTGGCTATCACAAATTGTAGGAGGTCTAAGCTGACATTTTCAAATGTCATAACAGGTACATTTGTATATTTAGCTTTATCTGCTTGTATCCACTCAGCGTCCCTGTGTTGCACGGAGTTGGACCATATGTTTGCCCAAAAACAATGCATTTTATCGACCGAAGGAGCATTGGCTTCTTCAGCTATGCCTGTTCCTGTATCTTCTTGGCCAAGGTTTCTGTAGAAATTTTTCTCATTATTCATAAATTTTATATTTTGTGTCTTCCTTTTGGTTGTCACTTTATATCTGCGTAATCGACTTGAAAGTGCGTTGAGTTTCTGTTTTAAAGTATCTAAAAATTGTGAGAGATGTGTGTTTTCAGACTCGTGACGGGAGTGTATTTTATAGTTGAATTTTATTGAATTGATGTGTTTAATTAATGACGGGCTATTATTTCCATTGATGAATGCAGTTAACCTACCTATTTTGATCCGAAGATCATCTATTTTGCCTTCTAATCGCTGTTGCCATCTAGGCTTTGGTCTTGTTGTGAACTCTATAGTGAGATTATGTCTTATCTTTGACCCGTTTGCTAATGCAGCAGTATATGCTGCACAGTATAGAGCATTCTGGGTGGTTTCAAAGTCAGAATCTGCTTTCAGGTAGACAGGTAATATGTTAGAGTTGATGTATCTTACGATTGATGTGAGTTTCCTAGAGTATTTCTGTTTTGGTATATATGGCTTTGAAGTTGGATCTTTATCCCCAAAATCTTCAATAGCCTTATGGAACATTTTATTTATTTTATCTTGTTCCTCCATTGCCAATTTATATGTATTATTATTAGAAGATTGTTCTTCGTGGTAATTATTTTCTGGTGATTGGGTACTTACATACGAAGTATTTGCACCTATGATTTCGGCATTAATAGTCATTTGAGTGTTAAGTGTATCCATGTCAGTTTGTGTAATGTCCATATCGTTAAGTAAATCTTGTGTGACTTCATCTTTGATTAGATTTATTTTGTGTTCACTAATGTATTTGTTTTTGAATATAAGCCTTAGTTGGTCTGAGTTTTTGAATATAAGCCTTAGTTGGTCTGATATCCTTATTATTATTATTATTATTATTATTATTATTATTATTATATTATCTTTTTATTTTTCACTCAATAATGAGGTAAATTCATGACTATGCGGTTTTTTGACCAAGCATAGCATGTTTAAATACAGAGACGTGTGTGAATATGTGTGTGTGTGTGTGTGCGCGTGTGTGTGTATGTTGTGTGTGTGTGTTTCTGTTGTGTGTGTTTGTTTGTTTATGATTGTGTCCATACTTATGTATTCCTAGGTCCTGTATCTTCGTCTGTGGATAGAAATTTACGGACAATCCTACATGTGTTCAAAATGACAGCCTTTTGTATTTGTAAGTATGATAATGGATGCATGTCGAGTGATTTAAGACTTGTGTGTAATGATAAAGAATTATTATTATTATTATATTATTATTATGATTATTATTATTATTATTATTATTATTATTATTATTATTATTATTATTATTATTATTATTATTATTATTATTATTATTATATTATTGTTGTCGTCACCAAGTAGGCTCCTCCAATATACCAGCGTTGCAGTGGTATGCCCCGGTATGCCACTGTAGCATTGCTGAGGTTGGGTCCTAGTTGGCCGCACACACATTAGTTCTAAGTTCGTGTAGGTCTAATCACCTTACTGTTGTTTTGCGGTCAATAAATGGTTTTTCTTTCTTTCTTTCTTCTTTCTACTCATATTATAATGACAGACTTGTTTTAGGTGGGTGGCCCTGTGGGATAAGCTTGTAATTATAATAAAATATTAAGCTGCTTATTTACTAACTCAAATTAAAAAAAAACATATCTTAAGTCATTATTGGTGCAATTTTTGGCCTTTGATCGAATTTTGATTATTAAGTTACAAACAAATGTTTCACTAGCGATTTAGTTAGAACATGATATTATCGAATTATGGTAAAAAATATATTTTGTCAAATAATAGAAGGTTCTAAGATTGTTGTAATTTTTTGTTAATTAGCAGAAACCGTGGTTCCAAGCCCTCAAGAACGTCGTGAGTAGATTAGTGAACTGGCATGCTTTCATTTATGCATCCTTACTAACTGCATGATAAATGATTTAGGCTTCAGCCTATTGAATCTGAATCCTCTTCAGACGGGCATCAAATCCGCGACCTTTAGAAGTTCAACTGAGCTACCGAGTCACTCAGGAGAGCATTGGATTGGACCGGACTTCCAAAGGTCGCTGGTTCGAATCCCGCCTGAGAAAATGATCAGGGGCCGTACCGGCTAATGCATCGAACTTCAGAAAGTCTGCCGGGCTTCACATTAAAACAGATCAATCGAGCCCCAATCGGGCCCAAATGGCGAACCCCAATTCATGATGTCACACGTACATCGATATCGTTTCAATAACTTCGGCGAATAGTACAATACGAAACTACTTACTTTGATTTATCTGTTTTAAGTTGAAGCTCGGCAGACCCGCCGAAGTTCGAAAAGTTAGCCGGTAGGGCCCCTGGTGAAGAGTCGAATTTTTTCTAGTAGGTATATCATTAAGTATTATAAATTTTGCTATTTGAATTTACCGGAGTCACACTAGGGCTTTACTGGCGTTATATTATTTGCGATGATGGACTTCAAACACATCATTATCTTATTATTAGATACGAATAAGTTTTATAAATAAATCAATAAAGATTATACAACAACACAAACATTGCTCTGATCCCAAAGTAAGTAGCTAAAGCACTTGTGTTATGGAAATCAGAGACAACGGTGGTAAACACACACACCCAGACCCGAGTCAATATTGAAAAGTTGGTTTTCAAAATTGACCCAGCCGGGGATCGAACCCGGGACCTCAGAGATGGCGACACCTTGAAAACCGATGTACAAACCACTCGACCACGGAGGTCGTCAAATAGTCGTCAATAAACGTAGTCACAATTCTTTGTTAATATTTCAAAAAATCAACGCTGAATGTGATAGCTGTTATAAAATTCATTTTAGCTGAGATAGACTTACAAGCCTTGGCACGTATCTTTAGCGATATATTCCTTTCTAATACCAAAAATTAATACCAAATAGTATTTTTAATAAACAAATACCATTGGTATTAGTTTTTGCTATTCGAAAGGAATAGATCTCTTTAGCGGTGTATGTCGAAAATAGGCATTCTGCGAGCATTGTTTGTCAGCAATATCACAAAAAAGAGAGAGGACAGAGTCAAGTTTTGTGCTACCACAGTCTTGTATTTGTTTTGTACTATGTGCGTTCAAGCATCTCACACATAGACAAGTCTCACTGACACGAATTAACCGTAATCTCAGACGAATCTCAAAACGAGTTCGGGTGTGTGACTCAGTGTCGTCGGTCGGTGAGAGCTGTCTATGTGTGTGTGCGTTGCGTACGGAGTAAGTACTAAGCTTGACTTCTGTCCTTTCTCTATTTTGTGGTAATATTGTTATTTTATCAATAAGCAGATTATTCTTGTAACAATTAATTTGTTATGCTGTTTTTATGATTTTTTTATAATGTATGTTTCTTTTTATATTTAATTTTAACCTTTTTTCGCATGCCTTCTATTGCTGTCACTGCATGGTACACTTTTTTTTTATTTTGCATCGATAAGCATGAAATTATTATAATCAAAGCTCTCTGGTTGTAAAGGAAAGGTCTTTTGTATGCGGTTTAAATGCTGTTCATGCAAGTTCGAAAATTAGATCGAATTTTCCTTTGCATCCTTTTTAAATGAATTTTAAAGTTCGTACTTTTCACGTTTGCATATTATTAAGATTGGCTTGCAAGTGTACTCACTAAATACGCAGATGTCCAAAAAGTAATATAAACCTTATCCCCATAGACGGTGAACCTAAAGTCGCTCGCCACATCCAACTACGGATCTGACGTTGACATCATCAACGAGGATGGCGAGCTGGCATCCGCTTACGAAGCACAGAAAGGAATCAACAGGTTTTGTATATTATGTTATACTAGCGGCCGCCCGCGACTTCGTGTGGACCCTAAGAAACCTTTGGCCAGTATAAAAAGTATCCTATGTTTTAATCCAGTTATAAACTATCTGTGTGTTAAATTTCATCCAAATCCGTCTAGGTGTTTAGGCGTGAAGAGGTAACAAACAGACACACACATACAAACACACACATACACACACACACACACACACACACACACACAAACTATCACATTTATAATATAGGATTAAATAACTCTTTTTCTACATGCGCTAAAAATAAGTTATAACGATTAATGAAGCAAGTATTCTTGACTATATTTTTGAATTTGACCGTAAACAACTCAAGCATTTTCTTCATTGTGGTTTGTGTACTATTAATAAATTCCTTTTATTTCAGACAACTGCAAGAAGAGTTAACAGCAGAGAAGAAGTTCTACTCAGAGCACATTTCCAAAACAAAGGCAGAGATCGACAAGCTGCGAGAGGAGAACGAGAAATATCAAAAGTAAGTTCATCACTATAACTTGTATACAACATGTTACAAAAATACCCCTAATGCCGAATATGGTATATAGGGACCATCAAACTGAACAACTTTCAATATGGGACCAACTCTCAATTCGCGAAAAAAAATAAGCTGTTTCAAACATTTTGATATTTTCGATTTTAATTTTTGTATGAAACAGCTGATTTGTGTACAAAAATTAAAATCAAAAATATCAAAACGTATGAAACAGCTGGTTTTTTTTTTCGCGATTTGAGCGTTGGTCCCATAGTAAAAGTTGTTCAGTTTGATGGTCCCTGTATACCATATTCGGCATTAGGGGTATTTTTGTAACATGTTGTATACCATATCAATAGTCAGTTGTCGCGTCCGTCTGTACGAAAGTCTATCAATATTTGCATATTTAAAATAAAAATAAAAATAAAAATAAAAACGATTTATTTCGGACAACTCAAATCCATTGTGTTAGTAAAAGACTTAAAAACTATGTTAGTATTCTATTTTTAGAAATGACGTTATTTTATTCATCATAAAACCAATCAGGGGACACTCCCCACCGTTGGCTATCTCTTCTAGGACGCTGTGACTGCTGCCGCGCATTCTGCTTAACAATGACGCCGTCTTTTTGCGCATGATAGTTTCGAAGCTATCCACACCCGCTAACGCGAACATCGCGGACGCGCTACAAAACCGCGGCAGCCGTAACAATGCCCTAAACGCATTGTTGTATTGAATACGCAGGGCACTGTAGGCCTTTTTGGTATAGTTGGTCCATAAGCTGCTTGAGTAGAAGGATGAGCAGTATGTTTTAAATAGTGTAATTTTAACAGCATCCGTGCATCGACTAAATCTGTGTACCAACATATTCGCCCTGACCGACAGTGCCCTACGTTCACTTTCGATGTCTTCATCGTCTTTAAGGTCATCAGTGACGATGTGTCCAAGATATTTAAATTTATAAACTCGTTCTAGTGGTTCATTATATAATGTTATAGGGGGTATAACTTTAGGACACTTACTGCCCGCCTTAAAGACCATGAACTGCGACTTTTTGGTATTGTACAATAAACCATGTGAGACAGCGAATTTCTCACAAGCACCGAGTAGAGCTCTCAGCGCACAGACCGAGGGTGCCAGCAGGACCATGTCGTCCGCGTAACTGATGTTATTGACGCACACGTTGCCGATGTGGCAACCGACATGCATGCTGCTGAGCTCCCTGATCAGCGCATCCACGTACAGGTTGAAGAGCCTCGGGGAAGACAGCCCCCCTTGCCTCACCCCGCACTCCATCCTGTACGGCTCGGAAAACTCATTCGCCCATCTCACATAGTTCACCTGATTACCATACCAAAACTTAAGCAAATCGGTGCAGCCATCAGGTAAGCCAGCATCATCTAATTTACGCCACATAATTTCGTACGAGACAAGATCGAAGGCTTTGCTGAGATCCAGGAAACAGGCGTACACCGGTGTACGCCTGTCCGTATAATATTTGACAGTGTGCTTTAAGCTCATTATAGCTGTTTCTGTCGATAGACCACGCATGAAACCATGTTGGCCATCATGGAGCTCAAAGTGGTTTTGTAGAATAGAATCAAGCACACGGTCAAATATCTTGGCTATTGTTGTTGCCAAGGATATCGGTCTGTAGTTCGATCTGTCCGATATGTCACCAGTACGATTCTTTACAATAGGTACGACTGTTGTTCTCATTAAGTCTGCAGGCAGATAAGAATGTGCTATACAAACATTAAATAGCAACGCCAGAACTCTAGGCAAATGTACACCTGCATACTTTAAGTGCTCAATACTGAGACCGTCGTGACCCGGTGATTTACCTGCAACCATAGTTCTTACGATATGTGCAATAGTTTTACCAGTAATTACTATTTTGAGATCACGCTCAGTCTCAGTACTGGACACAGATTCTGACGTTGGCCCCAATGGTGATGAGACCATAAACTGATCCCTGAAGAGGTTGGCAATTTGCCTCACATCACTCACCCCACCCACAGTTTCAGGGAGACTAGATCCCGCATTGAGCTGATTGGTGGCCTTCCAGAACTTTTTGAAGTCATGTTTTGAATGATATGTAGCCAAGATATCCATTCTTATTTGATTAGTGTGATTTTGGCACCACTTCAGCCTACTTTTGAAAACCCGCCGGCTGTTAACCATCTCATCATAAACAAACCCCTGCTTCGGTCTATCATACCATACCCACATCAAAAACTTGGACCTAGCCTCCCTGTGTGCTGCACCAACATGTTTATTCCACCCTGGTAGGACACGTTTTTTTTTGCTATGAACATTTTGGCTTGATTTGATTGCTGCAGAAGATAAAACAGACACAATGCTTTTATATAAATTATCTATCACATTTCGGTGACACACATCATTACAGAAGCCATAACTGCATTGAATGAAATCTGAAGGAAAATCTAATAACTTTAAGTTCTTTATTATTATTATTATTTAGTATTAGTGTAGGATAGTTTTATAATTTCTTACAGCGAAGAAGAATTAATACAGAATTTAAGACAGAAGAATGTGAGAAGAGATACAGGAAATAAAAGTAGACTCGGCATCAATAGTTTTATAAGCAGAGACAATAAATTTGTAGATTTGACTTTTTCCTTGTTACGTGTGTTAAAATTTATGTATTGTTTTGTTTTACGTTTTTAATGTTGTAAATAAATAAAAAGTTCATTTTTGTTTATTAAAGTGTATTTTTAAAAATAAATAAATAATTGATGTCTCTTAAAATGTCAACTGAAATTCGAAGCACAGCCAAAGTTTTAAAATACAGGATAATCTCTAAGCTTTTTTAAAGCAGGCTTAAGACAGAAATCATTAACGCTTTTCAGAGCTTAGTTGTTTTCACAGGATGTTATTCAGAACCAGCGGAAGTCAAAATAGCTTTTTGCAAGGCCGCGTTCTCACTACAGGTTATTTTCAGAGCCACTTTGTAATTGTTACTACATTATATTGTAACCACTTTGTATTGTAATTACAAAACGGCTCTTAAAAGAGCCATTCTGTTACAAAAGCCGTTTTGTAACGACACCAGATAAACCACTGGTTCTTTTTAACCTCCGACGTAAAAATAACTGTGTTATTTCGGCGCCTTACGTTGTAATTGTAACCACAGGTTCTTTCAGAGCCGTTTTATAATTATAACAGATTATAATCACCCGTTCTTGAGCATCACCAGGATCTCTTTTCGGAGTTTTTTTATAACCACACAAAGTAGTAACCACCGGATCTTTTCAGAGTCGATTTGAACATCGAGTTGTAACCAAAGGCTCTTTTCAAAGCCTTATAGTAACCACATGAGGTTGTAACCACAGATCTTTTCAGAGCCGATTAATAACCACAGAGAGTTGTAACCACAGGTTCTTTTCAGAGCCGACTTGTAACCACATGTTCTTTACAGAGCCTTATAGTAACCACCAAAAACTGTTTACAGAGCTGATTAGTAATCACCCTGAGTTGTAACCAAAGGCTCTTTTCAGAGCTAATTAGTAACCACATAGAGTTGTAACCACAGGCTCCTTTTAGAGATAATTAGTAACCATACAGAGTTGTAACCACATGATTTTTTCAGAGCCGATTAGTAACCACCAAAACCTCCTTTCAGAGCCGATTAGTAACCACACAGAGTTGTAACCAAAGGCTCTTTTCAGAGCCAATTAGTAACTACAGGCTCTTTTTAGAGTTGATTAGTAACCACACAGAGTTGTAACCACATGTTTTTTTCAGAGCCGATTAGTAACCACCAAAACCTCTTTTCAGAGCCAATTAGTAACCACACAACGTTATAACCAAAAGCTCTTTTCAGAGCCGATTAGTAACCACACAGAGTTGTAACCAAAGGCTCTTTTCAGAGCCAATTAGTAACCACAAAGAGTTGTAACCACATGTTTTTTTTAGTGCCGATTAGTAACTACCAAAACCTCTTTTCAGAGCCGATTAGTAACCACACGAAGTTGTAACCAAAGGCTCTTTTCAGAGCCGATTCGTTACCACACAGAGATGTAACCATATGCTCTTTTTAGAGCCGATTTGTAACCACATAAAGTTGTAACCACATGCTCTTTTCAGAGCCGATTAGTAACCACACAGAGTTGTAACCAAAGGCTCTTTTCAGAGCCCGAAGATGTAACCAACGGCTCTTTTCAGAGCCCCTTTATAAAAACAGGCTCTTTTCAGAGCTATTGTAACCACACCAACATGTAACCACATCAGGTTATACACATAGCAGCATTTCATGATACCACAAAATATCAAACTTCCTCAATTGATTAGTGAACCTTAAATCCACACGTTAAAGTAAAAAAAATATTGGAGGAATCTGGCTGTTTTAGAAACTTGATATGCTGCCACGTGTATGTATGTACGATCGGCCCTCAGAAGTAGCCGAACACTTTAGTACGATATCACGCCAGTTATTGCATATATACAGTACAGTTAGAAGGACAATAGTTGGTGCGACAAAGTACTAAAGAGATCAGTACTCTTAGCAGGAAAAACTATCGAGTGCGAGTCGAATCGAATTGGTATAGAGCGCAAATGTGCCGAGTCCAGACTTACGTAACTTGTTATGTAATTTAACGCGAAATGAAATGCGAATTCTGTGTGTGGACTTACATGAAATCCTCCTAGTGCTGTCCGTCGAGAGAATGAGATTTTGAAAGATTTGTCAAGTTCCTTAGATCAACTGTTATTAAGTTTCTTCCATCCCGCACACTATTCTTAAAAGCAAGCTGTCGTAATGTTGCTGGTGGTATAATTAGTAATTATTATTTGTAAGCATAGATGTTATACGAAAATAAATAAGTAAAAACCTGAATAAAGTACATTTTCTATCGGAAAAGAAAATAAGTTGAAGGGCAAAATTTATAAGTCCGTTATAAGGCCAGTAGTCATGTATGGATGGCCGATGCAGAATGTTGGGCTATGAAGAAGATGGATGAAAGAAAATTACATGTAGCAGAGGTGAAAATGCTGAGGTGGATGTGTGGTGTGACGCGAATGGATAAAATTAGGAACGAGTATGTGAGAGGGAGTTTGAAAGTAGCACCAGTGATAGAAAAATTGGAAGGGAATCGTCTGGCTTGGTATGGACATGTTATGAGAAGGGATGAAAGGCATGTTACTAAAAGAGTAATGGATATGGATGTTGAGGGTTGGAAAGTAAGAGGAAGACCGCAGAATAGATGGATGGATTGTGTGAGGAATGATATGAATGTGAAGGGAGTGGATGAGGAGATGACGAGTGACAGGAAGGAATGGAAGAGAAGGACGCACTGCACCGACCCCAAATAAATTTTGATAAGGGTAGGGGGATGATGATATTTTATTCAATAATGAAGTTCGGCCAGGCCACAATTTAATTCCCTTTATAAATATTGTTATTCATTAACAATTATGTAAAAAAAAAACATTTGTGCTCGAGCTTTTCGTGCTAAGTGTACACTACTTCTGAGGCTGGTCGTATGGTTGGAAAACAGTGGCACTCTGTTGTAGGATGCTCAGCGCGGATCTCAGTCAGGAGCCCAAGAACAAGAACCAGGAGTTTGCGCAGAACGAGATCATCCGATTGGCTGCAGAAAGCTTGTCTTTGCAGGTAAGGCTTTAATACAAACTTTCAAGTACTTATTTTTCGAAATGAATGAACCGATTTTAATGAAACTTTATACTCATAAGCAGAATAAATACATTGGTTTAAAAAGTTAGTTGAAAACTTAGATAAATAGTTTTACAGCAAAATTAGACCAATTTTAAATTTTCCATAGAAACAGAAATTTCCAATATTTTTTTTAAAATAAGACATTTCAAAAGCCCCAAACTACACAAATACGGGTACAAAAAATCTGATATATTACTTACATACTTTTTAAATATATAATTATTATACATAGTAACACCCAGACCCGTCACAGAAATTAAAATTCATCATTTAAATTTCTGCCCGGTGGAATCGAACCCGGGACCTCTTGCGCGGTATACCACTGTACCACTCAGGTCGTTCATGTCCTCGTTTGTAACACGTACATTGCTTACAGGAACGCGTCGACAAGCTGTCTGAGAGCTGTCGCCGGTACAAGAACCAGATACGACTGTTGGTGAACAAATTGAAGGAGGTGGGAGTGGAAGATGTCAACGATATATTAGAGAGCAGTGGTAAGATGAACTTATATTTTTAATTTTTATTTATTAGGAAACTCAACAGTCTTTTTGCTACAATCATGTTTAAAATATATACTTAAAAGTTACACTTAGCCAATAACAGTTTCACCGCATGTTATAATTCTACATTGTTTTAAAAAAATGTTTAAACATAATATATTATTGATGTTCGCGGAATATCTGTGTTTCTAAACTAATTACAAATTGCTTCTCGCTCATTTTTACCCTACAACGGGACCTTTCAAAGATTTTATTGCACACAGATGTTTTTACAAATATAAGGAGTGACTTTCCAGTTTTCTATACAAATAAAAAACAAACTTTTACACGTTATTCTGAAACACCCTGTATACAAAAACAATATTCTAAAGTATGCACGACAGCACGTCAGGTTATACAGTTAAACTGCGAAAACAGCTTTTATTACGTAGGGCATAAAGGCGGTCTCAAGGTCAACATGTATAGTCTGAGGTGCCGTCGTGTGTACCTTCTTAATATTATAGTTTAACAAACTTATTATTGTTATTTTCTACAACTATCTATTTAATAAAATAAAAACACCAAAATTATAATACTAAATAATATACTAGAAAAAATACGACTCGCACCAGATCATGTTCTCTCTGGCCGCTGAGCTACCGAGTCACTAGTGAGAACGTCGAATTTCTTCTAGTATATCAACTCTTACGCTGCAAGCCAGCGCCATCTCACCAATGTAGAAGGAATTACCTCGACATTCAACTGAACATCTTTCCAGATATTTTTAAACTAATTAATTATAATTAAAATCATTAATAAATCGTCTGTACTGTTATTGTTTTAATAACATATTTGCTCGTAAAGGGTCTCTTATTACACCAATTTCAATATCGTATTGTACCTCATTACGTACTTGTGCTTTATGGTAATGTAAAACGCACGGTTTATCAAGATGCTCCGTCTAAACGAACGGTACTTTTTTAATCTTAGCAAAGAGTTTTTATGTCAAAGGTCAACATTTTATGAATAAATTTGAACTGCTCTAACAAGTGATTAAAAATTTATTCGTTTATGAAAGTCCGAGTTTTATTGATTTCCTCCCAAATATGTTATAAAACGTCGTATGACATTCGTGCGCTTTGATAATTACTGCATTTATATCATAATGTACTATTATAAACAAAGTTCTACCCCATACAGACACAGCGGCAGCGCCGAACTCGTCCATACCGACGGAGGTAGCAATAGTGACTCGCAAGAAGGAGCGCGAGTATCTGGGCATGTTCGAGTACCGGCGCCAGGACGAGCCTGCCATCATCAAGAAACTCATCACCGGTCAGTGGAAGGGTTATAAATAGATAAATAAATATTTGACAACATCACATACATTGCTCCGATTCCAAAGTAAGTAGCTAAAGTACTTGTGTTATGGAAATCAGAGACAACGGTGGTATCACAAACACCCAGACCTGAGCCAATATAGAAGAGTTCGTTTTCTAAATTGACCCAACCGGGGATCGAACCCGGGACCTCAGAGATGGCGACACCTTGAAGACTGGTGTACAAAGCCACTCGACCACGGAGGTCGTCATAAGTCTCGTCGACTCGCCAAGGTCGAGTTAAAACTAGTGGCTCCGTGAGCTGTAAACCTCATAGCAGTCGACCTACGAGCTCAAAATCTAAGGAAAACCGTAAATCGATACAATAATCCTTACCATAATATTATGAATGCGAAAGTCCGTTTGTTTGTTTGTTACGCCTTCACGTCTTGACTACTGAACCAATCATCATTAAATTTTGCATACACGTTGTCAGGGAGGGTACCTTTCATCCCGAAAAAATATTTGTTCCCGAGGGATAGCAAAAAACTTTCCAAGTAGACGAAGTCCCGGGCGGTCGCTAGTTTATAATAATATGTTAATTTTAAAACGTTACATACATTCTGCAAATGTAGTTGGTTGTTGTGCCAAATAAAAAAAAAATTGTAGCACAGGATGATAGGATTTCAATATACATTAGACGTCATTCACAAGACCTTGACTGATTCCTTTTTTAAGAAATTGGGCTTATTTGGAATAAATAAAATCGACTGGCGGCGCTAGTTGGCTCATGTCAGCCCCTTAAGATGATGGTGAGAAATAAAGGTTATTATTATTATTATTTTTAGCTCCGTGTTGCCATTTTTTAAGCAATATTTGTTTGCAATTACACTTCCATAAATTTTAGTTTGCTGTCAATATATTTTTTTTATCAGTATGTTTTTTTTGTGTCAGATCTGAAGCCCAAAATAGCTGTGACCCTTCTCCCCGGTCTTCCCGCGTACATTCTGTTCATGATGCTCCGCCACACCGACCACGTGGACGACGAACCTAAAATGCACCAGCTGATGAAGGCTGTCCGCATAGCTGTCAAGAAGACGGTCAAGAAGCGGTCCGACAGCGTCGAGTACAACGCACTATGGCTCGCCAATATGCTCAGGTAATGGCGGCTACACACGATCAGTTTTAACTGTCAGTTACAATAAAAACTAATCGTGCTGACAGCTTTCATGAAAGACTGTTAGTTTTTATCTTTAAGTTCGATCTCGAAGCAGAAAATTTTCTACATTGACCCTCGTTTATAATTGTCTCTGTCGCTCGCACGCTAATATATTGTTGTCGCATTTGCACAGACGTCATGTGTATGGAGCACAGCACGTCTTTGCCTCATCAGAGGTATTTTCCCGCCACATATAAGAAATCTATCAAATCGCATTTTTTGATGGTCACGCTGTAGTTTTTGTCTATTCCCGTTATCCCCCACTTCTGCCCCCCACTGGGGAATATTGGGAATTTTTAAAAAGTATGCACGAAGAACTATTTTCCCGATATCCCCCGGGGGACGTCGGATATGGGCCGTACTTTTATAACAGGTTTTTTCACAGGTTACTGAATAACCTACGCCAGTACAGCGGCGACGAAATGTACCAAGTATCGAACACGATTCGACAGAACCAACAGTGCCTGCGCATATTCGACCTGTCCCAGTACCGACAGGTGGTGAGCGACTGCGCCGTCTGGATATACCAGGGTATGTATACACATCAGCATCACACATATATAATGTCCCCACTGGATATACCAGGGTATGTATCCACATCAGCATCATCCATATTTAATGTCCCCGCTGGATATACCAGGGTATGTATACACATCAGCATCAGACATATTTAATGTCCCCACTGGATATACCAGGGTATGTATACACATCAGCATCAGCCATATTGAATGTCCCCACTGGATATACCAGGGTATGTATCCACATCAGCATCAGCCATATTGAATGTCCCCACTGGATATACCAGGGTATGTATCCATATCAGACATTAATGTCCCTACTGCTGGGGAACAGGCCTTCCTTATGGGTGGATAAGGAGAATGGGCCATAACCCACCGCGCAGGCCCAATGCAGATTGGTGGGTAACGACTGCAAATGCAGCCGGAACCAACAGCTTAAAGTGCCTTCTGAAGCTCAAGATAATAAAAATTTTAGGTCACCCATTCCATGACCGACCCTTGCGAAAGTAGCTTAACCTCCGCAATCGCAGAGCCAGGCGCTAAGCCACTGCGCCACTGAGCTCCTGAGTGGAGCACGGTGGGTCTGTGTCATATGTTATTCATTATATGACAGTAGCAACCACAAGATGTCAAATTTTCTTAATCAATTTTAAACTTAATGCTGAACATGTTAAGGTTCAAAATGAATTGGAGATTATGATAGTTTTGTGTATTTTGATGTACTGCTGACGGTACTTAAATGTTCACAAAGAATAGTTACAAAACATTCGTACACAAAATAATCTCACAAAACAATTGCACACATAATTTTCTGCTGATATTTTTTTTATCTTTTGTTATTAGCTGCTTGTTTTTGAAGAAGTATAAGTTTGATGAAACGTGATTTTTAAAAGCTTTAAAGCGTCTTCTGCTCTACTGCACAAGTTTCTCTCGACGTCGACTCTCTTATGTCGGTCGGTCGGTCGAGGTATCTGAAAATTCACTTTAGTAAACCTCATATGTGTCATATATTATGTTATGGCAACATTAGTGAAAAAGTAAACAGTTGTTTTTGGGTGGTGATCCTTTATCTGTGGTGCGAAATGCAAATCTAAAGTTTCTGCAATTATCAAGTGTATTAATTAATTACACACTTCTAGGCACGAGATATCACATTGGTTACGAGGATGGGATCAATAATTCCAGGGAATAAAAACAGCCCTCGCAAATACATAATCATTAACAAATTTGACAAAAGTTAGTACCTCCCACTAAAAATAAATAAAAAAGTAATAATGTACGACGACCTCCTCGGTCGAGTGGCTTCGTACACCGGTTTTCAAGGTGTCGCCATTTCTGAGGTCCCGTGTTCGATCCCCGGTTGGGTCAATTTAGTAAACGAACTTTTCTATATCGGCTCAGGTCTGGGTGTTCGTAATACCACCGTCGTCTCCGATTTCCATAACACAAGTGCTTTAGCTACTTAGTTTGGAATCGGAGCAATGTATGTGATGTTGTCAAATATTATTTATTTATAACATTTCGCTATCCACCAGGCCTCATCCACCTGCTGGAGCGTCAACTAGAGCGTTTGATCGTGCCCGCGATCCTCGAGCACGAGGAGATATCGGGTCTGTCGGGTCCCCCGCGCGCGCCGCTGCCGCCGGCGCCCGCGCCCGGCCCCGCGCGCCTCAAGCAGGAGCTGTCCGCCACCAGCGACCAGCTGCGGGCGCACGCCGTCGCGCCGCCGCTCGTCGTCAGCATATTCAAGCAGGTCTGCAGGACTGTGTACAGTACTACGCGTTCATTTCGTGATTGCCGTCGACGACCGTTATTACGTCACAGCTAACGGTACTGTAAACAAAAAAGCGATCATGTTTTTCGACAGTTTTTCATTTTTTTCTTGTTCAAAGAGTGTCATTAATTTATATAACAAGTTTGGTTCGCCTTTATGTAGGAACTTTACTCTTTTAATCATTAAAACAACACAAATAACGAACGTAATGATTAAATCGACAGAAACAAAAATTAAGCTTTGCGTTGCTAGCCGTACTAGAGGCGACGCAGGGGGTGCGGTATGACGAAGCGGGCCGGGAGGTAGCGGCAATGATGAAGTGAACGCGTAGTACACACACAGGCATGCTACGGCACACGCCAGTGCTACGGGTGATCGTAGCACTGGTGAGAGTCGTAGCAGCGTGTAGTGAGAATCGTACGTAGTAGTAATTGCCGATTTTTTCTCACACACAGAGACTCTTATATCTTCTATGTTAAAGATGCTTCGGTTGTTTATTTCGAATTATGATCATGACGGCCGACTACCTGTCAGCAACAAAAATATTTCTGATTTACTTTCCTTAACTTTTATTATTAGTAACTCCTTTTTTTGTTAGCAGAAATTACCTCTTATTTCGTTGTAACTTAGCCAATACTTATTTTTTTCGCGTAACCTAACCTCCCGCAGCTCTATGGTGTGTTTTAGCAGGAAATAGATATCGGGCCTGTCGGGTAAGACATTTTAGTACTTAAAGATAAAACGTACGAATGTACAAAAAGAACAAATTACAAGGAACTATTTATTAGAATACATAACATCAATCTTAGGGTCAGTTCAGACAAAAAATTCACAAGTAATTTTCTGGCTTAATTGAAAGTAGGACCAACAACAACTAACTATACCATCGAGTTTCATTTCCCGACGTCTCTTCTTCCTTTCTGACATTTTCCTCAACCTCACCAATTGTTCCAGCTATTCTACTACATCTGCGCGTACAGCCTGAACCAGCTGCTACTTCGCAAGGACCTGTGCTGCTGGGCCAAGGGCCTGCAGATCAGGTACAACATCTCCCACCTCGAGACCTGGATCAAGGAACACCTGGCTGAGTACGGACAGAAGAACGTGAGTTTGAGCTATCAAAAATATAGAATTTTTAATTTTTTTTTCTAGTTTTTAGCATTTACAATGCTACTTCTGTACAACGTGTTACAAAAAAACCCCTAATGCCAAATAGAAATCAGCTGTTTCATACATTTTGATTTTAATTTTTGTATGAAACAGCTTATTTTTTTTTTCGCGATTTCAGAGTTGGTCCCATAGTAAAAGTTGTTCAGTTTGATGGTCCCTATCTACCATATTCGGCATTAGGGGTATTTTTGTAACACCTTGAGTAATACTATGTAAATAAGAGCGCATGTAAATACTCAGACACGCCTACAGAAACACACCTTCCTTTGTGGTCTAGTTGTTCTCCCACCCATGTAAGACGCAGGGTTCCCGGATTCGATTCTCAGGAGGGGGATTTGTACTCGATTTGGTTGGTGGTAAGGCCTATTTCTAGTCCGCCTGGCTAGCTACCACTAAGTCTGACGCCATACCAATAATTAAAAAATTTTTGTGTTCCGTCAGTTAGAGATAAGATAGCTAGTTCCTCATTGGTGAGGGTTCCGGGTGTAGTGCGCTTCCAACTTCGGTCTTATTGTCACTTGACATCAGATGAGATGAAAGTCATCCATTATCCGACCTGAGTTGTGCAGTGGTCATCATGCCGGTCTACCACTTAATAGGTCCCGGGATTGATTCCTCGCCGGGCAGAAATTTATATAATCAATTTCAATTTCTGTGACGGGTCTGGGTGTTACTATGTATATAAGTACCATTGTGAAACAAAAGTTTACTGATGACACAGATTTGATAATTTTAATTGGAAATAGGGGTAATGTAAGCAAAAACCAACTGATCTCCTATTTCAATACCTTGTGTTCTTTAAATGTTAGGAAAATTGTTATGTTTACATTTCCCTATAGTAAAAGTTTGCCACAGGCGGAAAACAACTTTAGATTTAAATTAAATCAATGTTTAAATACTATGGCATTTCATAATAGCCAGCAGTTTCATATAATTGACATTAATAAATTAATTGACAATTTTTACCTGACAAAAGATAAATACTATCTTTCAAAATTTTACAAAAGACAGTTAGCATTATCGCTATCTTTTTATTTTGAACATTTAGCCAATAATTTGGCTAGTAAACCTTCTGCTTTTATTGAGCAGGTAAACTCTGACATGATTAATCTATCTTTGGAATTTGTTCCAAGCAATAATAATGTTTCTATTAATGATAATTTAATTAATTTAAATTGCAACTTCAGACAATAGAGGTGCCCTCTAGCTCAGTGATGACAAAAGAAAAGTCAAAATGCTTAAATATAGTTCATCAAAACATGCAAGGCTTTTCTGGCAAAGATTTAGAAGTTAGTTTGTTTTTAAATTCTGAGAATATTGATGTGCTATGTGTTACTGAGCATTGGTTAAAAAATTATGAACTGATCATAAATATAGATAATTATAGTAATGCAAGTTCGTTTAGTAGGAATTTTGCTATAAGAGGTGGAACGCTTATATTATTGCATAATTCAATACAATATAAAGAGCGCAAAGATGTAATATCTCATACAATTGAACAAATTATTGAGCTCTCTTGTGTGGAACTGGAACAAATGATTATAATTTGTGTATATAGACCCCCATCTGGGAACTATCCAGCGTTTGAGTCCGCTATGGAGGAAGTTTTAATAAAAACATGTAGAAGCAATAAAAAAGTGGTGGTATGTGGGGATTTTAATGTTGATATTCTAGAATCTAACCACCTCTCGAGTAGGTTCATTAACTTATTTAAATCTTTTAATTTGTTTCACACTTTTGAAGAGCCGACTCGAATAACGCCCACATCAGCTACTTGTTTGGATAACATTTTTTCAAATTGTAATATCCTTAAAAAATATATATTAAATTGTATTAGATCCGACCATAGCGGACAATTTGCCTCTATAGAGCACCATCATGTTTGTCCTAAACGCGAAAAAGTTTGTAGGTCAATAAATAAACATTGTGTAGATAAATTTAGGAATAACATTATGGATAAACTTGAAAATTTACCAGTACCTTCTATGGAACCCAATATCCTTTACAATCATTTATTTAGTGTGGTCCAAATTGAATTTAATAAAAATTTTAAACAAAGAGTAATCAAATGTAGCAATAAAAAGGAATTTAGTGATTGGGCCACACCAGGTATTTATCAGAGTAGAAATAAATTATATGAACTGTATGCTTTAAAAGCTACTTCCTGTGACCCTAATTTCATTGAATATGTCAGGAAGTATTCCAAAACATTTAGAAATGTATGTATTCTTGCAAAGTCCATGTCTATCTCAAATAAAATTAAATCATCGGCGAATAAAATAAAGGCTACATGGAATATTATTAATCAAGAAACAGGGAAACCAAAAGATAAAATAAATTCTTTCTCTCTTAAACTTGGAAATAAGACTGTAGATTCCGATATTGAAGTTGCGGGTGTTTTTGAGGATTTTTTCACTCGGATTCCCCTGGAAACTACTGGTAATCTAAATTCCTGTCCTAGCATTGCTATCGCCCTCCTTGAGTCAAGTGTTGATAAGTGTAATGAAGTTTTCAATTTTAAATATATTAACAGTGATGATATCATAAAAGCTTTTAAAATAATTAATGTTAAAAAAACAGAGGATCTATGGGGCATTTCTACCAATATTATTAAATCAATTATTGATGTAATAGCTCCTTATTTAGCGTTTATTTTTAACAAATGCATTGACGAAGGTATCTTTCCTGACTTAATGAAATACAGTAAATTAATTCCTCTGTTTAAAGCAGGAGATAAAAGTGATCCAACAAATTTTAGACCAATATCTATTTTACCTGCACTAAGTAAACTATTTGAAAAAATTATATATCTTCAATTATTAGAATATTTTACAAAGAATAATATACTACATAAGAATCAGTTTGGTTTTTCGAAAGGCAAAAGCACTACTGATGCTGGAATTGCACTTTTGAAGCATATCTTTGACGCTTGGGAGGCTAAGCAAGATGTAATTGGCATTTTTTGTGACCTTTCTAAAGCGTTCGATTGTGTTGATCACATAACTCTCTTAAAGAAGTTAGAACATTATGGTATCTCTAATAAATCAGTTAGCCTTATGCAATCTTATCTATGTGGTAGAACACAACAAGTAATTATTAATAAAGCGGCATCTACTGGAGCCCCCATTAGCATGGGCGTGCCCCAAGGATCGATATTGGGACCTTTACTGTTCTTAATCTATATTAATGACCTACCTTACTACGCGGAGAATTTATGTGAGACAGTGCTATTTGCAGATGATACCTCCTTAGTCTTCAAAGTCGATAGAGGTAATAATTGTTCTGACGATGTAAATAGTGCTCTCTCTAAAGTTTTGAATTGGTTTAACATTAATAATTTAGCATTAAACCCGAAGAAAACAAAATGTGTAAAATTCACTTTACCTAATGTAAGGCAGGTAGACGTGCATATTAATTTGAATGCAGAAGTAGTCGAGTGTGTTGAGAGCACAAAATTTCTAGGTATTACAGTAGATTCACGACTACAATGGGATCCACATATTGATGCCTTGTCGAGTAGACTCAGTTCTGCGGCATTCGCAGTTAAACAAATAAGGCTCTTAACTGACATTGAAACGGCAAGGCTGGTCTATTTTAGTTATTTTCATAGTGTAATGTCCTACGGAATGTTGTTGTGGGGCTCAGCAGCTAATATTGGAAATATTTTTGTGCTCCAAAAAAGAGCTGTTCGCGCCATATACAACCTTCGGCCGCGAGATTCTTTAAGAGAATTGTTTAAAGAAACTAATATTTTAACAGTGGCAGGCCAATACATCTATGATAATTTAGTTAATGTAAGGAAACATTATTGCTCACTTGCTAAAAATAGTGATGTACACCGTTTTAATACAAGAAATAAAGACAAACTTGCCGTTCCAAGTTTTAGACTAGCAAAAACTAGGGGCTCATTTATGGGGAAAGGAATTGCCCTTTTGAATAAAGTTCCACAAAATGTAATTGAACTGCCTTTGCATGAATTCAAAATACATGTTAAAAAGACGCTCATGAGCAAAGGTTATTACAAAGTAGAAGATTATTTAAAAGACAGCAATGCATGGATGTAACATTATAAGTAACTATCTGATTTTCAGTTTTTAATAACTTTATTGTTTTTTAATTATGTTGTTTTAAATGAAGGTATTTGGTAACGATATAATTTTTTGTAAATATCGTTACTCTGATTTCTGACAAAGCTGATAAGTTTCTTGCGCCCATTCTTCTTGTCGGCTAAAAAAGTCTCGAATGGGTGGTAGGAAAATATAGACCATTCAAAAGCACTTAATATCTAAGTTTATTTGAATAAAGAATATTTCATTTCATTTCATTTCATTTCAGTATATATTATAAATGTATATAAGTAGTATATTAGTTGTCTAGCTCCCATATTACAAGCTTTGCTTAGTTTGGAGTAAGATGGCGCTGTGTGAAATTGTCCAAGCATTCATTCATTCATTCATCCCGTTGTGAATAAAAAAGTGTAAAAGCATGAAGTTACGAGAAATCTCTTCATTCGTGGCAGGTGGAAGAAATCCTGGGCGTACTGAAGCCGATCACTCAAGCTGTGCAGTTGCTGCAAGCGCGCAAGTCCATGGCCGACGTACACAGCACCGTGGAGATGTGCGCCGACTTAACCGCCATGCAAGTCTGCAAGGTATGTACAAACACACACACACACACACACACACACACACAAACATACACACACATACATACACACACACACACACACACACATACCAGGAAATGTATGTAATGGACGTGGGAAAAATAAAATTAAAGTTTATTTTTACCCCATTCCATTATAGAAGCCGTAATTCCAAAACCAACTGTTTTTATTTCACTTCGATACGATAAGTATTTACAAAGTTATTGTAAATAGTGATAGTAGTAGTTTATGATACAAGGTTGGTAAGGAGGTCTTAAAAAACCTTAACAACCGTGTGCCATACTACGTTTTTCAATATACAACGTGTTACAAAAGTACCCCTAATGTCGAATATGGTAGATAGGGACCATCAAACTGAACAACTTTTACTATAGGACCAACTTTGAAATCGCGAAAAAATAATCAGCTGTTTCATACAAAAATGAATTACGAAAATATCAAAATGTATGAAACAGCTGATTTTTTTTTCGCGATTTCAGAGTTTGTCCCATAGTAAAAGTTGTTCAGTTTGATGGTCCCTATCTACCATATTCGGCATTAGGGGTACTTTTGTAACACGTTGTATTTGCGAGAAAACATTATAGGTACCTTCTGAAATAAAAATAAAACACCGTAAACAAAATCGCGGTAAAATCAATTTACCACACGCTGTACTGTCATCAAAAACACACATTTTTGAGCAACTGTATTGAAAAACATTATACTATTCTAGATCTTGAACATGTACACCCCTGCTGAGGAGTATGAAGTGAAAGTAACTCGCGAGTTCATCCACGAGATCCAGAAGAAGATGCAGGAGAAGGCCGGCCCTCACGCTGACAAGGAGCCGGTAAGAATTAATGTTAAAGAGTCCGGCGAACAGTGAGCTTCCCATACAAACGGAATACCAAAATTATTTGCAATTTGAGCATAATAAACTCTTTTTGTGATGTTATTCGGATTAATACAGTATTTGTCTAGGTTTCTATTAAATAAAAAATCCAAAATACTAAACAAATTAAAAATATATGCAATTTACAGTTTTGTATGAAAAAAAATATGGAAGTTTATGGTTCATATTGACAAAGGTTTTAACATTTAATATAAGCAACTGTTTTATCCCACAGCAAAACCTCTTAATGGACTCAAAGATGATATACTCGGTTCAGTTCCCGTTCGACCCATCGCCAATCCGCCTAGAAGCTATCGAGCTACCCGAAGTGTTGGAACTAGAGGGGCTGCTTGTTAAGATATAGGCGGATGTTGTAACGGCGTTAAAGGAGGTGGCAATACGACAGCAAATTAAAATATATGTATATCGCTATCTGGGGCTGAAACGGCTAACGCAACGAACTTCGGAAAGTCTGCCGGGCTTCAAATTAAAACATATAAATCGAGCCCCAATCGGACCAAAATGGCGAACCTCAATTCATGATGTCACACGAACATCGATATCTTCTAAATAACTTCGGCGAATAGTAAAATACGAAACTCCTTACTTCGATTTATCTGTTTGAAGTTGAAGCTCGGCAAACCCGCCGAAATTCGCAAAATTAGCCGGTAGGGCCCCTGCTTGTAAAATCGAGAGTAAAAGATCAGTAAAATCAGGGTTTCTAAACTCATGACAAATTGCGGCCCGCAAGTAATGGGCGGCCCTGCGTTTGACAACAACTGCGTGCCTTTGTCGCTATCCTAGACGTTTTCATAATATTTATTGACTTGCGGCTATCAGACTATAATAGTTATGATTGACTTTTTCGTACGTTATGTGATACGTCAAAGCATTCGTATATATTTTTTTTAAATCGTGAGGAAAATGTCAAGAATGGTAAAACACGGCCTTACCGCAAAACACTGTTCAATAAGTGTAACTTAGACACTGTTTAAATGTGATGTTGTCACTTTTGTGACAATATTGTTTTAAACAGTGTTTTAAAATCTTTCGTCTATTGCTAGACGTTTTCATAATATTAATTGACTTGCGACGATCATACTATAATAATTTTGATTGGCTGTACGTTACGTGATATTAGACACGTCAAAGCATTATATTTTTTTTAAATCTTGAGGAAAACGACAACAATTATATCTATTGTTTTTTTAATTGAATGATTTGTTTTGTATGATGCATAGGAGTATAATTTACTGTCGTATTTTCATCTGTACCACGTATTTTATACGACGAAAGAATCAATAAAAAATAAAAGTCAAGATAACCAGGTATGTGCTGATTCATATTATTATAACACTGTTTATGGGCTTATAAGTATACAAAAATTGGCTACTTTATATAAAAATAATAGTGAATAAAAGTTATTAAAAAAATACGCAAACATTGAATATTATTGTAGACAAGACACCAAGTGGATGCTTTACATTGGTCTACTGCTGTTATATAGACTTTATTACGGTAATATAAAGTTTGCGAGATGAAAAAAAATCATTTGAAAATCAATGAACTGCTTTAATGGATGTTGAGAAACTCAATAAAATAAATTAGTTGTTATAGGTCTGTGGTCGTGTAACCTCTCATAAACATTAAATTAGAATATTAAATAACTGATGCGAGCTTCACAGACAGCATTACTGGAAAAAGCACTGCATTACCAAAAGTGAAGAAATATATGAAACTAATAATTGATGATGCAAACTTATCATTAAATTCGACAAATGCCAATTTATACTTTATGCCGATTGTTTGATAGTCCATTTTACATCAAAACAGCCTTAACCTTTGCAGATCCGTCGTAGACCTGACTCCTATTTCGCAGACGTGACAATTGTAAATGACAATCATAATTTGGTGTCCATGGCGTCAGCCAATTTGAAACTAGAAAATATGCCGATCAAACTACTCACAGACACAGCAACGTACAACAAATTGTCATTGTAATTTACAATTGTTATTATAATTTACAATTGTCACGTCTGTGAAATAGGGGCCTGGGGTGCCAACGCGTGTTGCGCTTGCGCATAAATCCCGACGACAGCCCTAATCCGCAGCCCAACACGCGATAGCTGCCCAGGCGATCGTCCGGGTCTTCACAGGTTAACAATTACACATACTCGGGGATTCTTATAATATTAATAGTATTTCTATTTATTTTTTAATAAAACGACGAATATTAATATAAATAATAATATTTATATTAAAATTATTACAATTCATTCCATAAATTACATGCCATATTATTTTGCAAACATCGAAAGATTATTATTAAACTGTTAATGTTTTTTGTTAAGTGCCATTTTTGTTAAAGAATTCAATATATTTATTATGTATTTGTCACGTTTACAATGTTGAAGGAGATATATGAAATAACAATAACTTACTAATTATACAATAATAATAATAAATACAAAAATGATATTAAATTCATTTGGAGAATAAAAAGTTACCTTAAATTATTTATTGGACAAAATTGTCATACATAATCAATCATTTAATTCTATGATTATATTATTTAATTTATAATTCAATTATTTATTGTATTATTTAATGTTGCAAATGAATTAAATATCGTAATATCATAGAAATGAGTGCTTTATCTATATTATATTGATATAGCATAGCAAATATAGACCAACAGTAGTTAAAAGCACGGCAAACGTATTATATAAGTGAAAGTAGACCTTATTATTATGGGCAATTAAGTTTATTACTGTCAGACACGTGGCAGAAGTATATAACAACTTGATGTCTCGTTCTTAAAGAGTAAAAGAGATGGAACTATGTACGCCACAGACAGACTGACAACCTGTTTCCTATATCTGTACCGACGGTAGCACATCAAACGTAACACAGCTCTTCCTAAAATGTCGATACATTCCAAAGTGCCACACTTGATATGTTGCCATCCGTACATAGTTATATTATTTACATTATTAATAATTTATTACTTTTATAATGTATCAACGAAGTTAAGTTTAAATTGATATCGTTTTTGTATGCTATATGCAGTACTATTTGATATAAAGTTCCATTTTTGCAGTAGTTTTTATTATTTATTCGAGTATTTTCATATGAAAGAAAAGGATGGAATATTTATTTATTAAAAAAATATAGATGATCGAAGGAATTTGTTGTCCTTAATAAATAAATAAATAATTTGATAAATCGGTTGATTTCTACAAAAAGGTTGCATTTATTATTCCCAATATTGTTTTGATTATTATTTTTTCTAATTTGGTAAAATATGATATTAATAGATTGTGATCACATCTATCTGTTATTAATTCACATGGTAAAACTAAAAGACACTTAATTTCTATTTTTTTTTTCATATTTTAATACTCAAGTAATGTATTTTTTATTGAATTTAATTAAGGTAAGATTGCTTAATGCATAGATATATAGTGTGAAGTGTTCGTAGTTTGAAAGTTTATTTACAAGCTTAGAATAATAGCACCTACGTTACCTCATCATATGTTACCTAATCGTAACAAAAATCCAATAAAATAGTAACTAATCCCCTAAAGGTAGGGAAATTGAAACTATTTCGTTCTTATAGGTACGATTAGGTAACGTATGAAGGATAAAAATCTGAAAACTAAGCCATTTTGGCTCAGTATTTTTTGCCTTAATTTTGACAGTGCGCTTTGTAGGGAACTATCGTTCTAGTTTGTTATTATTCTAAGTTTACAAGTATAAAATGTCTGCTAGTGTATTTTATTATAAAAAAATATTTCAATTTGCTCATTTGCATATATTCGCCACCTTTAATTACATAGGCCTTCTCAGTACGCACGCTACGCTAACTCACTGCGCATGCGCATGTGTGCATGCGCTCAGGCGGCCGGGTGAAAGGCGTTGCTGGTCTGCCGCCCCTAGGCCACGGCCTATACGACCTATTGACAAATCCAGCCCTGGGCTTTCTGATTCTAGACCAAAAGTATACTCATGACCAAAATACATTGCAGATATTTTAAACAAAATAGAATTTTAAAAGAGAACTTTCTTAAAACAGTGTTACCATTTTAAAATAGGTGCTTGGAGAGAGCAAGTTTTTTGTATTAAGAAATTATATACTTAGCTAAATATTTAAGAAATAATAATATAGCATAATAGTGAAATAAACATTGTTTGTACTTATGCAAGATGTACTTAAATATTCGTTTATTAAGCTCGTGTTATCAAAGTGTTATTAGCGAATTTATTTATTTCCCCTGTATTGTTTTTAATTAAATTATACTATATATAAATGAGAGATATTACTTATAATGGTACTAAAAGTATTCATATTATTATATATTATAATTATAATTTATATTATTGTGTACCTTATTATCTTAACCTTTAGGTGCTCAAGTTAAAATTTACCTGTTAAATTATATTCCAAATATTATTGATGTTATAGAATAAAAACTTAGAAAAATTTTGCTTCTGAAATTAGCTTCCCTAATACACATGTCGTGTACAAACGAGGTTACATTTACTCAAATTAAAGTTTTACGAACACGTAATGTTACACCTTAATAATATTTATTTGTGAAACCTTTTCATATTATTGGTACATTGATATTTGTTTTGAAAAGTAACATTGTTGTAGAAAAATCAGATCTTTTTGGAAGCTTATAAATATGCTAAAATAATCATTAAATGATTCTATTGTCCACCTGACTGTACTTTGCCATATATATTATATATTAAAATCACATAAGACATAATTTTTATTTTCTATTATTTATCATTGTCAATTGTCTCAATTGTTTTCTTGCGATTTTCTCGAATATATTTAAAAGGGAATATCCAATTTATTATCTTGAAAAAGTAAAAAAAACGGTTTTGTTTAATTTAAAAATTATTAAGGAAGCTCTGATTCATTAAATTCAAGCAAATATACCTACGATTTCTTATGCGCCTAAATATTTTTGAAATGCTTCTAGAGCTTAAGGCCACGCATCACGCTGCGTCATGCGTGACTGCAGACTAAAGTCGTAACAGGCAAGCTTGTATAGAAATCACACATAGTGTAACACACCAACAACGCATCTACGCCGTTTCGGCGCAAGTGGTCCAATGGTGAAAAATACGACCTTTTCGTAGTTGGTCCCATTCGCGATTAGTCCAATTCGCAGTTGGTCCAAAATATATATTTCAAATCTATTTCATAAAACATTCATAGCGGCAAATTTTTAAGCTTTTTACACTCAAATACTGAGAAATATAGTGGTGGCCACATAATTAAGGACGCCAGTCGATTTTCATACAAACGAAGTAACTTTGAAGCATTGTTTCTCCGCCAGGGATTGACCGAGCGGTGATCTGGTGATAGCCATCCAGGGAGTGAATGGAGGAGATCCAGATTTCCATACACAGCCATGTGATCTGATCAGCATTCTAAGAGATGTAAGGATATGTTAAAAAAAACCGCGAATATAGCATAAAAATGTATAAAATTCTTGGAACTGAAAATTCTGATCAGCATTCTAAGATGCTTAGTTGGTTGGATTGATCAGATCAGTTGGGTGTGTATTGCGATCTAAATCTCCTTCATTCACTCCCTGGGTGGCCATCATCAGATCACAGCTAGGTCAATCCCTAGCGGAATATTGATCGAAATCGAGATCCCTGCCACCAAAATGCTGATGAAAAGATCCGATGCGTCCTCTTAATCGGCTTTTTCTACTAAAATCAGCATGACGGAGCGTGCGTGTGTATGTCTGATGTGCTATCATTATTATAATGCAATTTGTCGCAGACATTGCAAGTACTATTATATCCATGTATGGTATATTATATTTCATTGTATTATTTAATGATCTCTTTGTCGTTCCTTATATTATTATTATTATAAGTATTTGATTTGTAACAAGAGCAATATGTTGCATATCTATCTATAGTTATTTATGTGAGTAAAGTTATCAGAACTATCGGAGTTTTTTTTAGACACACTCCCTTTTTTTCCGTACCTCCATCGGACGTCCCAATGATGGGACAACCGAAAGAATAATTTAACCGTAGTCCCGTAGACTAATAAAGTCACCGAAATAGTAGTTTATGATATAGGGAGAATGGGATGCTACCTTTTGGAGCTGAGACGCGCACGGTCCGTCGGCCAGCCGTAGCGTCGGCAAACTCGCGTAGATGCTCGCATAATGCTAGTTGTGTACAACTAACTGTGCGCGTGGATTTCTGCTCGAGTTTTATTCTAAATACGAGATTTATATATTATTGTGCGATTATTTTGGTGATTAATTAATGAGTGGAAGGGATAAAACTTTTTACTTTTTTTTAAATTATTTCTATTTAAATAGATTCAGAAGTTTTGCTAGCGCTACTTCACTGCTTAACTGTCTTATTTAATTTTCTTTGACAAGGTCCCATTCTAATCGCGCGTGGATTATAATTTATAACAGTAATTAACATTTATTGACAATAAAAAAACGTTGTATGGTTAAGGTTTTTAAAACTCGTGACGATTATAAACCCTCGCTTGCGACTCGGGCTTATAAAATGTTAACTCGTTTTGATAACCTCCTTACCAACCTTGTATCATAAACTACTATTACGCCACAATCATTTTATAATTATTATTATAGTGATATGGTCTATATTATTAAAATATAGACCATTCAAAAGCACTTAATATCTAAGTTTATTTGAATAAAGAATATTTCATTTCATTTCATTCATCATTTCATTTCATTCATTTCATTTCATTTCATTTCATTCATTTCATTTCATTTCATTCAATATTATAACTCGCCTTACTAATAAAGATTGTATAGCAGATGCATAGTTACACAGTGTTTTGTCCCTTTCTTTAATGCCAAACTTAAATCGTTTGACAGAGAGTAACTATACATGGGCCCTATTCTATAAAAGTTACAATTGTAATTTACAATTACAATTTTGTATACATTACTAACAATGTTAGGCGACTTGTTACTATTCATGTAATACGCTCAAACATAAACAGCAACGTACGTCGAATTGTAGTTGTAAATTACAATTGTTTTATTGAATAGGGCCCTGCTATACAATATTTATTAGTAAGGGGATAAGTAAATATACTAATGTTTGTTATTACAGAAAACAGTAAAACGACAACGTGACAAGTTACCACTTCTGTCGACTTAAGATATAGATAATTTTTTAGAAGTATTTTTTCTGCGGAAAAATTAAAACTCGTTTGATGGAAATCCAACACAGGGGTAAGGATCAGCCAGCCTGCGTGTAAGTCATTCAACCATGGAGGTGAGAAAATAAAAATATGTTAATCTTTAGAGTTCTTTTGTTGATTTTAACAATGCTTTTGTAGCACGACTCACTTGTGTTGTCACATGTACAAGAATTAGGTAGGTAGGTATATGACAAATAGTATAATTCTATAGAAATAAAGTCAAATAGGATATGTATAGTGGTTGAGATATTGGTAGGTTTATGACAATCCAAAACAAACTGAGCTATGCTCTGCGACTGCTGTTTTTTGGATAGATAAGGAGAACTATCTACAACGTGTTACAAAAATACCCCTAATGCCGAATATGGTATATAGGGACCATCAAACTGAACAACTTTTACTATGGGACCAACTTTCAAATCGCAAAAACAAAATCAGCTGTTTCATACATTTTGATATTTTCTATTTTAATTTTTGTATGAAACAGCTGATGTTTTTTTCGCGATTTCAGAGTTGGTCCCATAGTAAAAGTTGATCAGATTGATGGTCCCTATACCATATTCGGCATTAAGGGTATTTTTGTAACATCTTGTATAGATAGCCTATACTCCGAAAATTCTTACTATGCCTACATATTTGCTATAGTTTCATACCTACCTAACTTCCTAGCTAACATACCTAAGCTTAGGATAAATCTTAAGTCCTGGACTTGTCCTGGGTTGTAGGTACCACGATTTTTAGGGTTCCGTGCCAAAATGGTAAAAAGGAAACCTTATGGTGCGACTCGGTCTGTCTGTCTATCTGTCACAGCTGGATATCTCGAGAACTACTAATATACAATATTACTAATGCCATCAACATGAAATTTGGAATAGTTTTAGATGACGGTTGCCCAACTATTTTGCAAATAAGGGAGAAATAAAAATATTTATATATTTTTGCAAAGGATCATAAAAATTCGAAGTGATGGGGTATCATATGAAAGAGCGCTGCTTGCTTTTTTATGCCGCATGGCTTTCGACTTTTGATGAAAAATGTAAAAACACACCGTTCTCTCCCCCTTATCTCCGAAGTCCTTCCCGACCCGTCCACCCACTAGACTTTTCCACTGGTGGGTAGACGGGTAATTCACGATTACCCCTCTGAAAAATCTGAAATTATTTTATGTGATAGAAGTTTATGTAAAGATTACAGGAAAAATATAACAATGTCTCTAAATAGTAAACTTTTTCAGAATGATGATACGGAACCCTCGGTGCGCGAGTCCGACTCGCTCTTGACCGTTTTTTTATAGTCGCTTAACTATCTTCATTTTAGTTAACTTTTTACAGCTAATAGCTTCGTTCGTGGTCGTATCATTCAATAACACATACTAACTGTGTGACATTGGCCTGCGTGCGTGACCGTGACACGAACGACATCTGCGATATTAATTTATTTTCGGCCTCTTTCAAATAAATGTACCTAACTACTACGCGTTCACTTCATGATTGCCGTCGACGACCGTTATTACGTCACAGCTAACGATACTGTAGACAAAAAAGTAATCATGATTTTCAACTATTTTTCTTGTTCAAAGAGTGTCATTAATTTATATAACAAGTTAGGTTCGCCATTATGTAGGAACTTTATTCTTTTAATCATTAAAACAACACAAATAACGAACGTAATGATTCAATCAACAGAAACAAAAATTAAGCTTTGCGTTGCTAGCCGGACTAGAAAGGCTACGCAGGGGGTGCGGTATGACGAAGCGGGCCGGGAGGTAGCGGCAATCATGAAGTGAACGCGTAGTACAATTAATCTAAATTTTTCTGTGAATGACGGGTCGTTGAAGTCATTTTTTCTGTATTTGAAAATGGTTTGAAACGCAATCATCTCAAAAGATGTTAAAAGTAATCCTTTAGATCAAAACATTAAAGGTCTTGCATATTGTTTTGAAGGTCTTTAATTTAGTGAGACAATGAAACTATGTCATGTTCCACGAATAGCTAGGTTCCTACGTATTTATATCGTAAACAACAAAAAAACATCTGTTTTTCACGGCTAATAATTGAACATTACTTAACTTATTCTATTTTGCATTTTTACACAATATTCCTTTGTCTGTGATTTCAAGATTACTATAAATCTACCACTAACTACCTACATTCTCTAAATTCTACTAAACAAAAATATGCGCGGTAGTCATAAAAATAATAGTAAGTAGGTACCTTTGTAATAAATATACTCATGAAGTTTTTTACCTTTAAAATAGACACTAGTTGTGACTCATCAAATTCTTTTTAAACGGCATCCGTTCCCCATCTCGTTATTCTACAGCTATGACTCCACCCGTAAAGAAGAACAAGACCCGCTCGTCCCGCGCCGGCCTCCTGTTCCCAGTAGGCAGAATACACAAGATTCTTCGCAAAGGGAACTACGCGCCAAGGATCGGCGGTGGAGCAGCTATCTACCTAGCAGCAGCCTTGGAGTACCTGGCAGCAGAAATACTGGAGCTAGCCGCAAACGCTGCCAAAGAGCAGGAAAAGAAAAGAATGGGCGCAAGACACATACTGTTTGCGATCAGGAACGACGACGAGCTGAACAGAATGCTGACTGGAGTGACCATATCGCAGGGAGGTGTCGTGCCCTCTATACAGCCTCAGCTGCTGCCGAAGAAGACCATGAAGGGCGGTGGATAGTTTGAAGCTGTGGTTTCACTTTGATGAAGGTCGAAGGAATGGCCTGATTGACAAAGTCCCTTTAGGGACTGCATTTTTTGGGTTTCAGGATAATACGTCATAAATATTATGAAAAGAATCACAATATTATTATTATTATTAGAGGTGAAGGTATATCGCGCCGTAAATAATTGTGGGTATTTTATTGCGTATTGTCATTTGTGACGATCCCTTAGGCCCGCCACATAAGACGGAATCTGATTCGGAATTCAGAAACGGAATAGCGTAGGTCCATATAGATTTATAATTAATAATTAATTAATTAATTATAATTAATATTTGACAACATCACATACATTGCTTCGATTCCAAAATAAGTAGCTAAAGCACCCAGACCTGAGCCAATATAAAAAAGTTCGTTTCCTAAATCGACCCAACCGAGGATCGAACCCGGGACCTCAGAGATGGCGACATCTTGAAAACCGGTGTACAAAGCCACTCGACCGCGGAGGTAGTCGTTTCAGTTATGTGGCGGAGCTTTTCTCATTATTAATATAAGTACATAATAATATGACGTATAATGTTTAATGAAACCCGAATTGCAGCCCTGAAAAGGGCTTTGTCAAAACTTCGCTCTCGCCGCGTCTAACACCAAACCTGCTTACGCCCGCTCGCCCCTAACCCTTCTGGCCAGCTGGATATCCTTCGGCATAATCGTGACCCTCTTCGCGTGGATGGCACAAAGATTGGTGTCCTCGAACAATCCAACGAGATACGCTTCACTGGCTTCCTGCAGCGCCATCACAGCCGAGCTTTGGAAGCGCAAATCAGTCTTGAAATCTTGAGCTATTTCTCTCACAAGCCTTTGAAAGGGTAGTTTTCTAATCAAGAGCTCCGTGCTTTTCTGGTATCTTCTTATTTCTCGTAGGGCGACGGTTCCAGGGCGGTAGCGATGAGGTTTTTTCACTCCGCCTGTCGCTGGAGCGCTTTTTCTAGCGGCTTTTGTGGCTAGTTGCTTCCTCGGAGCTTTCCCACCAGTGGACTTGCGAGCGGTCTGTTTCGTACGGGCCATTGCGATGGTTGTGCTGGTTTGAGGTTGTACCAACTTATATACTGATGGATATCCCCACCTGTTTGTGGTTCCGTCATGCAGGCAGTTTTTTTTTATTTAGTTGGTAGGTAGGTATTCTGTATTCTTCTGAGATGGCAATCAAACTTGAATAAGCAAATCTATTTTTCTGGGCAAGCAAGGTTCTACATCCTCTTTAATTTCAACAAGATTAATCGACGAGTTCTCAACGAGTAGCAAAAAATGAAAAATAATTATATAAATAAATATAAATATTTGACAACATCTCATACATTGCTCCGATTCCAAAGTAAAGCACTTGTGGTATGGAAATCAGAGACAACGGTGGTACCACAAATACCAGACCTGAGCCAATATAGAAAAATTCGTTTTCTAAATTTACCTAAACAGGCATCGAACCCGGGACCTCAGAGATGGCGACACCTTGAAAACCGGTGCCCATGCAGTCGGAGGCATGTATAAAGTGACAATATTAATGATTTGACTTATCATTAATTTCTATGCATGTTATTATGTTGCCTTTAATATTTGGTCTTGTTTCCATCTTTTCAGTTGACTTGTCTTTTGACGTAGGCGGGTTTTTTTAGATTTTTTAAATGATTTATTTTATTTGTCTTTTTAGTTATTATATTTTTACGGTCATGATATACCTTTTTGAAATCCTTATGATAAGCCCTTTAATTTGATACCCATATTGGGGGTATTATAAAAAAAAATATTTTTGTCATTTCAAATAATAGCACCGCACAGCACAGTCGCCATGTTGTTTTTTTTAACGTCACATATCTAAGAACACTTGGGCTGTCTAGACAAATCTAACGATATATTAATGATAGAAATCCGTTCAGCCGTTTATATATGAGGTAATAAAGAATATTACATACAAACATACATACAAGATACGCGTGAAAAACACAACCCTTTCCTTGCAGTCGGGTAAAAAGTTTGTAGACAGATTAGGACCTGGATTAACATTTATACAAGGTGTTACATAAATACCCCTAATGCCGAATATGGTATATAGGGACCATCAAACTGGACAACTTTTACTATGGGGCCAACTCTGAAATCGAGAAAAAAAAATCAGCTGTTTCATACAAAAATCAAAATCGAAAATATCAAAATGTATGAAACAGCTGTTCGATTTTAATTTTTGTATGAAACAGCTGATTTTTTTTTTCGCGATTTCAGAGTTGGTCCCATAGTAAAAGTTGTTCAGTTTGATGGTCCCTATATACCATATTCGGCATTAGGGGTACTTTTGTAACACCTTGTATACTATATTCGGCATTAGGGGGATTTTTGTAACACCTTGTATACTACTTTATACATTCCGGTCGAACCTTCTTTAGGGCGTCATGCAGACGAAATCGCAGCCATCCGCTAGTTTTTAAATATTTTCCTGCGCGACTTTACTGTATTCTAGAATAATAACATCCTAGAACGATAGTTCCCTACAAATGTCAACTGAGGAAAAAAATACTGAGCCAAAATGGCTTAGTTTTCAGATTTATATCCTTCATACGTTACCTAATCGTACCTATAAGAACGAAATAGTTTCAATTTCCCTACCTTTAGGGGATTAGTTACTATTTTATTGGATTTTAGCTACGATTAGGTAACGTATGAAGGATATAAATATACACTTCTAAGACTTTCGCGCGTACAGTTCATTAGAAATAAAACACTTTTTACGGATTACAGCGCGTATATTATTAATTCAGGTGTTGTTTTGGAATTATTTAGTTTGTATTTATTGGTTTTTATAATTCCCGACGTTTCGACACCTTTCCAGGGGCCGTGGTCACGGGAGGACTAAAGCAAAAAGGCTGCTCATATTTTTATGAAATTACCCGCTCGAAACTTTATAAAAATGTATTCAAGTTTATTAAACTATTTCATAGCTGCGTTCTGATTTTAATCAATATTACTGAGTTAAATTGAAAAAGTTAATTAGAAAACAAGATCTAGCTACTGAATCTACTACCAGTTCACAAATTGGGAGGCCTCTGAGAGAAAGAACTGGCGAAAGAAAACTCAGAGAGGTTGTGTCGACCTCCCTTTTGATCCCTATCTACAAAACGAACTAACTATATCTTTAGATCCTGCAGTGTGTGATTTGGGATGGGATTTTAGTTGATGAATTATTATTAGGATATAAATTATTATTTTTATTATTATTTAAATTATTATTATTAGGATATAAATGTGAAAACTAAGCCATTTTGGCTCCGTATTTTTTGCCTCACTTTACATACAAGGACTCTGCTTCTAGGTGTAATTATTCTACTGTAATGCTTTAGCTCCCTTATAAACAAACAAGCACCACAATCTAGACCATGGGTCGCCAAACTTTTTAGCCTAAGGGCCAGACTAACTCCTCCACGAAGCCCCAAGGGCCAGAACCTAGCTAGCTTATCGTACCCACATACAGTAAATAACAGTATGTTGGTACGATCCGGATCGCTTCCGCGGGCCGGATTGTTGGTGCTCGCGGGCCGGAGCTGGCCCGCGGGCCGAAGTTTGGAGACTCCTGATCTAGAGTATAATGATGTGGAGAAAATCACCCATGGATTTTCTATCATATTGATGTTGCGCGGATATAATCTAGACGACCTCCGTGGTCGAATGGCTTTGCACACCGGTTTTCAAGGTGTCGCCATCTCTGAGGTCCCGGGTTCAATCCGGTTGGGTCAATTTAGAAAACGAACTTTTCAATATTGGCTCTGGTCTGGGTGTTTGTGATACCACCGTTGTCTCTGATTTCCATAACACAAGTGCTTTAGCTACTTTGGAATCGGAGCAATGTGTGTGCGATGTTGTCAAATATTTATTATTTATTTATAACTATTGGACCCTGTGAACTTCGTATCACCTACAATTTAATTATTATCAATTTTACCTTGAGAACCAGCGCCATCTTTTTAATTAGTAAGTTAATAACAAAGCAGCTGAATACTAAAACGAAAGCAACACTACGGTCCTTTTATCATTACTAAGATCATTCAGACTACCTCTTTATCAAAAGTTAGCTGTCAAAAGTAACCCGAAATGGCGATTCCCATACAAAATAACCAATGTTCATAGTACGTTTCATTGAATATTCACTATTCAATGAGACGCATTCTACCTACTCTCAGGGGAAATGACCAAAGAGAATATAATACTACGTTGAGATGACAAACGATGTTTATTTTTCTTAATTAATCAATCAAATGCACTAAGAAGTTTCAATTCCGACGTCGAAGTCAATCACCCCAAAAGTAGCTTTCTACCACTTTTTAACCCTGTTAGGGGATAAGTATTAAAAAAATCGGAAACACGTGTTCAATTAATTTTGTGAAAGAATGTGTATGCCAAATTTCAAGTCCATCGGGCCAAGGAATAGCGTTCTCCCGTACAAACTTTGCCACCCTGTTTCACCCCTTCAGGGGTTGAATTTCGCAAAATCCCGTCTCAGCGAGCACCTACGCCTTAAAAGGAGCCCCCATGCAAAATTTTAAACTCCTAGCACTTGTAGTTTCTGAGATTTCGTGATGAGTGAGTGAGTGAGTGATTTCCCCTTTTTTATATTATATAGATAGACAGATAGATAGATAGAAGGATTCACTCACGTATTTTCCTTGTTGTTATTCACACAACCTTCTTAGTAACATTTTATAATCTGTAAAGCCTTTTCGGTGCCTAGTTTGGCGCAAACCAGTGTAGTGCGCAGACGCAGGCAAGGTGTTTGCGTCAGCCATAACTTTTTTAGAGTTTTATTAACGTGTCCAATTTCGTAATTGTGAATATTGTGAGTGATTTACCTTCTGAAATGATGAGGGTAGTTATTTAAATTATTTTTCTGTGTGTGTATGAGTTGTGTTAAAAGTGCTGGTTAAGTTAGTAGTCGAGGAAAATGGTAATTTCTTAAAAACTATGATAGTTTAAAATATTTCGTTTCGTTAGTTGTTATTTATGTTTTTCACGAAAGACTATTTTAATATTTATTAGTACTTGAAATCAAGATAGTTTTATTTGGTTTTGATTAGTATGTTCGCAGCACATCATTATCTTAAATCGAGGGTATTTTAAATAAGCAAATCGTCGCGTATAAGTATAATCAGCGCGCGATAGGAATGGGATGGAACCTTGTCAAACTGAGACGCGTTTGTTCGCCGGCCAGCCACAGGGATGTCCAAAAACACGGTGCCACGCAACCGAGGTGAGGGAACTTTTGCTGCAGTAACTTTAACTAAGATAACAAGTAAACAATTAGTGGATTAAATAAAATTGACTAATTAGTCAATTTTCGATTTACTTTGACAAGGTACCATAATATTCTCCATCGCGCGCGGATATAGTTATCTAGTTTGACAGTAATATGACGAAAAAATACTTATTTTTGTTGCTTGGTGGTTTCCTTTATTCAAAAGTGAAAGTATTGCGACATTCATATTGGGTAGGATACTATCAACTTTCCCTTTATGCCAAAAATATCCCGATGACTATTCAATGAAACATATCTAAATATTAATTATTTATTTGCATTAAACACGAAGTTACCTACCTATAGCGTTGCCAGGTGTCCCGATTTTAGCGGGACGTCCCGCGAAACAGCCAATTTTTATTATGTCCCGCCGGGACAGGTATGTGTCCCGCATTATGATATTTTTCAGTTAGACAAAGAAACAAAACAATCAAAGTGTAATATTTCAGCGAATATACATTAATCAATTATTTTGAGCGTCTATCTCAATTGTAGTTAGTTTAAATTACCCGCGCTTTAGGCTGCTTTACACTGATTGAAAGCGCTGTTTGACTTCCGATCGCTGATTGGCCACTGTCACAGCGTTTGCCGCCAATCAAATTACAGTATAGTAATAGTTAAGTAAATTGTTGTCCCGCGGCAAAATGCTTTGTCCCGATTTTTTTATTCAATTTAAGTACATGTCCCGAGTTTCTGAAAAAAATACCTGGCAACCCTACTACCTAACTATTCACTTTTCTATAATTATTATAGTAGGTATGAACGAAAAAACCGATTTAATGATCTCTAGAAACATTTTATCACACGCTTGCAAAACAAATGATGTGAAACACGTTAAAAGACTTCCAAAAACACATCTTTAATGTATTGATGAATGTTTAAGGAAAAATACCCTGTCAAAACGATTATTTTCTCAGAAAAATCAAATTAAGTTGAGGAAATAAATACTTACCTACCAAAACAAAACAAGATTTTTAACATTCCTTAATTTAAAATGAACCTACCTTCATTAATTTGTCGGTGATGACATCCCATTCATTATTCTTAAATGCGTTAAGTATAGTAAATTATTTTTAAATGCGTCAAGTATAGAAGGTTCCGTGCCATAATTCTGAAAAAGTTTACTATTTAGAGACATCGTTTTATTTTCATAAACTTCTATCACATAAAATAATTTGCAAACTTCTAAGATAAGGGAGGGCGGTATGTTTTTCTACATTTTTCATCAAAAGTCGAAAACTATGCGGTCTAAAAAAAATGTTTGAGAATGTGCAAGCAGCGCTCTTTCATATGATACCCCATATGCCCTAGTAGCCTCAGTGCAAATTTTTAAGACTCCCTTTCGGTCCCTGTTGCAAAAAAATATAAATATTTTTATTTATCTCTTATTTGCAAAATTGGGCAAACGTCATCAAAAACTAAGTTTCAAGTTGATAGCATTTGTAGTTGTCGAGATATCCAGCTGTGACAGACAGACAGAGTCGTACCATAAGGGTTCCTCTTTACCATTTGATACGGAACCCTAAAAATGAAGCATTATTATAAATTTAAGTTACCATGAAGATAAGATTACAGTGTTTTGTGTAGTTAAGTCGGAACTAGGTACCTAGTATGAAACTAAAAAGATTAGCGTTGATGATAAACATCAATTAATTACCTACCTAAGTAATAAACATATATAGGTAGTATACTTTTAAGTATGTGTAAGTAAATAATTAAATCGCACTCTATCGCGTTATAATAAAACGTCCCTTACAAATTTGAGTCCCACACGTCGTTAAATCACGTTTCAGTTTGAGTCCCTCAAATTGTGACGGGACTCAAATTTTAAACATGTTTTAGGTTTTTAGAGTATGTAGTCTAGAATATCTGTCACGTATTTTTTTAGCTGCCCTTCTTCAACCTATCGGGAAAAATAAATAATAAAATTTAAGTGACTAAAACCTCTAACTTCTGGAACGGGATTTGTTCAAACAAATTGCTAGTTAATTACTGGTATGATCATATGTTTGAGAACATGAAAAAAATAATAATAACGCTCTAACTCATATTTGCTCAAAAAATGCCCTCTAAAGTTTTACATATCTCATCATTGAATTTTGGTTTAGCTGGCCCACAGATTAAATATAACAAAATATATATTTAACAAAACACGTGCTTATTATTATTTCATGTTCTCAAACATATGATCATACCAGTAATTAACTAGCAATTTGCTTGAACAAATTTCGTTCCAGAAGTTAGAGGTTTTAGTCACTTTTTAATCGACTTCAAAAAAGGAGGAGGTTATCAAGTCGACGGTTTTTTATGTATGTTAAAACTAACATAATTAGTACTTTGAAAGATTAATTTCTCTTAATAGATTGAAGTGTTGTGTATGTGTGTGTGCGCGGGGATACGGACAGTTGGATACGGGAACAAGGGTTACGAGTGACACACACGGGAGCTAGTAGCACACTGTTTATTGGCAAATAACGAAAGGGCGCGGTCGCAGCGCGCACACACACACACACCATGAAGCAGGGCAGCTAAAAAAAATACGTATTTCTAATTTAGACTACACTCTCTAACATAATATCAAAATAAATAGAAGCCGGACAGTTGGTTAACTTTCCTTAAGTAAGACTATAAGAATTAACAGGAAAAATGTGTTTGATTAACTTACCTACTACTTATGTAACAAGAATTATGATTTTGTTGCTCTATCGATATTATGCAGGATAATTTAAATACCCATCAATATTAACAAGGATTAACAATGTTGATTTCAAGTGTCAGTTTAAGATAAAGATAAAAACGGAAAAAGAGCTTTGTTAAGTTCGTATGTATTTGATAATAAGTTATGTATTTAAATCTGTTATTCAGTTATTTATGGTTCCCCCTAACAAAATCACATGGAAAGTAATACAAGATGTTAGAATTTTTTATTTAATTTCTTTCGGCTGGTGAAGTGAGATAACTTTTCAAAAGTAAGTGCTTTAAGTAGATACTTTTTGAACATGAACTTCAAAGTAATACTTTTAAACATATTTAATAGCTAAATTGTATCTCATAAGGATTGCTTTGTAGGGCAACCAAAATAAATAATTAGCAGGGATAGCCTGGGTTTCGTTGTAACGTTCAGATTTACTATAATATTTCATCGCATTCTCATCCAATTATGACTGAATTTTCGCTATCATACATATTTAAATATAAACCAACTAAGTACGCACGCCAAAACATTATTTACTTCACTTCACTGCCTCTTGCAGTCTCAATGGTTGTATAGATTTCAATCTATAGATTCATTTTTAATCTATTATTTGATTATTTCACAATTACAAAATAATAATTCTCAAATCGCATAGATAGCAGATTAAATCTTAGCCAGTTTGATTAATTAGCCAGTAAGCTTTGCGAATTATTTCATAACTTCTAATTTACATTTAAAGAAAAGTCTACAGACTGTCGATTCTGTAACCAAACTCCAACCTCACTTCGAATCTCACTTCACTGCACGGGAATTTATATCATAAATGGGAAAATGATAGGCTAAATAATATTAGAAAAAATACTAGACTCCCACTAGCGACTCGGTAGCATAATTGGTCAGTGCATTGGGCCGGAATCCCAAGGGTGCTGGTTCGAGTCCCGTCTGAGGTGCTACGGGTGAGTCGATTTTTTCTAGTATTTTTTCTAATATTATTTATCTTAATATAAAAATAGCATTGTGAATGCGAAAAATCTAAATTTAAAAAAAATGATAGGCTGTTTTATTGAATCACAAATGATTTTAGATATCTATGGTAGCTAAAACCTTTCCAACCAATCGGTAAAGTAGCTTATTTAGCTAATTTCTAACAACAAATTCACGCGAAGTGTACTGAGCTTCGAAGTAAGATGCGAGTTTGGTTACAAAATCTACAGTCAAATTGAGGAATTCTCTGTGAGATTGTTTGTCATAGTCTCCCTACTTTTCATTATCAGCGGTATATCTCACTCATTATCAAAAAGCAATCAAATTGCTCATTTCTACAGCTGCTACATTGGAAAGTAACCGTTGTGATAAACGGTATTGTAAACTGCTAGTTGAAAACATGGAATTGAACTGATATATGTGTAATTTAAGTAAGTAGACTTTTAGAACCGTATCTAGCGTTTAAGTATTTTTTAATACACATACAATTAAGTATTATAGTGTTATCCTAAAATATACACAGTATTATTACAATTAATCTAAATTTTTCTGAGAATGACGGGTCATTGAAGTCATTTTTTCTGTGTTTAAAAATGGTTCCAAAAGCAATCGTCTCAAAAGATGTTAAGAAGTAATCCTTTAGATTAAAACATTCAAAATCTTGCATATTGTTTTGAAGGTCTTTAAGTTAGTAATATCTAGTTAGTAGTAGTTAGTACGCGTAGTAGTTAATTGATGAAGACATTATAGATTTTCATTTAAGCGTTCGAAGAAACCGCTTTGAATTTTTTCGTTCAATCATTGAACTTGAATGCAACTGCGTAATTAATTTTAATGACACTTAATTATAGAATCAATAAAGGTATGAATGATATTGTTTGCAGGTTCTATTCATTTGCGTGCCATGATGTTAAGCGATACATAAAAATATTTAAGTTGGTTTTAAATAAGAGCTGATTTGAGTTCGAAAGTTTCTCTACTGTCCTATCATAGAGTGATTTAATGTATAATATGACTATAGTAGGTAGGTATTGTTGGAGTAGGTTGTCAGAATGCAAATGAGTGAAAAACAAATGTTTAACTACCTAGCAATCATTAGTACTTATTCTTAACCCTGAATCGCTGAAATGTGTTGAAGTTAAAGTAGCTTACTTACTTGTCAGAAAAAAAATTGTGCTCAAGTAAAGTGAAATAAAGTAGAAAGTACTCAATGTGCATGTTTATGATTATGTGATTGTTTAAATTGTATTTTTGTTTCAGATAAAATGTCGAGTCCGTCTAGATATAATTTCCAGTTTCCATCAAATGTCCCAGTTGTGATTCAAAAGTGCTTAGTAATGATTATTGGTTAGGTAATAATACAGGACTTTGTTTATAAAAGTGACGAATACTGAAGTAAGTGAAAATGGAGCCTACACAAGGGACACAAAGGAGATCGGTAAGTGGCAATCTGTTTTACCAAAATATTTTGTTCCGTCTCTTAATCTGGGGCCCTACCGGCTAACTTTTCCAACTTGGGCGGGTCTGCCGAGCTTCAACTTAAAACAGATAAATCGAAGTAAGGAGTTTAGTATTGAACTATTCGCCGAAATTATTTAGAAAATATCGATATTCGTGTGACATCATGAATGGGGTTCGCCATTTTGGCCCGATTGGGGCTTGATTTATCTGTTTTAATTTGAAGCCCGGCAGACTTTTTGAAGTTCGATGCGTAGCCGGTACGGCCCCTGGCAAGAGCATAATGTATTCAAGATCATAATGTGTTTAAATAATACGAACGATTATACATATGTAATCTACAACAATAATGTACTTACCAAGATATACAAATCTATGTAGGTAATAGAATTCCTTAATAGTTATCAGAAGAATTGAAGAATTCTATTGCCGAAATAATTAATTCCTTGCCGATAACTGATACCGCATCAGTTAGATAAAAAGTTTCTACCGACAATGTTTTACTACCTATCTACGCAGATCAGATTACAAAAAAGGGCGTATTTTTTATTAAACTCATAGTACCTATCCAGTTAGTAAAAGATAATAAAGCTCAAGCAATGGAAATCTTCATGCATCGATGTACCTTTATAGAATTTACTAACTTGCTTCAAAATGAGTTAAAATTGGAAAAAAAACTAAAGTACAAAAAAATATATCAATCAATATTTATTTGCATAAATACATTGTACAGGGATCTTATAAAAATATTAGTAATTGCATAAAAAAAAACCAAAAAAAACAATACATTTTACAAATAAATTCACAACTACTTCGTGTATTATTAAAAAAATAATGACGCTTCATTTCTGAAAACTACAAAAAAGTCCCTCAGTCCAATGTACAGTTATTCTAAATGATACTAACAAAAAATATAATATAATACAAGCATATTTAAAAACTATAATTATAAGATGTCAGTTATATGTCGATGGGACTCAAATAAGTGAACGTCATTTATCGACATGTCATCGAATTTTTGAATAACGTTTGGGACTCAATTTTAAAGTTTTTAGGTAATAGTTAGTATAGATTTGGAGTCTTATGTTATGTTCTGTAATCAAAATTAACTGAAATAGCATTGTGTATGCTAAAATCTCAAATTTCAAAATTTTCTCGTGAGCAATGTGCAAGCAAAGTTTTTGAAAAAGTGTAGGTGCAGCAGACGACAGCACCTCGGATTATACAGTTAAACTGCGAAAACAGCTTTTATTGTGTAGGGCATTAAAGGCGGTCTCAAGGTCAACATGTATAGTCTGAGGTGCCGTTGTGTGTACTTACTTAAACAAAAGGTTGTCTTTTGAAGTGTTAACCATAACTTGGTTTGGTACTTATCTAGCTAAGTTAGCTAGATATTTATAATGTATTGATATTGACGACTTCCGTGGTCGAGTCAAGATGTCGCCATCTCTGAGGGCCCGGATTCGATCCCCGGTTGGGTTAATTTAGAAAACCAACTTTTCTATATTGGCCTGAGCCAATAGTCTGGGTGTTTGTGATACCGTTGTCTCTGATTTCCATAACACAAGTGCTTTAGCTACTTACTTTGGAATCGGAGCAATGTATGTGATGTTGTCAAATATTTATTTATTTATTGCCAACAAGCACCTTTGATTAACTACATACACATCTTCATTTCTAATAAACATGTACAGCTATTCTTGTAAAACCATTTCATGGTGTTGAACCGTGACTTTTTGCATTTCCCACCGATAACGTTTTACGATCACGAGGTACATAACCATTTTCCAAACTAACTTGTTAGTTTCACGTCACTTACATCGAGATGAAGCTGTACTGAATCGCCTGCGCACGTACTGTATGTATTACATTGTTGTTTTATAGACTGTTTTGTTTATCCTTACTTGTCCAATTTGTAAACTGTTTTTGACAGTTGTTAACTTAAATCGCCGTATTTGATTCGGTGTTGGTTCACGCACGATCTAACTCCTGAGGATGCTCCGGGTTGGGGCGAAACACGTGTAGAGTAGTCTAATTGGTGAAGGTGCAAGGTGTGTCGCTGTCATGCTAAATGCTGGTATTGTGCACTGATATTTTTGTGGTGTGCATGTGCATTTGTTTGCGGGCGGGCGGGCGGTGCATCCTGCATATATTTTTTGCGGGAGTAAGCTACATATATTTCTCTTTTCACAATTAAATCGCTGTTTAAAAAATATGTTAACTTATTAAATCAAATTGTCTTTAATAAAACTAATTATATCTTTCGTATTCTTAGCGTGCAAAACTATTTGTTGCAATTTATAAATGAATATTTCAATAAAGAGTTAGGCGAAGATTGTTTACCGAATAGGACAAGTTAGGATTGACTTCATAAACAGACTACAAGGTGTTACAAAAATACCCCTAAGGCCGAATATGGTATATAGGGACCATCAAACCGATCAACTTTTACTAAGGGACCAACTCTGAAATAGCGAAAAAAATCAGCTGTTTCATACAAAAATTAAAATCGAAAATATCAAAATGTATAAAACAGCTGTTTTTTTTTCGCGATTTCAGAGTTGGTCCCATAGTAAAAGTTGTTCAGTTTGATGGTCCCTATATACCATATTCGGCATTAGGGGTATTTTTGTAACATGTTGTATTAGTGGGTAGGTACTTTGAAGACCTTTATTAGGTCTCCCTGTTAAATTAAACAGAAGATAGGATAAAATAGTTTATTTTAGTTTATTTTTTATAATATTTCCTACTGATCTCGCATTACCTGGCTCGATGCCGGTCCAAATCAGAATCCCTCAAAAACTACATCGCAAGCCTTCTTTCTTAATTTATTTTTCAAATAATCATATCCATTCTAAAAAGGCTTACCTACTTATAGAGTAAACATTTACTATCAGCTAATCACAGCCTACAAATTAACTATCCTTACAGTGCCTATGGCCATAAAATAAAGAGGTAATTATTTTGTGGTGTGGCTCTCCTGGCTACCAGATCAGATTCAGATTAAGTTTGGAAGGGGCTCGACCCTGGAATGGCCAAGGTTCCTCCGGAACTGGTCATTACGTGTAGGTACTTATAGATTTTCAGAAACCTTCAAATCTATCACATTGGTGAAAGTGTGGACTTGAGAAGTCTCGTTTTAAACCGGTCAAGATGCTTCAGGGAGGCTTGAGCCCTAAGCCCCTCCCTCACCCCTGGTTCCGCCACTGGTAAAACGGGCTGGCTCTTGGACGAAATGAAAACCGCTCTGGTGCTCGTAGTGTGCAGGACCAGAGTAGTCTCTGAGGGCACATAGTAGGGCATATGCCCCTCCAACTCGAACTCGTGGCGAGTCCCACTCACATAGCTCCCTTAATGCTTACCAGGCACGGGGTAGGCATGCGTAATATTTTCCCTAGACGCAAAAAAGGAATGGACTTTTAGCCCGCCTTGTCGAGTCTGCGAGGGGATGAATGGATGTCATTGGATGGGATCATGGGTGGCGGTGAATTAGGGTTGTCGCTTTCGAACGAGGTTGCGTAACAGCATTTCCCCCAGTATAATAAAATCCGTACCTCAAAAGAAATATCGGAAGGCTAAGGCCAGGAGATTTACTCTAATTCAACGAAAAAAGAACTTTCGATCGATGTTTCGCTTTTCCTACCACGGTTCCATTCGTTTCGAAACATCGTTAAAACAAAATTAGTTTGACGTTTAAATTCCAGCCCCCTGATTACGTAACCCTGTTGCTAACAATTCTCGATTGAAATCGATTGAAACCGCAGTTACATTGCTGCTTTAAGTAAGATAGTTGTCACATTGGTTCTTATTAAAGCAGCAATGTAACTGCGATATCTGTCAGAGTTGATTGCAACAAAGTTACAAAATCAGGGGGCAGATCCTAGAGAACAGACGTAACGTACTATCGATGACACTTCACGCCTAAGATTAAAATCACTTGCACGCCATCACTAACATACATTTAGACCTTGTCCAGAAAGGGCGAATTCGCCGCGATTTGACTACAATGACTGTTAATATTGCACACGTTGCTGCTGTCGCTGGTTGTATAGCGAAACGCGTCTAATACGCGCGTAGTACCCTGTACAGAGGTACAGGATCTAAGTTCGTGCAGGGGCGATACGCGCGCATACAATTTTTTCTGCAAAGTGGTAATTAAAGCTCACGTGAGTTGCCGATCCTACCTATTACATACTGTCGCAGCGCAGATGATCATACTGCTAGTAACATATTTAGGAAAGGCAGGTTCAAGAAATCTACTCTTTCACTATCTCATTGGAATATGGTTGATAATTGCATAGCTTTACCTAAAAGTGTTGCATAGCTAGGCCGAAAAGTGTTGTTGGCAATAAATAAATAAATAGTCGCTTCGCCAGAAATTTGAAGATTTTTAGTACATTTTTATTGATTTCTGAAATACTGGATCCTTTATTAAAAATCTTCTCGGTTAAAATGTTAGATCAATAAAAAAGCTTTACTTTTTGCATAAAAAAACATATCACCGTCGTTGAAAATTACGAAAACTGTCGATTGGAAGTTGATTTTTCTAAGCTTTTATGGTGTTATTCAGTATTTTTTATAGCGTTACCAAGCCCTTTTTCAGTATTCTGTTTACTGTTAACTTGTTTCTTTGTTTCTTTTTTTTAGTCTACTGTAATTTTTGTGAAGTAGAATTCTACTTAAGTTCTTCACATTGGAAGTTTAAAAATCAATCTTTTCATCAGATCGTGAACAGGGGCTCTATCGGCTAAAAACATTGAAGTTTATGTTAACTGTGTTTTGACAGATGTATGTGATACATTGCTACTTCGTTTTGGCACAAATAAAAACTTACCAAAGAAAAGTAGTAATGTATCACATAAATCTGTCAAAACACAGTCAACATGAACTTCAATGTTTTTAGCCAATACCGCCGCTGGCCTCGCCTTTAGTAATCTGTGATACTGCAACTACTGCAAGCGACGCGTTTAGATAAGCGTCTTAGTAAGTCACCACGTAAGTCGCGCAGTGCTATAAACTTGGCATTGGCGAATTATACAATAATATGACGGCCATGTCAGTCACGGTAATAAATGTTAGTGGTGTTGTGTCATTAACTATAGTTATTATGTTGTGCATTAAGGATGTGCAAAATTAAAATGAGGTACCTAGCAGTGGCGAGGGGTGAAATTATGGCAAATGTAAGCTGTTGTATAGTGGATCAGTGTGGTGGGATTCCGAATAGGCTTGTTAGACCATTCGCCACTGGTACCTAGGTATGTTAAAATGGATAGAATCACATAGCTTATACAACGTGTTACAAAAGTACCCCTAATGCCGAATATGGTAGATAGGGACCATCAAACTGAACAACTTTTACTATGGGACCAACTCTGAAATCGAGAAAAAAAAATCAGCTGTTTCACACAAAAATTAATTACGAAAATATTAAAATGTATGAAACAGCGGAATTTTTTTTCGCTATTTCAGAGTTGGCCCCATAGTAAAAGTTGTTCAGTTTGATGGTCCCTATATACCATATTCGTCATTAGGGGTATTTTTGTAACATGTTGTATATATAAACTCAAAACTTGTTTGTGTGGTAAGTAAATAATATGTTAGTATAACCCGATTCAAACTTTATGACATCTGTGAACATCGCGCGAGACGCTGCGCAGGACACATATTCGATGTAAGCGTGTAACAAAGACTTGGTGGGACACGGCTACGCTATAGTGGCTAACTTCACAGAAGTCATAAAGTTTGAATTGGGTTATAGGTACACAGGACGGCACCTCAGACTATACATGTTGACCTTGAGACCGCCTTTATGCCCTACGTAATAAAAGCTGTTTTCGCACTTTAATTGTATTGCCTGACGTGCTGTCGTGTGAGTGACTTGCGAGAATAGCAATTTATACGCCGCATTTTTGGAGCGAACGGCAGCCATCTTGCCAATTGTACCAAAAGTCCCAGATTTGGTGCTAAATGATTGTGATTGCTCTAGCTGTTAATGTAAAATTTAATCCTAATAGTGGCAAATGGCAACATCATCGTTTTGATAAAATTTGGAAGCCGATCCTTGTTATAAAATTCATTTAAAAATAGTGAAAAAAATCTTATCGTGACAACCCTAACAAACACTCATCGCATTCAACCGTACAATATGAAAGCATCTACGATTGTTTGTACACAACAATATGTGTTGTTTACAAACTATCTTCGCGTGCAAACAGTTCCTATAACAATCAGAATCATCAGAACAGTATAGTGTTTTCGGTTGCTCGGTGGACGTGTACAACTCTGTCACTGTATCGATTCCCGCCTGAGACAACTCTTTCTAGTGACGAGTCGAATTTTATTTGTAATATTATATTAAATTATAGAACATTATTTACTATTCTATCACTATAGTTAATAAATTGATAGTGAGTTTAGGAATCCAGTTTAGAAGAACTGTCTTCGGAGCCCGCAACGCTCACAGTAAATGGGATGAGATGAAAATTAAGTCCTTGATAAGTTAATAAGTTAGTAATAATTACAGTTTAGTTAGCGGTCCCTTTGGGCTTTGCGCTATCAGTCAGTTTCTTTTGTCTTGTCAAATCGTGCCTTATCAGGGTAATTAAAAAGTATCGTAATTTTCAGGTGTCGAATGAAGACAACAACGCTGAAATGAGCTACGTTGATGTGCAAAAGAATGAAACGAACGTTGTCGTACAAAAAAATGGAACGACGAATGGCGCGGTAAGTGAAAATGTCAGTAAGCTTCGATCATTTGAACATTTTAAACCCTAGATGCAGCGTAAACGCACTAAGGCTAGGGTTGCCAACTTTTTATACAAAATAAAAAGTATATTAAGGTCGGAAAAGAAAAATAAACAGTATTTTAGATAAATAAGTACTTATTTATTTTTTCGATGCAAAACATTGATGAATGAATGAATTAATTACATATTTCTTAGTGCTTCTAGCACACTTATAAATTTTGTGTCATTTTTAAAAGCTTAAGCTTCATTACAATTAAAATCCAACGAGAAACGCGGTGCGCTGCCCGCGCGCCTAAAACGTAAAAACGTAGAGTTGGGCGTCTACTTTTTAAACAGGTCTATGGATACCAGTGATGCTTGCTGAAAACAGTATTTTCGTATACTTTTTTTTGTTCAACAGTAAAAAGTATAATGTAGTGGAAAACAGTATAATACTGTTTATAACAGTATAGTTGGCAACCCTAACTAAGGCCTCTGTCTCGAATTTTGCGGGCAGCGGGGCACTGGAGTGCACCACTCGTCGCCCGCTCCCGGCCCGCTGTGTACTATTATAATATATTCTGTGCCGCTGTTTTCGAGGTCCGGCTCATTTGATTTCACGCATAAAATCCTGTCCCTCCCGCGCCGCTGCTGCCGCAGCGCTACCCGCAAAATTCGAGGCAGAGGCCTAAAAGTGACGCCGCGAACGAATGCCTCAATCGAAAGTGAGCATTAGATCGATCTCAGGAGTGATTTGACTCGCGGGCTATAGGGATGGAAGGATACCTAAATGTGTTGTGAGGTTGTGCAAAAACAACTCGAAAAAAGTGAATAAAAAGATGGACTATCATATTTTCAGTAAATATTGAGCGTATCTATACATTATTTCGCTAATTAATTAATTAATTTAAAGTCGAACATGTACTGAAACCACCTTAATTTCATTATTTAAATTAAAATATTACAATATTCCATGCCGTGCAACCGTTTCTTCTATTTACGTTAGTAAGACAGAGAAAGAGAAGCATTTCATGTGTCAATTTTTCCGTCAATGCCATTATTAGAGCAATTAACAATCGCTTCAATTGCACATGTAAACGATCAATTTTCGCGTCAATGACAATGCGGTTCCGACCTACAGTTTCATGTTAATAATCGCGATGGTTTCTCTGACAATCTGGGGTATTAGTGGTGTCATATAGGTAACTACAAATTCAAAAAAACATCCCTTGGTTAGTGGACTGGCTCCCCGCCCTCTTTGGCTGATCGATCCTCTTCAGGGAGTCAGCTCAATTGCTAACAGCACGATCGACGCCCCCTCTGGGTGAATCAGTCGTTTTTCTTGACGCACAATCGCCTAGGTGAAATGTGACGTCTGCGCCGTCCTCTCCTGAGGGAGGGCGGTCGCTTTGTTCGCGACAAAGGTTCGTTGCCTTTCCGAGCACGCAATCAAACTCAAGGCGGTTTTAGTCAGTAGGTGTCTGACATGCCCCCATAGACCGGCTATGGGGAAGTCCTATGAGGATTTCCGCCTCCTTCCTGCGCACAAAGGGGAACTCCAACTCCAAACTCCTAAGGTTGAGAGCGAAAAAAAAAAATGGACTGGCTCTGAAATAGCAACCACGCACCGTTCGAAGCTCTGTGGGTAGGCCCTCGACAAGGTGGACCGACGATCTGGTGAAGGTCGCAGAAAGCCGCTGGATGCGGGCGGGCAGTGCAGGATCGGTCGTTGTGGAGATCCTTGGGGGAGGCCTATACCCAACACAGCAGTGGGTGTCTTCCGGCTGATGATGTAATGATGGTGATGAGTCTTATTTACCTTTCTTGGCAGGTAGTCCACGACAACCTGGACTACAAGCCATCAGGGTGGCTAGAAGTGACACTATCCAGGGTAGGCAGTTCCACTGACGAGTTCTTCAAGAGCAACAGCTCCAGCATGAAGACCCTCTTCGCGTTTGTGTTCAACGGCCTGGTGATCGGATATTTCATCGGCTGTTGGTACTATTGGGCTTATATTAGTGAGTATATTTATGCTGGAATCGTGGAATTCTATGTATTGTAAGGATGCTTAATCGTAACAAATAGAAAAGAAGTCTCTGCCTGCCCTTATAGGAGAAAGGTGGTGAAAAAATTAATTTTAAATTTAGTGGCTTTTTGGTTTTTTTAGTAATCCTAATGCGAGATCTAGAATCTCGCATAAAGAGAGGACATAAGCGTAGTACCTACTATAATCCGCGCGCGATGAGAATGGGATTCTACGTTTTGGAACTGAGACGCGCACGGTCCGGTCGACCAGCCGTAGCGTCGGAAAACTCGCGTAGTGCTCGCATAATGCTCGTTGTGTTGAACTGCGCGCGTGGATTTCTGCTCGAGTTTTATTCTAAATAATGCGAGATTTATATATTACTGTGTGATTATTTTGGTGATTCATTAATGATGAGTGGAAAAGGTTTACTTTTTTTTTAATTTATTTTTTAATTTAATTAGATTCAGAATTTTTTGCTAACGGTACTTTGACTGCTTAACTGTCATTTTCTTTACTTTGACAAGTTCCATCCTATCCTGATCGTGTGCGGATTATACGCGCGCAACGCACATACACACACAAAGACAGCTCTCACCGACCGACGACACACTGGCATCACGCACGCACCGAACTCGTTTTGAGATTGGTCTGAAATGCTGGTTTTTCAAGCGCACGTAGTACTAAGCTTGACTTCTGTACTCTATTTTGTCGTATACCCATGCTCATGGACTAGGCTTCAGTTCTCAGCTACTCTCTATTAACAACTTGAACTATACTGCCATAGTTCAATTATAGTTAAATGTTGTTTTTTTATATTTTCGTCAAAACCTGTTTAGTTATTCATTTCATATGTAAAATTTTGATACCTATCTTTGATATCTCTACCAAAACCAAAAGTATCAAAGCCGCGCCGGACATCTTCTCTTCTATATGAGGTCCTTACCTATGAAATTATCGTATTGTATGAATATTTTTTAACAAATTGCATTTTCCATACTAGTATTTCATAATTTATTTAACAACCGTGAACTCTATTGTAACAAACTTTTTATGTATAAATGTTTGAGCACTAAGCTAACTTAGGCAACATAACTTAAGCGAAAAAAATCAATGTAGGCTAAGTTACAATGGAAAAAAAAAATTTCGCTAATAAAAAATGAGTCAATTTCAAGGTATTTTTTCAATGCTAAAAAAACAAAATAAATAGACTTTAATGATGCTGATAGTTGACGGCTATGGTCATAAATTGATGTAATATCCAGCAACTGATAAATACTTTAAATCACAGAAGTTATGAGGTTTTCTGTGTGTGAGAAAAAAACACCAATTTCATAGGTAAGGACCCAATAACATACATGGATTGTTTTCGTCTTTTTATTCGCAGCAAAAATCCCGTTAGAGATATGCAATGGCTTCGGCAGCCTGATAGCGTTCCTGGGCATCATCTACTTCTTCGTTCTCTACTTTATGGTTATCAAGAGATTCTTTGGCAAGTGGTTTGAGCGCTGCGTGTGGGACAAGGCTGCTAAGGGGGCTGGATCCCTCTGGAATATTGTGTAAGTTCAATATATCTTTTATTAATACTTACAATCAACCTAGTCTTCTGAAAAGTGAATTTATTTCCCTTATAATAGACATTATGCTTTGTATTAGAGTTCTGGGTAAGGTTGAAAACTTTTGGCTTTGCTACGAATTCCCCGTCGTACCGTATGCACCATTGACTTGCAACATCAATGGTGCAGATGAGACTATATTAGTTTCGTTTGCACCATTCTATGTCTAAGGCATATCCCGATATTGATTAAAAAGGGAAGGTGAATGTGAGCTTCAACCAGAATCCTCTACACATAAGGAGTTATATCAACTTATTTATTGTCAAAAGTGGTGGAGTAAAACAACGTCAACCAACTCGTTTTATAGTCAGAGGGCCTGCTGGCATGCTTCTAGGCGGCTATTTGGTGGAATCTTATTATTCAGTAGCTAGATCTTGTTTTCTAATTAACTTTATTCAATTTAACTCAGTAATAATGATTAAAATCAGAACGCAGCTATAAAATAATTTAATAAACTTGAATACATTTTTATAAAATTTTCGAACGGGTAATTTCATAAAAATATGAGCAGCCTTTTTGCTGTCCTCCCGTGACCGCGGCCCCTGGAAAGGTGTCGAAACGTCGGGAATTCTAAAAACCAATAAATACAAACTAAATAATTCTAAAACAACACCTGAATTAATAATATACGCGCTGTAATCCGTAAAAAGTGTTTTATTTCTAATGAACTGTACGCGCGAAAGTCTTAGAAGTGTATAACTTTGTTAATTATTGTGATAGCAAATGACGTCACTTTAATTGCTGACCTCATTTTTAAAATTTTTACAACTCTGTATGAAATATACAGGGAGAAAAAAAGCAGCCCTTGATGAGTTTGTTGCCGGTTCTTCTCGTTACAAGGCCTCCCGCTTAGGGCGCGCGATCCGATGGCGTAGCTTCTTTGACATTCACAAGTGCTTGTAACAGCCTAGACTGAATAAATGAGTTTTAAATTTTGAATATTGACGTATATTTGCAGTGTGTCTGTTATGCCAGATTATTCCGCTGGTGCTTCGTGGTGGCGATATTGGTGGCCGTCGGACTTTACTTGTACTTCGACACGCAGGGCGCGCCGGAGCGACTCATCTCACTGCTCGGCCTTTCCTTACTGCTTATGTTAGGTAAGATGAAAGGAAGTAAGAATGTTCAGAAACTGTAGTTGTAGATGGTATGGAGAAGATAAGTCATCAATCCCCAGTGGCACGAATTTGCGAGGAATATAACAGTTTATATAGTAAGATCGAAGATCTAGACATTTTTAATGATAGTTTTAATAAATTTAAAAAGAAATTGTTTATTTATTTTAAGTAAGTTGGTAATTACTTTTAACTTCGGTCTCTCTAATCCAGAATCTATACCGTAGCAAGTAGTGCACACTGATAATATTTTAAGTGCTATGCACGCCGATATTGTGGTGCATATCAGTTTTTTTGTATGTAGTTATAAGTTGTGTAAGACATCATATGTACCATGTGGCAGTGCTCAATAAAGAAAGAAAGAAATAGATAAGTAAATAAAAGCAACTAGCATACAAAGACAAACTGTATACGAAGAAAATTACTTATTTTATAAGGAAACCACATCATAATGTAAGTTACTCTTAATATTTCATTAAAGTTTTAAACTGGGGAGCGATTCTGTAACCAAACTCGCATTTCACTTCGAACCTCACTTCACTTTGCGTGAATTTGTTATTGGAAATTAGCTGAATATTTAAAAATACCGATTGCAAAAGGTTTTAGGTAGCTATCTAAAGTATTTTGTGATTAAAAAAACAGCATATCATTATCTCATTTATGATTTATTTAAAATTGCCGCACAGTGAAGTGAGATTCGAAGTGAGGTTCGAGTTTGGTCACAGAATCGACAGGCTTGGCGTTAAAAATGTGTAAAAATTTTGAAATTTTGAGGTTTTAGCATTCTCAATGCTATTTTTATATAATTCCAAATAATATACTAGAAAAAATACGACTCGCACCAGATCTGTTCTCGGACGGGTAGGTTTTTATTTTCGAAACCCATTTTATACTATAACATGAAAAAAATTTACATGATAATATGAAAAAAATTTGCAAACAGTATTATTAGTTCGATTTGTTTATTTTAGGACACGAACAGTAATGAAGGAACACGAAAACTTGAAAAAGAGTACCTCAGGGAACTGTTTTAGGTCCTCATTTATTCTTGGAAGCTACTAAAATGATGAACGTAAAATTAAAGTATTCTTGCTCAGGGTTCGTGTTCTCGGCGCATCCCGGGCGCGTGAACTGGCGCAGCGTGAGCATAGGGCTGATGCTGCAGTTCCTCTTAGGGATTATATTCATCAGATGGAGCCCTGGACGGATCGCATTGCAGTGCTTCTCTGATAAGGTGAAGTGGGTTTTATTTCATCTGTTTTTGGTCTCATTTTACATATAGTGTCTGGATAATAGTGTCATGTATCGTTTTCATTGCATTAGTTTTTCATGTTAGATAATTTAAGGCCTTGTAGAGGCATTTTTAACGTCCTATTAAAGTTAATGAAGTAAGTGAGATGGTTATTATTATTGAAATTTCTTGCAAAACAGAAAGAATAAGTACTTACCTACTTACTTTTTTCTCTGAATTCAAGAAGTGTAATGTTTTGCGCGCAGTTTCATTTTCTTGTCTATTACCTAATTGAGTTTATGGGAAGAAATCACATCTTCACGATTTTTTCTGTTGAAATTAAATAATTTTGTAGTTATTGTAAATTAAACCTCATCATCAGCTATTAGAGTCTCATATTGATTCATTATTTTGTGTAGGTGGCAGCGTTCTTGATGTACGGCGTGGATGGCGCCGCGTTTGTCTTCGGAGATCTGTTGGTGCGGACCGAAGGAGTGTTCGCGTTTAGCGTAAGCTACTTTATGGTTTACTAGCGACCGACAGCGACTTCGTCTGCGTGGACAGTTCTTTATCTATCTTTCGGGAACCGTACTTTTTTCTGGATGAATGATACCCTATGTCCTTTCCTGTACCCCTGACAATGTATATCTAAAATATCATGTTGATCGGTTAAGCAGTTAAGACGTAAAGGCGTAAACAAACAATACTAAATAATAAACTAGAAAAAATACGACTCGCGCCAGATCATATTCTCGGACGGGAATCGAACCCGCGACCTTTGGAAGTCCGGTTCAATGCTCTGACCGCTGAGCTACCGAGTCACTAGTGGCATCGTCGCATCTCTTCTGGTCTATCCCACTCTTACGCTGGAAGTCAGCGTTATTTCAATAATTTGAGAATTACCTCGACATTTAATTGAAATAATATCTTTCCAGATATTTTGACCATATTTTGACAGTCGTTAATACCATCATTATTACTAATGGCCTTTCCAGCGAAAATTTTTATAAGTCTATGGGGCTTTCTCATCCATAAGGAAATGTGGTGCTCCAGATCAACCTCGTTTGTTTTACGTGTTACGTGTGATTGTTTACGCTGTGCGTTCGCGGTCACTGTGAGATTTCATAGTAATGTTTGAGTGTAAATAACTCAAAATGATGATGAGACTTATACAATACACACAACCTACTCAAATAGGTAACTATTTTTTATATAGTCATATTATTGGTCTTCTTCTCACAGACGCTGCCAGTGATCTTCTTCTTCAGCATGCTGGTAGAAGTTCTGTTCTACTGGGGCGCGCTCCAGTGGTTTTGCCTCAAGCTGGGCATGTTACTACGAGCTGCCACTTCCACCACTGTCTGTGAGAGTGTTATAGCTGTTGGCAACGTGTTCTTAGGAATGGTGAGTGGTAATATCTTCTAAATTTAGAATGATGGTAGAACTAGTAGGGTGGTATTATTTAGAATGATGGTAGAACTAGTAGGGTGGTATTATTTAGAATGATGGAAGAACTAGTAGGGTGGTATTATTTAGAATGACGGTAGAACTAGTAGGGTGGTATTATTTAGAATGATGGAAGAACTAGTAGGGTGGTATTATTTAGAATGATGGTAGAACTAGTAGGGTGGTATTATTTAGAATGATAGAAGAACTAGTAGGGTGTTATAATTTAGAATGATGGTAGAACTAGTAGGGTGGTATTATTTAGTATTATGGTAGAACTATTAGGGTGGTATTATTTAGAATTATGGTAGAACTAGTAGGGTGGTAGTTTATTTTGTGGTTGAGTTCTGCTGGTTTTTTCTGAAACTGGTGCTATGAGCTACTACTTCCACCACTGTCTGTAGAGTATTATTGTTGTTGGCAACGTATTCTTAGGAATGGTAAGTGGTAATATCTTCTCTATGATATACTTTATCATGATGATTTACTGGTTTTGCCTCAAACTGGGCATGTTACTACGAGCTGCTACATAAGCTAAGAATAATTGAATTACTTACTAGTTTTTGCCGTTGAACTTCGTTTCCTGTTGGAGTTTCGGGAATAATAGCCGCGTTCCTTCCGCAGACGGAGTCGATCCTGTTTATCAAACCGTACCTTCACCTGCTGACCTTATCGGAGCTGCACGTTGTCATGTCCTCAGGATTCGCCACTGTATCTGGTAAGTAGGGATTTTTACTAACTTATCATATCATATTTAGGCGTATTTCTGCTAACCTATTTAGGCATCATTTTTAGTAACCTATAATATCATATTTAGGGATTATTTTTAATAACATCATATATAGGCATATTTTTTCTTTTCACTATAATAGAAAGTAAGCTGGCCAGGGGCTTTTGTATAGAATAGCTGATTTTTTTCATCGTTAAGAATAATTTGGTATTTTCAAATAGACGCCAGTCTAGCACATGGTAGGAAAAGAAAGATAATTGTCTCGCCGTATTATCAACCGATTCTCGTGAAATTTTGTGATTAGGTTCGGTATATAAATGTTTTTTTTTATAATTTAGTTTTTAAATTTTTTTCAAAATAGCGGAGATATGAGGAAAAATCGAAAAGGCATTTCCAAAAATGTTTTATAATAACAAAAACGACAGAGCACCTAGTAATAATTTTACTTTGACTTATTGATCTACTTAAAATTAGGTCTAACATATACTTAATTATAACTTTATAAGCTACGTAAGCAATCATACGTCAATAATAGGTATAACAAAGCTTTATTGATGCAATTAAGATTAAAATAATTAAACTCTTTAAGCCAAGGTCGTGTGTCACGATTATTGTACCGATAAATTTTGTGAAAGTGAAAACACAAAGAAAGAAAGATACGATTATAAATTACGATAAGCGCTTTATTATCGGGCGTCGACGTCAGACATGTTAATATTAATGTAATGCGAATATCGAATTCGCCAATATTGTTAAAATGGTGTCAAGGGAACCATGGTTTTGCAAAATGATATTTGCTAGTTGAATTCGAAGGGGAATTGTATAGCATATGTAGAGAACCAACTGAAAAAAATGTTTAGTCAATTTTGACCTTCAGCCATTTTTAATGTCTTCACTGCTGGGGCACAGATCAGGATGGGCCATAACTCACCACGCCCCAATACGGTTTGGTGGGTGTTAACGACTGCAAATACAGCCTGGACCAACGGCTTGACGTGCTTTCCGAAGCACGGAGGAGCTCGAGATAATACTTTTTGGTCACCCATCCCATGACCGACCCTTGCGAAAGTTGCTCAACTTCCGCAATCGCTGGGCCAGGCGCTAAACCACTGGGCCACCAAGCTACCTCACAGAGTCGGTTCCTCCGAACTTTACTTAACATAAATGTATGAGGAACATACACCAATGGGGACTCCATGATCTTCTTTTGCGCAATTGTATGCGAACAAGTTATTCAATGTTTTTTACTAAGTTTATATCTTGCTCAGAGTCGAAAAATGTTTGTAATAAAAATTGATTGATTGATTTTAACCGCTTCTGTGGTCTAATGGTTAACCCACCCGTGTAAGATGCAGTACTCTGTTTGGTTGGTGGTAGGGCTTATTTCAAGTCCGCCTGGCTAGCTACCATCTTACCTAAGTCTGACGCCATAACAACAATTTAAAAGTTGTTGTGTTCCGGCAGTTAGGGGTAAGATAGCCAGTTCTTCAGTGGTGAGGATTTCGGGTGAAGTTCGCTTACACCTGCCTTATCATTACTTAAATCATCAACGCCCGAGCGGTCTCGTACGGCCGGATAACAATGGAATATCTATTGTGGCTTATTTTCCAGGCGTTGAAGGGTTAACATCAGGGGAGGTAAAGACCAAGCACCGAGCCATTGTGGATAAAAAAAACAATACACAAAGCTGATGCGTAAGCGAATTCAGCAGCACATCTGAACATCCACAGATCATTTTGCTATTTTTTATCGTAGTCTACATTGTCATTTAACGGCCATTCTACTAAGATTAACTCAAGTACACAGTGATTCCTAATTAGTGGTACGCGTACCCCTAGAGGTACGCGAGGTTGCATCAAGGAGTACGCGGAGCAATATCATCTACTTGCATCTGATTTCATATATCGCTGATTTAATTTTTTATACATAGCTATATCATTTCTGTTATAAAGGGTGAGTTTGAGGTTTAGAATGTAGGGGTACCTAGAAAAAACTAATTGGGAACTACTATTCTAGTAAAATACGAAAGAAACGATTTTTTTTCGTTAACTTATGTCAATCTGACGTCCTGAGTGGTGCAGTGGTCAACATGCCGGTCTACCACGCAAGAGGTCAAGGGCTCGATTCCCGGCCGAGCAGAAATTGAAATGATGAATTTTAATTTCTAATAAGTATATATTTAAAACGTATGCTAGTAGTATATCAGTTGTCTATATTACAAGCTTTGCTTAGTTTGGGGCTAGATGGCGCTGTGTGAAATTGACCAAGCATTAAAATTAAAGTAAAGTAAAAGTAAAAAATTGCTTTATTCAAATAAACTTAGTAATTAAGCGCTTTTGAATCGCTTTGAGTCTATATTTTTCTACCACCCGTTCCAGACTTTTTTAACTGACAAGAAGAACAGGCGCAAGAAACTTATCAGCTGTAACAGAAATAAGTAACGATATTTACAAACTTAAATATATCGTTACCAAATACAATACATATAACAGGTTATTAACAACAAAGTACTTACTAGCAAGTTATTGTGTTACATCATATCCACGCATTCTGGTCTTTCAGATAATCGTCTACTTTATAATAACCTTTACCCATGAGCGTCTTTTTGACATGATTTTTAAATTCATGCAAAGGTAGATCAATCACTTGTTGTGGAACTTTATTAAACAAGGTTATGCGTTTCCCCATAAATGAACCTCTAGTTTTTGCAAGTCTAAATCTTAGAACGGCAAGTTTATCTTTATTCCTTGTATTGATATGGTAATTTAACATTATTAATATTATGCACAAACTGACATTGCCATTCTATTCTAATAGCTTTAATTTTAGTAGAATGGCCATTTGGATAGGAAACATATCTCTCAGATATGACCAATAAAAAATAGCAATTCCTTTTTGTTCCAGGCACGATCCTGGCCGCATACATTGGGTTCGGCGCGGAGCCGGCCCACCTAGTGACGGCCAGCGTGATGTCGGCGCCCGCCGCCATCTGCTACTCCAAGCTGCTGCTGCCGGAGACTAAACGATCACTCACCACCGTCGACAACATACAGCCGGTCGTCAGGTAGGATTCATCATTTAAGACGCCAGCGAATAGTGAGCTTCCCATACAAACGTAATACCAAAATGATTTGCAATTCGGTCATAATTAACTAATCTTGTGATGTTATTCGGATTAAGACAGTATTTGTCTAGGTTTCTATTAAATAAAAAATCCAAAATACTCAACCAAATAATAATTAATGCGATTTACAGTTTTGTATGAAAAAAATAATTGGCATTTATTTTAAATGGGGTTAGTATTTTGGATTTTTTATTCAATAGAACCCTAGACAAATACTGTCTTAATCCGAATAACATCACAAGATTAGTTAATTATGCTCAAACTGCAAATAATTTTGGTATTATGTTTGTATGGGAAGCTCACTGTTCGCCGGCGTCTTAAGCACATTCCGTCTACTTGATTCAGTGACTTAGGTACCTGTGATGTGAGGTCTGCAGGTAGTCTCAACCATGTTCTAATTATTTGTATGGTTAAGGTTTCAAAAGAAGAAATCTATACCCACATTCTGGATGTTTTTGGGACTAATCATGAATGCTTTGATTTTATTGATAACATGATTTTTAATCCTTACTTATGTTTGTTTGTTACGTCTTAACTACTGAACCGATCATCATGAAATTTTGTCAGGGATACAGAGAAGGACATAGAGTACCTTTCATCCCGAAAAAAAAATTGTTCCCGAGGGATAGCAAAAAACTTTCCACGCAGACGAAGTCGTGGGCGGTCGCTAGTATAATATAATTCACGTCTGAGATTTGATCAAAAAAATATCTTCATATTATATATTTTTTCTGTTTACCAGTGAAGATCAATCGGCATTAACAGCTGCGACGCGCGGCGCGACAAACGGCATCGGGCTCGTGCTGAACATCGTCGCGAATCTCGTCGCGTTCGTTGCGTTCGTCGCGTTCGTGAACGGCGTGCTCGCGTACGGGGGAGGGTTGTTGGGATATCCGGAGTTGACTCTGGAGTGGATATTGGGAAAGGTGTTCATACCGCTATGCTGGGTTATGGGTGAGTAGGTACTACAAGTAACTCTGAACTCGTGACTCCAAACTCTACTCTCATCAGTCAAGGCTCCACACTTCATCTTAGACTCAGCACTTGTCACTCTAAACTCTGCACACTTCATTCCAAACTCTGCACACTTCACTACAAACTCAACACACTTCACTCCAAACTCTGCACACTTCACTCCAAACTCTGCATACTTCACTCAAACTCTGCACACTTTACTCCAAACTCTGCACACTTTACTCCAAACTCTGCACACTAAACTCCAAACTCTACACACTTCACTTTAAACACTGCACACTTCACTCCAAACTCTGCACACTTTACTCCGAACTCTGCACACTTCACTCAAACTCTGCACACTTCATTCCAAACTCTGCACACTTCATTCCAAACTCAACACACTTCATTACAAACTCAAACACACTTCACTCTAAACTCTGCATACTTCTCTCCAAACTCTGCATTCGTAACACCAAACTCTTGATTTACCTCCGTAATGTGTAGGTGTCCCGTGGGAGGAGTGTGAGCTGGTGGGTTCTCTGATCGGGCTCAAGACGGTGGTCAACGAGTTCGTCGCCTACCAGCGCATGGGGCAGATGAAGGCCGAGGGGCTGCTCTCGGTGAGCCATTACAACTAGATTCTAGAAAAACAGCCACATAGAAAAGTACAACATCGACTCGACCATAATGTATGGTACAGCTAATATTTTTTTCGCGATTCCGTGGTAAAAGTTGTTCATTCACGTGGTCTGAAATCTCCATTTCATTTTTAGATATACTTAAAAATTAACGGTGTATAAGATCGAAGGTATTAATGATAAAATGTCTGGAAAGATGTTCAGTTGAATGTCGAGGTAATTCCTTGTACGGACGGCAGCACGTCAGGTTATACAGTTAAACTGCGAAAACAGCTTTTATTCCGTATGACATAAAGGCGGTCTCAAGGTCAACATGTATAGTCTGAGGTGCCGTCGTGTGTGCATCGGTGACATGGCGCTGGCTTGCAGCGTAAGAGTTGATACACTAGAAGAAGTTCGACGTTTCCACTAGTGACTCGGTAGCTCAGCGGTCAGAGCATTGGACCGGATATCCAAAGGTCGCGGGTTCGATTCCCATCCGAGAACATGATCTGGTGAGAGACGTATTTTTTCTAGCATATTATTTAGTATTAGATAAATGTCTTCTTGAATGTTCAACAGGATTTTCATTTTCCATTTTACCAATACACTACGTTGTTTGCAGCCTCGTGCGGAGTTGATCGCGACGTACTCTCTGTGCGGTTTCACGAACCCCAGCTCGGCCGGCATCATGATCGGGGCCATGGGCGCCATAGCACCCAACCAGCGGGAAGCGCTCTCTAGCGTGAGTGCGCGAAAACTTTTCCTCAACTTATCAACATAGCTCTTTTCGACACTAAATAAATAGTTTTCGACATCGCTAAGCCGCCGCCTGATTATGTAACTTTGTTGCAATCAACTCTGACAGAAATCGCAGTTACATTGCTGCTTTAGTAAGAACCGATGTGACAACTATCCTACTTAGGCTCGGTTGCATCATCTTAATTTAACCATAACAGTACAAGACACAAACCTATCTGAGCCGGTGGCCAAAACTGGAACTAAGTGTTATTACATATTGTTACCCAGGTTACGCCATAGACGACAGCGACGCTGTCACCGAGTCAGATAAGTTTGTGTCCGTTAAAGTTAGGGTTAAATCAAGATGATGCAACTCAGCCTTAAAGCAGCAATGTAACTGCGGTTTCAATCGATTTCAATCGAGAATTATTAGCAACAGAGTTACGCAATCAGTCCCCTTTAACTCCCCTGTCACTCTGTTGCTATCAACTTTGGAACTGACAGAAATCGCAGTTACAATGCTGCTTTAAGTAACATAGTTGTCACATTAATTCCTACTAAAGCAGCAATGTAACTGCGATTTCTGTCAGTTTGAAGCAAAAGTTGTTAGCAACAGAGTTATATAAATCAGGGGCCGGTCGTTGCCGAATATTCTAGCGATTAAGAACAAGAGGGCCTACTCAAATGGCCATTCTACTAAAATTAACGCCAGTAGAATAGAATGGCAATGAAGCGTTAGCTTATGTCATTCCCATACATTGTAATTGCTGTTTTCCGCTCCGTGTGACCAAAAAAATAGATTCATTTGAAAATGTGGAGCCAGGTGATTCAATATAGCTTAACCTTAAAAAAATCCATGTAAAAGACAGGGCGAATAATCGTAACGCTTATTAGCTAAAATCTTTGGTTGAGGTCTCCTAACTTGAAGGAAGCTGTCAGTTTCATAGTGTTTCTGTCAAATCTTATATTTTTTATTATTTAAGATGGCCTTCGTTTTGAGTATTTGGCCGTACACAGAAAGTGAGACTTCATTAATTTCTACTCTTTTTGCCTGGATAATGTTATATGTATGTCGGAAATGACGTCAGTGAAACAACAGGTGTGCGTTCCGTCGTTTTGGGTGTAGTTGTTTGGGTAAATTTTAACTCGTTTGAGTTGCAACCAAGCCACAGAACGATCGAGTTGTTTTTATAACCTAAAAGAACTTTGGATGTCATTGAGTACAAAATCTTCGTTTTCTATTTTAGAATACGGATAATTTAAACATTCCTATAAACAAAATCAAATAAAATCTGTTTTTTTGAGGAGCAATCATAAACTTTTAGACACAAAAACATCTAAATACAAAATAATGTCAAATGACATTGACATTATGACAAAAGATAAACGTCAGAGCGTTTTTCAACGACCGATTTAGGTGGTTGCTGGTTGCTGCACTCTGAGCCACGGAACGGGTGAAACTACGCTCTGACAGCTGTCAAGAGTAAAATTTCACCGAGCCACTGAACGGTCAGAGTGCGCACCCGAGCGCGCTCGAGTGCACTCGAGCGAAGCGACGGAACGCACCCCAGCGCCACCCGTCTCGGTGCTCTAAAATGACGTTAGTCGGACGCCAGCGCCGCCTGGCAGCGCTCGACCGAGTCTACGACGCAACGGTTGGCCAGACGCAGTTTAGTCTTGTTGCGGCAGCCGTACGGTTAACACGCGTCAAGAAACTGTCGCGCGTCCTACTTAATTTTGTTACTTTCATTGATTGTGCGGTGTGTTAATTAATTATTACAAAGTTGAATCGTGAAGTGCTATTTGATTTGCAACCGACACTAAGGCCGCGCGCACTTTGGATGCGCTTACGTACGAATTTGACTCGTACGAAGTTTTCACTATGGGAGACCGCTCGCACTCAATGTGCGCGCTCCCATAGCACTTGGAAAGTTGGGATTTCGTGCGACTCAAATTCGTACGAAAACGCATCCAAAGTGCACGCGGCCTAATACCCACGTACGTCCGTTACTAATACGAAATATGGCCGATAATAGTGAACCTGTACCCCCGTCGCCATCATCAGAATCATGTAGGTATTTTTTTTTCAGATCGCAGTCCGAGCATTCTTCTCCGGCTGCGGTATATGTTTCATGACTGCGTGTATAGCTGGTAAGTTCAATGTTTAAATTTGTATGGTCATAAATTGCTGTAAAATCATAAAACTGTCATTTTCCGATCCGATTTATGTCTTGTTTAGGTAGTTGTCCTTAAATAAAATAAAATAAAAAATGTATAAAATTACTCCAGAGGCGCCATATTTGCTCTTTCATCGTTCATGTGTCTGCTTTACTTTACCTCAATTTCAGTAAATTAGAGATTTTATTGTTTTATTCTCAGCCTCCCTAGCATGACCAAACGCAGAAACGCGATATGATATAGCGATTTATCACATTTAACTGTCAAAAAACTATGGATTTTGACAGTTGAGTGTCGATAAAACGCTATATCGCGCGATCGTGATTCGGTGGTCATTCTAGGGGGGCAGGTTTTTAATATATTTTGCATTAGTAATACGATTTTTTTGGAAGCTCGTTGGCAGTAGTATAGCGTCTGACCCAGCGATTGCTGAGGTTAAGCAACTTTCGCAAAGGTTGGTCTTGGGATGGGTGACCAAAAATTTATTATCTCGAGTTCCTCAATGCTTCAGAAGGCACGTTAAGCCATTGGTCCTGGCTGCATTTGCAGTCGTTAACACCCACCAATCCGCATTGGGCCCGCGTGGTAGGTTATAGCCCATCTTCCTTATCTACCCATAAGGGAGGTCTGTGCCCCAGCAGTGGGGACATTAAAAATGACTGATGGTCATATTCTTTTTTAAATTCTATCGCGTAGGTAGGTAAATATTTTTTATAGCATGATGTTGAATTTTCAATACTTTTTTCAGGTTTGCTTATGCCGGATGGATCTTTCGGTTAACGAACATGATATTATTATTTATAAGTTTTTATTTAATTCATAAGTAGGTAGATATTCGACTTGACAAGCCGCTGTGAAAGTGTAAAACTATACACTAATAAAACATTCCTCCGTGCCTCAAAGGTGCTTTTATTTAGGTATTAATATTATGAGTGATAGTATGGAAAAAGAAAACATTGTTAAATACTTAGGTTACAACAATGGCCAGTTTCACAGGTTAAAGTTAACACTATCTTCGGGTTTAATTTATCAATATTATAGAACTACTAAGAAATTATCTGTTCAGTAGGTATAAGTTAAATTGTAATTAAACCAAAATCTGTGAAAAAGGCCCTCTAAGTTTACTTAAAAGTGAACTTCAAAATCTGTAAAAATGGCCCCATGTTTACTTAAAAGTGAACTTCAAAATCTGTGACAGAGGGGGAACTCCAACTTTACTTAAAAGTGAACTTCAAAATCTGTGAAAAAGGCCACAAGTAAGTGAACTTCAAAATCTGTTAAAAAGGCCCCCCAAGTTTACTTAAAAGTGAACTTTAAAATCTGTGAAAATGGCCTCAAGTTTACTTAAAAGTGAACTTCAAAATCTGTGACAGAGGGGGAACTCCAAGTTTACTTAAAACTGAACTTCAAAATCTGTGAAAAAGGTCACAAGTAAGTGAACTTCAAAATCTGTAAAAAAGGTCTCCCAAGTTTACTTAAAAGTGAACTTCAAAATCTGTGAAAAAGGCCGCAAGTCTACTTAGAGTGAACTTTAATTTATTATTAGCATATAATTATGTTTTCTGTGTTATTAGTTATTATTTTACTCAGGTGCTCATAAGTATGATTAGGGAAAAAAGTAGGCAGATAAGTAATTGTATATTTTTAATATTGTAATTGAAGGATTTCTTGGCAATAAAAAGTTATGGTATTTTTCCATTTCCGATAGGTACTTAACTACCTACCTAAATAGATTTTAATTCGACAACTAGCGTTTGACATTATGTAGGTATAATCCGCGTAACGTGTAATAAGTAGTAGGAAATTGTGAGGCAACTGTAAAAAATCAAATTATTTGTAGGTATTAATTTTTACGGAAGGCTTGTGACTCTGCTATCATAAATAATAATTATGAAAAATATTTGTAAAATAGCTCCGAGTGCGTTTTTGTAAATAAAATAATTATTTTAATTTTTTGTTTCATTTATTTTTATAAGTAAGTAACAATAACAAACAACAATCTCGTATTCGGCTAAAATTACAACAAAGAAAATATACGAAATGATTACCCAAATACGAGGGTGGATCAAAAAGTTCTTGGAATCAGTATTAAAAATGCAAAAAATTTAACAAAAATATTTTATTTTTCTACATAATCTCCCTCTTATGCAATGCATTTAGAATAACGCGTTTCTAATTTCCATATTCCTAGAGAAAAAAAAATTTTTTCTTGACTCTCGAAAAACTCCTCTACGGCAGCCATAACCGCGTCATTATCGTGAAATTTAGTTACACGAATTTCCTCTTTTAATTTTGGGAATAAGTGAAAATCACTTGGGGCTAAGACCGGAGAATATGGTGAGTGATCAAGGAGATCAAAGCCAGCACAGCGGATTGCGTTGAGCGCAACTTCGAATCGATGAGCAGGAGCTTTATCTTGAAGAAACAACACGCCCAACGACAGTTTTCCACGACGTTTTTCTTTAATCGCTTCACGCACTATCGGAATTAAATTTGCATAATAAGTTTCAGTAATCGTCTGGCCTTTTGGCATGTAGTCAATAAAAAGGATTCCTTCACTATCTCAGAACACTGATGCCATAACTTTGCCAGTGGTAGGAGCAACTCGAAATTTCTTAATGGATGTAGAGGATGGTCGTTTCCAACACATGCTTTGTCTCTTAGTATCAGGATCGAAATAGTGGACCCACGTTTCATCCATGGTGACAAGGCGTCGGCAAAAAATTTCCGAATCATGCTGGAACATTTCGGGATTACGCTTAGAAATTTCCAAATGTCGCTTTTTGCTTTCGTCGGTTAACATTCGTAGCACCCATCTTGCCGACACTTTTTTGAACCCCAGTGAATCAATTAAAATGGATTGAACGTTACCAAATAATATGTCTAGGAACTTAGCTATATGTTTTATAGTTATTCTTCTGTCTTCCAAAACCATATTCTCAACCTTTTTGACATTTTCTTCCGTAACGGAGGTTGAAGGCCGCCCAGAACGTGGGTCATCTTTACAGCTTGATCTAACTCTTTTAAATTCAGCCACCCAGTACGCAACCGTAGAATAGGGTACAGCATCATCCCCTAATGTCTGCTGAATGTCCAAAAAAATTTCCTTCGTAGACATTTTTTTCAAGCTGAGATATTTTATCACCGCACGTAACTCACTTTTATCCATAATTTTGCGTTTTTAGCAACTCGTTGCACATAACAATTTATTACGTGCGAACGAACTGACAAAAACAAGTGACAGTTTGCATAAATATTGTGTGATTGACACTCTTTAGTTTTAATATCAAACTTCTCCCAAAATGGTTTTATATATAGGCACTTCTAAGATCTTTTTGATTCACCCTCGTAGATAAAACACTGAGAATAGAATCGAATAATGATTTATTCGATTGTTTTGATAAACAGTACCACAGTCTGTCTCACAATAACAGGCAATAACTACTTAAGCGCAGATTACAAAAGAAAAAAAAGTGCTAGATATGTTCTTTACTACCTACTTCAATAACTAAAAAATACTGGCGATAAACATACACTGACAGCAGCATGACAACAGTTCCAATTTTCAGTAACCTGTCATCATAACATTAAAAATGTCACTACACTATGCACGCGATGGGAGGGAGTTTATACAATCAAAATTCACCTAAACACTGTGGTCTATCGTTATGATAATGCAAAACTGGGAGATATATGTTAGCATAGTGTTTGTCCTGCTAACCAAAATTATTAGTACTGTGGTACAAAAACGAAGGCTATCAATGTTTAACAAGTCTGGAACGGTGCTCACCAGCATTCCTGAGAAAAATGAAGAGGAGGAAGTCAAGAAATGGGTGCCGAAGAAGAAACATGAGGTGCTTAAAGCCAAGTACAAGTGCCTGAAGAAGTTGTTCCAGATTTACGACGCCAGCGTTATAGGTGAGACTTTTATATTGTACTAGCTGCCCGCGACTTCACGAGGACCCTAAGGAGCCTTTGACTGAGACAAAAAGTACCCTAGCTCAGAAACTTCATTAATCATTTACGACTAAACGTAGTGTAGTGTAAAGCCTCTGAGGTCTGTAGTTGGTCTCAAGAGTGTCCAGGTTGGTGCTCAGTTAAGTCATGGTAGACATAAGACTTTTTCTAATTCCCAGTGGGGACGAATGTTAGAGGTGGCGACAATACACAAACTTAGGCCAGAGCTGTAGGGTTATTTACGATTCGATTCGAATACGTATTCTCCGATAGATTCGAAAACTGCTATTCACAAATACATTCGACTGGCATTCGGTTCACTTTCCGACGGGAAAGCGCAATGCATTTACAAAGTTTGGTAGCTTAAGGTAGGAAATAAGATCTATATCGGAAGACTTTTCGATTCGATTCGTAAAGTTGATTTCCGACAATCGTGAATAACCCCCCTGGACAGACATGTCTGCGTCGCACGTACCTGCGCTGTCTGCGTCTCAGCATTTTCCTATTCTAAATTCGCTTCGACTTACATATATAAATATTTTCCATGTCTGTAGGCATTCTGCCGGAGACGTGCGAGACGGAAGGTGATGAGTACGAGGCCGTGAGTAGAAGCCACCGCAGCCGACGCAAGCACTCGCGCCGTGCCAAGTCAGACGCGTGCGCAGGCACCACGGAGGCCACCAGTGGAGACGTCACGGAGAATGAGGATAACGACAAAGGTACGTCATCCGTAATGTAGGCATTTTGGCGAAGACGTGCGAGGCGGAAGGCGACGAGTACTCAGGCAGGTCGCACCGTAGCCGGCGCAAGCGCTCGCACCACGGAGTAGCGACGATATCACGGAGACAGGATCACGATAAAGACAGGACGTCGCCTTGAAAGTTAGGAAGTTCAACTTATCCATAGGATTACTTTACTTTCTGGTCCTCCCTGCTTGTGCATAGGACTGGAAATAATAATTTACCCCAAAAGGAACTCTTGTCATATAAGCCATCAAAATCTTCTTGTCTTCCAACAGTGTCTACAGCCGCCACTGCGGTAATACGAGACCTGAAGCTACCTCAATACTCCTGCACCTCCTCCCAGTTCGACGCCGCCACCTCCACCAGCCATTCAAAACTAGACCGTTACGCTACAATAGAAAACTCAAAATCCAACATCACCGATCATGACTTCAGAGGAAGCGAAATCACTCAAACAGAAGACAAATTCCCACACCCAGTGCCATACCTCATGATGAAAGAGAAGCCGAAATTGACAAGGTTCCAGTGCTTCATTCAGAGACTGTTTGGGATCAGGCGAGAACGGTCTTACAAGAACTTAATGCATGGAATCGGACATGTGTACGCTGCTAGCGATAATAATTTAACTCCTCATTACTACGAGAAGAGACGAAGAAGAGGGCTGAGATTCAGGAAATTGAGAAAGCCGAAGAAGGTTCAGTCTGATAGCGCGATCAATGTGAAGAGTCCGATGATTCTGACGTACGTGCAGTCTGTGCAGAAGAATTGTCTGATGGACACGACGCCGAGGCAGTGTCCTATTTTGGGGTGCAGGATGATATTCTATGGTAAGTTCTGTACTCCGTCAATAGAATAACTATTCTTGTATTGTCTTGGATCTAGGTCGTGCTTTCCATTTTCTGGTTTCATAACACAAAAATTTAAATAACTACTTTCTAATTTATTAATTTTAGATTTTAGCATTCATAATGCAATTTTTTTACAATACTAAATACGACTCGCACCAGATCATATTCTCGGACGGAACTCGAACCCGCGACCCGCGAATGCTTCAGAGCATTTGCGGGTCGCGGGTCAGCCGCTGTGCTACCGAGTCCCTTTTTGTTTGAGCACCAATCGCAAATAGCACGATATCACTGCTTTTTCAGTTACTAAGATTTTTTTCTCAAAATTCACACAACAGTGGTTATCATGTCACATTAAACAATTTTGAACATAACATCCAACACTCACATTTTAAATGTTTCCCAGGCATCATCAATTACAACGACCACCTAAACCTGTGCCACTTCACTGACCGCAAGTACGTCTGCCACTATTGCCACGAAGGTTTCGAGAGGGAAGCCGAGAAGTACTTCCACGAGAACGAGCACATCGGGATCAGCAAACTCAGCCTGCCCAACATCTCCTCGAATAAGCAACGAGTTGCTAGCGTCACGCAAACGGATCCAGAGCTCACCAGAAGCGAAATACCAGAAGACAAGTTGAAGAAGATCGTCTCCTTCTTTGACAAACTGGCAAACCCCGACTTATTCTTGTCGGAAATTAAAAACAATAGATACTCTGAATCGAACCTGCATTCTATACATAGGTCTAAAGGCGATTGTGCGACGGATAATGCAAGTAATTCTGAGACAGATAAGAGAACAATTAGCTGTGTGAGTCTGCATCGGAGCAAATTGAAGAAGATGCATCCTGACTCGAGAGTGACGTCTAAGAGATCTTATGACAATGGGCAGGTGACTTGTCAGTTGTGTGGTGAACTCTTTGACTACAGGTAGGAGAAAAATGATCTATTCACATAATTGAAAAATTTCACTAACGCTTACTTTGTTCCTTTTCTGTTAATTTATTCTTATTTAAGAGTCTGGCGAACGGTGAGCTTCCCATGCAAACGATATACCAAAATTATTTGCAATTTGATCATAATTAACTCTTCTTGTGATGTTACTCGGATTTAGATAGTATATGTCTAGGTTTCTATTAAATAAAAATTCAAATTAAATGCCAATCACATTTTTTCATACAAAACTAAATCGCATTATTTTTTATTTGGTTTAGTATTTAGGATTTTTTATTTATTAGAAACCTAGACAAATACTGTCTTAATCCGAATAACATCACAAGAGTTAATTATGCTCAAATTGCAAATCATTTTGGTATTACGTGTGTATGGGAAGCTCACTGCCCGCCGGAGCCTTAAATAGTGTTTGTTCTCCACTTCTGTAATAGGTACAGTCACGTCTAAAAATATGTATACAGTTTGGAACTTTGTCACTTTGTTGTTGTCATTTGTCATTGATTTCTGTTAAAAAAAGTAATAGCTCTTAGAGTGACAAAGTTTTAAACTGTATACATATTTATAGACGTGACTGTACTGCTTTAAGCGCTCACAGACATGCCCTAATTACGCGAAAGAGGACTTTGCTGATTGTGCAATTCAAAAAGTGTGCATATTTCTGCACTAAAAATAGCATTGTGCATGTTTGGGTACTATCCCAAAAATGTGACCATTTTGCGAAGTGCTCTTATTGCAAAATGCTCGTTTTAAGAAATAGGACTTAGCAGATTGTGCAATTCATTGTTTTGCACTAAAAATAGCATTGTGCATGTTTGGGTAATATCCCAAAAATGTGGCCATTTTGCGAAGTGCTCTTATTGCAAAATGCTCGTTTTAAGAAACACTCCTTGTAAGAAAGTGCATATTTGGCAAACTATACGTATTCTGCGTCAGACCCCATTCTTTCTTATTTGACAGGCGCCAACTCAGCCTCCACGTGGACTTAGAGCACCGAGTCCACGACAAATTCTCCAAATTCCACAGCTGTGCCGGCATTATCAACGGCCATCGGCACTGCAGTCAAATCACAGATCAAGGCAAAATAGACTTTAAATCCGAAGACAAGAAGGGCAAAATCGACAATCTACGGCGTAAATCTGCAGAGAGCTTAACATATGATCCTTCGACTAATATTGTTTATTATACTTCGATGGAATCTGTAAATTCGAAAACTCCTGTGGGCTACAAATGGGAGCCGGGAACTAAAATTATTCGTGTGTGATGTAATTGTACAAGTCTAGTAGTGTGTATCGTGAAGTGGCATTTGTGCTCGTCCAACATAGTTTTAAATTACATACAGTTGTTTTTTTATTTTCTAACTTCCTTCCTTTCCTAGTTCTGAGTTGTTTTTTATTTCGTCCCAGACTGAGAACTATCTCAGTCGATACATGGGCCTGATTCATGATCCACAGTGTATCGTAAAGTGGCATTTGTGCTCGTCCAACATACAGTTGTTTATTTCCTAACTTCCTTCCTTCCCTAGTTCTGAGTTGTTTTTTATTTCCTCCCAGACTGAGAACTATCTCAGTCGATACATGGACCTGATTCGTGATCCACAGTAGTTATTTCAAATCCGGCTCGAAGGACCAATTTTCTTGTTATATATGCTGCCCCTCTAGATTGACCATTGAAATGCGATATTATATAGCAATGTATCGCGTTTTACTGTCAAAAGACAATGGATTTTGACAGTTGTGTCGATAAAACGCTATATCACGCGATATATATCGTGTTTCATGGGGCCAGGAGATAGACTCAAGACTCTTAATTAAATTGAAAGAAATTAAACACTTGAGTTGTAACTTTATACGAAAATAGATACAAATGAATGGGAAGCCAACAATCGTGTGCTTGGTCAGTCAAAACAGGTCGAGGGCACTGGTGGCGACATCTAGCTGTCAATTTAGTATTTAATACTAAACAGATCTAATGAGATTCACTTTTTTGTAAATAGTTCCAGTGAGAAGTCATTTTCCCATTAGATCCATCAATCATGGATTCGAGTGAGCATTTGGCCAACACTGGTGGCCAGATAATTAAGGACACAGGTAGATTTTCATACAAACGAGGTAACTTTGAAGCCTTGTTTCGCCGCTAAGGATTGACCTAGCTGTGATCTGATGATGGCCATCCAGGGGGCACATGGAGGAGATTCAGATCGCTATACACACCTAACTGATCTGATCAGATTTCTAATATAAGGATCAGTTTTCAGTTTCAGGATTTCCATACATTTTTATGCAAATTTCGCAGTTGTTTTAAACATATCCTGATATCTCTTAGAATGTTGATCAGATCAGTTGGGTGTGTATAGAGATCTCAATCTTCTCCATTCACTCCCTGGATGGCCATCATCAGATCACAGCTCGAAATCCTTATCGAAACAAGGCTTCAAAGTTACCTCGTTTGTATGAAAATCGACTGGTGTCCTTAATTATTTGGCCACCACTATATGTATCTACTGAGAATCAAACAATAACATCTACAAGAAAGGACAAATTAACAAAATAAAACCCAAAATTACAAACCACGCACATTTATTGTTGTAGTTTTGTTTTTTATAATTTCTACACATCCCGACTTTGACCGCGTGAGATCGCCAACATAACAGCTAAACTGTTCAAAATGGAAGCATCTTCAAATTCACATTGCTCCGGAAATGGTGAAAACCGAAAATCAGCTTTAGTTATACGTTTCGATATAACATAAATCCCCCGTTTCCTCGTGGTCATACTTGTTTGTCATACCAGTATGGCCACGAGGATATACATGTCCTCATGGTCATACTGTAACGCCATAGTATACGAAATAGGTTTTTTCTTCCTCCTGTAGATATAAATACTTTTTTGCGTGTTGACAGAATAATTTTACAGAATAGTCGGAGAAGTAAATAAGTTGAAGTTTGCCTACTTGACAGCAAATAAAGAAATCCGCACTTGTCCAGTTTTGTAATTAAATACGAAGTTCTGTCTTATTCCTTCTAGCTCTTTATATTTATTTTTCATAGGCATTTGTTTTCCTAACAGGATGTGCAAAAATGAAAGTATGACCAAGAGTACATGTATATCCTCGTGGTCATACTGGTATGACAAACAAGTATGACCACGAGGAAACGGGGCATAAATCATACAAGTCTACTATACGATTAAAATAAAAAATGAGCACAATGTGGGACGTCATCGCGCATCGTGTCAAACCAACTTCGGTGCATTTTACGTATAAAACTGACTAAAGTGAAAATAGTTTGACAAAAAGACGTCATTCGTTGAGAATTTTTTATTTCAGTCGTATATTCCATAAATTTCATAGTAGTATTTGCTGACTTCCGGTTTGTTATACCTTGATCCAGTTACAATCTGTATTAAGTCCGATTCACATCTGCACGTGCGTTTATCAAAAAAAAAAGTGATAAGTTCTTATCTGTAAAGAGCGTTACAGGTCCTCATTCTTCTTAATGAATGGCTTGCTCTGTAATCTATGCACAATTCCGCCAATGTCACGTAGGTAGCTTATACACGATTGAAAAAGTTATTCAGTGGGGTACAGTTCAGCACGCTTAAAACTGAAATTCGACTGACAATGTCATTTTTAAAAATCATTTAATCTAACGAAAAATTAATTTTGCACATTTCAAAAAGAACATAAATAAGTTAGTGAATATCAATTTTATTCACGTGTTACATACGTCAGTTATGACTTTACACATTTCACCCGCACGCACGATGTGAATCCGACTATATATTAAACACAAAACATAAATATGTTAACTTATAACTACATAATATAATGTATACTTAAAATTAAACAATGGGATATGAATCGCGTTATAAAACAAAACAAAAACAAGCTAATAACATTTCAATCGCGCACAATGTAAACATATATTATAGAGATATACATATTACAAATAGTATAGTCTAAAATCCGCGCGCGATTAGGATGGGACCTTATCAAAGTTAATAAAAAATGTCAGTTAAGCAGTCAAGTAGCGTTAGCAAAAAAGTTCTGAATCTATTTAAATAAAAGTGTAACCCCTTCCTTCAGTCATTATTATAAATCACACAATAATGTATAAATCTCGCATTTAAAATAAAACTCGAGCAGAAATCCACGCGCACAGTTGTACACAACTAGCATTATGCGAGCATCTACGCGAGGTTGCCGACGCTACGGCTGGCCGACGGACCGTGCGCGTCTCAGTTCCAAAAGGTAGAATCCCATTCTTATCGCGCGTGTATTATACTATAGTATAGTCTGTTTATCCTTACCTGTCCTATTTATCAAATAATCTTCACCCAACTCAAGAGTCCGGCGAACAGTGAGCTTTCCATACAAACATAATACCAAAATGATTTGCAATTTCAGCATAATTAACTCTTCTTGTAATGTTATTCCGATTAAGACAGAATTTATGTATGGTCCTTACCTGTCCTATTTATCAAATAATCTTCACCCAACTCAAGAGTCCGGCGAACAGTGAGCTTCCCATACAAACATAATACCAAAATGATTTGCAATTTGAGCATAATTAACTCTTCTTGTAATGTTATTCCGATTAAGACAGAATTTATGTATGGTTCTATTAAGTAAAAAATTCAAAATACCAAACCAAATAAAAATATGTAATTGGCATTTATTTTAAATTGGGTTAGTATTTTCGTTTTTTTTTATTTAATAGAACCCTAGACAAATACTGTGTTAATCCGAATAACATCGCAAGAAGAGTTAATTATGCTCAAATTGCAATCATTTTGGTATTACGTTTGTATGGGAAGCTCACTGCTCGCCGAACTCTTAAATCCAGAGTAAGACTCGGTTAAAAATAGAACAAATGGATTTCCACACATACAGATTGGCCAGAGTATAAATTAAATAACAAGGAACTAAAATTTTCAGTACAAAATAAAGTCAGTGTTGCCATGTTATTCGTGATTTTTCATACAAAGTAGCGCCCTCAATTTTTGACCATAAGGTCAAGCTGTATATTATGAAAGACATTGTTATTAATGAAGATTTGATTTATTATTAAAACGACATATTTTTGACGATTAGTTCAAAAGACGTATGACATCAGAAACTGCTTACTAAATAAAACAAGTAAGGTTAAACAGACTGCAATTCTAACAAACCAAAATAATAGTATTGCCATCCTTTTCATAATGATGATGAGTAAAAACTTACACTTGTAATAATCTTTTATGGGAGAAAAACAAATGTTTATAACACACTGACCTTCAAAACTTAATACCACACTTTTAAAATTGTAATAACTTTTGAAATACACAATATATAAGGTGTTATAAAAATACCCCTAATTCCGAATATGGTATACAGGGACCATCAAACTGAACAACTTTTACTATGGGGCCAACTCTGAAATCGCGAAAAAAAATCAGCTGTGTCATACATTTTGATATTTTCGATTTTTTTTTGTATGAAACAGCTGTTTTTTTCGCTATTTCAGAGTTAGTCCCATAGTACAAGTTGATCAGTTTGATAGTCCCTATATTCGGCATTAGGGGTATTTTTGTAACACCTTGTATATCTTCCAAATAAAAAGGACTAAAAAAAATTGTTTTTTTAATAATAACCTCAAAACGATAACCCTTTTAAAAAAAAATATTTTTTATTTCAAAACTCTAACTTCTATTGTTTAAGAGAAATTGCAGTTTTAAAGTTTTGAAGGCCAATGTAGACACGACGGCACCTCAGACTATACATGTTGACCTTGAGACCGCCTTTATGCCCTACGTAATAAAAGCTGTTTTCGCAGTTTAACTGTATAACCTGACGTGCTGCTGTGCGTACAATGTATGAATACAACAACTGCGCCTGCGATCTCACCACATCAACTCTTTCTTTCGCTCCATTCCCATCGTATTTGACTTAGCACCAACCTTGATATTAACCTTTTTGGCTTTTATGTGAAATTATTATGTCTTTACATTCACAATTTCAATACTACAAAATATAATTTTAATAAAAATATTCTACGCTATGCGAACTATAAATTATTTGCAAATATTATCAAATTATTTTTGTTAAACATAGATTTTATAAAAATATCCCAGGAAAGAGATGAATCTACATGCAATTTCGAAACCAATAATTACCATTTTGAAAGGTAATTAACTTACACATCGGTGTTGAAATCGCACGCAGATTTTTACAAAAAAACGTGTCTAAAAATTGTAATAGAAAACAATATCAGATTTCACAAAATCAATTCCATAACAATAAAAACATAATATCCACATTTTCCTCCCTCATTCCACACAGAGTTCTTTGCTATTAAAACCTGCATTACAAAAATATTTTTGTCACTTCAATATTTTTTAAAAGCAAAGGACGCAATCTCTCTGCCTTACATGTCCTCTAATTTGTTTCTTATTTTATTTTACGTAAGATATTTCTTGTCAATAAAAGCTAATAGAGTGATACTTGAATTAAAAAGTCAACTTTAACAATTTATTTATACGGTCTAAATTAGTGTAACAAATATTCTAAAATTGTAATACCTGTCTTACGTTTATAAGGGCCTAGTTTGTTTCATTTTATACAAATTTCAGTCTTGGGAAAGTGGGTTAAAGTTGACTTTTAAATGTATTTCTTTTTTCATTCCATTGCCTTATTATGAAAAAAGCAGATGTGCTAAGACAATGCTAAGTGCCGGGGCCAAGGACCGACATATTTAGTTCCATGAGGATATTACATAAAAATTACGTATCATAAAAAACAAATGACACCTGCCTATTTTGTATGCTTTCGGTTCACTAAGGCTGGCCCCAGACCTACCGGTTTCATTTCTTTGCTTTGCTGTTTTAGTTGAACAGGGGCTACCAGCTAACGCATCGAACTTTGGAAAGTCTGCCGGGCTTCAAATAAAAACAAATAAATCCAGCCCCAATAGCGAACCCTAATTTATGATGTCACACGAACATCGATATCTTCTAATTAACTACAATACGAAACTTCTTACTTCGATTTATCTGTTTTAAGTTGAAGCCCGGCAGATTTTCCGAAGTTCGATGCGTCAGCCGGTACGGCCCCCTGTTCTACTAAAACAGCAAAGCAAAGAAATGAAACCACTAGGTCTGGGGCCAGCCTAAATATCTAAAGTGATTTAGATATATCATCAGAAATAACAATTAATGTAGAAACTCCTTTAGTAATAACCAGTGTGTAGGTATTTTTTGTGAGTATATTATAAAAAAAAACAACTAAAAAACATACTAACTCGATAATATTAGAGGGTAATCAAGAATACATATACAAGGTGTTACAAAAGTACCCCTAATGCCGAATATGGCAGATAGGGACCATCAAACTGAACAACTTTTACTATGGGACCAACTTTGAAATCGCGAAAAAAAAATCAGCTGTTTCATACTATTTGATATTTTCGATTTTAATTTTTGTATGACACAGCTGATATTTTTTTTCTCGATTTCAGAGTTGGTCCCATAGTAAAAGTTGATCAGTTTGATGGTACCTATATACCATATTCGGCATTAGGGGTATTTTTGTAACACCTTGTATAAATTTATAACCCGGGCTGTCTTTATAATTAAAGAAGATACGCAAAATAACATTACATCTATGTCCAATTTCTTAAGTCTAGTAGGTATGTTTAGTCTCTTTTACATAAAATTTAAAAAAACCTATTGATTAACAAAGACAATAAAAGTGCCACTGATTATTAGTATGGAGTTATTTTAGCAATATGTAGGTATGTGCTTAAAGCGCCTATAGCCCAAGTGGCGCCCTCAACTTAATTGAATTTATTGCCCGCCATGTACAATAATGTATCGAAAATTCACATGTACAGATTGAAGCTAAGGTTCTATAGTTTACTTACAAACAATAGCCTCGGTAATATATAGTTTGTTTTAGTAGTAGCAGGTTAGTGCCTAAAGTGGCAACTTTTTGCTCTACTAGTCCGTCCGTTCCGGACAGTTTTACATAATAGTCTTCTAGTGTGGCCAAGTGGCAATCTTTTGCTCTTTTGCCTACTACTACTACAAAAAGCTATATGTTACTGAGGTTATTGTTGGTAAATAAATTATAGAACCTTAGCTTCAATATGTGCATGTGAATTTTTGATATATCATGTAATAAGCGAGCACTAAATTTAAACAAGATAAGGGCGCCACTTGAGGGCTGTAGGGCCCTTAATGATTATTATATACTATATTTATACTTGCACACATTAAAAACAAAACTTAGAAGACTAATATTTGAAACTGTATAAAACTCGCAACTATTATTCAAAATCGTAAAAAAAATAATGATAATGAAATGATAGCTGTTATCAACAATAAACAACCGTAGGTAGGTATCGATAAAAAATATATATTAAATGCATTTTATGATGGCAAAATAAAAATACAACATTAAGGCTCGGTTGCATCATCTTAATTTAACTTTATACATGACATAAACTTATCTGAGCCGGTGGCTAAAAATGGAACTAGTGTTATAACATAATTGTTACCTAGGTTACGCCATAGACGACAGCGACGCTGTCACCGAGTCAGATAAGTTTGTGTCTGTCAAAGTTATGGTTAAATCAAGATGATGCAACTCAGCCTTAATGCAGGTACTGTATGAATTAATTTCAACGTGTCAAAATATAAATATTTTTACAAATACAAATCTTTTAATTTTTCAAAATTCAACCAATAAAAATCTGGGCTATTGCAAAACAGTTTATAAAAAGTCTCCATACATTAAGATCTAAATAAAAATTCGTTAGTTTGATATCCTGCCGCTAGATGGCGCTGTTTATAAAAAGAGTATTTTATTTTTACGTATATCTTTGAAGTTCCCTTAATATAATAGGGACGAAACAATCATCAAATCATTACATGTCTTTCAAAGTACAATGTCAAATAATGGTTAAAACATGTAATGAGCAATCTCTATAATTATTTTGTTTTCTTTTGCATGCAGTTATTGCATCGTGGTACACATGAAGACACATACAAATAACTACATATTATAGTGTAATAGTTTGGTTATTATAACAATTTTTACATTTCAATAAAGTGTCCAGATCAACTTGATTTCTTTTTGTAACCAAAGAGAAAAAACTGTACTGAATTTAACAACATCAAGCTTAACATTTATGTCAATCAAAAATGAAATCTATTACACAGACATAGAATAATAATTTCTATAGATAGCATCTGTCTGTGTTCCCATATGTATAAGGGACTAGACAACTTTTTGTTCATACGTATACCATCGGTCGTTACAATTAAATATGTACTGACTATACATACATAATGTCGACGCGAAATGTTCCCCAGTTTCTTGTACACACGACGGCACCTCAGACTATACATGTTGACCTAGGGACCGCCTTAATGTCCTACGTAATAAAAACTGTAGAACCTGACGTGCTGTCTTGTGTACTTATAGTTCACTATTGTTCTGGTAACTGATTGAGAATGCTCAATAAATAATAAATATTAGACAACATCACAAACATTGCTCCGATCCCAAAGACAAGTAGCTAAAGCACTTGTGTTATGGAAATCAGAGACAACGGTGGTAAACACACACCCAGACCTGAGCCAATATAGAAAAGTTAGTTTTTCTAAATTGGCCCAGCCGGGGATCGAACCCGGGACCTCAGAGACGGCGACACCTTGAAAATCGGCGTGCATACCACTCGACCACGGAGGTCGTCAATAATGCAAAATACATTGTAATTATACAACGTGTTACAAAAGTACCCCTAATGCCGAATATGGTAGATAGGGACCATCAAACTGAACAACTTTTAATATGGGACCAACTCTGAAATCGCGAAAAAAAATCAGCTGTTTCATACATTTTGATATTTTCGTAATTCATTTTTGTATGAAACAGCTGTTTTTTTTTTTAGGGACTGAGGAATTCTCGAGGGACTCGAACCCACAACCTTTGAATTAGCGGTCCAAGGCTCTTCAAATTGAGCTACCGAGTCACTAGTAGATTCGTCGATTTTTTTAGTACTTTTTACTTTTTCGCTGCCAGCCAGCGTTATTATATTAATTTATTATTATTTCTAAGTGAACTGTTACTAAAGAACATTTCGCGTTAACTGCCTACATTACGTTAAATATTCTGTATTTATACAAGCGCGTTGTGACGTAAAATAAACAATTTCAATTCGCTGCTTTACCTTCTTTGTCAACTCAAACGTCAAATTGACAGCACAGATGTAATTTTTTTTTTAATTAAAATTGATTGTAAGAACAAAAAACATTTATAATCTTACAAAACTCTCATGCATAAATAAATGTATGGCCAGCCATACTAATATATATTTTTTTTGTTAAAATAAAATTCATACTTAATTGAAATAAAAACATATTGTCTTTGAAAAAAATCCATAGTTACAAAAGTAATGTACTTATTGAAATCGCACACACGCGCAAGTCTGAACAGTCATAATTTTAACGAATAATACAATATGTTTAACATATTGTGCATCTCTTTCTCTCTATATGACCTGAAAACTCTTAGAGTAGAGAAATTGTAACATTTCAAAGTCAATAATACTTTAGATAATTTATTTTATACTGAACTATGAGTGATGAATACTTAAGGCGAGGCAAGTTCACGATCTGATGAAAAAGATTGATTTTTGAGCTTCAAATGTGAAGAACTGATGTAGAATTCTACTTCACAAAAATCACTGTAGACTGTAAAAGAAACAAAGATACACAATAACCGAACAGAATATTGAAAAATCGCTTGCTATCTCTGTAAAAAAATCCTGAATAACACCATAAAAACTTTAAAAAATAAACCAATCGTCAGATTTCGTAATTTTCAACGACAGTGATATGATTTTTTTATGCAAAAAGGATAGCTTTTTTATAGATCTAGCACATTAACCGAGTACATTTTTTATAAATGATCCAGTATTCCAGAAATCAATAAAAATGTACTAAATTTCTGGCAAAACGACAATTAAAGCTATGCAATAATCAACCATATTCTAAAGAAATAGTGAAAGAGTATATTTAGTGAACTTTGCCTTAATTAGGTACGGTTAGTGATTTTTCTCCTTAAAAAAATGGCTTGTCATCACATTTTTTTACCGTGAATTTAAAATATTGACACTAATTTCGTTTTAATGGTCGCCAAAAAGTGAGAAAGAGATGCACAATGCCTAAAATAATGTAAGGGTTAAACTATATTGCATCACTTGGCTCCGTATTTTTACGTAGCTCCATCTCTTTCTGTCGCTCAGAAGTACCGTTCGCTAGAACGAGAAACCCGTTCGGTGACGTTTGATCGGTGCCTAAGAGCGGTTTATTTCTGTGTGTCAGAAGATAGAGCTACGAACGGGACCAGCGGGCCAATGTAGCTTGACCCTTATTCGTGATCTAATAAAGTATTTATATAATAAGATACGCTAAGACTCGTGCGGAGGTATTTAGCGGTTGAGCTAATCTCAACTGTGTTATATTATCGTCTCGCCCTGCGGAGAGAAATGTACTATGTGAATATACAACTGTGAGTGAAAATAATCTGAAGCTATTTAAATCTTGTTTGGTACAAAATGTGTAAGGCTTTTTATTATTTGCTAACATGTTGTAAAACCCGTATTTTTGCAAATAATTAATATTATGAATGTTTCTAGTTTTGTATTTCGGTATTTCGACTTTGAATCAACCATATAAATGATATACTAGAAAAAATTCTACCCAGACAGGACTCGAACCCGCACCGAGAGAGAGAGAAATTATTTAATTACACTAAAAACCATAATATTTTAGTGTGTGTATAGTGTACAAATATTGTAAAACTTAAATGGCCTATTTCCATTGTCCCCCACTGGGGCATATCGGGAATTTTGTTTTCATACTTTTTTCCCGATATCTCCTAGTGGACAACGGGAATAAGCCGTTAAGTTTTACATATTTTTTAGCTAGACACATACCTTAGGAGACTGACGAGCAGGGCAGGCGCGGGGAGCCCATCTGCGTGAGCACTCGGTCCAGCCACTGTAGGGGACCGTTCAGATGCAACTCGATCCAACATGGCGTCGAAGTTACCGTCTGTCGCCTACAACAACATTTTTACCACATTAAAGCTGAAGTTTACCAACACTAAGCGCTGATTAAGTTTTAACTGTCTGTTTTGACGGTTTTTTGTACGGATAAAATGTTAAAAACAGATGATAAAAAATTTATTTGACGAGTGGCTTTGTACATCGGTTTTCAAGGTGTCGCCATATCTGAGGTCCCGGGTTCGATCCTCGGTTGGGTCAATTTAGAAAACGAACTTTTCTATATTGGCTCAGGTCTGGGTGTTTGTGATACTACCGTTGTCTCTGATTTCCATAACACAAGTGTTTTAGCTACTTACTTTGGAATCGGAGCAATGTATGTGGTGTTGTCAAATATTTATTTATTATTTATTTTTATTGGCTGAAGTAGTCCGTGAACTCGGGTATTAGAGATAATTTTTCAATCCTCAGATCACAGATATCAGTCAGATAAATTATTACCCGAATAAAATAAAAGTCACTAAGCTGATTTTTCATTGCCAAGATAAAATTTATTTATTTGATCACGTATTATACTGCCAAATTAAAAATATTTGTCATTCGTTTGTCACCTCGCAGTATGGAAATCCTACATCTCGCTAACGAAGTTCACTCAGCGACTCAGAATATATACAACTTCCAACCATCATCGGTTGGACCGCGGTCCCCGGGCTAATACCACCCAGCCCGGAGGAATATCTTCCCTTTAGCCTTTCTATCAGTGGCTACCTACTTCCCCATCCATACAGTACTATCATTCCTACAATCGATATCCTTATAAATAACCATTATAATTTACCACAACTCTAGAGAGTCGCTGCTCGCAAAATACACGTTATACTACAGTCATAAGAGACCGAAAAATTTACAGCATTTTAGACTTTAAATTAATGTGTTAAAGGCTATATTTACCTGTATTCCGCGCCCCATCCTTTGACGAAGCTCATTCGTATGGTGCACATGCGCGTGAGTTGGAATACAGCCTCGAATCCTTGCGAGACCGACTGCGACAAAAGTGCCGCGAACTCTTGGTTATTGAATATCTTCAAATTGCAACCTGGGTATGAAGAAACGTATACTTATTTATAAGATATACAACATGTGTTGCCAAAGGGCAAATATGTGAAAATATATGTTCTGCTTTTCGACACTATTATCATGAGGGAATATACATTATATATATATCCATACCAAGCTGATTTGAAATGTAAAAAATGGGCCACTGCCCTTAAACGGTCTCCTCATCTTCCCCTTATAACCGTCCCTTACCACCAGAACCATTTCATATCACCTTTGCATCGATAATGACATATTTATCATAAAACTATATTATGCTTAAATTGACTTACAAGAGCTCCGAAGTATCGCCCGTTTTACCCGGCATCTACACTTCGACTGACTCTACTGCGAGCTGTCGGAGAACTGACCGCTCCGCCATCTTGCTCCCCCCGCCTGGCTAACTACCTACCTACTTTGACATACCATTTGTAACGGTAGTTTATGTTTATTTTAATATCTGAGTATTTTATATTACATTTTAAATATTTTAGAATCGCTTTCGCGACATACCCGCCGGCGAAACATATTACTGTCTTGCCAAAAGTTGCTTTGTTAACTTTTTTAGTAAAGCTCTTGCTTTGACTGCTGCTATTCTTCGTGGTCTAGATTGGGTCTCCTTTACTGGGGACTTAGACGTTTTGTCGTCTGCTAATATGAGCGTCTCCTTTACTGGGGACTTCGACGTTTCGATATCTTCTATGGACTCATTATCAAGTTCGAGAGGGTACAAGTGAGCTATTGATCGCTTAAGTATATGTCCGTTATCAACCTGGACTTTTGCTACTCTAATATTACTATCTCTACTCCTATTCAATTCAACAATCTTACCAACTTTCCAGTTGGCTCGGTTACCACTGTCACCTTTGATCTGTACTATTTCACCTAACTTTGGCTCTCTATTGCATACTACTCGGAGCTCCTTATGAACAGAGCTCCTTTGTCTCAGGTACAGCAGGTATTGTCCAATAAACATCTTTGAGAACTCTTGTATGATTTTTTGACCCTTTTTCCATCCCTGGATCAAGTTTTCTTTTGTGCTAGTACATTGTATTAAGCTCTGTCCTTCAGAGCTTTTAGTAACTACTGGACCTCCAATTCGTAGGAAGTCAATCGGAGAGAGTACATGTTCTACTTCATCCGCTACATATGTAAGTGGTCGTGTATTTAGAACCGCTTCTATTTCCTTGACTGTCGTTAACAGCTGCTGATCGTTAAGTAGACGTTTCTCCAATGTCCTTTTCATACAATTTTTTATCAGACTCATTAACCGCTCATAAAAGCCACCGAACCAGGGGGCTAATTCTGGTATGAAACGCCACTTGACCTGGTTCTCAATGCATTGATGGCCAGTCATAACGTCAGCCATCAACTTCATCTGAGTAGCATTATCAGATGTTATTAACAAAGGCAGTCCTCTCACAGCAATGAATCTCCTAATGGCTAAGTTAAATTCTTCAGCTGTAAGGTTGTGTACCACTTCCATATGTATAGCTCGTGTTGACAAGCATGTTAGTACACAAATCCAATGTTTATCTCCCGAAGATGTCTTTAAAGGACCCATGTAGTCTGTGCCTGTATATGAAAATGCTGGACAGCATGTCACCCTTTCTTCAGGTAAGGGTGGCATCAGTGGTAGCTTGAAAGGCCCACCCGAATACTTATGACACTGTATACACTTTCTGATGACCTTCTGTACTGTTGATCTGCCTTTAGGAACCCAAAATCTTTTCCTCAGAAGAGCCAATGTATGAGACACTCCCACATGATAATTTGTCTCATGAATATTCTTTATTGCTGAATGAGTGAATTCTGCCTCTCTTGGTAATAGTATTGGAAACTTCTGTTCCTGTGACCATTCCGCGTTTTGAAATCTTCCTTTACATCTTAACAGGCCTTTCTCATCTTTATATAGCTGTAAAGATCTGGAGATGTCGGTAATGTTTCTGAATGTCTCTTATCTTTGCAGACTCCTCATCACAAACGGGTTCTACTTCCTGTACGTCCTCTTCTTGACAACTGTTTCCCTCACCGTGACACGTGTCTTGTTCACCTACGAGAGTAGGGACCTCCCCAGCAAGGAGAGTGCTATCTGAGGTAGTTTGTGCTGGCCATTCCGATTCATTTTTTTTCAGAAATTGTGGTCCACATAGCCATATGGTTTGTGATAAAGGAGTTGTATGAGGTCTTGTTCCTACATCAGCTGGGTTATCTTTAGAGGGTACATATCGAAATTCAATTTTATTATTTTGCTTTATCTCATTAATTCTTCGAGCAACGAAAGGAGAAAGCAGTTTATTACTTTTTATCCAGCTTAATACAATTTGACTGTCAGTCCATAACACCTGCCTACTAATTGACAGTTGCAGTGATTTGTTTATATATTTCATTAAGCGGGAACCGATTAAAACACCAAGAAGTTCTAGCTTGGGGATCTTAAGATGCTCCTTCTCTTTTAGTGGTGCTATTCTACTCTTTGACATGACGATGTACACTGACTTTGTTTGAGCGTCTCGTAGATAAACAACGGCTACATATGCCTTTTCCGCAGCGTCAGCAAAACAATGCAGTTCATACATGCATCCTGTGAGACAAATATAGCGTGGAATCCTTATTTCAGGAATCTCTTTTAATCCTTCCGAAGCTATTTTCCAAAGTTGTATGGAATCTTCAGATAATAATGTATTCCATTTTATATTCTGTCTCCACAAATTTTGCAGGAAGAGCTTGATTGGCATTAATATAGGAGAAACCAATCCACAGGGGTCATATACCGAACCGAGTATCCGAAGTACATCTCTTTTAGTACTTATGGTAATATTTGCTGCTCCATTAGAATTATATTTAAGCTGTAGTGTGTCTTGCACAGTGTTCCATAGCATACCAAGGACTTTACACTGATCAATATCTTTTGACTTCAGCTCAGTTGGTATCTTCTTCAAAAGGTCGGTGTCATTAGATAACCAATCCCTTATGTTCATTGAAAGATCGCCGAATACATCTCTGGTCTTCACAAAGAGCTCATAAGCTTTTTCGGTACACTTTGCTCCGGACACCAAGTTATCTGCATAGCATTTATTTGCTATCAGCCGTAGTAATTCGGGATCCTTCTTATTTATATGATACCTAACTGTGGCAGTCAGCAAGAACGGACTAGAAATTATTCCAAACGGAACTCTACAAAACCTCATATGAATAATATTATCTGGTGTGACCTCGCCTTTAGTGTCTTTAAGCCAGAGAAAACGTGTCACATCTCTGTCGTTTTCCTGAAGCCCGATCTGCAAGAAAGCTTTTTCAATATCTGCAGTTATGCCTACTTTGTGTATTCTGAAATTTATCAACAACGCAGTAAGATCTTCTAGCATCAACGGTCCTTTATAAAGGCACTCATTCAAGCTGTGATGTCCTTTTATTTTAGCCGATGCATCATATACAATACGACCTTTCTTACTGGCTTGATGAATTATGTGATGCGGAATATAGTGGATAGGTGAACAAGTTTGGTGAATTGGTTCCGGTGTTACTACTTCAACAATGTTATTCTTTATTTGTTCATCTAGGATGCTGTTATACTCTTGTATTGAATTTTGATCTAACCTTTTTATTAGACTCTTAAGTCTTCCAAATGCTAGACTATAATTTGTAGGTAAATCTGGTGGGAATTCAATCCAAGGCCACGTGACGTAATATCTATTACCTCTCATCTGAATAGTGCGGTTGAAGTTTTCTATAGCTTCTTCATCTCGCTTCGATTTTGGCGAATCCGTGATTCCGAGTGTTTCTAGTTCCCATATCTGATTAATGATACTCTCTTTAAGTGGTAAGTCAGGTATAACAAAATGATTGCTTAGGGCATGTACGGCTTCTTGAGAGTAAGTAATTACATTCATTGTTGGTGTACTTGATTTGTCAGGTTGGTACCTCCCTGTGGTTAGCCACCCAAAATCTGATTTAATTAAGAAAAGGTGTTCGTCAACTTGTACTCTTTCACTATGCACAAATTGAAAATAAAAATCGTTACCAATCAAAAGATCAACCTGTGTACCTATTGAGTAATCATCTGCCAATACTACTTTACTTTTGAATTTTTCTTGAATTAATTTTACTAATGACTTTGAAGAATGACTGTCGCCTACTCGATCTGTAATTAAAGGTATGATATTAGCTTCAATAGTTTTACAGATACCAGACTTTGTGAGCAAATTTACATTAACCAAAGGACTAATAATTTCTTTCGGTTTATTTGAACCAAAAGTGTAAATCATTAAACAGTTTTCCTCTATGCGTTTAAGTTTTAATTGTTTAGCTTTATTGCAAGTAATATATGACCGCTGACTACCGGAGTCAAGAAGTGCACGACATTTCACGAAATTATTATTTTCATAGCCTTGAACTGAAACTATTGCTGTTTGTAAACTAGTGCTATAGCTAACCAGGGTAGTAGTAGGGTTCCTTTTATTTTCTTTTAACTTATCACAAAGCGCTCTATTGTGGCTGTTTTTCTTACAGTGAAAACACCGTCTTTTGGTTTTACAGACTTTTGAAAAATGACCTTCTTTTAAACAATTGTAACATTTTCCTTTCTCCCTAAGTTTATCTTTTCTACTGTTTATGGAGAGAGGATAATCTTCATTATAATGTGCTTCTTGACAGAATATACAAGGCATGAGGGTTCTTTTCTTCTTCGGAGGCTCACCATTCACCTCAGTTTTCCTTTTCCTATTCATATGTTGTTTCTTAGGTACGTAGCGATTAGCACCAGCAGGCTTAGAAGATGTAGCAGTAGATACTAGAACCTCGGTAGTGAACTGATCAACAGGTGTTGAACGATGAGACATCTCGTTAGCACGGATGAGTAACTCCAAATGAGACCGTATATTTCCTACTGTCCTCTCATCTTCTTTGAGACGAAGGTTAAGTTCATACTTGAAATTTTCCGGAAATTTGTTTAAAATAACGGTTCGCAGGTGGTTGCCCGATGTGTCTTCGCCTAGAGCATGAAGTACTCTAAGGTGCCGTTCTATTTCATTGTAAGTCCTTCTGCATTCATTTATGTCTTGACTACATGTCTTCAAACTGTATAATGCACTGTAGTGGGAATCGATCAGAATAGATTTATTACCATAGCGGTCTCGCAGAGCTTTAAGTGCTATCTGATAATTAAGGTTTGTTGCTTGAATACCTTCTATAACTTCTTTAGCTTTCCCTTCGAGAACTGATTTTAAATATAACATTTTATCTACATCGCTCAAGTCCCTATTATCAATATTCGAACAAAATGTGTCGTGAAACTCTTGCCATCGTAATATGTCCCCGTCGAATTTAGTGAGTTCGAGGGTAGGAAGTTTGCTGGCTTTCTGCTCCGGCCCACGAGGGCCTTGAGACGAAAATAGTTCTAGTGCTGCTAACAGGTCTTCGCATTCTAATTGGAATTGAGTTAAGTAATTAACAATTTCTTCAGAATCACAATTTGTAAAGAGATTTGTAATTTCAATTATATAAGTTTGTAACTTTCTCTTAAATATGTTAATCTTTATTGGACAGTAATTATCCTGAGTAAATGTTCGGCATTGATTTGCTAATGTTTCTAATTGGTCCCTAATCAGATTGACCCTATACACTGAAGCTGGACTCGTAGAGTTCTCCATCTCACTGTAAAAGCGAAATCTGGTCTTACAAACCAAATAGTATCTTATAGAGGAAAAAAAAAACCTTGTTAAGTATGAGTATGTCAGATAGGGTAAAGCTCTCGCCGGCTTTAAAAAAGTTACTTAGTATTTATTTACAAAACACCTATCAAATTTGCCATGTAAAAACATTAACAAACTATTAACAATTTAAACGATTATAGAGATAGGGTACCTACATACGACGCCATAACGCCATGTGCTATCAAGCAAGCATGTGCCTACCTATGCAGGTATCTACTAATAAAATTATTAACTTTTATCTTAAAAGCGTCTATATCAAATAAAAACAACAAGTTTTTTATTGAACAAAATAGTGGATTACGAGATTTAATCTAATAAAAACAAAACAAGACTTCAAAATACCGGCCGGCGAGGCGTCCATCACATTCGTCATAATCATGTGTTTTGCAAAAAATACTCACCGACAGGAGTCCTTCAGCTCACAATCGGTTTTTGTTATGTTAGTTTTGCAACTTTCACTACTACCACTTTATGATTTCGCACTTGGAACACTTTATTTATCGCAGGCAGGACACACGAATCCACGCAACGGCCAACGAACGATGCACCAACAAGAAAAGAATACCTAAACAAAAAAGGCGCGGAAACAGCAAATTTCCTGCCGGCGACAATGACAGGATAACAGAGAAGTAACATAGACTAGCAACCTGACGTTTCGATTCACGTAATCCTGATGATGATCAATATACAAAGTCGATAGCTCATCTCTTTCGTACCCCTCGTTTATGATACATCGAGTGTATAACTTCCGGTCGATATCAGTCGATACACCAACACAACAACTTTGCAGTTTTGTGCCTGTGCCTATGCGGTACGGCTTAAAAGGCGGGAAATTTGAATGTAATGTTTAGCGGCTTTTTTAAATTTGTTCGATCGATAGGACTTGATTAATATATACTGCATGCATATTATTATTTAGATCAACGTTTTCTTTCTTTGAAAACTATTTGCAATTCCGATCTTTTTACTACTAACTTCAATCGTAGTTTTCTTTCGCTGAAAACCAGATTCCGATTTCTTTACTTGAAATCGAATAATGTCTTTAATCATAGTTTTCTTTCGCTGAAAACCAGATTCCGATTTCTTTACTTGAAATCGAATACTGTCTTTAATCATAGTTTTCTTTCGCTGAAAACCAGATACTTACTTACTGATTTCTTTACTTGAAATCTTAACAATTGACATATATATTTTAAACTATGTATATATATGTATATTTTTTTTTACACCTCAGCTTGTTTTTAAATCGAGAATTCTTTTTGAGAAATTTAAATACAACACATTCCCTCTTTAAAAAAAAGAAAAATAGTACGTCGCGTGATTTTCTTTTGAGCAATCGGCTTGGAAAGTTTTCTTTTTTGAAAACTCACGTGTTAGTTTTCTTTTGAGAATAAACACACGATTTCTTTTCGAGAAATCGTTCTCTTACCAGGATTCTATCCCAGCACCTCCACCATGTTGCCAAAGGGCAAATATGTGAAAATATATGTTCTGCTTTTCGACACTATTATCATGAGGGAATATACATTATATATATATCCATACCAAGCTGATTTGAAATGTAAAAAATGGGCCACTGCCCTTAAACGGTCTCCTCATCTTCCCCTTATAACCGTCCCTTACCACCAGAACCATTTCATATCACCTTTGCATCGATAATGACATATTTATCATAAAACTATATTATGCTTAAATTGACTTACAAGAGCTCCGAAGTATCGCCCGTTTTACCCGGCATCTACACTTCGACTGACTCTACTGCGAGCTGTCGGAGAACTGACCGCTCCGCCATCTTGCTCCCCCCGCCTGGCTAACTACCTACCTACTTTGACATACCATTTGTAACGGTAGTTTATGTTTATTTTAATATCTGAGTATTTTATATTACATTTTAAATATTTTAGAATCGCTTTCGCGACAACATGTTACAAAAGTACTCCTAATGCCGAATATGGTATATAGGGACCATCAAACTTAATATAACTGGCCTGGCGGTATATCTACGAGTATAATATAACTGACCTGGCGATATATCGACAAGTATAATATATCTGACCTGGCGATATATCGCGGAGTATAATATATCTGACATGGCGATATATCGCGGAGTATCATATAACTGACCTGACGGTATATCGACGAGTATAATATAACTGACCTGACGGTATATTGACGAGTATAATATAACTGACCTGACGGTATATCGAAGAGTATCATATAACTGACCTGGCGATATATCGACGAGTATAATATAACTGACCTGACGGTATATCGACGAGTATAATATATCTAACCTAGCGATATATCGCGGAGTATCATATACCTGACCTGACGGTTATCGACGAGTATAATATAACTGACCTGGCGATATATCGACGAGTATGATATATATTTTTTTTTATTCTTATTACCAGAAACAGTGTAATACATTTTATATTTTACAAAAAAGTACTATTTAGACCTCTAAGAGTTTGAGTATAGTACCTGGAAGATTCATACACGTAGACAATAAGTGACAAGTGTTTGTTAATTTACATTAATGCTATTCTATTATGTTAGTTCATCTAATTGTATAATATTATCATATTTTAGAAGATCGAGCATGGTTCTGTCAGTAATTAGCATGAAATTTAATTGTAATAAAGACCAAAAATATTCCTTTAGTTTTGTTCAATAGTTGGACATTTATCACACTTACTTGTTGGATTATTGTGTAGACACGTGTGTGTGTGGGCTAATAATTTAGACGCTTGGGTGTTGCATTTTAAGTAAGGTGATTTTATATGCATTAATTTAGTTTTTTGAGCATTGAGCACTAGACCCATGTCGTGACACCACTTATTCAATCTATCAAAATCGTTTTGAAGCTGCAAACTGATTTTGTTTAGATCTTTTCCTGCAATTAGCAAACATGTGTCATCGACAAATTGAAAAGATGTGCAGTTGCGAAGTATTGTGGCCATATTGTTCACGTATGAGATAAATGCAACGGGCCACATACTGAGCCTTGGGCTGTGCCATTTGTTACAGACTGTTGGCGATTTGGACTTGATACTTTCTATTCCTTAAATAATTGGTACACCAGTTATGGATGGGGCCCCTCAGACCGGAGTCAGGTGTGGTTATCACAATAACTTATTAAAAAAGCTTGACGAGTCAGGTCTGAGGGGCCCCATCCATAACTGGTGACACACGTGAACACGTTGAATCACAATTCAACGTGTGAAAAGCACGTGAGAAGTCGATATATAGGGCAAGAACGTGATTTCTGTCATTAAGTGCATTATTTATGTAGTCTGTAGTCTGTACCTGGCAATATATCGCGGAGTATCATATAACTGACCTGGCGGTATCTTGCAGACGGTGGCGGGATGCCAGCCGTACCGCTGGTTGCAGTTGGGGCTCTGCACGAATATCGACGAGTCGCTCAAACACTCCGCGAACACTTCGCCTGTATCGGAATCATAAATTATTTATTGTAATATGAAAACGTAATTAGATATTTATTAATCTTATATTAATTTATTACATTATTATTATAAACTTGTCAATTGTCTGTTGAAAGACAATAAATTTAATAACTTTTCCTTGTTTCGAAGTTAATTGTTATGTAATCAAATCAGTTGTAAATATTATACAGCGTGAAATTTTAATCATTTGGTTTCCACAGTGAGGTGGTTATATCGGGGAAAAAATCAGCTGTTCCATACAAAAGCGGAAAATCTACTCGACCTAAATATACAAGGTGTTACAAAAATACCCCTAATGCCGAATATGGTATATAGGGACCATCAAACTGAACAACTTTTACTATGGGGCCAACTCTGAAATCGCGAAAACAAAATCAGCTGTTTCATACATTTTGATATTTTCAATTTTAATTTTTGTATGAATTTTCTGCTGATTTTTTTAACCCTGTCCATCTACAGCCACGACCACTCTGTCAAGAGTGTCCGACTAAGAAGAAGATTTTTTTCACGATACCAGAGTTAGCCCCACAGTAAAAGTTGCTTGTAATCATGAAAACCACCCCACTGCAGGAACCAAATGGTAAAAATTTCTAACTATCGAGGCGGGAATCGATCCCATGTCAAACACGATCAGAGCGAATGCCCGAAAAACCGTCTTCTAACTTAGATAGACACTTGGATTCCACCTCATATTTATTATTACAACAGCTCACCACCGATATAATACAAGCGGACCCCTTTCCCGATGTGCCTCCGCGTCTGTTCCACCACCTCGTTCCTGTTCACGTTGGACAACAGCCCGAGGCAGAATCTGGAACAAATATATTTTTTTGATTTGTGGAACATTTTTTAAAAACTTAAATGGTTCAGTAAATATAAATAAAATAAGTAAATAAATATTTGACAACATCACATACATTGGTCCGATTCCAAGTAGCTAAAGCACTTGTGTTATGGAAACCAGAGACAACGGTGGTATCACAAACACCCAGACCTGAGCCAATATAAAAAAGTTCATTTTCTAAATTGACCCAACCGGGGATCGAACCCGGGACCTCAGAAATGTCGACACCATGAAAACCGGTGCACAAAGCCACACAACCACGGAGGTCAGTGTTTTCATTCATTTCACATGTCGCTCAGAATGAGCACCGTTTCTCACTTATCTCGCGATATCTGTCCCGCTCACAGCAGTGTGGCGCGAGAAGGACAGATAGCGAGAAAAGTGTCGACAAAATGTTGTCGTGGTGTGATGTTAAGTGATCACAACACCTCCTAAACCACTGAGGAACTGGTTATCTTACCTCTAACTGTCGGAACACAACAATTTCTAAATTTTTGTTATGGCGTCAGACATAGCTAAGGTACAGATATATCGGTAATGTTATGAATTATTATATCTACTTTTATAACTTATATTATAATGATATAATGTTTTAAATTTCCATGGTTTTTGAATAAACTATATCGGAATATCGGAGTCTCAAAAATAAACAGGTACATGGTGTAAATCCCGATATAGTTTATTCTAATAAATATATTATAATGGTTTTCCTTTGTAACAAAACTAACGCAAAAATTAACAAAACTTTGACATAAAATAAATTGCACTATAATATGTAGATCACACAAGGCATTGTTCTAAATAAAGCAGACGGTTTATCTCTAATGCTGGGGCCACACTAAGGCTTAATGGCATGTCGTTAATTTTCATTATGCCTATACACATAACGTTCATCAATTCGAAAATTCTACGGCGTTGGCCGTTAGTGTGGCTCCAGCGTAAAAATGAGCAGAAAATCGAAGGCAAAAAGAGATACTAGTGTAAAATAAAATAGCTGCAATCATTGGGAAAATGTTTGTTCCCACATTAAAACAGTTGAATCAAACCGATGATGGGGTCAACAAACTCTTACAGCGCAATAACCCAAGTTCAAAATACTATTTTTCTGTAACCAATTTACATAAAAAAAAACGGTCAAGAGCGAGTCGGACTCGCGCACCGAGGATCCGTACCATCATTCTGGAAAAGTTTACTATTTAAGAGACATCGTTTTATTTTTCCTGTAATCTTTACATTAACTTCTATAACATAAAATAATAACAGATTTTTCTCTATGCAAACGTCATCTAAAACTATTTCAAATTGATAGCATAGTAGTTCTCGAGATATCCAGCTGTGACAGACAGACAGAGTCGCACTACAAGGGTTCCTTTTTACCATTTTGGTACAGAACCCCAATAAATACAGAAATGAATTTAGCAAATCCTAAATAAGACTTTAAAGGTAATTTCCACACCAAACTACTGGACCAAAACAACTTAAATTCAACATAAATCAAGACAAGACAAACAACTTATTACATTTTCACACCAAAACTTCAGTACTGGACTGAACAACACCAAATTAAGCACAAACCTAGATGAAACTTTAGACACATTTTACACCAAAACCGATGGACCGATTTTCAAGAATACAAGGGGCCAACTAGCGCCGTCAGATGATTTTATTATATTTATTCTAAATAAGTCCAATTTTATAATAAAAAAGGAATCAGTCAAGGTCTTGTAAATGACGTCTAATGTTTATTGAATAACGTTACATCATTAAATTTCGATTTTTCGCATTCACAATGCTATTTTTATATTAAGATAAATAATATTAGAAAAAATATTAGAAAAAATCGACTCACCCGTAGCACCTCAGACGGGACTCGAACCCGCACCCTTGGGATTCCGGCCCAATGCACTGACCAATTATGCTACCGAGTCGCTGTTTTCTAATATTATTTATCTTAACGTTACATCATTACAAAATGCGTGCAATAATTTAAAAACGGGTTTGTACCAACAGTGGCCACTTTTAACAAAATCGCGTTTTAAACTGTTCGAATGCCTTTTCAAACAGTGTAAAGTTATTCAATAAATATAAGACGTTAATAACAAAACCTTGACCGATTCCTTTATTAAGAAACTTGGCTTATTTAGAATAAATAAAATAAAATCGACCGGTGGTGCTAGTCGGCTCACGTCAGCCCCTTAAGTTAACGTAAGTCTCCAAGGTATTTTTTTTTCATCTAGATCAGGGGTCTCCAAACTACGGCCCGCGAGCACCGACAATCCGGCCCGCGGAAACGGTTCGGATCGTACCAACATACCGTTATTTACTGTATGTCGGTACGATAAGCTAGCTAGGTTCTGGCCCTCGGTTCGGGGCAGAGGCGATTATCCGCCGAATAAGAGCGCTGGGCCTAGAGGTGGCTGTAGCAAAGACACAAGCCATCCTCTTCCATGGCCCGAGACAGGGCCCTCCACCGGGGGCGTACATTATCATTGATGGGGCTGAAGTGCGTCTGCGCCCTAACATGCGCTACCTGGGCCTCATCCTCGACGGTCGCTGGGCATTCACTGAGCATTTTGTCCGGCTCGCTCCCCGATTAGTTGCCGCAGCGGCAGCACTCGGCGCGTTGCTGCCGAACCTGGGCGGGCCGAACGGGAGCTGTCGGCGACTTTATGCAGGGGTCATCCGTAGTATGGCCCTCTACGGAGCCCCTGTATGGGCGGATGCCTTAAACGAGGCCAATAAGGCCGCTTTAAGACGGCCCCAGAGGGTAGTGGCCTCCCGCATGGTGCGAGGTTACCGCACTATATCATGGACGGCGGCATGTGTTCTGGCCGGTACGCCTCCCTGGGAACTGGAAGCCCAGGTGCTCGCGGAGGCGTACAGGCGTAGGAAGGAGCTGAGGGCGGGTGATGCCCGCCTTGCTCCACAGGAATTTGCCGGGGTTATGCGCGCGGCAGAGGAGCGATGCCTTGAGGACTGGGAGCGGCAACTGGCAGAGCCAATAGCCGGTCATAAAACGGTGGAGGCAATCCGCCCAGTCCTTAAGGAGTGGAAAGCCCGAGCCCACGGGGCTCTTACATATCGTCTGACACAGGTACTTTCCGGACACGGGTGTTTCGGGAGGTACCTGTGTCAGATTCAGAGGGAGGAGTCCCAGGTGTGCCATCACTGTGGCGCACTGCAAGACACAGCGCGCCACACTCTTGAGGAGTGTTCAGCGTGGGCGGTGCAGCGCCAGGAGTTGGTCGCTGCGGTTGGGCCGGACCTCTCGCTTCGCAATATCACAGTTGCGATGCTGCGAGGCGAAAGGGAATGGCAGGCCGTGGTCTCCTTCTGCGAGGATGTCATCTCGCAGGAGGCCGCGGAGAGGGTTCGCGAGGCGGACGTCGCAGCGAGCCAACTCCGACGTGCGCGGCGGGGGAGAACGAGACGCCAACGTGCGCGACCCGTTCTCCCCTAGTCGCAAGGGGGGGCAGTAAGGCCCTCTGTCCCCCATAGGGTGGAACCCTAACGGGCCACTCTCCCCGGGTCATGTGGAGCGTGCCAACGCGTACCCACAGACTCGGCGGAAAAGCGCAGGTCTTCGAGAGGAGTTTAGTTGGTAGTGGTGCCTTCTCCCGACCCCCCCATCTGGCCTCCCCACCGAGAGTGGGTAGCCCTATGGGGGGCTTGGGAGGATGCTTCCTCCCCCTGCCCGGCCCCCTCTCGAGCTTCCGAGCTCGTTAGGGGGTGGGGCAGGGGTCAGAACCACCCAGCCTTGACGCGAAGCCTATCAGGCTTGGCGGGAGGGCTGGGTGCGGCGAGGGACGTACCCTTGGTATGACTGAGTCCAACATGCCGTTTGGTATGCATAAAGATCGCATTCTCCTCTTGTTACAACAAAAAAAAAAAAAAAAGGTTCTGGCCCTCGGGGCTTCGTGGAGGAGTCAGTCTGGCCCTTAGGCTAAAAAGTTTGGCGACGTATGCTCTAGACGAACTGACCGCTCGCTGTTGCTGGGGTCAGTGAACCCGTCGACGGTGATGGAGGGCTGGGAGGCGTGGAAGGTCTCGCCCACGCGCGTGTTGAGCTCGTAGTAGCTGATGCTGCACCAGAACGCGGGCTCGTGGTACAGCACCGGCGCCGCCTCCGCCGCCAGCTGCGGCGGGGACGGGCTCAGCCGGGTTATGTCTGGGGGCGAATTGTTTCAATAATAAAAACGATAAATTCTAATAAAAAAAAAATTTGAGATTGCATTCACAATGCTATTTTTATAGCTAATTAAATAATGTTATTTATTTATGAATCTATGTTAATGGTAACATGTATGAATACTTTGAATGTAATGTCTGGAAACGATATACATATTTGTAAATATCGTTCCTTCTAATAAAGCTGATAAGTTTTTTGCGCCCATTTTTCTTGTCAGCTAAAAGACGTCATAATGGGTGGTAGGATAAAAGAATTGACGATTTAAAAATGCTTGTTATGTGAGCTTATTTGAATAAAGATTTTTTCAATTTCAATTTCAATTTCAATATACAACGTGTTACAAAAGTACCCCTAATGCCGAATATGGTGTATGGGGACCATCGAACTGAACAACTTTTACTATGGGACCAACCTTGAAATCGCGAAAAAAAAAACAGCTGTTTCATACAAAAAATAATTACGAAAATATCAAATTGTATGAAACAGCTGAATTTTTTTTCCCGATATCAGAGTTGATCCCATAGTAAAAGTTGTTCAGTTTGATGGTCCCTATCCACGACATTCGGCATTAGGAGTACTTTTGTAACACGTTGTATAATACTAAATAATATACTAGAAAAAATACGATCCCACCAGGGGGTTAATTGTCTAATTTCAAAATCTATCGCAATCGCTTTCATTTGACAGATGGATGTGACACATTGCTGCATTTCTTTGGTAAGTTTTTATTTATGTCAAAAAGAAGCATCGATGTGTTACATCTTGAAAGCGATTGCGATAGATTTTGAAATTAGACAATAGAAGGGCTGATCATGTTCTCGGACGGGAATCGAACCCGCGACCTCTGGATATTAGGTCCGATGCTCTGACCGCTGAGCGGAGACTCGGTAGCTCAGCGGTCAGAGCATTGGAATTTTCTAGTATTATTTAGTGTTCGAATAAAAAAAAGAATAATTGAAATCGATTAAGAACTGATGAAGTTATGTTAAAACATACATAAAAAAATATAAAAAAAATAAAATACAGTCGACTTGATAACCTCCTCCCTTTTTTTAAGTCGGTTAAAAAGCTAACATAAATCAAGAAACCTTGAAAAAAATCACGTTGACATACAAAAGTATTAAATTCTGTGATTATATCTGTGTAACTATTTTTATAACTTTATTACAAGTATAAGGAAAACAATTTTAATTAAATTGCCAAAGTAGGTATATAAAAGTGGGCCAAACATTCGACTCACTCATGTTGTCGTTGTGGTCCATGGGGTCCCCGTCCTCGCTGATGTACCCGGGGGGCGGAGTCTCCACACTGGACCCGCTACTAAAAACATTTATACGTTAAATACATTGAGATGTATTGAATGTTAACTAAACATACTTAATAACTGTATACACTATGTAACCCAATTAATGATGCATTTAATGGATGTTCTTATTGAAAATACAATCAGTATTTACTCAGCAGTCTTGGCTTTCATTTCTCTCTCAGGGCACCACATTACATGGCGACCCTGCCAGGATGTAGATCCACGCGCGCGAGTATTCTGACACCGGTCTCCGCCGGCCCATTTCCGTATATGGACCGTGAATTATAAACATCGCGTGTACTCGGGACGATGACATTATCGATTATTACAATGAATTCTATCCAGAGTTTTGTTCGAGACGGTAGTGTACCGAAAGTATTCGCGAAAAATGGGGAAACAACAGTCTAAAGAAGAAAACATACTAATAGCACAAAACGCGGCAGGAGGCACGAATAGTGCACCAATCGAAGAATTTAGGTACCATATGCAAACGTCGAGCATATTATTGTGCATAATCGTACTTTGTCTGGTTTTGGGAGTCCTTTACGGAGTATTCCGGATGTACCGGAAATGTCATCTGCGATGGATACGGCAAGAGTGTGGTGAGCTGAGGGGCAGCAGGGGGCGTCGGCCTTCTTTTCGACGACACCAGGTTTACCCCGATTTGAAGATTGACGATAGTGTAAGAGTGTAAATGAAAAGTTGCGCGTACTACGGGAAAAGTGTCGTGTGAAGTGAAGTGCGGTCACGTAAATATGCATATATCTTCTTTCGCGTGCATCGGAATTCGTTTGGCGTTATTTAGAGGACTGTAGCCCTATTTACCTTTATATAATGAGTATTTAAATAATCAATATATCTTTTAAAATATATGTAATGAAACAGATATCTAAATTTATAGGTACAAAAATATAATTACGTATAGATAAAATGAATAATTAAAATATTTACATTGTGTACCTAAATAATTATGTACTTAATTGTGTTTTAAAAAGGTTACAGTGCTAGTTATGTCGCTGAGGATTTAAGGTTCCAAGCTTATACAGGTATGTTAATATTTTATTATGCATACGTAATTAATTTTAAAACTATATGGCAACGTTCTTAAAGAAATTATATGATGATTTATTAGTTATAAGACAATATTTGATTAAAATTGGACCTGCTAGACGACAAGGTAAAATATTGCAGACAAAGTTAGACGAAGCCAAATTTGTTGTTGCCCAATATAATAACTATTTAGAAAGTATTGACAAGGAAACCTTGGGCGAGAACGAGCTTCTACTTTTTGAAGAATATTGTGAAGATATTAAAAATTTGTTTAAGGAAATTAGCGAATTGTGTCAAATTTCAGAGAATTCTAGCTGTTTTTCCACAATGGATAAGTTTGACCTGAAGGTAGCTTTGAGCTTATTGCCAGTTATGAATGACGAACTTTCCAATTTACGACAACTTATCGACGGCATAGAGTATTATAGTTCGGTTCTGAATGCTGAGTCACAGCCTTATTTAATTTCTTTTGTTGTGAAAAGTAGACTGTCGCAGGCTGCTAAGCTAAAATTAGCAACAAAATATGATACTGTTTCTAATCTTTTAAATGATATGAAAATGTTACTATTGCCAAAAAAATCTACGAGTGCTTTGCAAAAACAATTTTTAAATTGCAAGCAAAATGATGTGTCTATTGACGAGTTCGGAAAAACCTTATCCGAATTATTTGTTGATCTTACAATTTCTCAATCTGAGGGAAATGTCGAGAAATTTAATATTTTAAAATCTATTAACGAAAAACAGGCGATTAGGCAGTTTAGCGACGGATTGAGAAATCGTAGGATTGGCACGATTATTACGGCTCAGAGATTTGAAAATTTAAAGGATGCTATTCAAGCCGCAATAGATGAGGACGTTTCAGGTTCAAATGCCACAGCTGAAGTGCTGACATTAAGGCATAATAATAATCGTTTCTTTAAAAACAATTCCAGGCAGCCTCCTCTTCAGAATAATCCTAGAGGTGCGTACAACACTGGTCGTTGGCGAGGCAACCCTAACAACCACTTCCGTCAGCCGCACGGCAGCACCAGGCAGTGGTTCCGGCAGCATCAGCCTCAGCAGCAACAGCATCAGCCTCAGCCACGGGGTGCGCCTCGAGGCAGAGCGCAGTATCGAGGTAGAAATTTTAATAACTTTTATAGGGGTCATGGACCGTTCAGAGGAAATATTCGGACGGCAGTAACTGATGAGGTACAGCCTCAGTCGAGTTCTTCTACTCAGAATTCTCAACCTGAAAATGATTTTTTTCGTGCCTATGACATATAGTATTTTAGCGAGCGATAGTAGTTATTACATTGAGTTATTTTATAACAACAGACACGCATTTAACTGGCTCATAGATACTGGAGCTTCAATTTCGGCTATAAAACATAAGCATATTTTAGATTTTGGTATCCCAGTTAACAAAGAAAATATAACAATAAATGGGATAGGTGGAAAAGTTCAGGCTATCGGATATGTATGTTTACAGTTGACAATACACGGGCAGTGTATTAGTCATAAGTTCTATGTATTTGACTCGCTACCTTGTAAATCGCACGGTATTCTAGGACAGGACTTTTTAGGTAAGTATGGAGCGGTCATTGACATGAAACATAATAGTTTATCATTATGGCCCAGTGAATCTAAACAAATTACTGTGCAGCTGATAGACTCGTGCAGTAATTTATTATCTTTACCTGCCAGATCAGAATCTATTCACTATATCAATACTAGTTTAAAAGAAGAGTGCGTGGTATGTACGAAAGAAATATGCGAGGGCGTGTTTATTGCGAGTACGTTAGTAAATCCCATAGATGGTAAAATACCAGTTCGAATTTTGAATACGACCTCAAGAGACATATCTTTATCCGGAATAAAACTAGATATACAGAACTTAAATGAATACAATATTTGTAGCTTTGATAAGACCGAGAAAAATGCATCGCGAGTTAAGTCATTATTGTCAAAGTTAAATTTAAATAATCTAAATAAAGAGGAAAGGATTAGTATTCAAAATTTATGTGCGAAGTATCCCGATATCTTTTATTTGGAAGGGGACAAATTATCAACCACCGATATTTATCAACACACTATTAAAGTAAAACCAGATATTCAGCCAATTTTTTCAAAACCCTATCGATTACCTCACGCTTTGAAAGATGAAATTAATAACCAAATTCATAAAATGTTGAAGGAAAATATTATTGAACCTTGTCAAAGTGAATGGTCCAGTCCAATCTTGCTGGTGCCAAAGAAAAGTGACCAAAACGGAAACAAAAAATGGCGTTTGGTCATAGATTATAGAAAACTTAATAACAGTATACATGATGATAAATTTCCTCTTCCAAATATAACGGAAATTTTGGATTCGTTATCCGGTTGCATGTATTTTTCTCATTTGGATTTACATCAAGGCTACTACAATGTAAGCTTAGACCCAGACAGTCGCAAGTATACTGCTTTTTGTTCGGGACAGTTTCAGATGACCAGGATGCCGATGGGCTTAAAGACCAGTCCTAGTTCATTTTCCCGCATGATGACTATGGCAATGACAGGTTTAACATACGACAAATGTTTAGTATACCAAGATGATTTGGTTTGTTTCAGTAAGGATTTACCCTGTCATGAGAAAAATTTACAATCCATTTTCGAAAGATTACGTAAAGTCAATTTAAAGTTAAATCCACAAAAGTGCATTTTCTTACAGAAAGAACTGCTTTATTTGGGGCATATTGTGTCAGCAGAAGGCGTAATACCTGATTCAGATAAAATAGAGGTTGTTAAAAACTACCCAGTTCCTACTAAAGTCGACGAGGTCAAAAGATTCGTCGCCTTTGTGAACTATTACAGGAAATTTATTCCCAATTTTGCTACCAAAGCACATGCATTAAATAATTTGTGTCGGAAAAATGTAACCTTTACATGGAATGAGGAGTGCCAAAAGTCATTCGAATTATTGAAACAAAGTTTAATATCCCATCCCGTATTGCAATACCCCGAGTTTTCGGAGTCTAATCAATTTATTTTACAAACAGATGCATCGGGATATGGCGTTGGTGCAGTCTTGTGTAATGGTGATAGTAGGCCTGTAGCCTTTGCTAGTCGTAGTCTCAATAAAGCAGAAAAAAGGTACCCAACGATTGAAAAGGAATTGCTTGCGATTGTATGGGCCGTAAAGCATTTTCGTCCATACCTGTATGGAAGGACATTCAAAATTCAGACTGATCATAAGCCACTTATATATTTATTTGGCATGCGAGATCCGTCAAGCCGTTTAATTAAATTTAGATTAACGCTAGAAGAATACGATTTTGTACTTGAATATTTGAAAGGGAAGAATAATTCTGCTGCTGATGCACTTTCACGTTTGCATTTAACTTCGGAGGAATTGAAAGAGATGAATCAAACGGTGATGAATGTAATGACGCGTGGCCAGATGGCTAGGCAACAACCGGGTGCTAGTATTTCGAAAAACGATTGGCCTGATCAACCAAAAGTTGTAGAAATCCTAAGCAAAACGAGATATTTCACGGAATTACGTTTCATAAGCGCTTATGAATTAAATCGATATCGTAAAATGAAAGAAATAACACATGAGAAGGGGTGCTTGAGTTATGTACCCTCTATGAATACTATTTTTATTAATTTAGCTTCTCGATCGCAACTATCGCCAGGCGAATTTGTGAGAGAGCTAAATATATTTTGTGGGAAAATTAATATAAAAGAAGTATACTTCATTAAAACTGAGGAAAATAATATATTTGTAGAAAAGTTAGTAAATGAAATAAATAACATAAGTAACTGGTCCGGACCACGTTTATGTATTTTAAGGGGAACAAAAAGAATAACGAATAAAGACGAGCAGCGTGTAATTTTAAACGATTTTCATATATTACCCACAAGTGGCCATGCTGGTATAAGACGAATGGTAAATAACATAAAGAAATATTATTTTTGGCCTAAGTTAGAAAGTGACGTTACAGAGTTCATAAAGAGGTGTGATAAGTGTCAAAAACAAAAATATACCTCACATTATACTAAGGAGCCTATGACAATTAGTTCAACTGCTAATTCAGCATTTGAGAAAATATACTTAGATATAGTAGGGCCGTTAGATAGAGATTACAATAATTTTGTATACATTTTAACTATACAGTGTGAGTTGAGTAAGTATATTGAGGCTTTTCCTTTAATGTCAAAGAGGTCAAGCGAAGTAGCTAGAAATTTTGTAAATAATTGGATCCTGAGATATGGTATTCCGAAGGAGATAGCAACAGACAGAGGAACGGAGTTTTTATCGGACACAATGAAAGAGGTTTGTAAACTTTTGCATATTAACCAGCTTCAATCTACCGCGTATCATCATCAAAGTATTGGTGCCTTGGAGAACTCGCACAAACACCTAGGTAACTATCTGCGAATACAGACAGGAAATCATCCGGAGGCATGGAGCACGTGGCTTCCTTTTTGGTGTTTTTCCTATAATACTGCGGTACATACAGAGACCAAGTTTACTCCCTATGAGTTGGTGTTCGGTAAGAAATGCATTTTACCATCTAATTTAATGTCGGGGCAAGTTGACCCATTGTACAATTTTGATAATTATCCTTCAGAACTCAAATTTAGAATTCAAACGTCTCAAAAGGAGGCAAGAGATAATTTGATAGCTAGTAAATTAAAAAGGAAAGAAAAGTATGATCGTAATATTAATCCAGTGACTTATAAACCGAATGATTTAATATTAATAAAAAATGAAACTGGCAATAAGTTCCAAAACATATATTCAGGTCCATACAAAGTTGTAAAGGAATGTTCGCCCAATGTAGAAATCATTAAAGATAATAAAAACTATGTTGTTCATAAGAATAGAACAAAAATGTATTTTGAACCAATTACCTAATAATTATGACAATTTTGTTAATTAATAATTATGTACTAAATATCTACTATTGTAATCATTAGTATGACATTATAATGTATTAACGTACATAGTATTTATGCGAAAATAAAATAAATTGTTAGCTTTATTTTATTTTCTTTATTGCGGTGGAGATGAGATGTATTGAATGTTAACTAAACATACTTAATAACTGTATACACTATGTAACCTAATTAATGATGCATTTAATGGATGTTCTTATTGAAAATACAATCAGTATTTACTCAGCAGTCTTGGCTTTCATTTCTCTCTCAGGGCACCACATTACAACATTTTATAAGTTCTACTAATTGCCCAGTAGAGCTGTAGAAGAGTATTAGAGCTTTGTGACATTTTTCGATATGGCTGAAATACGGTTTTCATGCGCATAATGTCCTTTTCTCGAAATATCCTTTCTCAGAATGTCCTTTCTCAAAAAGTCCTTCTCTTAAAATATCCTTTTCTCAAAATATCTTTTTCTCGAAATGTCCTTTCCTCGAAATGTCCTTTTCTCAAAATGTCCTTTTCTCAAAATGTCCTTTTCTCAAAATGTCCTTATAATATGCAATATTTTTTTAAACAAATACATATTACATTAAGACATGTATTTAAGAAATCGACTGATACATTCAAATAAGTTTAAGATACTTTATTTAGGGACTAGTTTTCGCCCGCGACTTCGTCCGCGTGGAAATTCGATAAAATCCTCAGAGAAGCTTAAACCAGAATAAACAGTGTTCTATGTTTTGTTAAAATAAAATATTGCATATTAAAAGGACATTTTGAGAAAAGGACATTTCGAAAAAATACATTTTGAGAAAAGGACTTTTTGAGAAAGGACATTCTGAGAAAGGACATTTCGAGAAAAGGACATTATGAGAAAGGAGATTTTGAGAAAAGGACATTATGCGCCAAGACGACCTACGCCATTTTGAAATTTTCGAAAATCAAAATTGAAGTACATGGCACTATGGCGCCATATGCAGGGGGCACTATGAGGTATACGTACCCATGTACGGTGGTGTTGCCGGGCACGTGCTGGGCCAACGTGGCCTCTAAGTACATGGCACTATGGCGCCATATGCAGGGGGCACTATGAGGTATACGTACCCATGTACGGTGGTGTTGCCGGGCACGTGCTGGGCCAACGTGGCCTCTAAGTACATGGCACTATGGCGCCATATGCAGGGGGCACTATGAGGTATACGTACCCATGTACGGTGGTGTTGCCGGGCACGTGCTGGGCCAACGTGGCCTCTAAGTACATGGCACTATGGCGCCATATGCAGGGGGCACTATGAGGTATACGTACCCATGTACGGTGGTGTTGCCGGGCACGTGCTGGGCCAACGTGGCCTCTAAGTACATGGCACTATGGCGCCATATGCAGGGGGCACTATGAGGTATACGTACCCATGTACGGTGGTGTTGCCGGGCACGTGCTGGGCCAACGTGGCCTCTAAGTACATGGCACTATGGCGCCATATGCAGGGGGCACTATGAGGTATACATACCCATGTACGGTGGTGTTGCCGGGCACGTGCTGGGCCAACGTGGCCTCTAAGTACATGGCACTATGGCGCCATATGCAGGGGACACTATGAGGTATACATACCCATGTACGGTGGTGTTGCCGGGCACGTGCTGGGCCAACGTGGCCTCTAAGTACATGGCACTATGGCGCCATATGCAGGGGACACTATGAGGTATACATACCCATGTACGGTGGTGTTGCCGGGCACGTGCTGGGCCAACGTGGCCTCTAAGTACATGGCACTATGGCGCCATATGCAGGGGGCACTATGAGGTATACGTACCCATGTACGGTGGTGTTGCCGGGCACGTGCTGGGCCAACGTGGCCTCTAAGTACATGGCACTATGGGCGCCGCCCACTGCGCCCACCACGCCCAACACACCGCCCGATTGCATCACGCTACATAACATATAACGACTTCATTAGTCGTCAAAATAATTTTGATTCAAATATATTTAAAAATTAAACTCTAGAATTGTCTTTATTATTCTACCACCTGTTCTAAACTTTTCAAATAACTAGTAGGTTATATATTATAATATATAGCTTTCTCATATGTATGTATACTTTTTTTATTGTAACCAGTTTTGTATGTCATATTAAAAAAAAACATCGTGTTTCGATGGTCATGCTGTGGTGGTCCTAACATTCTAATCCAACCCAGATTAGGAAGTTAGGATGATATGCACAAACTTACGTGTCTGTGAGTTCGTGGTGTTGAAGGTAGTCGGTGTAAGGCGGCGGTGCTCGGACTTCGCCCTCGGCGCACCGAGGCACCAAGATCGGTGGGAGTGCTGCCAACAATATAACGACGAACTAAGTGGTGCAGTGGTCAACATGCCGCCCGTGGAAGGCCGGGTAAGAGTTCCCGGGTTCGATTTCCGGCCAGGCAGAAATTGAAACAATGAATTTTAATTTCTGTGACGGGTCTGGGTGTAACTACGTATATAATTTAAAAAGCATAGAGGTAGTATGTACTGATATACTACTAAAGTAAGTAAGAACCTGTTTATTTGTAAAATTAATAAAATATATTTATTGTCATGTTGTTTAGTAGTTGAGTTGAGTTGATATCGATAAACCAAAATAATTACAAAAAAACATTAAAGAACGTCTGCTCTCAAAATGTACCTCTGATAACGGCCTCTAAATATTAAATAAAACAATGGATATTCCTGACAACTCAATTGTATTGGAAACTTTCCTGTCAACATAGCTGTAATTGCGTAAAATAAATAAATAAATATTGGCACGATTCAGGGCCCATTTTTCCAAATGCAATAGATAAGCAAATACAAACATACACCTAAAAAAAAGTAAATTAGAACATGACAAAGGAACACATACATATGTAACCTAAACACAATAACATAAAACATACAGAGCCCTCCTTGTAAATTTACTTGAGAGAACAGTGAAACAGATTCATTCCATCCCCTATTTTATTGAATGTGTGCAGTGTGAACGTCAACGGGGACTTATTTTGCGGATAAGCAGACCCACCATGAGTCAGGATGGCCACTGGTGGATGGCAATTTTTAGGTGACAAGAACAGTCCCTATGCAGAGGTTGCATGGAGGAAAAAGAAACAGCCGCCCACATCCTGCTGGAATGTAGATGGGCGGCTCCCTACCGGGCAAGGCACCTCGGCTCGCCGGGCAGCGTCCAGGAGGCGATCACTAATGTGAAAACACTTGGGGCGTTCCTGGCTGAGCTGGGCTGGCTGGAGTGGTCCGGCCGCACACCCTCCAGACGTGAAATAGGCGCAATAGACGTCGAGTTGCGAAAACCGTATTGCTAAGAAGAAGAAGAAGAGACCCACCATGAGGTGGGTCCTAATCCAAGGCCTACTTTTCTTAATCACCCAATGAAAGGCCTTTCCCCCACCAACAGTGAGGACATCAAAAATGTAAAGTGATGATGATTTTATTTAGACACTCACCAGGTGAATCAATTTTATTGTAGTGGTAAGGGTTGATGCACACTTCGTCCTTCTTCAGCTGATAAGCGTACTCGCAGTGATCAACTGGCTTTAGTTCATGGTGGCTCTGAAACAAAACAATCGATCAGAGTGTCTTATAGTTACTCCAAAGTGTGTTATAGGTTTTAACTGCCTCTGTGGTGTAGTGGTTCATCGACACATGTTCGATTCCTAGGAAAGGGTACAATTTGTACTCGTATTGGTTGGTGGTAGGGCTTATTCCAAGTCCGCCTGGCTAGCTACCACATCTTACCTAAGTCTGACGCCATAACAACAATTTAAAAGTTGTTATATTCCAGCAGCTAGATAAAGTGAAGAGTCAAAATTTCTTTGTTCAAATAAACTTAATAATTAAGCACTTTTAATCTATATTTTCATACTACCCATTCCAGAGAGATAAGATAGCCAGTTCCTCAGTGGTGAGGATTCAGGGTGTTATGCGCTTACACTTTTGGCCTTATCGTCACTTAACATCAGCCAAGACCAAGCCAGACCAAGGTATGTGTACCCCCAGGTATGTGAGGTTGCATTAAGGGGTATGTGCAGCAATCTCTTAACTAAGATATCATACATCTGATTTCATATTATCTGTTATTTATTTATTTATCATACCTGCTATAAAGGGTAAGTTTAAGGTCTTTCTTGGAGGTACATTAAAAAAAATTATTGGGAACCAATGCAATAGAGTATAGAAACTTTGTTTCCCATGGGAATTTCAGCAATAATTGTGTCTTTTTCCAAGGTTCAATCTATCTTATACCAAATTTCATCCATTTTGGTTCAGTCATATGGCACCAAAACACAAAAAACAGTCAGAATTACCTCCCATTTAAAAAAGTACATGAATAATAGTAGTGTAATGTAATACCTGTAGCTGCGGCCAGCGCCACAGCCTGCAGTAAACAACATGCGGCAACCCTTTGCGGTACTGTCCGTTGATCACGTTGTCGTTTGGTTTAACTCTGCAATCAGTTCAATATAATTTTAGTTATATTGTCATGTGATTAGTGTTGCCAACTTTTTTTACAAGAAATAAAGTATATTTAGGTCTGAGAAGGAAAATAAACAGTATTTTAGAAAATTAACAGTATTTCTTCCCCCTAATACCAGTGTAATACTGTTTTTAACCTTTTGAGCGCCAAAGTCGTCTATACTTGACCAGCACGTGCGAGCCCGGTGCGCCAACGACATCTATAGTTGACAAAAAACCCGGCTTACAAAAATTATAATAATAATAATTTATCGACTCTTGGCAGCACAATATTTTTCGTAGGTATTTTTGTTTATTTTATGCTCTGGCGTGCAGGACACAGGAATGCGTTTATAGCGTGGCGCCCAAAAGGTTAACAGTATGGTTGGCAACAAAACAGTATACCTAATAGTCCTAATACTGTTTTAATAGTATGGTTGGCAACCCTTATTGTGATACTTTTTGATGAAAATATGTGTCTCTATGGTCAAAAAGTTTTTTAGACATAAAGAAATATGTTGAAGGACTATGGAAACTAAAAGTGGTTTGATATTTAAATTAGCTAAAAAAAAATATACTGTTCACAGTAAAGTTAATTAATAGGAATTTTATTAGAGTGTCGAAATAGACTTATAAAACGTTCATGTGGCACAATACAAAAACTTAACCAATGATAAATCATGAACAAGGAATCATAAGAAATTATCAGCAGTACATAGAATGTGTACATAACATTTAATTTTTCATTAATTAAAACTACAATATGAACCATTTATTCACCAAATTAAGTCATGGGTGCACTAAATGGTTAAAATGTAGAAGATATTATACGAAGAAAGCTCATTTACAAATTCTTTAGTGCAAAAAATTCGTAATGAATCAAGTCATCTCATAAATTACCTTAGATTCGGTTATTTCAAGGTCATTCGTTCCCACTATCCTTTACAATACAGCAAAGTAGTGTAACAACACAATAAACGTATTTCACACAATGATTTCCAGTTAAAAATAGCTATTTATTATTAAAATCGCAACATCCAAAATATGTCCGCCATATTGACAAAAAGACTTCGATTTGTTTTGACGGCGCGGCGGGTTGACCTTTCGGATTTGCGTCCGTCTGCGGTTATGTAACCAAATTGGGAAGGTCCTTCCCAACTTTGGGGTCAATAAACTGTACAAGCTATGTATATGGTCGGTTTATATCCAAATATGATTTTATTTCCGAACGAATTTACATTTTATTTATTGGTGATCCTTTCTTTTTATGAACAGGTAAAATCCATGAAAACAATAATATCACCACATCACTATGACTTTTGTCTAAAAACTGCAAAATAATAATAAATAGCAAAATCGCTAAATTCCAAACTCGTAGTTCCTGAACGCTAGACATTTTACACTTTACGCAAAATGAAACTCTATTGCACGGACATAAAGGCGAGACGAGCGATCACTGTGAGCCAGAAATGTCATATTCAGCAAATTATTATTGCTAACAAAGAATCGATAAAAAAAACACTGACCTGGGAATTGTAACGCATTTTGTATGAGAATTTTGACTTGAAATTGCTTTTTCCAACTCTTCTAATGCACCACTCTTTTTTAATTTCTTTACTAAACTCTTTACTGCCTTCTCAGACCATTTATCTTCAGCAGCGGATGTTCCTTCGGGACCTTTTTTCCACCCTAAAAGCCGTTTCACCACAGGCGGCGTTAGCGGAAACATGCCGCGACACTTCACTCACTGATTAAGTCATTAAACTAAGCTTTCGTGCAATTACCAAATAAAATTCGCGCACAATTATTACATTACAACCCTTTATTTAGATAAACTATCGGCCATATTGTGATATTGAAAAATGAAATGAGAGAGAAGGAATGATCGACTGACTGGCTGGACTGACAGTTCCTGCCTGTCCTGTCACGTCAATCAACAAAACAAAATATAGGTACCCCTCTCTTTCACTCAACTGATTTAACAATTAATTAGATTTGATCAACATTTTCGTACACTGATCCTTACCGATCCAAATAAAAAACTGAAATAAAATACTTTTCATTGATTTTTCTTTCCGGCTACAAAATAAGTGTTATCAGGCGTAATAAAATTTGTTATCTCTTTCTCTTACTTGTTTTTTAATTTAAATTCATAGACAAATTCTTTTTCAGCCAGGGTAAGTGATGTCTTAATGTCGATTCTGATTTTAGTCGAACTCAATTGAGGTTACATACTTATACAAAAAAACATTCATGTTATTCATAACAATTAAAATGTCATTTAAACAAATTGCAAACAGATTGTGTTTAGTCTTTAAAATAACAGAATACAATGATTTATTTATGAATGATGAATTTTGAATAAGACGGATTATTCGTCAATGTATACACTGCGATTAATTTAACAATGTACGTACAACAGAAGTGACCAACTTCAAAGTGCTTGCGGTACCAAAACGATGTATTTTAATCTGTAATGTTCTCTTTGCCATACATTCTCGAGTGAAGTTGCAGCGGATCACTGTCTATTTTCAATTTAATCGTAATGTCATATTACCTTACGCTAAGAGTTACGACAAAGACACTTTTACATTTCTTTTTATTTTTTGATGAACATTTAGTTCGATTTATGTAATGTGGCCTCTAAATAAATAATCAAGCAAAGATTAGAGTCTAGAGCCTAGAAGCGATGCTTTACGGCTTGTCAAGCTGTTTTAGAAGCAAGTCGTGATTGTTTTTTATGTATTAAAAAATATCTTGACAAGCCGTATTCACGTGCTTGACAAGCCATCATCCTTGATCATTTAGGACAAGGTTGGCCAAATAGGAAATTCAATGCGGCCCATCAGGCCAGCCAGTCATGTCATTTCAAATCTGCGGCTTTAAAAATTTTGAAGCTATATCTGCGAAATATCAATTTGATTCTTTAATTAAATTTTTTAGGCATCTGTCAAAGTAAATGTATTTAGGAGAAACTAAATATTTCCCTGTATTTACAGCTTCAAATTTTTTAAATTTGCCATGGGTTTTAGATGACACGACTGACTGGCCAGACTCTAGCAAAACTACCGTGTGCAAAGTCGGTAATTTACTATAAGTAAACATCTTTCTATATGAACAGATTATTTTAAAAAATGATTGGGAAAAATAAACTACCAACTACTATTGAAATAATATTTGATTTATGACATGAATAATCAAGACATAAATGTATTGATTTTCCTCTATAGCGATATCAACCCACCACGTGTGCTATCTCCCTATGTTGACCTTTAGTATTATAAAACAATCGAGATAATAATAGGTGTGACAACACTATTTATTAGATGAATATGTTTTATACGTCCATTGCTGTCTACATACTACTTTATAGTGCAACACCCGCAGCTGAAACCAGCAAGCTAACTATAATTTATTTTGTCCAATCAAGTTCAAGAATATTGAATCGAAATCCGGATTGTCTATGTTTTTCGAATGTTTTTGTTTTGAAGTGACAGAAAAGGTTTTAAAATTTTCTTTCATTTGTTTTTTCCATATTTCAATGCCAGTTGGTGTGGAAAACTGTTGAATTTGTCGTGTAATATTGCGAAAAGGTAAGTCTATTTGTGTATAAAACTTTTAGATAATTTTCCACTATGTTATTCTGAACGATTTATGTTTGAACTTACTATGATTGGGTATTTGTTACTGGCCGACTATTTTATTTTATTTAGTGGCCAGTGTCAAACGTCGATCATGTTTCATCAATCATCATGGCTTGGCTGGAAATATTTGCCATACATTTGAGAAAATAAATACGATGGAATGACTTTTTTCCTATTATTTATTCATGTGTTCCTATTTCCTAACTTGAGTAAAACTTTGTTCAACAAACTTTTATTAATGCAAAAAAGTTTACTAATTAACTCAAAAATTAACTAGGAATATTGAAAATATTGCACTATTGGTTTTCTTTATTAGTATCATTAGTATCTTTATTATTTTTATTGATAATTTCGATTGTTATTTTAACTATTTAAGTTTCCAGTTTTTATTTTTTTTAATAATTTACCATAAACTAAATTATTAATCCAATCCAATATTAATGCATAATCCTAGAGATTTTTATGTTATAAAATCGGCAACTTTTGGGTTTTGTTGGGGCAACTTGCAATTTGTGTTCAGCAATAAATAAATAAATTATAATTATAAACTTTAATGATAACTAAATTTAATACGTTCCTTATTAAGCTATGTACTTGTAGTTATTATATTTTAAATTTATTGTTGAAAGACTTATCAGTAAACTTATCATGAATTCATCAACACCCTAGCCGCCAAATGCGGCCGGATAACAACGGAATATCTATTGTGTCTCATTTTCCAGCCCTTCAAGGGTTAATTTATAACCCAAAACATTAAAGTTTCTTTGTTTTAGTCTTTAATCATGCTTAAAGGTTTAAGTACATGTTTTATTAGTAAGAGAAGTCCAATCAATAATTTAACATCATATTTTTTTATGTTCTGTAAGACTGACCGAATCTTTTTAGCATTTCATTAAATGACGGAACAACCACCTCTGATTCTCTGCATGGAGAATGCAAACGGTGATGAAGTAGCTCTCAGGATTGAGCCCGGGGATAACTTCCAATCATTCCTCAGCAAAGCCAAGTAAGTGTTTGATATTTCTACAAACTATTTGAAAAAAGAATTAAGAAAAGCATACAGTTTTTCCATACAAAAGTAGTTAAGTGTTCTGTGTTGCCATACAATAAGTTTAATGACAAAGGAAGTGGCTCCCCCATTACTTTTTATATATTTTTTCCAGACTGTAAATAATATTATATTAGTATTTTTATGATAAATTAAATCTAATTTTATTTGAATCCGGGGGCTAATTGTCTAATTTTAAAAATCTATCGCAATCGCTTTCATTTAACAGTTGGATCCGACACATTGCTGCATTTCTATTGTTAATTTTTTATTTGTGCCAAAAAAAAGCATCAATGTGTTTCATCCTGAAAGCGATTGCGATAGATTTTGAAATTAGACAATAGACAGGCTGATATTGTTCGAAAGATGTAATAGACAGCTTGCAGACTTTACTGTCAATTTACTGTATAATTTCTCCTATTCCCCGTGTGTCAGTAGAATAGAAAAATATTAAATTTCGCGTATTTTTGTATGAAACTCAACTTTCTTTGTATTCTAATTGACACGCAGCGAATTGGAGAAAATATCAGTAAATACGACAATAAATTTATCTACGTAAGTTGACTATTACAGCTTTCGAACTTAGTAGTAAATTCAAATAAAAACAGATTGGATTTAAGTACCTATAATAAAAAAAACCTCTCTGAAACTAGCTCGTTTGTATGGAAAACCATGTAGTGGCCCCTATTTTGTTTTGAGTAGATTTTAATATCCCCACTGCTGGGACACAGGGCTTCCTTATGGGTGGATAAGAAGGTTGGGCCATGACCGACCACGCGGACCCAATGCGGATTGGTGGGTGCTAGCGACTGCAAATGCAGTCGGGACCAACGGCTTAACGTGCCTTCCGAAGCACGGAGGAGCTCGAGATAATAAATTTTTGGTCACCCATCCCATGACCGAGCTTTGCGAAAGTTGCTTAACCGCCGCAATCGACGAGCCAAGTGCTAAACCACTGCGCCACCGAGCTCCTTAGTAACTTATTCTCTTAAGGCCCCTATATACCTCAAGTGGCGCCCTCATTTTAATTAAATTTATTGCTCGCTAAGTACATAATGTATGTATAAAGTGGCCACTTTTGCACTTTTGCGGACTACTACTACAACGAACAAAATTTTACTGAGGTTATTGTTTGTAAATAAACTATAGAACCTTAGCTTCAATCTGTACATGTGAATTTTTGATACATTATGTACACACGACGGCACCTCAGACTATACATGTTGACCTTGAGACCGCCCTATGTAATAAAGACTGTTTTCGTAGTTTAACTGTATAACCTGACAAGCTGTCGTGTGTACTTAGCGAGCAATAAATTGAATTAAAATGAGGGCGCCACTTGAGGTATATAGGAGCCTTAAGTATTGACTATCTTACCAATTATTCATTAATCCCCAACGCAGCGCCATGTTTTAAGTTTAAAGCCTATGGTTGTGCCTCTGTATCTACGTATATTCGTAGTGCCTAAACGGATCAAGCTATTTCAATGCGGTTTTTTTATTTGGAAACTTATTAGCTTGCAATATTCTAGCTCGTGTCAATTAATTAAGAGCGCGTAGTCTGCACAGCGCCGTCATTAGAAAAAAAATCATAGAGCTTAAATAAAGACGGAATTCGGAATTATCTCTCTGTAGTGCACTCAGAGGAAGCTTTGTGGTACTTTTTATCGCTTAAACAATAATTTATACCTTGTCGTTTTAGTTTTTTTTTTTATAAAAAGGGCCACTTTTCGCAATTAAGCTATTAAACCAAATGACAGGCTAGAAAATATTGATTAATTGATAAAAAGTACCATAAAGCTTCTTCGGAGTGCTCTACAGATATTATAGGTATTTATTTTTAAGCTGTTATTTTAGATAAAATCTTTTCAGATCGATTCTCGGCTTTGACGTCGACCTAAATTCTATAACTCGAAACCGGCCCGTATCGTTAAACGATAACATTTACCGATTTCTTGTGACAGCCGAACAGAACGCACAAGACATTAATATGCAAAATTTCGACCAAATCCTAGAGCCTAGACAGGATGCTGATGATTTGGTTTATATCTTGGATGATGGTACTCAAATTAGAGCTTCTCAGATTCATTTTGATAATGAAGATCCACCAGTAGATTTAACAGCAGAAAAAATACCTTTTGTCAAGTATACTGACGATTATGTTGAAGAATTTGATGTAGAAAACGTGTTAGAAGAAGACACTAGAAAATTTAACATAGTAGAAAGTCCTGTGTCGCGCTGGTCTAGCAAAAATGCTAGCCCAAAATGTAGCTTTGTCAACAGTCTCCCTTTCAAATTGGTCTGTAATAATACGTCTGTTTTCGAAGCCCAATTTACTAAGTACTTGGAGTCAAGTACAGCTAAAACATACACCACATTGAACCCTGTTACTAATAAAAATAAATCACCAAGAAGTCTAATTAGAGAAAATTATAAAAGTTACGAAGAAAAATTTAATAGAGGTGATGACTTTACTGGGTATACAAGAGAAGAGATTTTGAATATGTTCAAAGATTCTCCTGTTTTATCCATCCCTTACGAGAGTCAGAATTGCAATGAAAAACGAAAGCATGTACGGAAAAGTGATCCTACGAGAGCGGTACATAAGAGTTGGAATTCTAAACCAGCTAATTACTATGAGGGAATGGTAATAGGTGATAATGAAAATCAGAATTGTTTTATCTGCGAAAAATTCGTTGAAAACAATATCGATAAACTTTACCTTTTTGATAATGAAGACCAAAAGCTTCATAGGTCGTCACCACAAAAGAAGTCTCCGAGACAATTAAAAATAATTTGCGAGAGATGTTTAGGCGAAAATTTTAAACCTTGCAGAATGAAAGGACCGAATCAGTGCTTGAATCCAGATGAATACTTAGTTATAAGAAACAACCAACAGTATATTTTCCAAAAGACCAACAAAATTGATTTCAAAAGTAAATTCATTAATGATAGTGGTCGTACGAGCAAAGACATGATTTCAAAGCATAGACAGGAAAAAGAAAAAGTGGAATTCGTTAAAGTTGAGATAGGTTCTGATGGAGAAATAGTAACTAAACCCATAGATAATGACCCAAGGTCATCTGATGATGTTATAATAGTTAAAGACGAGGGTAGAGATAGTTCAAGTGACGTGGAAATAGTTTTGACTCCGGAAATAGATGAGAATATTGTCGATCATTTGGACGACGCAGATGAAGAGGTGAAGGAGTTTTTAGGAATATATCAATGTGGTAGTTTGACCACTACTGAACTAAAGTGCAGGTAAATAGTTGAAAAATAATTATGGACCTTACGAATTTTTGGTGAACCCAATAATGCCTCATTTATACTATCTATAATACGAAATACGAATACGAAAGGAAGTGTGTTTGGTTATTATTCAACCGATCATCATAAAATCTTGCATACACGTTGTCAGGGGTATAGTAAAGGACATAGGGTACCTTTCATCCGGAAAAATATAAGTAGGTACTTTTCCGAGGGATAGAAAAATAACGCTCCACGTTGACGAAGTCGCGGGCGGCCACTAGTTATTTAATAAATCACACTTTGGAAGTCTTACATTATTAATTAACATAAGTATTCTTCCTTCATTAATTGCGGATTTGTGCCAACAATGTAACATTTTGTTTAGGTTCTGCGAACGCGTGTTTTCCGATTTATCTTCAGTGATGGACCATGCGGGCGAACACAAACATGACTGGGATGAAGGGGTGGTATATCCTTGTCCCATATGCGAATACGGTAATTTTAGTAGTTATAAGGATAATTTTGTGTTATATGACGTGCTTACATTAGTTTGTGTACCCAAATTAGGGTCCTCAAAGTTGGAGGCAAACGAGAGTGTACAAATAAACGAAGTCAATTTGTTCTTCTCAATAACAGAACAGTCGAATCGGGTTTATCGTTTTCAGTTATACCACAAAATAGAGAGAGGACAGAAGTCAAGCTTAGTACTACGCGCGCAACGAACACACATCAGTGTGAGAGGTGAGACAGCTCTCACCGACCGATGACACTGCGTCACGTACTTAAACCCGTTTGAGATTTGTTGAAATTCCGGTTATTCCGTGTCGGTGAGAGGTTTCTATGTGAGCGTTGCTAGAGCGCGCGTAGAACTAAGATTTACTTCTGTATTCTCTCTATTTTTTGGTTATACCTACCCAAAATTGGGTAAACGACACCAGTGACGTCATTAGAAGAGCTCGATAGACATACATACTAAGTAACGAATATTCTGAATCCATGAAAACATGTGGGAATAATTAAAGAGAACAGTGTGATAGGTAATGAAATAAATATGTAATTTAAAAGTAATTGATGAGTTTGATTAGAAACTTGATGAGGAGAGTGGATTGAAGATAGCGATGACGTAATCTTACATACTCATTTTAATGTCAGAAAACCGGTGGGTGATGGCTGTATTTTTTTCAGGATACGCCAATGCTGGTTGGCTAAAAGGCCATTTGAAAGCAGCTCATGACCATAATGATAAAGATATCATCAAAAAAGAAGTTATTGAAGACAATAAGAATGGTAGGTTATATTGAAATTGAGTAATAAAGTTATTTTTATTTATTTTATATCCCCCCCATAAATTCTCTATATATTTAAAATTTCGCCCAACTTGTTACTAACCTAGTTTTTAAGTTACTTATTTCCTTTGTTACTTGTAATAATAAGACAAAATAAAAAAAGAAATCCTCATGAAGAGTCCGGCGAACAGTGAGCTTCCTCGAAGTAAAAGTTGTCTTGTAACTGATCCATATCCTAGACTTCTCGAACTCAAAAATAAAGGTGTATTTATTTATTTATCAAGGTCTGTATGAAAACTTGTTATTACAGAAAGTGAATCAATGCCTCCTACAGAATCTCCTGTAGCTAAAAGAACCAGGAGTTCTGATAAGAAAACTGATGATAACTCCATTGAAACAGGTAATGTATTATTTTTCTACTGCTCCATAAACAGTTAAGAAAGGGAATAAATTGTTAGTTTTTCACCTTTTTATGAAAAACGATTCCTTCAGGCTCGAAAGGTACTTCCCCAAAATGTTTCTTGTATTCTTCCTGTTTCTGTTTTCTTTCTCTCAGTTTCAAAAGGTACCTTTCCTGAAATGTCCCCTTCCCAAAAAGTACCTTTCCTAAAATTGACCTTTTCATAATGTATCTTTCCCAAAATTTACCTTAGAACAGATAGGATACAGGAAAATAAAAAAGGCAGAATTTGTTTTAAGAATGTCTTTCAAATTTTTAGATAGTGGCGCGAAACCAGCAGACGAGAAACAGTCTGAAGTTCCAGAGACATCGGTTGGTAACTTTCTTTTTTTGATTAGTTTATTTAAATTTCTAAAGTAAAGTTAATGAAGTAGAAAATGAATCTTTTATGGCTAATGAAATATTTATACCATATTGTCGATTATAATTTGAACCTCACTCGACCTTTAGATAGCTTCAGGTTTCGTGATAAAGACAGAAGTGAAGCAAGAGGCATTAGACAGCAGTGACGACGAAATATGGATAGTCCAGACAGGGGACGAGACTAACGAACAACTTAAGAGTTTACTGCATGCGGCTAAGGTAAGTTAGGGTGTAGGTAGAGTGTAAGATATAGGTAAAGCATCAGAAATTATTTAAGAGGCAGCAACTGAGTAAGACAATGAGAAAATATAAGAGTCAAACAAAAATGAAGCAAGATCCAATAGACAGCAGATGGGACTACGAGAAACAGTTCCCTCGTGGTCCCATTAACGGGACAAAATCATGGGACCACGAGAAAACAGGGTTGAAATATGGGTAGTTCAGACGAGGGACGAGACTAACGAACAACTTAAGAGTTTACTGCATGCTGCTAAGGTAAGTTTATTATTATTTATTTATAAGAGTCAAACAAAAATGAAGCAAGAGCCCATAGACAGTAGATGGGACTACGAGAAACAGTTTCCTCGTGGTCCCATTAATGGGACAAAATCATGGGACCACGAGAAAACAGGGATGAAATATGGGTAGTCCTGGACCACAGTTTTACAAGAAAATGCATGGCTATGTACCTATAGTAGACACGGCCGCGCAGCGCGATTTTTAGTCAGTTTTATCCATAAATCTTAAAACGTCATCTGTTTAGTTAAAAAAACAGTCGCGCAGCGCGATTTTTACACAGTTTCATCCATTAATCTTGTACTTTTACCTGTCTATAGTGAGAAATAAAACGGTCGCGCAGCTCGAATTTTAGTCAATTCCATCCACTAATCTCGTCTCGTAATCTGTGGTTTTATACGCGAAATTCAAAAATGCGTCCGGCGCGGCGACGCTATGCTTAGAGCGCTTAAGCTTAAGCTTTAAGGCCCCTATACAGGGTCATTTTTAATTCATTTAAAACCTCTCGTGGGGTTGATCAGACCATCAAACTGAACAACTTACATTATGGGACCAACCTTGAAATCGCGAAAAAAAAAAACAGCTGTTTCATACAAAAGTACAATGCCTACTCCATCGAAATGTATGAAACAGCTGTTTTTTTTTTCAACCCCACGAGAGGTTTTAAATGAATTAAAAATGACCCTGTATACCTCAAGTGGCGCCCTCATTTTAATTAAATTTATTGCTCGCTATCTCGCTAAGTACATAATGTATCCAAAATTCACATGTACAGATTGAAGCTAAGGAAGAAGTAAAATTTTGTTCGTTGTAGTAGTAGTTCGCAAAAGTGCTAAAAGTGGCCACTTTTTCTATTCATTATGTACATACATACTTAGCGAGCAATAAATTTAATTAAAATGAAAACGCCACTTGAGGTATACAAGGTGTTACAAAAATACCCCTAATGCCGAATATGGTATATAGGGACCATAAAAATGAACAACTTTTACTATGGGGCCAACTCTGAAATCGCGAAAAAAAAATCAGCTGTTTCATACATTTTGATATTTTCGATTTTAATTTTTGTATGAAACAGCTGATTTTTTATGGTATATAGGGACCATCAAACTGAACAACTGTTTGATGGTCCCTATATACCATATTCGGCATTAGGGGTACTTTTGTAACATGTTGTATAGGAGCCTTAAGCCTGTGCATGACGTGATCTGACCCCAACAATCCATTCTAAAACCCAACCAACAGTCCGGTCGAAAACCAGCCGGTTGGCAACCCTGGTCCCACGTGGTGGGTGGGTTTCTTCTTCATCTGTGTTGTGCCCATGCAGTGGGGACATTAAAAAAGCTGATAATGTTGATTTTATATCGGAAAGAAATCGTTGGAACTGTCCAGCATCGTCAGACAATGTGATTTCAACAAGTCACTGATATTTTGACTGACATTTTGTTCATTATTTAGGGGTGTCAAAAGGAAACTGCACCTACGGGAATTTCGAAGAAGATAATGCACAAATGTTTCACCTGCAGGTATGTTATCAAATGTAATCATCATATTTTTAAAACTATAATTATCACTTTTAGGTCTCTTGTACACGATGCCGCCCCCGCGCCGACACCGTTAAGCTGGATCCACACTTGTATCATTTTGGCGTGTCAGATCACCGTATCATTTTGGCGTGTCAGATCACCGTATCATTATTATACATCGCCGGTTGAACGTGCGATAGAGTAATACTGTATCAAAGAGTCGACGTATGATAAAGATACGGTGATCTGATACGCCAAAATGATACATGTCTGGACAAAGCTTTAAACCCGTCATGTTACCGCGCTGCCACCGCTTGATTTTACCATACCACTATATGGTTGTTAGTAATAGATTGCTAACCACGAAGATCACACGTATCGCATTGACGTAAGCAGCCGGTAATGAAATAAAACATTAAATACTATGATCTGCGGGGTGACGGGGGCAGCGGCGGCGGTGCGGTGGCGGTCTTAAGCTCTTAAGAGCACATAGGCTGCACACTAACGCCGCCATTGGAAAAAATATTATAGTGCTGAAATTAATACGAAATTGCGAATCATCTTTCTGTGCACTCCGAAGAAGCTTTGTGTAACTTTTTATCGCTGTCGATATTTGTTAGCCTTTCGTTTCGCTTAATGAAGTTTTTTTGCGAAAAGTGGCCACTTTTAGCAATAAAACTTTATTAGACTAAACGACAGGTTAAAAAATATTGTTTAAGTTATAAAAAGTACCTACCACAAAGCTTCTTCGGAGTGCAGTAAGTACAGAGATAATTCACAATTTTGTATTTATTTAAGCACTCTGTTTTTTTTTCAATGGCGGCGCTAGTGTGTAGACTGCGCACTTAACGCGTCTCGTATACATAGCGCAGAGGTGGTACGGCGTCGGCATCGTGTGTACGAGCACTTATTTACACCCTTTTTAACCGACTTGAGGAGGCTCTCAGTTTGGTTGAATTTTCTTTAGCTTCTATTAATGGTAGTATGGCAAGTTAGTAACTATTATTTATTCTTTGGTATGATTTGGTATACATATAGGTATTTGAACTCTGCTTTTCTATTTGTTACGTGTTCACGCCTAAACCACTAGTTTTTTTTTTATGAATTTTGGTTAAGATTGGTTGGACCTTGTCGACGAGTTTATCTGAAGGTTCTTCTCGTTACAAGGTCTCCCGCTTAGCGTATACGAACCGATGGCGTAGCTTCTTTGACATTCACAAGTGCTTGTAACAGCCTAGACTGAATAAATGAGTTTTGAATTCTGAAGAGATTTTAAGCGAACGAATTCGCGGACTAAACATGTAATACAGAAAAATAGTGTATCTATTATGTTAGCTTCAAGTTTGTTAAGGGGCTGACATGAGCCAACTAGCGCCGCCAGTCGATTTAATTTTATTTATTCAAAATAAGCCCAATTTCTTAAAAAAGGAATCAGTCAAGGTTTTGTTAATAACGTCTAATATTTTTTGAATAACTTTAAACAGTTTGAAAAGGCAATCAACAGTTTAAAACGCGATTTTGTTAAAAGTGGCCACTGTTGGTTCAATCAAACCCGTTTTTAAACTATTGCACGCATTTTGTAATGTTGTAACGTTATTCAAAAACGTTAGACGTCATTCACAAGACCTTGACTGATTTCTTTTTTAAGAAATTTGGCTTATTTAGAATAAATAAAATAAAACCGACTGGCGGCGCTAGTTGGCTCATGACAGCCCCTTTAGTCATTTGTCACCAAAAAAACTAATTAATAAGTAGTTAAACTATCTTAGCCGAATTTTCGCCAACGAAGAGTCACTTCGCACACACAACTGTCGTCGCCGCGGGAGAAAGAGAAACTTGCCGAATAAAGAGGACAACGTGATTTGTGTACCCACCCAGGAGGATTATATCAAGGTACCCTCAAAATATCGTTGACTTCCTCAAAAAAACTCGTGTCTCTAATGGGATGGGACCTTGCCAAAGTAAATCAAAAAGCAGTCAAGTAGCGTTAGCAAAAAAGTTCTGAATCTATTTAAATTAAATGGCATTTAAAAAAAGTAAAAAGTTTTCCACTCATTATTAATTAATCTCTAAAATATTTACACAATAATATATAAATCTCGCATTTTTTAAATAAAACTAGCAGAAATCCACGCGCACAGTTGTACACAACTAGCATTATGCGAAAAATCTACGCGAGTTTGCCGACGCTACGGCTGGCCGACGGACCGTGCGCGTCTCAGCACCAAAAGGTAGCATCCCATTCTCATCGCGCGCGGATTATACACAAAAATCTTCGTGTAGGTACTAAGCTTGTTCTCACAAGCTTATTAATTTATGAATAGAGAATTTACCAAAAGTGTTTAGTACTTTTTGTTGGATTCCATTGACATTAAATATAACATTGACATTAACCCATAAAAAATATTCTTTGATTGACTTTATGTTATGCGAGGAAAAATATTATCAAATCAGTTCTTCTATGACTTGATTTTCTTAAAATATAGGTATTGGAATTATGGAAATTCAGGTAATAACCATATTTCAATTCGTGTCCACGGCCTATTATATTAAAGTTACTGCTTATCCGACGAGTGATTAACTTAAGAGCTTATTGTTACTTGCCCCTACTTACCCGTAGTCCCCCAAGTCCGGGGGCTAATTGTCTAATTTCAAAATCTATCGCAATCGCTTTCATTTGACAGATGAATGTGACACATTGCTGCATTTCTTTGGTAAGTTTTTATTTATTCCAAAAAGAAGCATCAATGTGTTACATCTTGAAAGCGATTGCGATAGATTTTGAAATTAGACAATAGAAGGGCTGGTTCCCCTTAGGGTACCACGAGCACTGCAACTCCTTCAGTCTATTGCGACGGTATGAAAGTAGCGTCCTGCGGCGTTCTAAATTGATTAGGCGTTTGATGCAGTTTTGACGGTTGTTTTTCCTATTTATTTTTGTTTTTGCAGCGAGCTCAAGGCCGGTCTAAGTCTGCAGCTCAGTCGGACAACAATCTACTTGCACCAGTTAGTAAAACACCTGTTATTCTTACTTTAATAGGTACTGCAGAGACCTAATGCACGACGTCCACTGCTGGGTATGTAGGCTTCCTTCTCCAAGAGATCTTAACGATGTTCGGTCCTTCTTCCAGTGAGTTCAACAGATTGACGATCCACTTTGTAGGGTCCCACGTAGCGTGGGTCTTCCAAGAGAACGACCGGCTTTGAAGGCCGGAAGAGAACTGGAACGCCTTTCAGTTTTTCATCAACTTCTAACCACAGATTCAGTTTTACCTACTTTTGTTTTTAGTAAATATTGAATAATAATAGACAAAATATTTTTTTAGAGAATTCGTCGTAAAAAATCCAAAGAGCCGACTACCTCCGACCCCCAGATAGTGACATGCCACGATTGCAATGAATCCTTCACTTCCAAAGTCAGACTCAAGTTTCACATGTGAGTTTTATATTCTCTATGAGCCTGTAGGTAGCACATATAAAATAGTCATCACATATGATGGAAACCTTATGTCAGTTTGCACTAAACTTAAGAATCGCCTAAGTCTTTTCCTAACTACAACTTGACCGAATTAAAACGGTGTCATTAACTTAGCTGTCATGCAGCTTTTATGCGCCTATTTATCTTGGTCGAGTTGTAGTTATGAAAAGACTTACAAAGTTGAGTACATAATATATTTTCTACAATTTGTACCTCTTAATATCCTTAAATAGATCACAATTATCCTAAAATCTAGCGTGGTCGTGCCAGAAAATCTCGTACCGGGCACGACCATACCAAAACGTCGAAACTAGAAGAGTACATTTTTTTGTTCAAAAGTAGATTAAAGTACACCTTTTTCATGAATATGTACCACAAAAAAATTAAGAAAATCCTCCGCGGCCATGCCAGGCATCACACAACAAATGCCCCGAGTGCAGTGATTGCACTTTTGATGCCGAGAGCCCGCCTTCAACATTGCGTCTCTTCCACGCTCATACATCAAACGTTTCCCTCCATACATACTATAAATGACTAAATTTCAAGATATAGAAACTAAAAGAGCTTATCTCTTATCTGAACCACGAATTAATGTAGGCAGTTCCACTTCACCAACAATATGCTGACTTCCGATGGTCGGTACAAGTGCCCAGAGTGCAGTGACTCCACCTTCGATGCAGAGGGCGCTTTGTTCGATCACGTGCATTTTAGACACCACAAGCGACGTCGGTGGCAGTGCCCGGTGAGGGCCTGCGGGAAGACCTTCCATCTCAGGTTAGAACAATGGCAGCATAATTTTGACAGGTCTATAAATACAGTGGTGCTACCCAATCGGATGCTTTTGGAACTGTTCGAGGTGTGTGTGCTTTTGACAGGTCTCCAGACGCGATGGCGCTGCCAATCGGATGCTTTTGGAACTGCTCAAGGCATGAGTGCTTAAGTTTTACAGGTCTCCAGAAACGGTGGCGCTGCCCAATCGGTTACTTTTGGAACTGCTCAGATTAGTTAGTTAGTTATTAGCTTGGTGGCGCTTTTGTAGATGGAGACCTGTCTTACATACAATTATCCTGCCATTAACTTAAGTATAACTTGGAGTAGCAGATCTCAGAAAGGTTTTTGAAGGTATGACGGGTAATAAAACCCGCCTGATGGTAAACTGTCACTGTGGGCCATTTTACCATTTGCAATAACACGGGAAAGGATTTTAATGCACCCGTTGCCTCACTGTCTGAGTTCTCTGACATTTACTTCTATTATATTTTTAGCTCTCAGCCATTGCCTTTAGGCAGAACGTGCTCTTTAGTGTTTTGGACGTATCTTACAGATGTCGCATTCATCATCATCAGCCATTTTAATCTCCCCACAGCTGGGGCTCAGGTTTTCTACCCAACATAAGAATGCCTACACTTCGGCCCAATGAGGTTTTAACGACTACAAATTCAGCCGGGACCAACGGTTTGTACAGCCAGTCGCCATTAAAGGCATCTGAAATGTTACGGCAGACAATCCCTAACAGTTTTAGCATACAATTTGGTAGAAATAGCCAAAATATTGTTGGCTACGTAGTTGACTCCTTACAGAGCAACGCTGACGAAGCACAGCCGCACCCACACAGACACGCGCCGGTATGTGTGTGTGACTTGCGGGAAGAGATTCCTGGACAAGCAGACGTTAGATGAGCACGGGGTGACACACTTGCAGGTTGGTTTCATCAGAACACCACCCTAGTATTTTAAATTGCTTGATTTTTTTTTAACATTACATACATTGTTCCGATTGCAAAGAAAGTAGCTAAAGCACTTGTGTTATGGAAATCAGAGACAACGGTGGTATCACAAACACCCAGACCTAAGCCAATATAGAAAAGATAGTTTTTCTAAATTGACCCAACCGGGGATCGAATCCGGGCTCAGAGATGGCGACACCTTGATAACCGTTTGGTGAAACAGAAATTACCAATATCGAGAGTTATTTTTCGGAAATGATTCCAAAAACTGTCGTAGTCTTAAGTGGTGTAAGTACTGATGAATCCGAGTTCTTCAAAATTTCAAGGATAGATAAACACGAGAAAACTTCGCTTTACGACGCAGTCTTTAATATTCAAAGGAACTAAAAAGTCGAAAATTTTCAGGAATAGAATAGTGCCACCACAGCGCATTGGAATATTCTGTAAGTAGATACTTATATGGTATTCTTGATATGTGGAATATATTCTTCTTCCAGATAAAACCGTTTCAATGCCACATCTGCTCTAAGCAATTAACGCGCCGCTCTCGCCTCAGAATGCACTTACGAGCTCACGAGGAAGAACTTACTCCTAAACTGGTGCTGGTGTGTGCTGTATGCAGTAGAGCCTTCAGAGACCATGATGATGCACAGGTCAGCAGGGTATTTTTTAGACAACTGCATTGCTTAATACTAAATAATATACTAAGCAGAAAAAATTCGACTCGTCACCAGAACTATATACTCTGTATGATTCGTCATAGGCTCACGCTACAAAATCGACGGAATGCATTGAAGAATTCACCAAGGAGTTGAAGAAAGAGATAGAGGAGGTTACAGCGCAGCTGTCCCCCACTAGCGGGCTGGTCAGGGAGCCCATGCGCGCTGATGGTGAGTTAATTTTGTTTATCCATTATTTTATAGATGTTTTAGCATTAATGTTATGTCGTTTCCTTCTCGAAAGCGGCTGGCCATATTCGACTAGTGGCTTAGGTGGCAATACCTGTTCTAGCTAGAGTCTTCTAAGCAGAGCTCGCCAAGTCTCGATCACCAGCATTCTTCTTCAAATCAAATCAAATTTAAATCTCCTACCACCATGTCTTTCTGCATAGCTATTCCTCTCTAGTCTCTGGGCAGGCTAATAGGAACACAATATTTTTATATATTTTTTATTCATAAACAAACGTTTTTATAATATCTATATACAACATGTTACAAAAATACCCCTAATGCCGAATATGGTAGATAGGGACCATCAAACTGAACAACTTTTACAATGGGACCAACTCTGAAATCGCGAAAAAAAATCAGCTGTTTCATACATTTTGATATTTTCGATTTTAACTTTTGTATGAAACAGCTGATTTTTTTTTTCGCGATTTCAGAGTTGGTCCCATAGTAAAAGTTGTTCAGTTTGATGGTCCCTATCTACCATATTCGGCATTAGGGGTATTTTTGTAACACCTACACCTACTACCATACCTACCATAGCTCATCTAGAGTCTCCCAAGTTAAACAAGCCGATTCCTCGTCAAGTGTCAAGCCCACTCGCTCGGCGCCTACTAGAGCTTGCCAGATAAACCACGCTCGCTAGAACAACAGTATTCATTTCAACATAAATTTCGCGCTATACATATATAACACCACCATTCCTCTGTACCTACTCTAGAATCTCCCAAGCTAAACAAGCCGATTCCTCGTCAAGTGTCAAGCCCACTTGCTCAGCCCTTGCTAGAGAGCTTGCCAGATGAAGCGCGCTCGCTCGTACGCGTCGTGGAGATTGAGAAGGCGTTTCGCTGCGAATTTTGTGAAGAGTTAGTTATCATTTGTTATACAATTTTGTGCCATTTTTATTGTAGACAGTTTTTGAAGTGCAAACTTTTGTATTGTTAGCAACTAAAAAAATAGTTTCTTTTTTATATTTTGTGCTTATAACTATTTATTAGTCTATTGATATAACAATGCCGATAATAATAGATATGCACTGACTTTAGTGGCAGTTTCAGTATTCGGCATCATTACTTACATGCCAGTAATGATGTTCTCAATCTTTTTAGGCTGTTTCAAAGCATTTGCTAACACTGTGTGTGACTTTTAATCAGTATTCATTTGATCATGTACAGTCAGCAGCACAACAAGCTATACAAAACTGTAAAAAAAACTCTAATGAAATTTGAACCTTAAACTGTTCGCCTTAAGTTTCATTCTTTGAGAAAACTTGAAAATCCCAGCGTGCCGTTGACTACTATAGCTATAGATCTCGCTACTGTGTAACATCATCAAATTCCTTCTTCTGCTGTCCAAGAAAATATGCGTTGGTGTTACTTGTGTACTTTATGTCACTGTAATAAAACAGCTTTTCCTTCAAACTTTTCGCAGCGTGTTTTACTTAGAAGATGGCTTGAATACCCACCGTGCGATCCACAAGAACGTGAAGAATCCGTTCACCTGTCACATCTGCAAAGTCAGCTTTGCTACATACTCCAGGTGAAGATTATATATTAGTAAAATACAAGGTGTTACAAAAATACCCCTAATGCCGAATATGGTAGATAGGGACCATCAAACTGAACAACTTTTACTATGGGACCAACTCTGAAATCGCGAAAAAAAATCAGCTGTTTCATACAAAAATTAATTACGAAAATATCAAAATGTATGAAACAGCTGATTTTTTTTCGCGATTTCAGAGTTGGTCCCATAGTAAAAGTTGTTCAGTTTGATGGTCCCTATACCATATTCGGCATTAGGGGTATTTTTGTAACACCTTGTATAAGAAGTAGCGTATTGGAAAGAATTACATTGTAACAAATCGACTTAAGGGGCTGACATGAGCCAACTAGCGCTGCCAGTCGGTTTTATTTTATTTATTCTAAGTAAGCCCAATTTCTTAAAAAAGGAATCAGTCAAGGTCTTTTGAATGACGTCTAATGTTTATTGAATAACGTTACAACATTACAAAATGCGTGCAATAGTTTAAAAGCGGGTTTGAACCAACAGTGGCCACTTTCAACAAATTCGCGTTTTATACTGTTTGAATGCCTTTTTAAAGCCTTTTTTTTTTTTTTTGCCTGTGTAAAGTTATTCAATAAATATTAGACGTTATTAACAAAACCTTGACTGATTCCTTTTTGTAAGAAATTGGGCTTATTTAGAATAAATAAAAAAAATCTACTGGCGGCGCTAGTTGGCTCATGTCAGCCCCTTAAAGTGAATGTATTTCCACATTCAATTTCTTTCATATATTAAGAATTGGGTATTTGACTAGAATGGATTCTAATTTTAAGGTATAATAGATCTGAAAGGAAAGCAACCTAAGGTTGGCCCCAGACCTACCGGTTTCATTTCTTTGCTCTGCTGTTCTAGTAGAACAGGGGGCCGGGGGGATAAATCGAAGCAAGAAGTTTCGTATTTCGTATTGTAGTTATTTATGTTCGTGTGACATCATAAATTAGGGTTCGCCATTTTGACCCGATTGGGGCTCGATTTATCTTAATTTGAAGCCCGGCAGACTTTCCGAAGTTCGATGCGTTAGCTGGTAGCCCCTGTTCGACTAAAACAGCAAAGCAAAGAAATGAAACCGGAAGGTCTGGGGCCAGCCTAAACCAAGGTAGCAAAATATTATTTCTAAGACTAATGTTGGTAAAACATCAAAATACTCCAGTGACAAAATGGTGTTAATTATTAAAATCCATACGTAATAACAATAAATTGTTGTTATGGAAACAATATTGTAAAATTTTTTTTTGCTTAGATAATCACTTTCTTTCGGCCGCGCGGTGTGAAATGTGACGTCACAGAATGCTGCCGTCACCTTTCAAATCAAAGTAAAATTCTTCAAATCGAGCCAAATTTTCGCGTAGGGGTTTATTTTGGTTCACATCATAGTAACATTCTACAAATCGAGCCAAAATTTCGCGTAGGGGTTTATTTTGGTTCACATCATAGTAACATTCTACAAATCGAGCCAAAATTTCGCGTAGGGGTTTATTTTGGTTCACATCATAGTAACATTCTACAAATCGAGCCAAAATTTCGCGTACGGGTTTATTTTGGTTCACATTCTGCTGTATTACACTTTAAAAGTGGAATCTCAAGTCAAACTTAGAAACTTTTTCATATAGTCCCCATTTTTGAGATCGTTTCTTGCAAACTAAACTAATGACTATCTGATGATGTTATTAATATTATGTTAGTCTGCTGGCTGATTACGTAACTCTGTTGCTAACAATTCTCGATTGAAATCGATTGAAACCGCAGTTTGCTGCTTTAAGTAAGATAGTTGTCACATTCATTCTTACTAAAGCAGTAATGTGACTGCGATTTCTGTCAGAGTTGATTGCAACAAAGTTACATAATCGGGGGCAGGTTAGCCACATTTTATCCAAACTAATAACACAACGGTTATTCTGTGTTAGGTTTGGCTTTAGATTATTAGTGAATTCCATATCTTAATCATAAACAGATGCACAACTCATAAAACCACGCACGGATTCTACAAGCGCCCCCTAGCGGATGCCAAGCAACAGGCATGGCGCCCCAGCTCAGGGCCCTCAGCCACTGGCATACTCGGTTATGGCGGGTTTCCGGTCGCCAAGCACTTCCTGTGCGAGGTGAGAAAAATAATAGAGTCAAGACATTCATCTTAATATCTGTAACGTATTAAAGTTCATTGTAGGTTGGTATGCCTTGATTGTAAAAGGATGTTAGTTGTTACGATGATATACAACATGTTACAAAAATACCCCTAATGACGAACATGGTATATAGGGACCATCAAACTGAACAACTTTTACTACGGGACCAACTCTGAAACCGCGAAAAAAAAACAGCTGTTTCATACAAAAATTAAAATCGAAAATATCAAAATGTATGAAACAGCCGATTTATTTTTCGCGATTTCAGAGTTGGTCTCATAGTAACGGACAAGGACCGTGCGCGTCTTAGCTCCAAAAGGTAGCATCCCATTCTCATCGCGCGCGGATTATACCTACACGCTCGGCAGGTGGGTTGGGCCTAGGACAGCGCAGTATCAAACCGTGAAAACGTAGAAAAAGAAATACTTTTATTTACAAAGATATTTATAAGGACCACATCCATATTCGATTAATGTAAGGTACGGACGGCAGCACGTCAGGTTATACAGTTAAACTACGAAAACAGCTTTTATTACGTAGGACATAAAGGCGGTCTCAAGGTCAACATGTATAGTCTGAGGTGCCGTCGTGTGTACAAAGTGAACTGCCGCAAGGTTTCCTCCTAGGCCCTACACTTCTTAAAGTCTATCATCATCATCCCCCTACCCTTATCCCAATTTATTTTGGGTCGGTGCAGTATGTCCTTCTTTTCCATTCCGTCCTGTCACTCGTCATCTCCTCATCCACTCCCATTACATTCATATCATTCCTCACACAATCCATCCATCTTTTCTGCGGTCTTCCTCTTACTTTCCAACCCTCAACATCCATATCCATTAGTCTTCTAGTAACATGCCTTTCATCCCTTCTCATAACATGACCATACCAAGTCAGACGATTTCCTTTCAACTTTTCTATCACTGGTGCTACTTTCACATTTGAAATTTTGAGATTTAAGCATTCACAATGCTATTTTTATATAATACTAAATAATATACTAGAAAAAATATGACTTGCACCAGATCATGTTCTCGGACGGGAATCGAACCCGCGACCTTTGGTCCGGTCCAATGCTCTGACCGCTGAGCTCACTAGTGAGAACGTCGAATTTTTCTAGTATATCAACTCTTACGCTGCAAGCCAGCGCCATCTCACCAATGTAGAAGGAATTCCTCTCACATACTCGTTCCTAATTTAATCCATTCGCGTCACACCACACATCCACCTCAGCATTTTCATCTCTGCTACATGTAATTTTCTTTCATCCATCTTCTTCATAGCCCAACATTCTGATCCATACATGACTACTGGCCTTATTACGGACTTATAAATTCTTAAAGTCTATAGCAAAAATAAAGTCCCACAAGGTTCCAACATAGGTCCAGTTCTTTATTACCTCACAGGATTGTGGGCGTTCGTACCTCCATTGGACGTATTTGCAAGTACATCGCCGCATGAAGCATGCCAACGACAACTTCCTCTACAAATGCAACCAATGTAATGATATTACTTTCCCAAACAGGTCAGTTTATGTAGTCTGATATTTGTACTCCTTTTTAGGGTTCCGTAGTCAAGTTCGCCATGTCCGTCTGTCCGTTCAGCCGCAAGTCCGTTAATTTAGCAACAAGTTGTATATTAATTACGTCAAAAAGTGGTAGAATAAAATCTCGAAAAATATTTTTTTACAAAGCATTTTGTGTATTGTCAACGACACCACAGGACAACACTACTGGGGTACAATAATTGCCGCCATTTTAGATTCCTTTCTTTGATGGCGCGAGTGATATAAATAAATAAATAAATAAATATAGCTTGGACAATTTCACACGCGCCATCTAGCCCCAAACTAAGCAAAGCTTGTAATATGGGTGCTAGACAACTGATATACTACTTATATACTTTTTAAATATATACTTATTATACATATACTTATTATACATAGTAACACCCAGACCCGTCAGACAAATTAAAATTCATCTTTTCAATTTCTGCCCGGCCGGGAATCGAACCCGGGACCTCTTGCTTGGTAGACCGGCATGTTGACCACTGCGCCACTCAGGTCATCAAAAACTAAATGATTTGTTTTCCATTCTAAGTTGGAGTTTAGCTTACCATAGGAAGAAGATACATGGGCAGATGGGAGATGCCAGAGCTACTTCAAAGATACCTAGAGAAGACTATAGGTAAGTTCATAAACATCTCTACAATTGGACACACTCATCTTCTTGATATTCTTATATTAAGTTCATTTCAGGATTCCTTGTCGGGACTGTGACGAAATACTGCCAAACAAAACTGCACTTTATAAACACAGAAAGAAGGAACATAGTGACATGTCTCTTAGACTAAACGATAAACCAGGTATGTCATTTTATTGTTTTTTATTTAAATCACTAATATTTCTGGAATGTTTTAAATATTCCCTCCGGCCGTGTATAACTCGCGCCATTAAAGAAAGGAATCTAAAATGGCGGCAATTATCGTGCCATCTCACGCGGTTTATTATTGTTTTTTTTTATTTGACAGCATCACATACTTTCCTCCGATTCAAAGTAAGTAGCTAAAGCACTTGTGTTATGGAAATCAGAGACAACGGTGGTATCACAAACATCCAAACCGGATCGTTTTCTAAATTGACCCAACCGGAGATCGAACCCGGGACCTCAGAGATGGCGACCTTGAAAACTGGTGTACAAAGCCACTCGACCACGGAGGTCGTCAAAGGTTTTAGTTGTACGACTGAGACAACACGATAACTTCTGCCCTATATTGCCGCCATTTTAGATCCCTTTAATGGCGCGAGACATACCCAGCAGTGGGTGACGTGCGGCTGATATGATGGTTATTCTTTATTATATACCAGTTTACACTGATATAGACCTTACACAGTGTGAAATAAGGACTACTTTACCAGGTACTTCATGTTGCGGTTCCTGCGGCAAGCATCATTCCGCCCAATGCGGCGACAATTTGGCTTATGCGGCACATCACTCTGGAATCAAAAAACATGAGGAGTAAGTGATCAGTGCCGGCGTTAGAGGGACTGACACCCTGGGCAAGAATATTTTGGCGCCCAGTTAAAGAAATCAAAATCGAGTATTAATTTTTTTCTAAACCAATGTGAACGTGTATTAAGAATTCTATATTCCATCTTCCATCGAACGCTTAGCTATCCCCACCATCCACCACGCGTTCTAGTTTGGTGGGGGAAGTATCCCACCTCCACTAATCGCCCCCCCAAATTTGGCGCCCTGGGCCGTCGCCCCATCGCGCCCCCCCCTAACGCCGGCACTGTAAGTGATTCTTCTATTTGGTCAATTCCAGTATTATCAACTTAAGAGTCCGGCGAACAGAGAGCTTCACAAACATTATACCAAAATGATTTGCAATTTGAGCATAATTAACACTTATATAATACCAAATAATATACTAGAAAAAATACGACTCGCACCAGATCATGTTCTCGGACGGGAATCGAACCCGCGACCTTTGGATATCCGGTCCAATGCTCTGACCGCTGAGCTACCGAATCACTAGAGGGAACGTCGAATTTCTCAAATTTAAAAATTATATAGCTTTCTCATCTTAATCAATTGTTTAAAAATATCTGGAAAGATGTTCAATTGATGTCCTTGTACGTACCTACATTGGTGAGATGGCGCTGGCTTGCAGCGTAAGAGTTGATTTACTAGAAGAAATTCGACGTTCCCACTAGTGACTCGGAAGTTCAGCGGTCAGAGCATTGGACCGGATATCCAAAGGTGGCGGGTTCGATTCCCGTCCGAGTCGTATTTTTTCTAGTGTATTATTTGGTATTAAATAAAAATAGCATTGTGAATGCTAAAATCTCAAATTTAATAATTAACACTTCTTATGGTGTTATTCGGATTAAGACAGTATTCTATTAAATAAAAAATCCAAAATACCAATCCAAATGAAAATTAATGCTTTTTACCGTTTTGAATGAAAAAAAGTAGTTGTAAATGCCATCGGAACATTCTTTGACATTCACAAGTGCTTGTATGTAACAGCCTAGACTGAATAAATGAGTTTTGAATTTTGAATTCTTTACGCACCTTTACGAAACAAAACAGAACGCTAATATGACACTAACGTGAGTATTAGGTAGGCGCGACCGACGACGGCCGACGTAAAGTTTTGATAATATCAATGTAATTTATGCCTGTAAGTACCTGCTCTGTTTTGTCTGTGTTAAATAAGACCCCAGTTTTATCTGTGCCGTTTTGAGACAGAGGTATTGTTGATGAAAGCTTAAGGCCCCTATATACCTCAAGTGGCGCCCTCATTTTAATTAAATTTATTGCTCGCTAAGTACATAATGTATCGAAAATTCACATGTACAGATTGAAGCTAAGGTTCTATAGTTTATTCTTTTTCTTATCGTATGAGGATTAGTGGCCACCTCTGGTGTTAAAGTTTATCAAGCCGCCTGTAAGGCCTCTAACTTGGCTTAACGACTATTATCAGATGACAACAGCCTGGACCGATGGTTTAACGTGCCCTCCGAAGCACGGAAGCGCTCAGTTGTAATGCCACTTAACGGTCACCCAGCCGACACCTGGCCGGACCGAGCGTTGCTTAACAAACGTGATTGAGTACGATCAGTCTGTCAAGCTCCGCCATGAGTTTATTTACAAACAATAACCTCAGTAAAATGTTGTTCGTTGTAGTAGTAGTTCGCAAAAGTGCTAAAAGTGGCCACTTTTCAATCGGCACATGTGAATTTTCGATACATTATGTACTTAGCGAGCAATAAATTTAATTAAAATGAGGGCGCCACTTGAGGTATATAAGAGCCTTAAACATAAATCGTGATATAATCATAATCATTTATTAATTTGCTTCAAACATGGTAATTAAGATGGTAGGTAAAATTAGTTTGTACATCATGTTTCGCCTATTACTAAGCATGCAAATTAATACAGTAATGTTGAAATTACAATGGGAAATTAATTATCTCAAATATAATATAGCGGTGGCGCCTGGCGTCGCTCGCACGCGTGCCCCGTGTGCGGACACACGTTCCGCAGCGCGAGCGTGCGCGACGAACATTTGCGCACGCATACCGGCGAGCGACCGTTCCCCTGCGACCTGTGTGGGCTGGCCTTTAGACGGTGAGTAGTATTTTATTTAGATTTTCAGGTATGGGGTGGGGATGTTGGAAACTGGCTGGTCGCCATAGCGCTTATGCTCTTTTTAAGCTAAATGTCAGTTGGTTTTTGCTGTAACAGAATGTCACTGAAAGATCTGTAACCGACACTATAGAAATACATTATTGTTCATTAGTAAAAAGGTGTTTCTTCATTCTTAGTCCAAGCTCACGTAGCTAACTGCCTTATTAATGAAGAATAAGTGTACACCTTACTTTAAACTTAGTTTAGCAGAAAAGTTGGTTTAGGAATATGACGCTTCGAGACGTCAAATGTAAGGAGTAATATTGCTCATCATCATTGTCTGTGGTTTGGTTCAAGTTATATTGCGCGAGCAGTAACTAAATCGTAGCACTAATGGGAAAAGTCTCATTAGTTCTACGGCAGAACTGCCCTATAGAACAAGTGGGAATAGAACTTGGGGTAGACGTTCAGTTTCATTGGTTGATTGAATGGGCCAGGTGGACGGCTGTGCGCAATTAACCACCGTCTGTTCTACACGGGGGTTTGCTCGCGCTGCCCCAAGAAGATACGCTCCGAGCTACGGACGCACGATATACAACGTGTTACAAAAATACCCCTAATGCCGAATATGGTATATAGGGGCCATCAAACTGAACAACTTTTACTATGAAACCAACTTTGAAAACGCGAAAAAAAATCAGCTGTTTCATACAAAAATTAATTACGAAAATATTAAAATTTATGAAGCAGCTGATTTTTTTTTCGCAATTTCAGAGTTGGTCCCATAGTAAAAGTTATTCAGTTTGATGGTCCCTATATACCATATTCGGCATTAGGGGTGTTTTTGTAACACCTTGTATATTTTACAAACTAAATACAGTGCATACAGCTGGCATGTGTTATCATTTTGTAGGTTTTAGTAAGACACTAATGTGTTCAGTTTGATTAGGCCCATGATTTCGCTTGATTCCCATCATCCTATGGGCCAGGTCCACTGCCATGCGCAACCACCGTTTGATCCACACGGGGGTCCGTGCGTGGGCTTGCTCACGCTGCCCCAAGAGGTTCCGTATACGATCCGAGCTACGGACGCACTTGAGGTTGAAGCACCCAGCGCATTTGGCTGTTATTGAGGTTTGTTATCATTATATTTTTGATCTAAAAGTGAGAAAAAAAAATTAAATAAATAAATATTTGACAACATCACATACATTGCTCCGATTCCAAAGTAAGTAGCTAAAGCACTTGTGTTATGAAAATCAGAGACAACGGTGGTATCTCAAACACCCAGTTCTGAGCCAGTATAGAAAAGTTCGTTTTCTAAATTAACCCAACCGGGGATCGAACCCGGGACCTCAGAGATAGCGACATCTTGAAAACCGGTGTACAAAGCCACTCGACCACGCATACCCAGTTTGTTGTTAAATATCTCTTAAAGGTTGAAGAAGTCTAAATTGAATTCCATTATCTCCAAGAACGTGGCTATAAACTGTTGGTAAAATTGTGGGAATAGTGAAGAACCCGTAACAACCCAAAAATAGGTACTTGGAACATTTACTTTTCGAGTTTTCACGGTTTTCAAGGTGTCACCATCTCTGAGGTCCCGGGTTCGATCCTCGGTTGGGTTAATTTGGAAAACGTACTTTTCTAAGTTGGCTCAGGTCTGGGCGTTTGTGATACCACCGTTGTCTCTGATTTCCATAACACAAGTGCTTTAGCTACTTATTTTGGAATTGGAGCAATGTATGTGATGTTGTCAAACATAACAGATACGTGGTCTGAACCCAAGTCCTGATGAAGTGTTGGAGCACTTGCGAGCGAACAACATAGCCCACGACAAGGTCATAGAAATCACCAAGATGTCCTTCTCTAAGGTAAATGTCTTTTATCAATTATATCCTAGGTTTCGCATTTCGATGTAACATGCTGGCCCGCAGGTTTGCACGCTGTACCAAAGAAGTTAAAATCACAGTCTTCAAAGCATATTGCCAGTCTTTCTACACGTGAAGCCTGTGGGTCAGTTATACGCAGAGGGCTTACAGCGCACTGCGAGTCCAATAACAATGTCTTCAGGGTGCTGCTGGGATTGCCTAGGTTTTGTAGAGCTTCCAATATGTTCGCAGAGGCACATGTTGATGGTTTTCATGCCATAATCAGGAATCGCTGTGAGGCATTGCTAAGCAGAGCACGTAGTAGTCCCAACAGCATCCTGAGAGCAGTGATTGATCGATGGGACTCTCCGCTGCTGGCACACTGGTTGCGTGTGCGTCTGCATGCAAAGCCACCTGCGCGTATGTAGAACGCAGTATGTGCTACGTTCTTGGCTACTTTTACTTTAACTAACATAGTTTTTAAGGCTCATTATTACTAACACTCTATGGACTACTTTTTTGTCTGAAGTAAGTAATTTTACTTATTTTTATTATTATACTAGGTGTTACAAAAATACCCCTAATGCCGAAAATGGCATATAGGTTAGGGACCATCAAACTGAACAACTTTTACTATGGGACCAACTCTGAAATCGCAAAAAAAAAACAGCTGTTTCATACATTTTGATATTTTCGATTTAAATTTTTGTATGAAACAACTGATTTTTTTTCGCGATTTCAGAATTGGTTCCATAGTAAAAGTTGTTCAGTTTGATGGTCTCTATATACCATATTCGGCATTAGGGGTATTTTTGTAACACCTTGTATTCGCATAAGTTCCCATTACCTATCATGATAGATAATCTCTTAGAAATGTTGTACCATTTTTAAATTTATTTAGAAGACTAGTGGACCCTGTAAACTTCGTATCACCTACAATTTATAGGATTATCAATTTTACATTGAGAAATTTCAAATATTGAAAACTAGCTCCATCTATTTAATATGTTAGTTCATAACAAAGCAGCTGAATACTAAAACGAAAGCACTTTATATCACAGAGTGCTCTTACCAAACTTTCAGACTAAAACCTCTTTATCAAAACTTAGCTGGAAAAAGTAATAAATGTCAAAGTTTTAGCCAGACAGCAATATTTTTTATATATAAGAATATAAAAAGCCTGTAGTGCTTAGCGCTTCCATAATTATTATAGTAGCGCTAGAAAAATAATTATTATTATTGATGCAAACTGTTTTTTGCTTTCGAAAACTACCGGATATACTCATAGCTCATAGTCAATGCGAGTGAAAGAGAGAAAACGATAGTTTTCGATAGCAAAAAGTTTGCATCATCCAAATCCGTTCAGACGATTTTGCGTAATTTAGTAACAAACCTCCAAACTAGGATGGAACAGAATTTGTATGAAATTAACACCCGTTTGCACTAAACTTAAAAATCGCCTAAGTCTTTTCCTAACTACAACTCGACCAAGATAAATGAAAGCTGCATGACAGCTAAGTTAACGACACCGTTTTAATTTGGTCAATTTGTAGTTAGGAAAAGACTTAGGCGATTCTTAAGTTTAGTGCAAACGGGCATAAATGTCCCGTCTGTGAACTGAAACGAATACTAATTTATTTTCTAAATATATACTTCTTATCTGTAAGCAGTTTGTAAGTGTGAATTACTTTAAGTTAACATTGTCATAATATTTAGGGGACGTCGAGTATAATTCCTAACTGCGCCCGCGCACTAGCAATGTTAGGTAACGTGCCTCGAACGTCCGTGGCTTACAGCAAACCACTCATAGGCGCCAACGGTAAGTGCAATGTTTTTTTAATTAATAGATTTTTTTAACACAGACATTTTTAAAGCAATATGACTGCTTGGCGCAATGGCAGCAACCCTGCCACTTAAATAATAATAATAAAACATCACATACATTGCTCCGATTCCAAAGTAAGTAGCTAAAGCACTTGTGTTATGGAAATCAGAGACAACGGTGGTACACTCAGACCTGAGCCAATATAGAAAAGTCGTTTTTCTAAATTGACCCAATCGGGGATCGAACCCGGGACCTCTGAGATGGCGACACCTTGAAAATCGGTGTAAAAAGCCACTCGACCACGGAGGTCGTCTTGGGCAATAGGTTCCGGGTTCGATTCCTGGTAGGGATATTGACTGCGTGATGGATGAGCAATGAGCATTGTTGCGAAGTCATTGATATTTTGCTCAAAGTTTTTTCTTTTAAATACATTACTTACAATTTATCTGAGAACTGCTTCAGCTTCCTAACAAACATATTTAATACTTAAACGTTTTTATTAGAAATAATTTTTAGAGAATTTCGTAAAATGATTTCCTATTTTTTATATTAAATTGGCGAACTTCGTGGATGAGTGGCATGTACACCAATTTTATTGGTGGTGTTGGTGTCCCCATCTCTTGAGGTCTCAGGTTCGATCCCTGGCCTAGTCGATCTAGGAAACGAACTTGACGTGGTAAAATTGGTGACTTAACTCCTCGTCTCTGCGATAAATGCAGACAAAATACCGCACTTTCAGCAGTGACAAGATAAAGTAGGTACTGTCGGGCTTATGGGGCGTAGCTACAGATAAAACGTCTTTAATTATATTATTTCGACTTTATTTTATATTTTATTCAGCTAATTATAAACCCGTAATTAAATCACTCTAGACATATTTTTTCTTCTACTGTCAGGACGAGCTTTCAAAGATAATTATAAATAAAACATTCTTTATTTAATTTACTACTTGCCAAATGGCCAAGAAGTTTGTAATCGATGCAGTCAAGCATCACACTCCGCGGGTACCTCTTAAATTTATTTATTTGCCAAGCAAAGAAATAAATTTCCAAAAGCTCATCCTTAAATATTAACCTAAGAGACAGCCCTACCTAGTGTGGAAATTCACAATCAGGTGCCGGTCTTTACTATAGACTAACCGACACAAGGGTCTCCATGTTAACTTAACTTAAAACTTTCTGTGAGGGGTCACAGTATTGCAAAAGACCAATGTGCAGATTTCACGCGCCAAAACCACACAAAAAGGTCGCGCGCAGCACGCACCCTATCCTTAACTTTAAACAATAACCATAGAAATAAAACTTCAAAGCTAAACCTAAACTCTTTACAATAGATAAGTGTCAGAATTTAAACGAACAAATTATATTTGTCAAAATCAAAGTTTAAATCATAAAGACATTGACAAGTAATCATAATTGAATCAGAGACTTGTCAACATATCAAAAGACAACAATGGTCAACACCACAGGGTGAAAAATCAACAATATAGTATACCAGAAATATTGCATGTGGTATACGAGTGCCCTTTAACGTGTAGGCTGTGGCACGTACCAAAGAGAGCATATGCCAATAAAGACACGAGACTGACACTTATTATCATTAATGAGTCATGGAACCGATGGCATTAGACAAACTCAACTTAATGATCTGAATAATGAAAACGGGTCCGGCCACATCATGTGACATCGATGGAGTTATAACGGAAAGTCAGAGGCATCTCGCAGCAAACGAGATATACCCGGTTCCTATGGAACCATGAGGGCTCCTCCCCCTCGTCCGCTAGAAGAACTGCATCGATTTCACCAACCTTACACTTAATTTCGCCGGATGGAAAATTCTTGATCGGTTCCTGGCTCCCCTCATCTCATGACAGCGCTGCCGTTGCTCAGCAACGTCGTCCGGAACATGAAACAATCATAAGAGTATTAGTGAAATTCTTTTCATTAAAAACCTTTCCCAATGAAACTACGATAACTTTAAATGAAACAATCCTACTAAATTAATATTTTCTCAATAAAACTACTATACTTTGACGTTCTCATTAAACCTACCTTACCATTACACTGTACAAGTTTAGTCTACGTTTTTTTTTAAAATGATGAAAAGAGAAAGATTGCCCTATAGCATGATCGACAAATTTTCTTTTCCTATTATAATACAATAGTTTTTCAAATGAATATTGACTAGACAAATTATTACCTTGAAGGGACTCAGTTTTGTAACAAATATTCTGTAAAAAATCTATATTAGTATTTACAGCATCATTTTCATTAGATCGTATAATTTTCTTTCGAAACAAATATAACTTATTATCGCCTACAGATATATTAATAGATTTGCTATCGTTTTTCGACAACGAGGGTTGAGACGCGACGTCTATCTTTTCCTCCACATCACATTGATAATTGTTTTCTTTTAATCCACATACATCTAAACACTCGGATCTAACATCACTTATTTTGTTCTCTAGAATAATGCTATCACTTTTAGGCTCTATATCCTCATTAAATGAAACAACACTACAACATGAATTCGACTCACTTTTAGGTTGTTCTTCCTCGGATGTATCCGATGATTGAGCTTGATCATTGTCTTCATCGAAGATTTCTTCAGAAGCACCTGATGTTTGTATTTGCTCGTCGTTATCTTCGGAGGATTCTTCCTCAGAAGCATCTGATGATTGGACTTGATCGTCCTCCTCTTCCAGAACTTCCTCAGTGTCTGTTTGCTGCTTCTCTTCTTTATTACTGAAAGTAACAGGGTGTGAGGAATCTTTCAAATGGATTGGGGTTTCTTGGGTAGAGCAAGAGGTTTGGAATCGTGCCGGCTCATAGCACGCGCGCACAACTGGTGCACTATCAACTTTAATGTTGCCAGTTGGCAACTGAACAGGAAATTGGCAGCGTCGGAACAAAGCTGCGGGTGGAGTTGATATAGGAGGAAATTCTTCAATCATCTGCTCCTGTAACTCCCTAAACGATTTACAACTTAAATAAATCTTTTTATAAAAACACAAGGCTGCTCTCTCTAAGAAAGCGCCTAAAATAAGCTTCTTCGCATCTTCATTATACTTGTTCATATCCATGAACATATTAAATCTTTCGAACCACTCCTCAGGATTCGTATCGTTCAAACCACTGAACTTCTCCATTCCACTCTTCGAGACAAAATGTTCTATTTCTCTCTCCATTGTTTCTGCACCTGAAAGCTGCAACATAGAAAATTCTAACGCGCGTGACTTTACGGCTGTGGAGCCTCCACCATGTCGGGGTTTATGGGGTGTAGCTACAGATAAAACGTCTTTAATTATATTATTTCGACTTTATTTTATATTTTATTCAGCTAATTATAAACCCGTAATTAAATCACTCTAGACATATTTTTTCTTCTACTGTCAGGACGAGCTTTCAAAGATAATTATAAATAAAACATTCTTTATTTAATTTACTACTTGCCAAATGGCCAAGAAGTTTGTAATCGATGCAGTCAAGCATCACAGTACCTACCACACTTTCAGCAGTGACAAGATAGCTACCACACTATAGTAATAATTACGATATAATATGGATGATAGCTTTAAAGAGGATTAACTAAGACATTAATTCCTTTCAGATTTCCAACCAGCCCGCCGCGGTCGTGGTATCGCTAAGAACCCACGCCGGCCCAAGATTCTGCAGCGAGGTGAAGAAACCACGGACCAAAACACCTACCCTGTGATCGACGCACCGGAGGTGAGTGTGTGTGAAATCAAAGCGTGAATAGCGACCGCCCGCGACTTTATCTGCGTGGTCAGTTATTTCTCCATCCCTCGGGATCACTGTTTTTCGGGATGAAAGGTCCTATGTCCTTTTTTGTACCCCTGACAAAAATTCATGATGATTGGTTGAATAGTTAGGACGTGAAAGCGTAACAAACAAAGAAACTTACTTTCGAATTTACACTTCTAAGATTCCCGCGCGTACAGTTCATATAAAACACTTTTTACGGATTACACGACCGTGGTCATGGCCCCTGCGAAAGGTGTCGAAACGTCGGGAATTCAAAAAACCAAATTAAATAATTTCAAATAAACACCTGAATTAATAATATACGCGCTGTAATCCGAAAAAAAAGAAGTTTTACCCAATTTGAGAAGCTGGATGACGCAATCGGTCTGTGATTGCGGTAGCTAAGCAACTTTCGCAAGAGTCGGACATGAAATGGGTGGCCAAAAATAATATTATCTCAACTTTCTTCGTTCGTCGGAAGGCTCGTTAAACCGTTAGTCGCTGCATTTACAATCGTTAATACCCACCAATTCACATTCAGGCCCATCTTTCCCACTGGGCACTCTGGGCATGTGCCCAGTGCCCCGCGATCGATAGGGGCCCCCTAGTTCCTGCCATATCGTTAAACGATAACGGATGCTTATTACCAAAAAACATATAAGACATATATAGGAATTTCGAAATACTACATGCTTACTAGCTTCTGCATGCAAATAGCTATCCTACCTTGCCCGAATATCAGGCTTTCTGATCTGATTTCAACATGTTTAGATAAATTTAAGTCAAGATCATAGGGGCCCCCAAATGTGCCCAGGGCTTTAAAAAGGTTAAAGACGGCCTTGTTCGCATTGAGCCTGCATGCCTCAGTATCCACCCGTAAGGAAGGCCTGTGCTCCAGTCGTGGGAACAACAAAAATAGCTCAAGATAATTAAATTATGCCCTCATTATCATCAGCTATTTTCCCTCCACACGTTCCAACTTGTTCTACTGGGCAGTTCTACCGTAGAACTAATGGCACTCTTTTTCTCATTAGTTCTATGATTTCATACTTTGTAGTAGCACTAATGTGAAAAAAAGTCTCAGTAGTACTACGGTAGAACTGTCCGGCAGAACAAATGAGAACAAAACGTCACTCTCACCCCATTTCCCGAGAGAACTAGTGGGAACAGAACGCCACACTCACCCCATTTCCTGATAGAACTAGTGGGAACAGAACGCCACACTCACCACATTTCCCGTTTGTCCCCACAGAATCTAACGGACGCCGAAGTACAAATGCTGCTGAGGGACGGCGTCTTAGTAGATGGCAGTCAGATGGTGCAGTTACAAATTGGTGACAATCTCTTGGAGTAATATAGTTGCGATGATATTCAGTGTAGTTTGAGTAAACTTAGCCAATACGTACATCTTGCGCAATGCCATGTTTTACACAAGTCACTAATACTAATGCCTTCCATGTAAACATACTGACTAAGCACTAGTTCAGTATGTTTACACGCCTTTACAAGTTTTAGTAACAAGTGCTAAGCATTAGTAGCTAAGCTCGTGTAAACATGGCATTAGCGATCGCTGTGATGTGACCTATTCATAAAGTGACAAAAGGGTATATCGCGTCAATAATAAAGATGTTTCGGTAACGTAATTAAGTCTTTAAAAGCCATCGGTCATTTATGTATGAAGACTGGCATACCTACCTGTCCGCCATTTTGAAAAAAGTCTGTTTTGGAGGCCTGTGCTAAAAGTGAAATATCTCTGTAAGTATATCACTTACGAGATTTACTGATTACTTTTTGTTTGTAATGACTTGTTCTATCGATTGATTTAGAAAATGTTAGATTTTGTTTTTCAACTTCAAACTCAAATATCTCGGTAAGTATATCACTTACGAGATTTTTTTACTTACGATTGGCACACTTTCATTACAGGCCTCCAAAACCCGACTTTTTTCAAAATGGCGGCGGACAGGTAGGTGTGCCAAAAGCACATGATGCTCTTTGGTATTTTCGTTTAAAACTCAACGTAATTGGGATTATCGTTATCGCATGGCTAATATACTAGATTTCTCATAGACTAATACTAATAATCTATGTTAAGATAAATGTAAGAACTGTTTACTTAAATTTACTTGCTTAAATAAGATTTAGATTGTATGAAAATATAAATGGTGAATTGATTTTTTTTTAATAAATAGTCTAGATGCTAGTTAGTGTTTTATTTGAAGAATGTAGAAGATTGTTTAACAGATAACGCATATAATCAATATGTTAAATGAAAAGAAAGGCGGAGAATTTATAAAGATTTTTAAAATAAGGCGTTTGTTAAAAAAACGGTCAAGAGCGAGTCGGACTCTAGCACCGAGGGTTCCGTCCGTTCCATCATCATTCTGAAAAGTTTACTATTGTGATTATGTTTGAGAATGTGCAAGCAGCGCTCTTTGATATGATACCCCATATGCCCTAGTAGCCTAATTTCGAATTTTTAAGACCCCCTTTCAGTCTCTGTTGCAAAAAAACATATAAATATTTTTATTTCTCATTGCAAAATAGTTGGGCAAACGTCATTACAGAGGCATAAGGTTGATGAGCTGTCAAAGGTGCGAACACATGAACTCGACTGTACCGCGCCATCGCGTGTACATTATTTGCCTATAGCAATGTTTTACGTATGAAACATTTTCTCACATGATTCACAGTCACACACACACTATAATCACAGCAAAGGATATAAACACTACACACAACAATATACCAGATAAAAAACCACCACAATGCGCCGCATAATTATCAAACAATTATCAATTTAATCTGTTAATAATATCGATAACTTATCTATCTCGATAAACATTTCGATTCTGAGATTCATAGCTAATCACTCGTTGTGAAAAATTTGTGGTTACAAATATGTTGATTCCTTGTGTCCCTTGTGTAAGAGCGAAGGATGAAGACGAAGATTATTCAAGGCAACTGGACAAAGATATAAAGCAATGGATTCGGCCGTATGAAACCGTAAGTATATGAGATTTTCCCTCCCGACCCGTCCACTCACTAGACTTTTCCACTGGTGGTGGATGGGTAATTCACGATTACCCCTCTACCCACTACGCTAGTGTAAACCGAGTTAAGTACGTCTAGTAATCGACTAATTTAAAAATTCGATTAATTATTATTATTATTAATTTGTTACAAGCCTTATGAATAAGATGATCGGTTAGTGGTACAGTCGGCGACAATATACACTGGTCTTCAAAACTTAGTACCACTCTTTTGAAATTGCAATTTCAAGTTAGTTTTAAAATAAAAATAGGGTTTTTCAAGAAGGTTATCGATAGTGAAGTTATTATTTATAAATAATATATTTTTAGTCATTTTTATTTCGAAAATATATCTTGTGTATTTTAAAAGTTAATACAATTTTAAGTGTGGTAAAGTTAAGATAAATAATATTAGAAAAAATACTAGAAAAAATCGACTCACCCGTAGCATCTCAGACGGGACTCGAACCCGCACCCTTGGGGTTCCGGCCCAATGCACTGACCAATTATGCTACCGAGTCGCTTTTGAAGGCAAGTGTATATGGAGACAGCCATAACTCTATTATGCGATGTAAGTATGTTTGCGTTTGACGACTCTATGAAATATACTGAGGAGGAGCCTGGCCCTGCGATTGCGGAGGTTAAGCAACTTTCCCTAGGGTCGGTCTTGGGATGGGTGACCAAAAATGTATTATCTCGAGTTGTTGCTTCAGAAGGCCGTTTAGCCGTTGGTCCCGGCTGCATTTGCAGTTGTTAACACCCACCAATCCGCATTGGGCCCGCGTGGTGAGTTACGGGCCATCCTCCTTATCCACCCATAAGGAAGGCCTGTGCCCTAGCAATGTGGACATTAAAAATGTCTGGCATCGATGAAATATACAGGGAGAAAAAAGCAGCCCTTGACGAGTGTCTTGCAGGTTCTTCTCGTTACAAGGTCTCCCGCTTAGGGTTTGCGAACCGATGGCGTAGCTTCTTTGACATTCACAAGTGCTTGATAACATCCTAGCTAGACTGAATAAATGCCAGAGTTTGACTACTGCTTAGTATTTTTTTATTAACACTAATGCCATGTTTACACGATCTTAGCAAGTACTTGTCACTAATACTATGCGTGTAAACATACTGAACAAGTTTAGTGTAGTATGTTTACATGAAAGATATATTTTTAGTGTCCAAAAATATGATTTCATATTGCAGATTATTACAAAATTAATTATATTGCAGGCAATCAAACTCCTTCTGCTTGGGACGGGAGAAAGTGGTAAAACAACTATCATAAAACAGATGAAAATATTACATGTCCAAGGATTTTCCGCTGCGTAAGTATTTTAAAGTATTAATCAATAACTTATGAATTATTCCCAACTGAACACACGCCTGCGCCCCCACGAAGGGTCTGTTGGGAATTTAAAAAAAATCTTGACCAACTGACCCACTGCTATTCCCATCGAACCACATAAATTATATTATAGTCACATAAAAAAACTTAAGTAAATCGCTTTAATTAAAACATAAACATATAAATACATAATATTCTTAATTTTTAACAAAAGAAACAACATTATTAAATATTTCATTGATTACAAAAGTTTTACCGCCTTACCACAAAAGATTTTAAAACACTGTTTAATTTTTAATTTTGAGATTTTAGCATTCACAATGCTATTTTTATACAATACTAAATAATATATTAGAAAAAATACGACTCGCACCAGATCATGTTCTCGGACGGGAATCGAACCCGCGACCTTTGTATATCCGGTCTAATGCTCTGACCGCTGAGCTACCGAGTCACTAGTGGGAACGTCGAATTTCTTCTAGTATATCAACTCTTACGCTGCAAGCCAACCGGATAGCCAACCGGATATCCAAAGGTCGCGGGTTCGATTCCCGTCCGAGAACATGATCTGGTGCGAGTCGTATTTTTTCTAGTATGTTATTTAGTATTGTATAACACTGTTTAATTTAGACACTTTAAATATGATGCTGTCTCTTTCAAATTATATTGTCAAAAAAGTGACAGCAATACAAAAACAGTGTCTAAGTTAAAAACTTGTTAAACTACTTTACTTTGTTTTGTGGTAAGGCTGTTAGTTTTTTCTACGTTTTTACACGACTGCCCAATAAACTGTTTTAACTTTAAAGCTGCATAGTCTGCACACTAGCGCCGCCATTGAAAAAAAAATAGTGCTTAAATAAAGACGAAATTGTGAATTATCTCTCTGTAGTGCACTCCGTACAAGATTGTGGTTCTTTTTAACGCTTAAACAATATTTTCTAGCCTGTCGTTTAGTTAAATGGAGTTTTATTGTTAAAAGTGGCCACTTATCGCAAAAAATCTCCATTAAACTAAACGACAGGATAGAAAATATTGTTTAAGCGATAAAAAGAACCACAAAGCTTCTACGGAGTGCACTACAGAGAGATGATTCACAATTTTGTCTTTATTTAAGCACTATGATTTCTTTTTCAATGGCGGCGCTAGTGTGCAGACTACGCCCTCTTTAACTTCGGTGACTTATTTATCTGCGTGCCACTACCAACTAACTATCCAGCATTCGATGTGTACGGGCTAACTGGCTCATACAATCTATGTATTTTTTAGCGAACGAACAGAAAAGGCGAAGTACATCAGACACAACATCCACGAGTCTATATACGACATTGTGACCAACATGGCGCCGCTCGGCATTTCCCTACAGAACCCTAAAAATGTGCAGGCGCAGCATTACATAAAGCGGTGTGGTCCCGCGGGCCCGCCGGAGTATAACGAAGTGAGAATTCATTTGTTTTTATTTAATTGACTACCTGAGTGGTGCAGTGGTCAACATCTCTACCACGCAAGAGGTCCCGGGTTCGATTCCGGCCGGGCAGAAATTGCAGTGATGAATTTTAATTTCTGTGACGGGTCTGGGTGTTACTATGTATAATAAGTATATATTTAGTAAGTATATAAGTAGTATATCAGTTGTCTAGCACCCGTATTACAAGCTTTGCTTAGTTTGGGTCTAGATGGCGCTGTGTGAAATTGTCCAAGCATTTATTATTATTAATTTACTTACTGGGTTAGCGCATCGGCCCTGCGATTGCAGTGTTCCAAAATACTAACCAAAAATTCCAAAATACTGACCCTATTCAAAATAAATGCCAATTATTTTTTTCATACAAAAATGTAAATCGCATTAATTTTTATTTGGTTGAGTATTTTGGATTTTTTATTTAATAGAAACCTAGACAAATACTGTATCAATCCGAATAACATCACAAGAAGAGTTAATTGTGCTCAAATTGCAAATTTTGGTATTACGTTTGTATGGGAAGCTCACTGTTCGCCAGACTCTTCATTTGATGTAATATCCAGCAACTGATAAATATTTTAAATCACAGAAGTTATGAGGTTCTCTGTGTGAGAAAAAAAAACACCAATTTCATAGGTAAGGACCTAATAGTAAAAATGAATGATGGCCAAATACTTAAACTGATCTTACAATTAAGGCCACCCTACATTCAAAAATGTTGTCAGATTTGACAGAAACTATGAAACTGACAGCTTCCTTAAAGTTACTGAGAACTTAACTAAAGAATTTAGCTAAGAAGCCTTTAAGGGGCTGACATGAGTCAACTAGCGCCGCCAGTCGATTTTATTTTTTTTATTCTAAATAAGCCCAATTTCTTAAAAAAGGAATCAGTCAAGGTTTTGTTAATAACGTCTAATATTTATTGAATAACTTTACACAGTTTTAAAAGGCATTCAAACAGTTTAAAACGCGATTTTGTTAAAAGTGGCCACTGTTGGTTCAAACCCGTTTTTAAACTATTGCACGCATTTTGTAATGTTGTAACGTTATTCAATAAACATTAGACGTCATTTACAAGACCTTGACTGATTCCTTTTTTAAGAAATTGGGCTTATTTAGAATAAATAAAAAAAAAATCGACTGGCGGCGCTAGTTGGCTCATGTCAGCCCCTTAAGTATTTGTGATTGGCGAAAAATGGACGTGTAAGTATGTATGGAGAAGCATTTTAAAAAACTCAAGGAATGGAAAGTAGTGATATTAATGAACCTACAAAATTTCAGGTATATTTCGATTATGTAAGACATCTGTGGAAAGACGCTGGAGTGAGGGAATGCTTCAAACGATCTCATGAGTACCAGCTCATTGACAGCGCGGAATAGTGAGTATCTGAACAATATACTACTGAAAATAGGACCTTTCCCATTACATTAGAGCACAAATTGCTTTAGAAAAAAATATTAAGCCTTCTGCTCATGCACATAAGTCACAACTACATACTACTGAAAAAGAACCTTATCTCATTACATTAGAGCACAAATTGCCTTAGAAATAATATTAAGCTTTCTGCTCATGCACATAAATCAAAACTACGTTATTTTAGTACCTTCCTATCCTAAAGATATTAACAATCTGTTATTGCAAAATAGGACCTTTTTGCATTGCGTTAGAGCACAAACAAAGTTAAGTGAAGAAATATTTGAGTCGTATTTGTCAATGAAAATAATTCCATATCTCCTTACTACGTTAAGTTCGAATCCAAACATAGTAAAGAGAAAGAAATATAAAATGGGAGTCCCAAGTTGTGCGGGTTCGAGTCCCGTCTGAGGTACACGGGTGAGTCGATTTTTTCTAGTGTTTTTTCTAATATACAACATGTTACAAAAATACCCCTAATGCCGAATATGGTATATACTATATAGGGACCATCAAACTGAACAACTTTTACTATGAGACTAACTCTGAAATCGCGAAAAAAATCAGCTGTTTCATACAAAAATTAAAATAAAAAATATCAAAATGTATGAAACAGCTGATTTCTTTTTCGCGATTTCAGAGATGGTCACATAGTAAAAGTTGTTCAGTTTGATGGTCCCTATATAGTATATACCTACCATATTCGGCATTAGGGGTATTTTTGTTATTTTTGTTACAAAAATACCCCTAATGCCGTATGTGGTATATAGTATATACCACATACGGCATTAGGGGTATTTTTGTAACAAGTTGTATTATAAAAATAACATTGCGAAAAATCTCAATTTAATAATCATAATTTGTTATTTTTGCTGTGGGTGGATAGGAAATAGGAATCAAATTTTATGTAAATAGTTCAATTTTTTTGTGAATCTACCCTCATATTTTCGGAAAGCTAGGTACATTCAATCGACATTAAAAATAATGGTGAAACATTTTTGGAAATGAATCCAATATTTTTTGTGGTGCACTATTTTACTTTTTACGGATACGAGTGCTAAGTATCAATAAAAAGTTTTATTTCAAATTATTTTTAATTATTTTTATGATAAACTGTCCCATTTTCAAAAAACATGAATAATAATTATATTATTTATGGTTTATTTAAGGCAAGGCAATTCACGAAATCTACTCTTTCATTATCTCTTTTGATTATTGCATAGCTTTAATTGTCGGTTCGCCGGAAAGAAGTACATATATATATATTTATTATTTCTGGAATACTGGATCATTTTATTAAAAATGTACTCGGTTATAGTGTTAGATTAATAAAAAAAGTCCTTTTTACATAAAATATCATATCACTGTCGTCGTTGAAAATTACGAAACCTGACGATTGGAAGTTTATTTTTATAAGTTTTTATGGTGTAGTTTTTTTTACAGAGTTACCAAGTCATTTTTCAACATTCTCTTCGGTTATTGTGTTTCTTTGTTTCTTTTTCAGTCTACAGTAATTTTTGTGAAGTAGAATTCTACATCAGTTCTTCACATTTGAAGCTCAAAAATCAATCTTTTCATCAGATCGTGAATTGGCGTCGCCTTAAATTCTAAAGTATTATTATGCCTCAGTTTTTTAGATAGACTAGATCTCGTCGAGAAGCCTGATTACGTGCCGTCTGACGCTGACATCCTGAGATGTCGTCAAAAGACCACTGGCATACAGAAGATTGAATTTAAAGTCAAGGCGAGTTAAACAGTAAATAAATAAATATAAATATTTGACAACATCACATACATTGCTCCGATTCCAAAGTAAGTAGCTAAAGCACTTGTGTTATGGAAATCAGAGACAACGGTGGTATCACAAACACCCAGACCTGAGTCAATATAGAAAAGTTCGTTTTTCTAAATTGACCCAACCGGGGATCGAACCCGGGACCTCAGAGATGGCGACACCTTGAAAACCGGTGTACAAAGCCACTCGACCACTTAGGTCGTCAAACACACAGTACTTTATTTAATGAGTTAGGTAGGTATTAACTCGTTTAGTTTGAACTTATTATTAGAAATCAAACACTTTTTACGGATTACAGTGCGAATATTATTTATTCAGGTGTTGTTTTAGATATTTAGTTTGTATTTATTGGCTATAAAATAATTTAATAAAATTGAATACATTTTTATAAAGTTTCGAGCGGGTAATTTCATAAAAGTATGAGCAGCCTTTTTGCTTTAGTCCTCCCGTGACCACGGCCCCTGGAAAAGTGTCGAAACGTCGGGAATTCTAAAAACCAATAAATACAAACTAAATAATTCTAAAACAACACCTGAATTAATAATATACGCGCTGTAATCCGTAAAAAGTGTTTTATTTCTAATGCACTGTACGCGCGAAAGTCTTGGAAGTGTATATTTGAACTTATTATTTGTACTTTTATGTATTCTGTGACTCATCGGCAATTTTTACTTTATTTGATGGTCACGTTGTGGCTTTGAGACCTAATTTAGTTTGCTGTCTGTAGGTAGTACCTAAATATTATTTTTAATGTAGGTAGGTACTTCTGTTTGTGGGACTTAAAGTGAGTTCTTTTTTTTTAGGTACCTAAATCAATGCACGGTGGCAATCAAGAGTTTTGGATGTTCGACGTCGGAGGACAGAGGGGAGAGAGGAAAAAGTGGATACAGGTTGGTAATTTGTCGTTTATTATAAAGTTAATAAATAGCCAGTGCTCTTCTTTTTAATGTTTAAAATAAGAGCGGCAGTATTTATCTCTAAAATGTACATAAGTACACACGACAGCACGTCAGGTTATACAGTTAAACTGCGAAAACAGCTTTTATTACGTAGGGCATAAAGGCGGTCTCAAGGTCAACATGTATAGTCTGAGGTGCCGTCGTGTGTACTTAGCTAACTTATATCACGAAAGATATGAGCAAACTACCTACAAAAACAACAAGATTATATTATATCAAAAGGTTGAAGCATAAGCTGTTTTGTTAAGGGGCTGACATGAGCCAACTAGCGCCGCCAGTCGATTTTATTTTATTTATTTTAAATAAGCCCAATTTCTTAATAAAGGAATCAGTCAAGGTCTTGTGAGAAACGTCTAATGTTTATTGAATAACGTTACAACATTACAAAATGAGTGCAATAGTTTAAAAACGGGTTTGACCCAACAGTGGCCACTTTTAGCAAAATCGCGTTTTAAACTGTTCGAATGACTTTTCAAACTGTATAAAGTTATTCAATAAATATTAGACGTTATTAACAAAACCTTGACTGATTTATTTTTTAAGAAATTGGGCTTATTTAGAATATATAAAATAAAATCGCCTGGCGGCGCTAGTTGGCTCATGTCAGCCCCTTAACTATTTTAATACAGTCAACGGCACCTTGGTGTATCACAAGATGTCCAATTTCCACAGTAAATGGTGAAAAAGTTCAAAATTAATTGGAGTTTTTTTCACAGTTTTGTATAACTTGATGTGTTGCTAACTGTACAAAGTATATACTTTTATACAAATACTGTACAAATTATATAGTTAATTTAGTTTGTGTTTTAGAATTATATTTATCAAACAGGTATTTGAAGGCATCCACGCCATTTGGTTCTTGGTGGCTTGCAGTGACTTTGACCAGAACCTCAGAGAGGAGACCTCGCAGAACCGGCTGCAAGAGGCGTTGGAACTGTTTGAAGATGTCTGGCAGAGCAGGTATGATGTGTAGAATAATAGAGGAAAGTTTAAGTGAAAGCCTAGTTGTTTTAGGTACCTACTAGTTGAATGTCATTATCATAAATAAAAGTCTATTGAAGAATCCCTCATTTAAAAAAACAATAAAAATACACTCTTAAAAGTAAACTAATAGTAATGTATTTATAAAGATTTTTTTTCTTTGTATCTCGGCATGGGTTTCAATTGGACGAATGGCACAAATATTTTTTTTATTCAGTAATTCGTCCCATTGGGAAAAAAAAATTGATATTTTCGATTTTATTTTTTGTATGAAACAGCTGATTTTTTTTTCGCTATTTCAGAGTTGGTCCCATAGTAAAAGTTGTTCAGTTTGATGGTCCCTATATTCCATATTCGGCTGTAGGGGTATTTTTGTAACATGTTGTATAGGAGAATAAAGAAACACATTAATTACAAAGGCAAAGCAATAGAAAAGGTGACAGGAATAGAGCAGAAAGTTAAGAACATAGTATAGATATAAACATAGTATAAACACTACACAGGATAATAAAGTATAATAAAACTATACAAGGATGGGCCTATCCTTGACAAACATCCTAAAGTCTCTTTTTGTTATCCCTGAGACAAAATGACGTTTCGAATTTTTCGTATTGCACATTTCGTTTCTTAGCAAGTTATTCTTTAGTAATTGAATATTAATTTAATCTGAACCAGAATCATAAAAACAACATCAATCGTAATAAAATTATTAAAGGCTGAGTTTTCAATGCATCGATAACATTTATTCGTTTGATAACGTATTATACCGCCAAATTGAAAATTTTAGTCTGACTGTAAAATTTTTTGAATACCTACATTTTTTTTATTTGTTTTATAATTTAACTGACTGATATCTGTTATCTGAGAATTGAAAAATCAGCCCTAAAACACTTTTAAAAGGCAGATAAAGCTGTCGCTTCTGTGTCTCTAATAAAAAACTTTAATAGAAGATTTTGATTTAAACCTAAATAGTTAAACGAGTAAACAAGTACCAAATTTACAAGACAATAAGGATCAGCGACTGGTTTGAATCCTAAAGTTTTATTGATATAATATAAAAACATATTCATAGCTATGAACCCTAGTGAAAGATTTTTTGAAATCCGTTTAGAAATGGTTGAGTTATAAGGGTTTAAAGGAAATGCCAAGCTCAATGCAATATGTGCGATATCACGTACAACGTAAGGTTCGCGTACGTGGCGGATGAGGTCATAAGGAGGATTAATATAATATAATATGTATGTTAGTCTGAAGGGTATTTATTATATGGGCCTAGTATTTTAACACCTGATATTGTAGATGCCTGAAATAAACGATTATTATTATTATTATTATTATAAGGACCCCCAAAATAACAGCAACTTCTCAGGTTTAAAAGATATCGTGAAATTTTTTTCACAATTAAATATGTGGTGGCATAAGCTTTCTGATAAGCCACTTAACAAAAATCGTCGCTGATCTTCATTCTAAAATTAATTTATTTCCAGATTCCTTATCTCAGCCGGTTTGATCGTGTTCTTAAACAAACAAGATATTTTGGAACAAAAAATATCGCAAGGGCGCAGTATTGCACCCTACTTTCCCCAGTATACTCAATACCAGGGTTCCGGGGATGAGTATACTAAAACTAAGACGTTCATCAAGAGTATGTTTATGGTGAGTATTTTGTAATATACGAGTATACTTACTTACCTAACCTATATTTTTAAAGGAGGTAGTCAAGAGCGAGTCGGACTCGCGCACCAAGGCTGCCGTACCATCATTCTGAACTATTTTACAAATAAGGGAGAAATAGGAATATTTCTATTTTTTTGCCACATGGACTGAACCCGGTACGGAACATCGTTGCAGATGTTTGACAATCGATAAAGATGAAATATTATACAACATGTTACAAAAATACCCCTAATGCCGAATATGGTATAATAGGGACCATCAAACTGAACAACTTTTACTATAGGACCAACTCTCAAATCGCGAAATACATTTTGATATTTTCGATTTTAATTTTTGTATGAAACAGCTTATTTTTTTTTCGCGATTTCAGAGTTGGTCCTATAGTAAAAGTTGATCAGTTTGATGGTCCCTATATAACATATTGGGCATTAGGGGTATTTTTGTAACATGTTGTATCATAAACTAATTTTGGATTTATTGCATTTCACAATGCTATTTTTATATTAAGATAAATAAATACTAGGAAAAATCGACTCACCCGTAGTCCCTCCCGTCTGATGTGCTACGGGTGAGTCGATTTTTTCTAGTATTTATTTATCTTAAGGCGCGGTATGTAGTGAAATGTGTTCTTTGAAAGCATAGTACCGGACTTCTAAAAAGATTTCCTTCGTTATATTTTAGTATGTGTAACTTCAGTCCTTTAACTAAAAATATACAGAACAGAAACACGATTGGTAATACTTTTCTGTTTTTAAATTTTGCTTTTTATTTTGAAAATAACCAAATATTTGCAAAACTATGCCGAAACTAAGCAATTAAAATACTGTATTCGATACTTCTCCGTCAAACTGATTTTATGACCGAATATTTTAGCGATACGTTTATTATTTCAAATAACTACTATCTACGAATAAATTCGTGATTTTTTTGCCTAATCTGCCAAATCTGTCTCGCTCCCGCGCGCGTCTTTTTCTCATTGCTATCTCACTTTAGTGAAGGAGCGCCTTAATATAAAAATAGCATTGTGAAATGCAAAAAATCTTAAATTCATTAATAGCCCGAATAAGTAACAAAAAAATTGTTCCAGGACATAACAACAAAGAAGCGCGCGCGTAATAACCAGGTCTCGAGCCCGGAACGGTTCGTGGTGCTAGAGGCGAGTCGACCCCGCGAATGCTATTTTCACTACACCACCGCGACAGACACGGACAACGTCCGAACTGTGTTTAGGGATGTGCATCAGATGATACTCACTCATATACTCAATAATATTGGGGTTTATTAATTTAATAAATAAATATTTATTTAAAAATATTACTTTTTATTTTTTATTAAACCACAAAATACTAGGTTAGGTATACTACTCGTTCACTTCATGATTGCCGCTACCTCCCGGCCCGCCTCGTCATACCGCACCCCCTGCGTCGCCTTTCTAGTACGGCTAGCAACGCAAAGCTTAATTTTTGTTTCTGTTGATTTAATCATTAAATTCGTTATTTGTTTTGTTATAATGATTAAAAGTGTAAAGTTTCTACATAATGGCGAACCTAACTTGTTATATAAATTGATGACACTCTTTGAACAAGAAAAAAATGATAAACAGTTGAAAAACATGATTCCTTTTTTGTCTACAGTACCGTTAGCTGTGACGTCATAACGGTCGTCGACGGCAATCACGAAGTGAACGCATAGTACAGTATGTAAATTAACTAAATGCAATCCTTTTGACCGGCTGTGAGTAGGTTGAGAAGAATCCAACAATACAATGTTTGTTAAAATTTAAACTATTTTCAAAGATATATAAAAACGAATTGCATTTTCGAAAAAAAAAATTATTAGAATAAACTACATCGGGATTTACACCATGTACCTGTTTATTTTTGAGACTCCGATATTTCGGCGCAGTTGCATGCGCCATGGTCATGGAAGAACATGAAGAAAGTACATGGTGTAAATCCCGATATAGTTTATTCTAATAACGTTAATTGACGGAAATTAAAATATTTTTTTTGCTCAAAAACAAATCCGGTTTTTTCAATGTTTTGAGTTTAACTTAGGTATGAAATTAATTAGTAAGATACTTACTTATATTTTACGAAATAAAATTTATCGTTTTGTGGGTAGATAAAAAAAATTAAGGACTTGTTGCGAAATTCCATTTATAGATATTCTGAGTAAAAATATTATTTATTCGTAAATCAAGAAAAGACTTAGAAAACGAAAAAGAAGAGAGATATGACGGACTACATAAGTGCGTATGTCATTCAATCTTAAAATTAAATTTAAGCATGAACTTTGACGTCCAAGTTTCTATGAAACTAAATCGTTCAGCCCTGAAAAGGGCTACGTTAATATTTATTTAAAAAAAATCAACATTATTATACAATATTCGGCAACAACTCAACTACAACATCGCGCTCGTCAGGTCTTGTTCCTGTTTTGACTCGTATGGTACATATTCAGAGCCTTTATTCCTTCCACGTTCGCGTGCTTCGCCAGTTCCCCGGGGAGAAGCAGTCTCACCGCTGATTGGATCTCTTGACTTCCCATAGTAGTCTTCTTCGCGTGAACCACGAGCCTGCTAGCTTCCACCGCTATCCTCTCAAGCATATCACTCACAAAATTGTCCATAATCAGCATACTCTTCTTTGATATCCCCAGATTCTTGTCTTGAGTCACTGATCGGAGGAGTTTGTATATGTATATGGCGAATGACTGGTAGTTCTTCTTAACCTTCTTTGATTTTGATATCGGCTTCTCTATAGGCTTTTCTATAGGCTTCAACGCCTTCTTGGGTACTTTAGGCGGCGCCATGATTTTTTCTTGTTAGATTAATTTTGTATTGGAAATCGGACGATTTTTATTGTTGCGAATTTTATAGGTTTTGATGTATCGGAAATAGTGGATGTTTTAGCTGATGAGTCTTATTTTTGTTTTAATTAAAGAGGGTAATTACTGGATATTTTTTGTTTCTGTCAGGTTTTTCTGAAATGCGATACATTTATTTATATTGATGTGAAAAAGATTTTTCTTGGAAAATTCAATACTTAACCTAATTTTTACTTAAGGAAATTGTGAATTGGATTCTTGTTAAAATTCTAGTGCAACAATCAAGTAGATTTACTTCAACGACTAATATTCAAAACTACCTACCCACTAATAAAATTGATAGCATCCATATAAATATGAGGCACAGCCGCAGTGCGCCATTTGCCGTCCGCCCATCACTCGCTGCAGTCAAAAATTAAAAAATCAAAATGACAGGTCGCGGAAAAGGCGGGAAAGGTTTAGGCAAAGGAGGCGCGAAACGCCATCGAAAAGTTCTTCGCGACAACATCCAAGGTATCACGAAGCCTGCTATCAGAAGATTGGCAAGAAGAGGCGGTGTGAAAAGGATTTCTGGATTAATATACGAAGAAACGAGAGGCGTTTTAAAAGTATTCCTAGAGAACGTCATCCGCGACGCGGTCACGTACACGGAACATGCGAAGAGGAAGACTGTGACGGCAATGGATGTGGTCTACGCTTTGAAGCGGCAAGGACGGACGATATACGGCTTCGGAGGTTGATTTGGTGTTGAATAAGTTGTTGATTAGTTTTATTGGGGAATTTTTATATTTGCGAGACTGACAAAGCCCTTTTCAGGGCTGCAATAAATCTAGTTTCATAGAAATAACGTCATTATACTCATAATTATTAGAAAAAAAAGCTAGCAGTTAAAATGATGTGATTAATTTGACTCGTTGCAGATAGGCATTAATATTATGTAGGTTTTAGGATTTAGGTTGGTGTTATTTTTTAAAATGCAGTTCTTACATGAGGAGCTCGTTGGCGCAGTGGCTTAGCGCCTGGCCCAGCGATTGCGGAGGTTAAGCAACTTTTGCAAGGGTCGGTCATGGGATGGGAGAGCAAAAATGATACTGATGTAGAATTCTACTTCACAAAAATTACAATAGACCGAAAAAGACAGAGAAACACAACAACCGAACAGAATATTGAAAAATGGCTTGGTAACTCTGTAAAAAATCCTGAATAACACCATAAAAACATATAAAAATAAACTTCCAACCATCAGATTCCGTACTTTTTAACGACAGTCATATGATTTTTCATGTAAAAAGGATAGAATAGGATGATCCAGTATTCCAAAAATCAATAAAAATGTACAAAATACCATATTCTAAAGATATAGTGAAAAAGTAAATTTTGTAAACTGCCTTGCTTTAAACAATATAATAAAATCTATACAAAGTTGCTTGGCTTTATCATTCAAGTTTTCATTGCTATATCAAATGGAGGTAGTGGTAGCTTTTCAATAATTAATATAAAACTGCCTATAAGTCAAAACTTAAACCAAGGGGGGATTAGAAATAAAACTTTTTACGGATTACAGCGCGTATATTATTAATTCAGGGAGGGTACTCTAAGCTCTAAGTAATATTGAAGTAATGTTGTCATAGAGACAGAGTGTGTGTTACTTTTGATAGTCAGAGTAAGGGGGCTGGTGTTCTTTTGGGTGGGGATATCCACTAAGTGGGGATATCCATCTGTAAATATACATATAAGTTGGTACGATCTCAAACCAGCACAACCATCGCAATGGCCCGTACGAAACAGACCGCTCGCAAGTCCACTGGTGGGAAAGCTCCGAGGAAGCAACTAGCCACAAAAGCCGCTAGAAAAAGCGCTCCAGCGACAGGCGGAGTGAAAAAACCTCACCGCTACCGCCCTGGAACCGTCGCCCTACGAGAAATAAGAAGATACCAGAAAAGCACGGAGCTTTTGATTAGAAAACTACCTTTTCAAAGGCTTGTGAGAGAAATAGCTCAAGATTTCAAGACTGATTTGCGCTTCCAAAGCTCGGCTGTGATGGCGCTGCAGGAAGCCAGTGAAGCGTATCTCGTTGGCTTGTTCGAGGACACCAATCTTTGTGCCATCCACGCGAAGAGGGTCACGATTATGCCGAAGGATATCCAGCTGGCCAGAAGGGTTAGGGGCGAGCGGGCGTAAGCAGGTTTGGTGTTAGACGCGGCGAGAGCGAAGTTTTGACAAAGCCCTTTTCAGGGCTGCAATTCGGGTTTCATTAGACATTACGTCATTATGACTGTGTTTGTACGTATTATTAGTATTTATCAATATCAATAATGAGAAAAGCCCCTCATTACCTACCCACGTCAGTAATATATACTTACTTTTCATATAGGCCTGCCATCACCTAAATTACGGACCATGGACAAAAACTTCAAAAACCCCGGACATGTGTAAAATTATTTACCCGGACGCACTTGAATTTTTTTTTTTACAGTAAACTAAAAACATCGTTATCATATTTACAGATACTATTTTTTTACGGACACTATTTAAAAACTCCTCCCGGACGCCCTACAAACTCGGGAAAACCAGGACAGGATAACATTGCAAAAGTATTTTAAATGAAAAGATTTAGTGAAATAAAAACTTTTTATTTTTATTTTTACAACAAATAATGGTATGATATGACGTATTGATTACATCTTGAAACAAACAAATGCAGTCCTTAAAGGGACTTTGTCAATCAGGCCATTCCTTCGACCTTCATCAAAGTGAAACCACAGCTTCAAACTATCCACCGCCCTTCATGGTCTTCTTCGGCAGCAGCTGAGGCTGTATAGAGGGCACGACACCTCCCTGCGATATGGTCACTCCAGTCAGCATTCTGTTCAGCTCGTCGTCGTTCCTGATCGCAAACAGTATGTGTCTTGCGCCCATTCTTTTCTTCTCCTGCTCTTTGGCAGCGTTTGCGGCTAGCTCCAGAATTTCTGCTGCCAGGTACTCCAAGGCTGCTGCTAGGTAGATGGGTGCTCCACCGCCGATCCTTGGCGCGTAGTTCCCTTTGCGAAGAATCTTATGTATCCTGCCTACTGGGAACTGAAGGCCGGCGCGGGACGAGCGGGTCTTGTTCTTCTTTACGGGTGGAGTCATAGCTGTCGAATAACGAGATGGGGAATGGGTGCAGTTTAAAAGGAAATTGATGAGCCGCAACTAGTGAAAATGTGTATGTTATCTCACTCGTACAAAACTTCATAATTAGAATTTGCATAGTAGATACTTGTGCTTTCTATTATGTTTTTATGACTAGCGCTTATTTTATTTAAAGAGTCCGGCGAACCGAGAGCATCCCATACAAACGTAATATCAAAATGATTTGAAATTTGAGTTTAATTAACTTTTCTTGTGATGTTATTTGGATTAAGACAGTATTTATCTAGGTTTCTATTAAATAAAAATTCCAAAATACTAACCCAATTCGAAATAAATGCCAATTACATTTTTTCATACAAAAATATAAATCGCATTAATTTTTATTTGGTTTAGTATTTTGGATTTTTTTAAAAGATGCACCGTAACTTAATGAGCAGTTTTTCGGTACTGTACAGCCTGTCTAGTGTAGTATATACATAGAAGTCTTTGGGTAAGACCTCAAAAATAAAACAACAGCATGGTATAGGGAGACTGAATTGAGATATCGATGTTTGAGGAATGGCGTTAATAGATATTTTTGATATGAATGCGGGTTGATAATCGGGGGCGACTGGAATTGGCAGGGTACGCCAACCTTTACAAATACCTAGTGTAAAAATTATAATGGTATGTACACACGACAGCACCTCAGACTATACATGTTGACCTTCTTCTTCTTTTTTTGTTATGGCAATCTACTTTCCTCTTGGAAGTAATTTTTGCCAGTGTCAAGTGTTAAATAGTTCAGTGGTAGATATTGTTTAATTTTTCATTAGAATGCGGGTGCATCTCATTCCAATGCTGCTTGGAGCATTTGGCACCAAGTATATCAAGACAGTTTACTCGGTTAGTTCTGCCGAGGAAGCCACCACTTCAATAAAAGTCTCAGCTTCACACAACCAAGATCGCGCCTATTTCAATTATCCCACATATTGTTCAGTTGCGTAGACACTTGTACCATATAACTGCACCAATTTTAAGACACAATATCCATTATGAATCAATTTGAAAATAATTAAAATAGACACCAAACCGAACTCGACAAAATGGCGCCAAAAAACTCCATGTTGACCTTGAGACCGCCTTTATGCCCTATGTAATAAAAGCTGTTTTCGCAGTTTAACTGTATAACCTGACGTGCTACGTGCTAGAACAGCTTTTATTACGTAGGGCATAAAGGCGGTCTCAAGGTCAACATGTATAGTCTGAGGTGTCGTCGTGTGTACAATCGAGCTCTTAATATGTTGACATTTATTACAAAGATTTAGGTTGATGAACTGTCAAAGGTGCGTACCTACATATTATTGAACTCGACTGTACCTATTTTTACATACTAGCTACGTACATTCAGCCGCACGTCAAGCTACAGAAAATAATAAAAAATCTCTAATTAATTTTTACCCTTAATGTTGCATTTCTGTTTTAAAATTGATTGAAGTTCATTACCTACGTAAATATTTAATAATTTAGGTATGAAAATTAAATAATTTATTTACATACGTAGGCGTAGGAAAAATTCGACTTGCCCCCAGATGAACAGGTCATTTCTCAGAAGGGACTCGAACCTGCGACCTTTGGGAAGCTGAAGTCGATTGCCCTGTTGTGGAGCAGCGTGCCGTTGACTGAAAATAAAGAAAGTACTACGCGTTCACTTCGTGATTGCCGTCGACGACCGTTATTACATCGCAGCTAACGGTACTGTAGACAAAAAAGTAATCATGTTTTTCAACTGTTTTTCATTTTTTCTTGTTGAAAGAGTGTCATTGATTTATATAACAAGTTAGGTTCGCCATTACGTAGGATAGGAACTTTACTCTTTTAATCATTGTAACAACACAAATAACGAACGTAATGATTAAATCAACAGAAACAATAATTAAGCTTTGCGTTGCTAGCTGTACTAGAAAGACAAGGGCCGGGAGGTAGCGGCAATGATGAAGTGAACGCGTAGTACAATATTTTTGTTCTTTAACAGAAATAACTGAGTTTCAGTCCTTGTAGCCAATGTCACGTTTGCAAATCTTTGTGTTGCCTAGAGGTTGTTTATTAGGATTGACATAAATTTCGCTAACCATCGATAATAAAATAATGGTATTTTTCCAAAGCGCAGTGATGGCGAATTTGCAAATATGTGACTTAAATGCCTAGGATAGGGGATGCAGGATAAAGAAAATTGTTATATTTTCTCAAAAATACTGTACGTACCTAAGTGTTACTTAATAATAGAATTTTGTTAAAAAATTTCACCTTTTCCCCCCAATCTAACAAAATGTATGAACAGGTTATCGAACCCTGCGCCAGCTGTGTGCGCAGCTGCGCGCGACCGTTACGGCGCGCACGCGCCACCCCACGGTAAGAGCGGGACGGTAAAGGCAGGTGAGACGCATGCGAAACTGAGCGAATTGCTGAAATGCCAATGGTAGAAAAATATGTTCTTTTTATCCGATTACGGCGAAGCAAAAAGGAGGGTTATGATTTTGACCGGTATGTACTTGGATGTTATGTAATGTTCATCTGTTCCCTCTTATCTTCTAAACTACTTATGATTTTGACAAATTAGATATCGTCCGCTAGGATATGTGACGTCACATTAAATATATTATGGCGCCCTCTAAAAGACTTATGCCCGTTTGCACTAAACTTAAGAATCGCCTAAGTCTTTACCTAACTACAACTTGACCAAATTAAACGGTGTCATTAACTTAGCTTTTGAATGGGGTTAGTATTTTAGATTTTTAATTTTATAGAAACCTAGATAAATACTGTTTTAATCCGAATAACATCACAAGAAGTTTTAATTATGCTAAAATTGCAAATCACACAGAATATATAATAGGTATTACGTTTGTATGGGAAGCTCACTGTTCGCTGGCGTCTTAATAAAATCTTTGGATTGAAACGATCGAGAGTATTCTACTGAACTTATTAAACAATTGCTCAGTTATATTATTGTTGATGTTATGTCCAATAATAACACCAAAATTATTATTATCTCTATCTATGTCCGTCGGTAGGCATTCCTCAAAACAAATTCTAAGTATTCCACCCCTCTACAAAAACCGTTCTTCCGTTCGCTTCATTCAATAATTGCATAACAGGATAAACTTATCTATTTTGAACCTTAAGCCATCAACATTAGTGTCCAACTGTTCACACCTTGAATTCAAAATGAAGTAAAAATACTGTCGCTTTTCAATGCATCTTATGTCTATGCAATAAGGTTGTTTTTGTTGTCGGTTGCAAACAGCGCGTGCCATTTGCTAGGGTGCATGTGCGCTCCTTACTCGACCCTATTCGTTTTTCAAAAAGGGATTCCTCAACAGTTGTCGTAAAACCGTTGGCGATTCAACACGCTTCTAGTAATAATTACTATAAATAATATAACGAAACTAAATGTAATTTAAGAAATAAGTTTTTGTGTAATGTGAATAGTGTTTTAACATAAGTTAGTGTAAATAAGTGAAAAATTATTATTCCGTCACGCTTAGAAAAGCACCCTTAAAGGAGACATGGTCTAGCGCACAAACACAAGACACGGGGAAAATATACGCTTAAAATGGAATCTCCCAAGATAGTTTACAAATATTATTCTAACCCGGCATTTTGCGCTCAAAGCGAAGTGGTTTTCCAAAAACAATGTATAAAAAAAATGGTCACACCAGACAGGAAAAGAATGCCACCGCTAGGAGCAAATTCGCCACGAAAAATGGATTTGGCAAACAGGATTTTGAGGACAGATATATCTGACAATCCTTTGAGGATGTCCCCGGCTGGGAGACTCAGAGATGAACCGCCGGAGCTGCCACCAAAACCGCCTAAATTCCTGAATAGAAGCTTCCAAAGACAATCGTCGTTGGTGTACAGGACAACAAGATCTGCAATGAGATGTAGAACTCGGAGTGAAGACTTGGAAATGGCCCAATTAAAGCAGCAAAGAAGGTCGAAGTATGATAGGAACGCTGAAAGCGACGATGGCTTAGAAGACAGCAGGTTAAAGCATAGATATGAAGTTATTCAGGATGATTACGAAGATCTAATGGATTATTCCCCTACGAAGAAGAGGATAATAGAAGCAAAAGCAGAAGAAGTGGAAGAATATAACGTAGATGGTCCTGATGACCATGAAATGAAAGAAATACCAGCTGAAATTGTGAAAACCGTTAATGGTAAGACGCTGAGGTACGCGATAGTGCCTTCAGATGATGAAGAGCCAGTTAAAAAAGCTAATGTAACCTTCACATCGCCTGGCATGAGTCGGAAGAATTTGATAGCAACGCAGAAACTCCATGAGTTGCTATCTACGCCGAGAAAGTTAAAAAGCTACGCTAGCCAGCCCTCTATTCACATGACGCCAAATAAATCTTTAGATAGTCCCCAAAGATACATGACGCCTAAGAAAATGGTATCAAGCACCCCAACCCAAGGAGTGACACCTTCTAAATCTTGTGCTAACTTGACAATATCCAGAGGGAATGTAACAACTTCACCGATATCCCCAAAAGCTCAACAGAAGTTAAATTATGGTCTGCCAGAACGACAGGATGTGTTTGTGACGAGTTTTAGAGAAAAGAGCAGAGAAAGGAGTTTTGATGTAGACAGGAGAGAAGTTAGCAGGGAGAGTAGGAGAGACTACGACAGGAGAGGGAGGGAGCAGAAGGATAAAACAACAGCTGTCATTATACCAAGGTAACTCATACACAACACACACTATGGCGCTTTACGAAACCACGTTATTGTAAAAGTAGCAAAATTCAACGAAAAGGCCAAAAAAAGACATGATTGACATGACATGACAAAAATGATTGACTCAATTCGTATAAATGACCGCAAATTAAGGTACCCAGCTTTAAACGCTTCCCTTTTTACAGGGTAGCCCCTCTCCCTGAACCTTCAGAGTACTCTGAAACAACCTACAAATCCTTCACAACACTGAAACCGACTAACGCAGCGCCGCTCACAATAGCAGCGCTCATGCTCACTCTCTGCGGCGCGCTCACCACCGGACTCAGCTTCAACATGATGTATACTGTGAGTATATTCATCACTCTTCTGAAAGAAAGAAACAAAGAAATCGGAGTAGGTATAAGGTCTTTGACGGATCTAAAACTGAGCTAATGCTATGTCATTCAGTATAGCAAGCAGCACTCATGATCACTCTCTACGGCGCGTTTTTTCTGAGCTTTTTCTGTGAGTAAATCAATATCTGCCTAGTAAAAAGTCCTTATTTTGAGTTCTTGTTTTTGAGGCGTTTCGGATAAGTACACACGACGGCACTTCAGACTATACATGTCGACCTTGAGACCGTCTTTATGCCCTACGTAATACAAGCTGTTTACGCAGTTAAACTGTTTAACTTAACGTGCTGTCGTGTGTACCTACCAACTTATATAGTCTCAAACTTTGTATAAGTAAGTTAGGTACATGGGTGCCCCTTATATTGCATAATATTAATAATCCTATTTTGAAAATCCATAACAGACTTGTCGTAACGTTAATTTAAAAACATATACGCATATCTAGCATAACAAATAAAATCTATAATAAAAATATTCTTTTTAAATACATTACATTTTAAACTTATGGATTTTAATGATTATGTGATTTAAAGTTTAGGCGTTTTTATTATAGGCATTTTCAATTATGCATTCTAATATAGACCTAGGTACGTACCTCTTTAATTACAGATTCAAAACTACTTAAGTATGTTTTGTTTGATTATCATGTGATTCTGATCTTCGTTCCAGCTGGGCCGTCGCTACTACTTAGATTTCGGGGTGCTCGCTGGCTTCACCTGCTTCGTGCTGGGACTGCTGGGCTTCCGCTCTAGGAGGCAACACCTACTGCCGAACAGGAACTATGTGTCTGGTAAGAATATATTTGCTTTATCAGGAAAAAATTACCTACTTATTATTTATCAGGGAAACATAATTTAGACAATTTTGGACTACTTATGACATGGGTGGGACATGCTTGTTTTTTATTCACAACGTGATAGTGCTTGCCCTTCACCTCACCTGATGTTATGTCACGATAAGGTCGAAAGTGCACTACACCCGGAATCCTCACCACTAAGGGACTGGCTAGACATCCTGCCAAAAGTGCTAACATATTAATGAACTCTACTGTAGGTACCCGAGTCTGGGGCCATACCGGCTAACGTATCAAACTTCGGGTAGTCTGCCGGGCTTCAAATTAAAACAGATAAATCGAGCCCCAATCAGGCCAGAAGGGCGAACCCCAATTCATGATGTCACACAAACATCGATATCTTCTAAATAACTTCGGCGAATAGTACAATACGAAACTCCTTACTTCGATTTATCTGTTTTAAGTTGAAGCTCGGCAGACCCGCCGAAGTTCGAAAAGTAAGCCGGTAGCGCCCCCGATTTGACGGTATTTGAAAAAAGTATATAAGTAGTATTATTAAAAAAGTATATAAGTAGTTGTCTAGCACCCATATTACAAGCTTTGCTTAGTTTGGGGCTAGATGGCGCTGTGTGAAAATGTCCAAGCATTTATTTAAGTACAGAATAACAGCGTTCCTTTTTTTTCAGGTTACATCGTACTATCCTCCTTTTCTCTACTCAGCGCATTCGGCCTCCTCTTGCTATTAACAGTCCAGCCTCTACCAGGAACAGCCCTAAACGACATAACTTCCGGTGCAGTATGCGCCGTCAGTATACTCTGCCTCGGTCTGGCCACTTTAGGAGTGTTTGCTTCGTACTGTTGCGCCAGAGACCCGCCAGACAACAGAGTTGGTACTGCCACTTGGTATTGATGTAAGATGACATACGGCTCGAAGGACCATGGCCTAGTTAGTACCACAGAACAAATACGGAACCACGAAGAAAACCTTTTTAGTACTACAGCCCTGAACGACGTAACTTCCGGTGCAGTATGCGCCGGCATAGGTACTGTGCCCCGACAGTATACTCTGCCCCGGGTCTGAACACTAGGCTAGCCAAGCAGATGAAGTCGCGGGCGGTCGCTAGATAAAGGTACCATCAAACTGAATAACTTTTACTATGGGACCGACTTTGAAATCTTGAAAAACTTTAAATAAACAAAATAAATTACTTTTTTTAGCGTTCGGCTTTGGGACTCAAAAGTCCAGCTTTTAAATATTATGTGTTTTATTCGATATTTTTGTCAAAAATCCTTTCTTTTTCTAAGCGTCCGGCCTTAGGACCCGAAGGTCCGGCTTTTTAACGGTTAAGTTAGGCTTTCTTTATTTTTAGACATGGCAACGCTATTTCCGTAAAATGCTTGGGGTAGGTATAGTTGTTTATTTTTTAATTAGGTATTCAGGGCTAAGAAAAGTGTTGTATTGTATACTAGTACATACATTCACGTCTAAAAATAAGTATAAGAACTTTGTCACTTTGATGTAGCTGGCATTTGTCATTGACTTCTGTTTAAAAAAGTGATCAAACATTTGGATTGAAAAGATTCTAAACTGTATACATATTTATAGACGTGACTGTACCTACTTATTCAAATGTCTACAGAATCCAAAATGTTAAGAAAGTCAGTTTATCCTTACCTACTTGTCCTATTTAGTGAAAAATATTCAGCCAAACTCTTTGATGAAAATTAAATACCTACCTATTTATCTAAAAAATACAACAAATGGTTTCCCACTAAATCACGAAAGAAATTTTAAGGTAATGACAATTTGATTTAAACTTTTTTAAATTGTCCAAAACCTGTTTGACTAATAATGATTCAACTTACATGTAAGGATAAACCGATAAACCCTATAAACACTTGTATCAGCGAACGGGCTAGGGACATAAGTCCTAATTGTGTATTATGATTATGAATGTTATAAATAAAAATATAATTTATTTTACAAGCCCTTGTCGTTTCATTGTGACACCTTATTTCCGAAAAAACTTGTATTTTAGCGTAGGTACCTATTAACGGTAATAAACAATATGAACATAGCAACACAACAAGGCGCATAGATTTAGAATTGTACATTCTAAATACATCGTATATTACCAGCCGAGATTTTCTTATCTACAAAAGTACTCTTTGGCCGAGATCAAAGTTATTCTTCTGAGAGTTATTGTACACACGACAGCACGTCAGGTTATACAGTTAAACTGCGAAAACAGCTTTTATTAAGTAGAGCAAAAAGGCGGTCTCAAGGTCAACATGTATGTTTGAGGTGCCATCGTGTGTTCATACTCGAAAACGTTCCGTTCCATTCTTTCATAGCTTAACCTTTGCACAAAACGTTGTGATTATAGGTAGGTAATCGAGCATTAGGTAATATGCTCATTGCTATGCACGATGAAAGTATGAAAATGTACTTTTGACGACAAAAAAATAAAGAATTTTGTGGAATATTAAAACGGGGGTAGAACAACAACAGCTGCAATAAATATTAATATGCCTCAAATGCTTGAAAAGGAACGTGAACATTAAAATGTCAATTCCACAGATGCATATTCACTGTCACGTATGTCAATGTCAGTGTCAGTCCAGTGTTCATAGAAAATAAATAAAAAGTTAGCTATTGTTCACTTCACTGCGTTTAAATAAATAAATGTTTAGTGTTTAGATTTTTGATAACAGAGTTATGACTTGGACTGTTTGACCATTTAGTTTAGAAAACATGAAGTGAAACGAGTATTTCATAGTTTTGGTTTTTAGCCTTATTTTGTGATAAGTGTGCAGACTGATGTTGTTTTTATTAATTTCGATAAGCAAGGTAAGCCACTTATTTCTTTGTCCATACAGTTAGATGTTTTTAAACTACGAATCATATGTTTTCTTAGCATTGGAGACAAAAACCGTATTAGTGGGGTAAAGGTAACATAGAACATAATTTACTTTGAAGGATAAACTTTGTTTCGGTAAGTATTTTTCCAATAATTTTGAATACCTTTCACAATTTTTAAATACTGACCTATTATATTATCAGTATTCAAGTTTAAAAAGTTAGAATTTAGGGTTGTCACCACAATACTCATTCAAACATTATCATAAACAAATACAGTTACATAAATGAGTCGTATTAATGGTTCTTTATCTACTTATTCTATTATTACCAGATCGATTTAGTTACCAAACAAAATAAGTAATACTTATATTAATTCTAATCTAAAAAAAAATGCTGTCCCTTTCATATTTCGAGCTGTTATCTGTAGATTGCATTTTTCCTGTTATTTATAGCTGCAATTAAAGTTTTACCAAAATATTATCCTCCATCATTTTCATTAATATTGTACATTGTGAAATTAAACTTGATTAGAACACTGCAAATAAGCTCAATAACTGATAAGATATTTCTCCGATGAATATTGAATCTGTTGCAATCTCTAACTAGGTCAAACAAGTATGAATATAATATGCTGGGTTAAGTAATAAATGTATGAATGTCAAAGGTTAATTATTTTGTATTATATTAATTAACAGCATTGGAACCGTAGTATAGTTCTTCTATCTCATAAAGTTCATTTAGCTATGAATATTGTTAGTGTGTACACATGCACATTCTTTTACAACCTCCGTGGTCGTGTGGCTTTGTACACCGGTTTTCAAGATGTTGCCATCTCTGAGGTCCCGGGTTCGATCCGCGGTTGGGTCAATTTAGAAAGCGAACTTTTCTATATTGGCTCAGGTCTGGGTGTTTGTGATACCATTGTTGTCTCTGATTTCTATAACACAAGTGCTTTAGCTACTTACTTTGTAATCGGAACAATGTATGTGATGTTGTCAAAAATATATTTAAAAAAAAGTGTGCATAATATGAGAGTTCAGGTGCACAATAAAACAATGTGCATGTGCACACCTGACAACATTCAATGCCAAACGGACTTCGTGAGATAGAATTACAATAGATAGGTATTACCATATTAATCATAAATAACTAAAATAGTAGTAGTCTATTTAATTACAGTTAGTATAGGTTCTGCCAAAATTTGTTTTCAAGTGCAAATTTTTTTATATTGTCCATACTTATTCACATTTAAAATAATGTTTTTTAAACATGAAGATCTATAATTGGCTGACTGTTAATATTTGAAATATATAATTCTTTTTGTGCGCTTTTGGTCTTCCGAAGATTAAATAAATAACTAAAATGCTTACAAACCTTTTGTGTTCATTCATTCAAACCCTGTTGGGCTTTTATACTTATTACTTTGCAATTGTATTAACTTTTTGTATAATGTAACATATTAATTTAGTTCACTAACTATTAAAAACTACTTTAAATGTTTACAGACTCCATCATGACAGACCCCAACATCCGGAGAGCAGCCGAGTCGCTGCTTGGGAGCATCACAAATCCACATACACTCTGTAAGTATTATTCTTCGTTTATTTACTAAACTTCATACTTTATTGCTGTTAAAAGTACCCTATATTTCTATTTTGGTTATACATCTTATATATGTACAAATTGTACAGGCATCAACCAGTTTATTAGTTGATGCCAAAATACGTATTTTTTAATAAAAGTAATCCAGTTTCTGATTCATTTTTGGATTTTCCCTCTTTTCTACATCTTAAGTTAACTTAACTTAAAGGCTGTGTAAGAGATCTTGCTGGAGATCAACTGAAAGTCAATCCGTGATGGACCGAAGCTGGACTGGCTCCGGTCGAGTTTTAGTTGATCTTTTGTTGAACTCTGGTGCCATCTACACGCTCAGTTTTGTGTTCCAACATTATCTGTTCCTTGCAGCCCATTCACAGTCACACTCCGTGAACCTGTACTCCGAGGATCTAGTGGCAGGCCATCGGCCGCAAGGCAAGATGTCATCTGTGAGAAGGTTCTTTTGTCTGTTCGTCACCTTCGATATACTGTTCACCAGCCTCATGTGGCTTATCTGTGTCATGGTGAGTAACATCTAAAAATTTAAATACACTTTTACAATAGTATGACCTGTAAATAAATAATAAATAAATAAATATTTGACAACATTATATACATTGCACTAATTCCAAAGTAGCTAAAGCACTTGTGTTATGGAAATCAGAGACAACAGTGATATCACAAACTTCCAGACCTAAGCCAATATAGAAAAGTTCGTTTTCTAAATTGACCCAACCGGGGATCAAACCCGAGACCTCAGAGATGGCGACACCTTGAAAACCGGTGTACAAAGCCACTCGACCACGGAGGTCGTCAGATGGCATTAGAGTTCGACCGGAGATCAACCGAAACTCGTTTGGAGAAAAATCGAGACTCTGCGCTAATACAGGGTGACCTAGTAACAACCAATGTGAGACGTTAAGCCAGAGTCGGAGCTAGGGTCACGATCATGAGCCCCCTGGCAAGATTAGAATTTTGCGCCCTAAGACTTATAGACTTAATTTTCTAGCTATGGGTCAGCAAATGCTTACCAGTCCCTAGCTACGATTTGTAATGAAACCTTGAAAACCTGTGTACAAAGCCACTCAACCACGGAGGTCAAAACTTTTCTATATTGGCTCAGGTCTGGGTGATTGTGATACCACCATTGTCTCTGATTTCCATAACACAAGTGCTTTAGCTAATGTTGTCAAATATTTACTTATTTCGTCACTTTTCCTATTTTTTCCTTTCGAGTCTCACGTGATTAACCGACGACCCCTATCTAGTTATCGATATCAGAATGTTTATAACTGTTGTATGTTATTTTCAGATGAAAGGGGAAACTGTTAGACAGATATTCGACCGCGAGATAGTACACTATGACATTAAAACGTCACTGTTTGACGTGGTCATGGTGGCAGTCAGCAGATTCATACTACTGCTGCTGTTTTATGCACTCTTGTATATTAATAACTGGAGCGTCATAGCTGTGAGTATACTCTTGAGGTTTTTTTTAGTAGATAACTGACGCATGGTAGAAAATATACAATAAATTCGACAGTAAAGTCCGCAAGTTAACTATTACAGCTTTGGATATCGAATTCAAATAAAATCATATTTAATTTTTATATCAAAAAAACTTTTCAGAAATTAGCTCTTTTGAAGGGATAACCATATGGCTTCAATTTTTTTTTGGACATAGGGTTACCAGGTCCAAAAACACAAAAGCCGGGCTTAATTTGGCCGGACATTTTACTTTAAAAGCCGGATATACCTTTTTTATAGCTAATCATAGCTTTTTTAAAGCCGGACATATGTTCCAAAAGCCGTACAATATTTTATTACCGCCTTGCAAACAGCGGTCAGTCAGCGGGGTAGTCGTGTCGTGGCATTACTTGCGACTCGCCACACAAAAAGCCGGACAGGCCGGACGCAGTCAAATTTAGCCGGACAAGAGGTAAAAAAGCCAAACATGTCCGGCTAAAGCCTTACACCTGGCAACTCTATTTGGGCAGTATATAATGTTTCCTTTGTTCGCTTGGATTAAAATGACATTATTTGTTGTAGCTATCAACAGCGGGAACGTGTGCCTTCTTATTAGCAAAGGTGTTCGTATTTGACGTAAGTATTACTATTATTTATTAATATTTTGACCCGATAACTAATAAATATTGTATAGCAGATATGAATGACCGTACAATTCGCCCAATCAGCGTTTCCTCAAGAAATGTACTTTATTTTATAATTTTATTCATTTTGTTTGTAAGCAAATATTTTTAGTTCGCTATCAACATTCGTCGCGAGTACTTTTATTTTTTTTTATATAAATACTTGACATCAGCACATACATTGGTCCGATTCCAAAGTAAGTAGCTAAAGCACTTGTGTTATGGAAATCAGAGATAACGGTGGTATCACAAACACCCAAGCCTACGCCAATGTAGAAAAGTTCGTTTTCTAAATTGACCTGAGTCAATATAGAAAAGTCGTTTTTCTAAATTGACCCAACCGGGGATCGAACCCGGGACCTCAGAGATGGCGACACCTTGAAAACCGGTGTACAAAGCCACTCGACCACGGAGGTCGTCTATAAATTCTTATACTCATTCTTATAAATTCATTTATTATCACTTATCAATAAACTATTCAAATCAATTACTTTATCATTTTCAAAGAGTTGTGTGGAACACCATACATGTATAGTTACACAGTGTTTTGTCAATTTCTTTTTAATGACAAACTTGAATAGTTGGACAGAGAGAAACCATTGTGTAACTATACACCTCTTTGTAAGTAAGGGGGCAAACAGATACTGAAAGAGTAAATTTCATGAACTGGCCTTCTTAAAAGTAGCCATTTTTCTTTTATAATACAAGTCTGCTTAGTTTGAGGTTAAGTGGTATTTAACTTTAGCATATTTTTTGTTATTCTATTGTTAGAAAGTACATTTTTTCCGTAATAAACAAAAATCACCTTTACTTATATGCTATTAAAGTTGATTTTCCAGTACAGTGGCCAGCGGCGTCTGACCCATAATGTCTACATTGTTTTATGTAGTTTAATTCGTTTTTCTGTTACTTCTGTAAAACAAAAATCACCCTTATTTTCATGTCATTAAAGTAGTCTCTGACAGTGGCCGCCAGCGTCCGAGCCCGTGTACCAGAAATTCGTGATGGTGACGTCATTCACGCTTGCATTTTTCTTTAGAGTATTAATTATTATTATTCTATTGTTATGTAGTTTAATAAGGTTTTCTGTTACAACCGTAACTTACAAAAATCACCCCTATTTCCACGTCACTTAAGTAGATTTTCCCTCGCAGTGGCCAGCAGCGTCAGAGCCCGTGTACCAGAAATTCCTGATCGTGATGTCATTCACGCTTGTGTTTTCTTCTCTAGAGTATTAATTATTATTATTCTATTGTTATGTTATTTAATAAGGTTTTCAGTTATCACCGTGGCGTACAAAAATCACCCCTATTTACACGTCACTTAAGTAGATTTTCCGTCATAGTGGCCAGCAGCGTCAGAGCCCGTGTACCAAGTGTTCCTGATAGTGACGTCATTCACGCTCGCGTGGAGTGAGGCGTGGTTCCTGGACTTCCGGGTGCTGCCGCAGGAGTCGCAGGCCAGGCAGATACTAGACTCCATAGGTGAGAATTAATACATAAATAAATATTTGACAACATCACATACTGACATAGTGACTCCTTAGCTCAGCGGTCAGAGCATTGGACCGGATATCCAAAGGTCGCGGGTTCGATTCCCGTCCGAGAACATGATCTGGTGCGAGTCGTATTTTTCTAGTATATTATTTGGTATAACATAACATACATTGCTCCGATTCCAAAGTAAATAGCTAAAGAACTTGTGTTATGGAAATCAGAGACAATGATGGTATCACAAACACCCAGACCTGAGCCAATATAGTAAAAATGGCGCGGCTCTGTCTGTCTGTCTGTCACAGCTGGATATCTCGAGGACTACTAATGCTATGAACTTGAAATTTGGAATAGTTTTAGATGACGTTTGCTTAACTATTTTGCAAATAAGAGAGAAATAAAAATATTTATATATTTTTTGAAACAGGGACTGAAAGGGGGTCTTAAAAATTCGAAGTGAGGCTACTAGGGCATACGGGGTATCATATGAAAGACATTAACAATAACACATTTTTTTAGAAAAAAAAAAGGCTGCATAGTTTTCAATTTTTGATGATAAATGAAAAATAAATACCAGATCATGTTCTCGGACGGGAATCGAACCCGCGACCTTTGGATATCCGGTCCAATGCTCTGGCCGCTGAGCTACCGAGTCACTAGTGGGAACGTCGAATTTCTTCTAGTATATCAACTCTTACGCTGCAAGCCAGCGCCATCTCACCAATGTACAAGGAATTACCTCGACATTCAACTGAACATCTTTCCAGATATTTTTAAACAGTTGATTAAGATGAGAAATCTATAAGTATAATACTAAATAATATACTTTCTAGTATATTATTTAGTATTATAAAAAAATAGCATTGTGAATGCTAAAATCTCAAAATTAAAAAAAAAATACCGTTCCCCCCTTTTCTCCGAAGTTTGCATAGAAAATAATGAAAATGAAATTATTGGATGTGTTAGAAGTTTATGTAAAGATTACAGGAAAAATAAAACGATGTTTTTAAATAGTAAACTTTTTCAGTATGATGATGGAAAGGACGGAACCCTCGGTGCACGAGTCCGACTCGCTCTTGACCGTCTTTTTCCAATGGGGGGAAGCTAATGCCCAAATAGTTATTGTCTGGAACTTGCATGATGTTACTATGTGATTATTATGTTTACACACAGCCGTTAGTCTTTTACATCCACCGATCCGCATTGGGCACGCGGGGTTCTTTTCCATTTACCCATCTTTCTTATCCAGTCTTATGAAAGGTCTTTGTATACAAGGTGTTACAAAAATACCCCTAATGCCGAATATGGTATATAGGGACCATCAAACTGAACAACTTTTACTATGGGACCAACTCTGAAATCGCGAAAAAAAAATCTCATACCAAAATTAAGATCGAAAATATCAAAATTTATGAAACAGCTGATTTTTTTTTTCGCGATTTCAGAGTTGGCCCCATAGTAAAAGTTGTTCAGTTTGATGGTCCCTATATACCATATTCGGCATTAGGGGTATTTTTGTAACACCTTGTATACACTAGATTAGGGACATTAAAAATGGTATATAATTTTTTTTTATTGTCAACAGTACAGCAAACCACATCTGAGCGCACTCCACTAATACCCCACACATTAAGACCGCCACAGTCCGCCTATGGCGAGTCCACAGTCAACTGGTTCTCGCCCGTGGAGACGCCGGAGTCCAGCCCCCGGCCGAGAAGACCAGGGGACCAGGTCATATTGACCCAAGAACAGGTATGTCTACTCTAAATAATACGCGTTAAGGCTGCCACAGTCTACCTATGGCGAGTCCACAAACAACTGGTTCTTGCCTGCAAAGACGCCGGAGTCCAGCCCCCGGCCGAGAAGACCAGGGGACCAGGTCATATTGACTCAAGACCAGGTATGTCTGTACTAAGTTATATGTGTTAAGGCCGCAACAGTCCGCCTATGGCGAGTCCACAGACAACTGGTTCTTGCCTGTGAAGACGCCAGAGTCCAGCCTTCAGCCTAAACGACCCGGGAACCAAAGGAGATACTCCCGACGTGATCGAGATCGACTTCGAATCGGGTAAACGTGAAAACGGTACTATGGAAACGATGAAAACTGTTTTTAATGTACCAAAATAACGCATTTTTGACGTTTATTCGATCCTGATGTGAACTCGATCCCGTCGAGTCAGGAGGCAGGTCATATTGACCCAAGGCCAGGTAAAAATAAATGTATACAGGCAGATGACAACTTTCAGAATTTCAAGAGACTAAGTCTGTTCACGGAAAATTGATAAAAAACGAAAAAAAACAGGGTTTCTAAACTCATTACAAACATTTTTGACGTTTATTCGATCCTGATGTGAACTCGATCCCGTCGAGTCAGGAAGCAGGTCATATTGACCCAAGGCCAGGTAAAATAAATGTATTCAGGCAGATGATAACTTTCAGAATTTCAAGAGACTATAGTCTGTTCACGGAAAGTTGACAAAAAACGTAAAAAAAACAGGGTTTCTAAACTCATTACAAATCGCAAACTGCTAATTATTGCCAAACAACGGAGGTCATATTGACCCAAGGTATGTTAATTATATATAAATTTCAGAATTACATGTATTCGACAGGAGCACGTTACACATTGGTTGTTACTAGGCCACCAATCACCATGTGTTAGAGCGATGTCTCGGTTTTTTTTCCAAACGAGGTAGGGTTGAACTTCGGTCCGGCTCCGGTCGAGTTTCGGTTGATCTCCGGTCGAACTCTAATGCCATCTACACTAAGCCTAACTTAACGCCGTAAGTACCTCAAAGGAAAAATGGAACCCTAAAAATTCCATCATTCGCTCGTAATCGTTACCGGCTTTTCATAATGCCATGTACCCATTAATCTATTCCGCAGATTAACTGTCGATGGTCAATTGACCTCAATTACTGTTAGTTAGGCATGTGAATATAACGAGTACCTGCTATAGTTTTAAAGATATTCGACCATTAGAAATAAAACACTTTTTACGCGTATATCATTAATTCCCGTGACCACGGCCCCTGGAAAGGTGTCGAAACGTCGGGAATTCGAAAAAACCAAAAAACAATAAATACAAACTAAATAATTCTAAAACAACACCTGAATTAATAGTATACGAGCGGTTATCCGTAAAAAGTGTTTTATTTCTAATAAACTGTACGCGCGAAAGTCTTGTTTATAATTTGACCAATTTGCTAATAGGTAAATATATTATCCGTTTTCTTTACTAGTGTTAAAAAATCATAACAATACTAAATAATATACTAGAAAAAATTAGACTCGCTGAATATTAGAAAGAATTATTTTTCTTGCTACGAAACTAGTTTCGTACAAAGAAGACTTATTCTTCCTGTGGAATTAGTTTTGTACAACCTCTACGAAACCAATGCGTGTATACCATTTACGTGTAAAGAATATTTTTTCTTGCTACGAAACTAGTTTGTTACAAAGAATAATTTTCTTTCTGCGAAATTACTTTCGTACGATTGTCTACGAAACCAATGCTACGTAACCAGTTACGTGTGAATAATTTTTTTTTGCTACGAAACTAGTTTGTTACAAAGAATATTTTTTCTTCCTACGAAATTAGTTTCGTACGACTGTCTATGAAACCAATGTTACGTAACCAGTTGCGTGTAAAGAATTATTTTTCTTGCTACGAAACTAGTTTCGTATAGAAATCAGCCTTTTGGCCTCCTACGAAATCAATGCTACGCGATTACAGCTGACAATTATAAAGATATCAACCATGAAATTAAAAATTCAGTTGAAGACTTGAACGCAGGCAAAATCAGTGTCAATGATTTTTCCTTATATTATGTATTTATTTTCATTTATAATTTTTCATAACGTACATTCAAAGTTATTGCTTAGAATGAATATTTATTACCCCTCGGCGGTGGTAAATATTAGTTTATTAATAAAATCATACTTCTGTTACCGTTTCGTTATCTTTTCTAAAGGAATCGCGTACCATTTTCCGATTCTGTACGTTACTCGTTTCGTAGCATGAAACACAATTCTTCACACGAAACTGGTGACGTATCAGTTTCGTAGGGTGCCCAAAGGCCGAAAACAGCTTTTATTACGTATCGTTATAAAGACTGTCTGAATGAAGGTCTTATGAGCCGTCGTCTGTGCTAATATTCACCCTAACCTTGACAATCTATTATTTATCTGATCAATTTGACGATTAATGCTCAAAAATCATACTACGATATTTTTAATCCCAAGCGATTAAGATATAAGATTTCTTTTCATAATAATAAAAAGTATTTAGTAAAGTCTTGCACATAAGTCGTATGTCGAGTGAGACCGACTGCCCTCGCAATAAAACCTTTATAATTTGTTTTGCGAGACTTTATTTAAAAAAAAAAATTCAATGTTATCGTTTTTATAAAAAAAGTGAATGTAATAAAAAAAACAAGAACCTATCAACCCGTCTCACACGACACCACCGCAGAACCGCTTCGGCTAAATTTTTCTTTAACTTAATGTTCAACAATGTCATTAACTGTGACATTTAAGGGGCTGACATGAGCCAACTAGCGCCGCCAGTCGATTTTATTTTATTTATTCTAAATAAGCCCAATTTCTTAAAAAAGGAATCAGTCAAGGTCTTGTGAATAACGTCTAATGTTTATTGTATAACGTTACAACATTACAAAATGCGTGCAATAGTTTAAAAACGGGCTTGAACCAACAGTGGCCACTTTTAACAAAATCGCGTTTTAAACTGTTTCAATGCCTTTTCAAACTGTCTAAAATAATTTTATAGAATATGAGAATATTTTTGAAGGCCATTTTACTCTGATTTAAGGGGCTGACATGAGCCGTTGTTTTCAACGGATTTTATATTAAGATAAATTCTCACATTGATGTTATTATAACGCTGGCTTGCAGCGACAATGTAAAAAGTACTAGAAAATTTCGCCGCTCCCACGAGCGACTCAGTAGCATAATTGGCCAGTACACTGGGCCGAAGGATACGGGTTCGAGTCCCGTCTGGTGCTACGGGTAAGTCTTTTATCTTAATATTAAAATTGCATTGTGAAATGCAAAATATATATTTATTAACAATGGTTTTCTTTAATATTATTAAACAAAGACTAGCAAAGTACATAATGTGTGCTCTGTTTGACTGTTGATGAAGACTTTGCTCGTTATCTATTAGGTCATACTAACGCAAGTCCTAATTACACTGGCGAGCATTAAAAGTGCAAACTCTTGATTATTTTATTAATAGTTAATTGTTAAAGTGATAAAGACTAGGTATTAACTATTTTGAAAAATAAAACAGAATATGGAAGTCAAATAGTTAATGTGCTGTGCAATATAAATAAATATTAAGTTGCTTAGATCAATTAATTGACTGTCAAATTATGATAATGTATCTATAGTTTCTCGTTGCAGCCAGAAATAAGACAACGAAAATACTACAATCTGAGACTAATAAAGATTAGCCAAAAATTGTTGTACACACGTGCTTTACCACTTCTCTACTTCTTCTTCACTAGAAAATTTCGTGTGCGCGCGCATCGCCCTGGTGCGAACTTTATCTGTGTAAGTGACGGTATGCAAGCAATTTGAGCCTTAGGAGTGGTATAGAATAAGTGAAGTCGATTATACAGTTAAACTGCAAAAACACCTTTTATTACGTAAAGCATAAAGGCGGCCTCAAGGTCAACATGTATAGTCTGAAGTGCCGTCGTGTGTTCCACAATGTTGGAAACATGAAACACAGTGTGCTGGTTAGACCGCGAAGGTCACGGTTACGCTGAGTGGAAATACGACTTGGACAATACGATACGAGATATGATTTGCTTTGTTATCTATCCGACATGATAAAAATTTGACGACGTCAGTACATTATCTGTCTTTATGCAAATCTGGGGCCCTACCGGCTAACTTTTCGATCTTCGGCTGATCTGCCGAGCTTCAACTTAAAACAGATAAATCGAAGTAAGGAGTTTAGTATTGTACTATCCGCCGAAGTTATTTAGAAGATATCGATGTTCGTGTGACATCATGAATTAGGGTTCGCCATTTTGGCCCGATTGGGGCTCGATTTATCTGTTTTAATTTGAAGCCCGGCAGACTTTCCAAAGTTCGATGCGTTAGCCGGTACGGCCCCTGTCCTTCTGCTAAACTAGGATTTCTGCTGCAGAAGGCCATCAAAAGCAATAATAACAATTATTAACAAATTAACATTATTAAATCTGAATGTTATTTGTTCTTAATAAAGCTGCATTTTTTGAGAAAAATGGCACTCTTGAAAAACTAATTTAAAAAAAATGTTGGTTTTGCTTATTCGCTAAACTATGTAACAATATACCTACTGAGATTAAAGTGTCCACAGTTAAGGCTATCTCTTTTCAAATTATCTATATTTTTTATATCAAACTGAAAGAAAGTATTAATTAACAGATTATTAAAAAAAATTAAGTAATTAATCGCAAGCTAATCATATACGTATGGGCTTCATACAACGTGTTACAAAAGTACCCCTAATGCCGAATATGGTAGATAGAGACCATCAAACTGAACAACTTTTACAATGGGACCAACTCTGAAATCGCGAAAAAAAAATCAGCTGTTTCATACATTTTGATATTTTCGTAATTAATTTTTGTATGAAACAGCTGATTTTTTTTTTCACGACTGCAGAGTTGGTCCCATAGTAAAAGTTGTTCAGTTTGATGGTCCCTATATACCATATTCGGCATTAGGGGTATTTTTGTAACACCTTGTATACAAACAGTGAGTTGTGACTTATAATTTTACTTTTAATAATATTATGTTCTTTTAATTGATGAAAGTCGAATTGCACACTGCACATTCGTTATTTCATTTCAGATTAAAGTTGTCTTATATTGGAGTAATTTCAGTAAATTTTGAATCATTAAACGAATTTTATTTAGATAAATAATGTTAGAAAAAATACTAGAAAAAATCGACTCACCCGTAGCACCTTCGACGGGACTCGAACCCGCACCTTTGCGCACTATGCGCGACTCGGTAGCATAATTAGTCAGTGAATTGGGCCGGAATCCCAAGGGTCCCGTCTGAGGTGCTTCGAGTCCTAAGGGTGAGTCGATTTTTTCGAGAATTTTTTCTAATATTATTTATCTTAAATAAAAATAGCATTGTGAATGCGAAAAATCTAAATTTAATAATTTAAGAATTTTATTTATTTGTGTAGGTCCATAAAAATGCTCGCCACTGTATGCCAATTACCTGTCCTCTATAAACTTGTCGGTCTTTAGTTTCAACCGGTCAGTAATTCCGTACGGTCGTCGTTGCGTAGCAAATTGTACGGTACTTTAAAAGATATTAAAAAGTGGTTCTTATTATTAAATAAACGAAGGTCTATTTTCGGTTACTCGGAAATGAAATTCAAGAATTGAAATTGTGTTTCAAATATTTTGTTGTTTTTGTTGATCTGCATAGTTTGGTTTGGTGATACCATAATTGTATACTTAGTGTTATTAAGGTCGTTTTTCGTGGCCGCTCGCGACTTCGTCTGTGTAGACTTCTGTGGAATTTCCAAAAAAAATCTGTCATAAAAATATTCCATAAAAAACCGGTCAAGTGCGAGTCGGACTCGCGCGCGAAGGGTTCCGTACCATTACCTATAAAAACGGCAAAAAAACATATCTGTTGCATGGGCTCTTAAATATTTATTTAATTTAAATTTAATTATTTATTTTGAAAGTGAATATATAATTAAATATTCTGTGAATATTTCAAGCGTCTACCTGTTGCCGTTATCAATATCGAGTAAAAACGAGCAAAAAAATCACGTTTGTTGTATGGGAGTCCCCTTAATTATTTATTTTATTCTGTATTTAGTATTTATTGTTATAGCGGCAACAGAAATACATCATCTGTGAAAATTTCAACTATCTAACTATCACGGTTCATGAGACAGCCTGGTGACAGACGGACAGCGGCAGTCTTAGTAATAGGGTTCCCGTTTTACCCTTTGGGTACGGAACCCTAAAAATAATAAATAAATAAAAAAATATTTGACAACATCACATACATTGCTCCGATTCCAAAGTAAGTAGCTAAAGCACTCGTGTTATGTAAATCAGAGACAACGGTGGTATCACAAACACCCAGACCTGAGCCAATATAGAACAGTTCGTTTTCTAAATTGACCCAACCGGGGATCGAACCCGGGACCTCAGAGATGGCGACACCTTGAAAACCGGTGTACAAGGCCACTCGACCATAGAGGTCGTCAAATAATAGTATCGTAAAATAATAGTCAAATACTCCAGTGATGCTCCGTAAGTCATACATGTGGCTATTGATCCTTACACACGGTAATTTATAGACCCCTTGCCAGGACATTTTTTTCAGAATAGATTGTACTGGTGTTATACAAGGTATTACAAAAGTACCCCTAATGCCGAATATGGTATATAGGGACCATCAAACTGAACAACTTTTACTATGGGACCAACTATGAAATCGCGAAAAAAAAATCAGCTGTTTTATACATTTTGATATTTTCGTAATTAATTTTTGTATGAAACGGCTGATTTTTTTTTCGCGATTTCAGAGTTGGTCCCATAGTAAAAGTTGTTCAGTTTGATGGTCCCTATCTACCATATTCGGCATTAGGGGTATTTTTGTAACACCTTGTGGACACCAGTACAATCTATTCTGAAATAATAAAAAACACACAAATAGAAATTGTGACTACTGTTTGCGCATCGCGTAATAACACGCAAACCCCCCTTCCGCCTCCCGCCTTCCCCCGCTCGCGCGCTGTGCGCGAGGGTGAATGCGCGTCAGGATTTTTAGGATATAACGAGTGGCTGCAAACTCCCTCCTTTTGAAGTCGGTAAAAAATAAATCTTTCATAATTTTCTCACGTAATGATTTTTTAACAAGTTTTTATTGTATTAGGCTGCTTTCTCATTTATTTGTTTGTTTGTCCACAAATTTTGCAATTATTGTGAATAGCAATCTGGATCTCCTCCATTCACTCCCTGGATGGCCATCACCAGATCACCGCTCGGTCAATCCCTGGCGGAGAAGCAATGCTTCAAATCTACTTCGTTTGTATGAAAATCGACTGGCGTCCTTAATTTTATGTGGCCACCACTATTTATTTTAATAGGATTACAAGTGACACATGATATCACAAACCCGCTTTGCTTTACTAAATACCCAACCTCTAATAAATTAAGCACCCCGAAAATTCGGTCGGTTAAAATTAAGTACAAGGTCTTAAGAGTTCGGCGAACAGTGAGCTTCCCATACAAACGTAATACCAAAATGGTTTGCAATTTGAGCATAATTAACTCTTCTTGTGATGTTATTCGGATTAATACAGTATTTGTATAGCGTTCTATTAAATAGACCATCAGCCATTTTTAATGTCCCCACGCTGGGGCACAGGCCTTCCTTATGAGTGGATAAGGAGGATGGGCCATAACCCACCACGCGGGCCCAGTGCGTATTGGTGGGTATTAACGACTGCAAATACAGCCGGGACCAATGGCTTAACGTGCCTCCCGAGGTACGGAGGAGCTCGAGATAATAAATTTTTGGTTACCCATCCCATGACCGATCCTTGCGAAAGTTGCTTAATCTCCGCAATCGCTAACCCAAAATACTAACTACAGTTTTACTTATTCTGTTAGTTTTTAATTAAAAGGCTTCTATTAAGGGGCTGACATGAGCCAACTAGCGCCGCCAGTCGATTTTATTTTATTTATTCTAAATAAGCCCAATTGCATAAAAAAAAACAGTCAAGGTCTTGTGAATGACGTCTAATGTTTATTGAATAACGTTACAACATTACAAAATGCGTGCAATAGTTTGAAAACGGGTTTGCACCAACAGTGGCCACTTTTAACAAAATCGCGTTTTAAACTGTTTGAATACCTTTTCAAACTGTGTAAAGTTATTCCATAAATATTAGACGTTATTATCAAAACCTTGACTGATTCCTTTTTTAAGAAATTGGGCTTATTTAGAATAAATAAAATAAAATTGACTGGCGGCGCTAGTTGGCTCATGTCAGCCTTTTAATTACAAAAAAAAACAAATAATACTTTTAACATCGACTGTACTTTAGTCACGTTTTGCTAGATAAACTATCAACGGCCTTACTGATAAATTCAGTGTATTCCGATGACTGTAACAGAATCGACGCGTGTATTAATACTATTTTTATGATTACTTATTTTTTTTTAAATACAATCGGCAAAGTTATATCTAATACATTGTTTTAAATTATTCATTGTTTGTGGTACGTGGTTGTTATTCTAGTGTTAACTAGTGTTAATATGTGTGTGATTGACCATTGATACTTAATTTGGTAGCCGAAAAATAACGTGACAAAATGCCCGCTGTACAAATATCATTTATTGCGTTTTCATTACCTTACGGCGCGTAAATTAATCAAAAGTATAAATTTATGATCTGGTGCGAGTCGTATTTTTTCTAGTATATTATTTGGTATTATATAAAAATATCATTGTGAATGCTAAAATCTCGAAATTTAAAAATTATATGGCTTTCTCATTTTAATCAATTGTTTCAAAATATCTGGAAAGGTATTCAATTGATGTCGAGGTAATTCCTTGTACATTGGTGAAATGGCGCTGGCTTGCAGCGTAAGAGTTGATATACTAGGAGAAATTCGACGTTCCCACTAGTGACTCGGCAGCCCAGCGGTCAGAGCATTGGACCGGATATCTAAAGGTCGCGTGTTCGATTCCCGTCCGAGAACATGATCTGGGGGCTAATTGTCTAATTTCAAAATCTATCGCAATCGCTTTCATTTGACAAATGGATGTGACACATTGCTGCATTTCTTTGGTAAGTTTTTATTTATGACAAAAAGAAGCATCAATGTGTTAGATCTTGAAAGCGATTGCGATAGATTTTGAAATTAGACAATAGAAGGGCTGGTGCGAGTCGTATTTTTTCTAATATATTACTTGGTATTATATAAAAATAGCATTGTGAATGCTAAAATCTCAAAATTTAATAATAATCAAAAGTACTTACCAGCAAACCAAATTACAAAATAATAATTACTTTTGTGCATAAAGTAGTAATTTGTATGGCAATGTTAGTTGTTAGCTCGATGGCCCAGCAATTTCGCCAGTGTCGGTCATGGGATGGGTGACCAAAAATTTACTATCTCGAGCTCCTGCGTGCTTCGGAAGGCACGTTAAGCCGTTGGTCCCGGCTGCATTTGCAGTCGTTAACACCCACCAATCCGCATAGAGCCCGCGTGGTGGGTTATGGCCCATCCTCCTTATCCACCCATAAGGAAGGCCTGTGCCCCAGCAGCGGGGACAATAAAAACAGTTGATGGCCAGTTGTTTTCTATAGAAATGATATGTTACTCATTTAACCTCGTTTTTATGTTACTTACCGTACTCTAAATAGTACATTAGTAGTACACACGACAGCACGTCAGATTATACAGTTAAACTGCGAAAACAGCTTTTATTATGTAGGGCATAAAGGCGGTCAAAGTCAACATGTATAGTCTGAGGAGCCGTCGTGTGTACATATTGATCTGTTCCTTAAATAGTATCTACATTATGCCTCAATGAAGAAATATGAAAAACGTGTCTGTAATATGTCACATCAAATGCACACTTCATAGTATAATCCGCGCGCGATGAGAATGGGATGCTACGTTTTGGAGCTGAGACGCGCACGGTCCGTCGGCCAGCCGTAGCGTCGGCAAACTCGCGTAGATGCACGCATAATGCTAGTTGTGTACAACTGTGCGCGTGGATTTCTGCTCGAATTTTATTTTAAATGCGAGATTTATTATTATTGTGTGATTATTTTGGTGATTTTAATAATGAGTGGCGTTTTTTTAATTAATTTTTATTTAAATTGATTCATAAGGTAGGAACCTCCGCGCTCCACGATTCTGCACCAAAAAAATGTTTTATCCTGTATTAGAACGCCATAGTGTGTACATACGTTTGCAAACATGTATGCAAACCAGGGGGCTAATTGTCTAATTTAAAAATCTATCGCAATCGCTTTCATTTGACAGTTGGATCCGACACATCGCTGCATTTCTTTGGTAAGTTTTTATTTGTGCCAAAAAGAAGCATCAATGTGTTACATCTTAAAAGCGATTGCGATAGATTTTGAAATTAGACAATTAGCCCCCTGGTTCGCACACGTATTACACGTAGTATACAAGGTGTTACAAAAGTACCCCTAATGCCGAATATGGTAGATAGGGACCATCAAACTGAACAACTTTTACTATGGGACCAACTCTGAAATCGCGAAAAAAAAATCAGCTGTTTCATACAAAAAGTAAAATCGAAAATATCAAAATGTATGAAACAGCTGTTTTTTTTTCGCGATTTCAGAGTTGGTCCCATAGTAAAAGTTGATCAGTTTGATGGTCCCTATCTACCATATTCGGCATTAGGGGTATTTTTGTAACACCTTGTATATTTGCTACAGCGCATTATTGTTCCAGGGGTCTAGCCAAAGTAACATTTGCAAATCTTCGTTATCGCTTCGCATTTGAAACTTGTATGGGATTGACATAAGGTTTCGTTATCAATCGAAATTAAAAACGTCAAATGATCAAATCCATACATTTTTTGAAGCTAAGCGATAACGAAAAGCCATCGGTCATTTATGTATGAAGACTGGCATACCTACCTGTCCGCCATTTTGAATAAAGTTCGTTTTGGAGGCCTGTACTAAAAGTGGTATCAATCGATAGAATAAGTAATTACAAACAAAAAGTAATAAGTAAAAAAATCTACCCACCTTAACGCTACTTGACTGCGTAACTGTCATTTTCGATTTACTTTGACAAGTTCCCATCCCATTCTAATCGCGCGCTGATTATATTATGAAGCGATAATGGATTGATAACAAAGAACCGTGCAGATAATGCAAGAGAAAAGTAATTTATTTACAAATACATTATCTTGCATTGATTTGCTAAAATGAAAGTAAAATAAATTGTGAAACAAATAAATAAATAAATAATATTTGGCAACATCACATACATTGCTCCGATTCCAAAGTAAGTAGCTAAAGCACTTGTCTTATCGAAATCAGAGACAACTGCGGTATCACAAACACCCAGACCTGAGCCAATATAGAAAAGCTCGTTTTTCTGAATTGACCCAACCGGGGATCGAACCCGGGATCTCAGAGATGGCGACACCTTAAAAACCGGTGTACAAAGCCACTCGACCACGGAGGTCGTCAACTTTAAAAACATGACGTGAAGATTTTCATTATTTGTTGAAAAACCAAAAACCACGGAGGTCATCAAACAATTTCAAAAGCGGTTTTTTTTTTAAATGAACTTGAGTCATAAAAATTCAAACGTTTAATAATCATACTACTACCACACCCCGGACACTCCATTAAAACATCTCGTGTTATCTCCTACTTCTATTACATAAATAGAATGACGTCTGTACACACTGCGTATGTGTGGGTGAAGTGTTCAGGGCTACCTACCTTTTTTTTTGTATGCCGAAGAAAAACGCCTTTACGCTCTTCCCCTTCCGCAGGTGAGCGAGAGGGGGTATGTGGGACTCGCCAGGAGGGGACCGCAACATTCAACGTTGTGGCTCCCTCCACGACTACCTCCCGTGATCCCACCCAACCGAGTGGTTCGATGGGATCTCGGGAGGAGGGAATACCCACTAAAAACACTCCGGCACTTGCCCACTCGCCACCAGACGGTCATTCGGGGGGCCATGGGTGGTAATCACCTCAGTGAGGGCTATCTACCTGAGATTGATTAGATTAGGCACTTACCTTTTTCAAACATTCGCTTTCGCTGAAAAGCTTATTGTTATGTAAACTTTTACGTAATTATCATATTGTCTGTATCAACTGTCATATTACAAAAGTACTCTTTGCAACTGTCGAACTGACGGTTCTCAATAATGATACAGATAACTCGGCAACAAGGCTGGCCCCAGACCTACCGGTTTCATTTCTTTGCTTTGCTGTTTTAGTTGAACAGGGGCTACCGCCAACGCATCGAACTACGGTAAGTCTGCAGGGCTTCAAATTAAAACATATAAATCGAGCCCCAATCGGTCCAAAATGGCGAACCCTAATTTATGATGTCACACGAACATCGATATCTTCTAAATAACAATACGAAACTTCTTACTTCGATTTATCTGTTTTAAGTTGAAGCCCGGCAGACTTTCCGAAGCTCGATGCGTCAGCCGGTACGGCCCCCTGTTCTACTAGAACAGCAAAGCAAAGAAATGAAACCGGTAGGTCTGGGGCTAGCTTTAGTGCGGTACGGGGTGCGGTACCGCCGATCGGTGGGAGGGTGGGAGTGTCGATTCTGTACGTCAGTACTACGATTAATTCTGTGCTTTCGGAGTGGTAAATGTAGGTGCTTATTTGAATATAAACTTTAATCGGTGAAGCACGATCGTAGACCGCGTTTTTTTTAATAAAAGCCAATCCGTATAAAGCCGGTTGACATGATAAGAGTCAGGCTCGGACCGAGTGCACTCGGATTACTATTCAGACGCTACTCGTATTGTGTAAACATGTAATCCGAGCGCACTCGGAAGTGCTACGTATAAAGCCGCCTCGTACGAGTAGACTCGGTCGTAACTCGGCCCGACCGAGCTGACTCTCTCAGCTTAATTTCGCGCCAACTAACTAATCATTTGATTAAAACACTTTTATCAAAACAGGGGACGTAGTTACCGGCTAACGCATCAAATCGAACCCAATCGGGCCAAAATGGCAAACCCCAATTCATGATGTCACACGAACATCGATATCTTCTAAATAACTTCGCGAATAGTATAATACGAAACTCCTTACTTCGATTTATCTGTTTTAAGTTGAAGCTCGGCAGACCCGCCGAAGTTCGAAAAGTTAGCCGGTAGGGCCCCAGTATTATTTTCGAATTTGGTTTAGTCGAAAATAAAAATCCGCTAATAGTATGAAAGTGCTGAGTTTTCACAAAAACTTTTAATCCAACAAAAAAGCATTTCAACAGACACAACAATCAATTTCCGAATTGTAAAAACAGTGTCGCGGACATTTTGAAAGTATAGCAAAACAAGATGGCGGCATCAACCTCGATCGAACAGCAAGCGGCCCATTACCATGACATGGAGAAACATATCAACGAGTTGGAGAAAATTAATACTAATGAAGAATTGGACAAGAAATTGGAGACTATGAACAAATTCGGATTTTCAATAAGTAACTGGATGAAATACATATTTAATAGGGACACCAAGGATGAGGAGTTTAATCCAGTTTGGTTGACAGTAAGTTATTATATTATAAGGAATCAAGAGCCCGGCGAACAGTGAGCTTTTTCCATACAAATGTAATACAAAATTATTTGCTATTGGAGCATAATTAACTCTTCTTACGATGTTATTCGGATTAAGGCTGCATAGTCTGCACACTAGCGCAGCCATTGGAAAAACTATCATAGTGCTTAAATAAAGACGAAATTGTGAATCTGTAATGCACTCCGTAGAAGCTCTGTGGTTCTTTTTATCGCTTAAACGATATTTTCTAGCCTGTCGTTTAGTTAAATGGAGTTTTATTGTTAAAAGTGGCCACTTATCGCAAAAATCTCCATTAAACTAAACGACAGGATAGAAAATATTGTTTAAGCGATAAAAAGAACCACAAAGCTTCTACGGAGTGCACTACAGAGAGATAATTCACAATTTTGTCTTTATTTAAGCACTATGATTTTTTTTCCAATGGCGGCGCTAGTGTGCAGACTACGCCCTCTTAAGACAGTATTTGTCTAGGGTTAGAAAGGAAAGGAAGACAAAGACATCATCAATTTTAAACCTGGTCGAACTTTAGTCCATGTTTCAGTGTGGAATGCGCGAAGGTATCCCTAGTTTTTCGCTCAGCGTTTAAGGTCCGTCCGTTAGTACATTTAATACCTAGACTTAGAGCCTGTTTCACAATGTAAAAGTAAATTCTGAGTAGCTTACTTGACAGATGATTTGACATATTTTTCATATCACAACTTGTCAAACAATCTTTCAAGTAAGATACTCAGAACATACTTTTACTTTTCTAAACAGACCCTTACTCCATTTTTTTTCTTTTTTTTTTTTTATATGCCGTAGAAAAACGCATTTACGCGCTTCCCCTCCCACAGGTGAGCGAGAGGGGGGTATGTGGGGCTCGCCAGGAGGGGACCGCAACTATCAACGTTGCGACTCCCTCCACGACTGCTTCCCGTGATCGCACCCAACCAAGTGGTTCGGTGGGATCTCGGGAGGAGGGAATACCCACTAAAAAAACTACGGCACTTACCCTCTCGCCGCCAGTGCCGCCAGCCATGACGCTATGTGGGGGGCCAGAGTGGCATTCTCCCCAACAGACCCTTACTCCTACTCCTAGAACATTCTTTGCTGACCTGATGACGACTTTGTCCACAGATAGACGAGTACATGTCCCAAGCTGAAGAGAGTATGATGAACGCGTGGAGGGTACTGCATTTGCCCAACTGGGTCCATGAGAAGAGAGGCACCAACGGAGACCTGGTCGAGTCCAAGAGGACCGACCAGTTCGGGAAGGTGTACCGGTTCACGGTGAGTTGAAATAGAAATAGAAATTGTTTTTTAAAGAACATCAAAAAAGGTGTTGTTTTGGAATTATTAGCAAGCTTTAGTCCTCCCGTGACCACGGCCCCTGGAAAGGTGTCGAAACGTCGGGAATTCTAAAAAACCAATAAATACAAACTAAATAATTCCAAAACAACACCTGAATTAATAATATACGCGCTGTAATCCGTAAAAAGTGTTTTATTTCTAATGAACTGTACGCGCGAAAATCTTAGAAGTGTATAACATCAAAAAAGGTTAGTAGGTAATACTAAATAATATACTAGAAAAAATACGACTCGCACCAGATCATGTTCTCGGACGGGAATCGAACCCGCGACCTTTGGATATCCGGTCCAATGCTCTGACCGCTGAGCTACTGAGTAACTAGTGGGAACATCGAATTTCTTCAAGTATATCAACTCTTACGCTGCAAGCCAGCGCCATCTCACCAATGTACAAGGAACTACCTCGACATTCAACTGAACATCTTTCCAGATATTTTTAAACAGTTGATTAAGATGAGAAAGCTATATAAGTTTTTAAATTTTGGGACTTTAGCATTCACAATGCTATTTTATATAATACTAAATAATATACTAGAATAAATACGACTCGCACCAGATCATATTCTCGGACGGGAATCGAACCCGCGACCTTTGGATGTCCGGTCAAATGCTCTTACCGCTGAGCTACCGAGTTACTCTTGCGCGCCATACATATCGGCCGCGCATTGTGAAATGTCATGAAATGTCACGTCACTGTTCTGTGACATGACCAACATTTTTTGTAATTACGTATGGATTCTAATAATCAGATGAGGAGGTCTGAGGAGCTCGGTGGCGCAGTGGTTTAGCCCCTGGCTGTGCGATTGCGGATCTTAAGCAACTTTCGCAAGGGTCGGTCATGGGATGGGTGACCTAACATTTATTATCTCAAGTTCCTCCGTGCTTCGGAAGGCACGTTAAGCTATTGGTCTCGGCTGCATTTGCAGTTGTTAACACCCACCAATCCGCATTGGTTTAGCGTGGTGGGTTACGGCCCATACTCTTTATCCACCCATAAGGTAGGCCTGTGCCCCAGCAGTGGGGACATTAAAAATAGCTGATGTCACATGTCATGATGTCTAATAATCAACACAGTTTTTTTCTATTTTGTCACTGGAGCATTTCAAATACTCAAGTGATTCTTAAAGTCAAGGCCACCTTAAATCCAAAAATGTTGTCCGATTTGACAGAAACTCTATGAAACTGACAGCTTCCTTAAAGTTAAGGAGACCTTAACCCTTGAACGCTCGGAAAATGAGACACAATTGATATGCCATTGTTATCCCGGCCGCATGCGTCCGCTCGGGCGTTGATGAATTAACTAAAGATTTTAGTTAAGAAGCCTTTAAGTATTCGGCCGTTAGAAATTTTTGAGGCAGGATCTCAGAATTCGTCAAATCGAGCCAAAATTTCGCGTAGGGGTTTATTTTGCTTCCCTTTCTGCTCTATTATATCTTAAAGAATTCATTATCAAGTCAAATAACCAATTATATGGTTTTTTGTTACAGGGCATAGTTGAGTGCCCGCCCAAGTTCCTATTCGAGGAGTTCAAGAACAACCTCACCAAGCTGCCGGAGTGGAACCCCACTATACTGAAGAGTGAACTTATTAAGGTAATGTGAACTACGACATGTTACAAAAATACCCCTAATGCCGAATATGGTAGATAGGGACCATCAAACTGAACAACTTTTACTATGGAACCAATTCAAAAATCGCGAAAAAATATCAGCTGTTTCATACAATAATGAAAATGGAAAATATCAAAATGTATGAAACAGCTGATTTTTTTCGCGATTTCAGAGTTGGCCCCATAGTAAAAGTTGTTCTGTTTGATGGTCCCTATCTACCATATTCGGCATTAGGGGTATTTTTGTAACACGTTGTATATGGGAAATCGCCTCAAACATTTTTGAATTTATTCATTCTTTTTAATAAGATATATTCACATAAAACTTTAAAGGATGATTCTACCCTTAAAATTAAGCAACTTTCTCTATGGAAACACTTGTCGCAAATTCATAGTTGAGATTTTGATTTTTCATTGAGTAGCAATGTACGCGTAACAACTCGATAACATCGCGGGAGCATTAACTGTATACTATTAACAAGTTTGACATATGTCGAAACGCTGAATGCCGTAACCCTTCAACGCCCGGAAAATGAGTCACAATAGTCCATTGTTATCCGGCCACATGCGTCCGCTCGGGCGTTGATGAATTAATTAAAGGGTTGGGCAAAACAAAAAGAGAAATTTAAAAAATCATCAAAATACGAGCAACCATGTGGCATTCAAAGGCTTAAAAGAAAATAAACTACCCTAATACTTATTTAACATTAAACTTAATATTCGACACTTCTACATTTATCTGATTTGTGGCAGTGACAACCCTACTAAGTTTTTTTAAATCGTGACTTTGGTCCGTGTAATTTAGCTGTAATTTCGGGAATAATAGAAGCGTATGTTCATCTCAAAGGCACAATAAATCTCAACTAACGAGATAAGTTACTTCGCATTAATATTAAGTAAATCTTTATTGAGGAACTTAATGGTGCAGTGGTTTAGCGCCTGGCCCAGCAATTGCGGAGGTTAAACAACTTTCGCAAGGGTCAGGCATGGGATGGGTGGCCAAAAATTTATTATCTCGAGCTCCTCCGTGCTTCGTAAGGCACGTTAAGCCGTTGGTCCCGGTTGTATTTTCAGTCGTTAATACCCACCAATCCGCATTGGACCCGCATGATCTCGAGCACCTCCGTGCTTCGTAAGGCACGTTAAGCCGTTGGTCCCGGTTGTATTTTCAGTCGTTAATACCCACCAATCCGCATTGGACTCGCATGATCTCGAGCACCTCCGTGCTTCGTAAGGCACGTTAAGCCGTTGGTCCCGGTTGTATTTTCAGTCGTTAATACCCACCAATCCGCATTGGACCCGCATGATCTCGAGCACCTCCGTGCTTCGTAAGGCACGTTAAGCCGTTGGTCCCGGTTGTATTTTCAGTCGTTAATACCTACCAATCCGCATTGGACCCGCATGATCTCGAGCACCTCCGTGCTTCGTAAGGCACGTTAAGCCGTTGGTCCCAATTGTATTTGCAGTCGTTAACACCCACCAACCCGCATTGGACCCGCGTGATCTCGAACACCTCCGTGCATCGTAAGGCAAGTTAAGCCGTTGGTCCCGGTTGTATTTACAGTCGTTAACACCCGCCAATCCACATTGGGCCCGCGTGGTAGATTATGGCCCATCCTCTTTACCCATAAGGAAGGCCTGTGCCCCAGCTGTGGGACATCAAAAATGACTGATGGTCAAATCTTCATTATTTTTAGGAGATCGCGCCAGGAGTGGACCTGTCGTACCAAGTAACCGCAGGGGGAGGCAAGGGGATTATCGCCCCCCGCGATTTTATTATCCTACGAAGATGCGCGATGCTCTCCCGCGAGGGTAGAGTGGTGGAAGATGACCCACACGCGTACATCAGCAGTGGGGTCAGTGTGCAGGTGCCTGGGTTTCCCCCGCATAGAGATTTAGTCAGGTTAGTAAATCTTTTATCTCTGTCTTTGTATTCTCTCTCCAGCAATGCTTATGTTCGTGGGAACAATATTACGCCACGTACCCGTACAGTGGCACGTGCACAATCACCTCTCTGCCGCATATTGACCAATATCAATGAGTTCCTGGCTAACCAGTCTGAGTGTGATGTGTTTGCGGATGAATTGAAGTTGATTTCAAGAATTTGTTTATTATTTTGTGAGAAGTTAGAACCAAAATCCACCTGTGTGTGATTTAATTTTCTACTATTATTTTCTGTAATTGTTATTTATCTATAGTCTTATCTTTTGTTATGTGTGTGTAATTTACTAGTTACTGTAAGTGGCACTATCTGCCGTTGTAATTAAAAATGAATAAATAAATAAATAAATAAATAAATTAATTAATTTTTACTCTATACCATTATAGAAGCAGTAATTCCAAAACCAACAGTTTTTATTTCACTTCGATACTATAAGTATTTACAAAGTTATTGTAAATAATTATTCTGCTTAAAACACTATTACGTTTAAATCCGCGAGTCGGCGGCATGCGTCCTTTCCGAACGAGACTAGCGAGAGAATGGAGTCCGATGACGTCATCGTATCTTCCTGCCCGTCACCACGGTAGTGATTACTTGCTCAGTGCCTGTCACGAAGACAATAGCGCGTGGTCATTTTTAGGAAAATTAAAAAGTTATTGTGTATGTAGAAGGGCTACAGAAAGAAAATTACATATTTTAAGTTAAAATGTATATGTGACGGTAAAAACCCGTTTATAGTTAAAACGCGTTTTCACTAGCTAAAACTAAAACCAAATCACATTGTAAGAACTAGTTCTACCTAGTTAAAACTATACATGTAAGCATTATGGAGCACCGCTCGCTTGGATCGCTTTGCTGAGAGTGTTCAAAACACTGACCTACCTAGTACATTAAATGTTTTTTCGAGTATATTATTTACTACTTATTTTAAAACACGTTTTGACAAGTCAAAACTAGTTTTAACTGATATGTTCGGGCAGCAGACGTAAATTTTAGTTGCAACTAAGGCACCTGGTTCAAACTAGTTTTGACTAGTCAAAACGCGTTTTAACTAAAAAAGGTTTAACTGTAACATATATTTAAAAAAACTGTTCCTAAGCTAATTGTAAAAATTGTAGTATCTCTTAGAATGCTGATCAGATCAGTTGGGTGTGTATAGCGATCTGAATCTCCTCCATTCACTCCCTGGATGGCCATCACCAGGTCAATTCTTGGCAAAGAACCAAGACTTCAAAGTCACCTCGTTAGTATGAAATTCGACTGGTGTTCTTAATTAAATCTTGCGCCTGTTCTTCTTGTCAGTTAAAAAAGTTGAACGGGCGTGCAAAAGTGCTTAATTATTAAGTTTATTTGAATAAAGAAATTTTGACTAATGATTATTGAGTTATCTGGCCACCACTATACAACGTGTTACAAAACTACCCCTAATGCCGAATATGGTATATAGGGGCCATCAAACTGAACAACTTTTACTATGGGACCAACTCTGAAATCGCGAAAAAATATCCGCTGTTTCATACAAATATTAAAATCGAAAATATCAAAATGTATGAAACAGCTGATATTTTTTTCGCGATTTCAGAGTTGGTCCCATAGTTAAAGTTGTTCAGTTTGATGGTCCCTATATACCATATTAGGGGTATTTTTGTTGTATAGAGCCCAATTCAAATGTTAATTTGTTTCTTACAGAGGTCACAACAAAGTAGGCTGCTGGTTCATGAAGCCTATCAAAGCAAAGACTCCGGGAGGAAAGATTGAGCAACACACCACGTTCCAGTGGCTCATGTGCTGTGATCTTAAAGGTCAGAAATATTAAGAGCAGTTTAGTCTGCACACTAGCGCCGCCATTGGAAAAATATCATAGTCATAGTCATTATCATATTGTTTATTGCAACATGTTGGTTACAAAGATCTTACAAATTAATGGTACCATAAACATGACCATGTAAGGGTATTGCAACTTAAAATTAAATTAAATTAAATTAAAAATACTAAAATTACTTAAACATAATATTAAAGTTTCTTTTAAGTACTTACAAAAACACAAAATCTGGAATAGGTAAACAACATTATACTTAGATGAGATTGTGAATTATCTCTCTGTAGTGCACTCCGAGGAAGCTTTGTGTTACTTTTTATAGCTTAATTAAGCAATATCTTCTTGCCTGCCGTTTAGTTAAATGGAGTTTTATTGTTAAAAGTGGCCACTTTGACGACCTCCGTGGTCGAGTGGCTTTGTATACCGGTTTTTAAGGCGTCGCCATCTCTGAGGTCCCGGGTTCGATCCCCCGTTGGGTCAATTAAGAAAACGAACTTTTCTATATTGACTCAGGTCTGGGTGTTTGTGATACCATCGTTGTCTCAGATTTCCATAACACAAGTGCTTTAGCTACTTACTTTTGAAGCGGAGCAATGTATGTGATGTTGTCAAAATATGTATCTATTATTTATATTTATTTATTACTTTTCGGAGTGCACTACAGAGAGATAATTTCACAATTTCATCTTTATTTAGAACTATGTTTTTTTACCAATGGCGGCGCTAGTGTGCATACTATGTGCTCTTAAAGGAGAATAAACACGATTCAAAAGCGCTTAATTATTTGAATAAGGATATTTTTGACTTTGACTTGTTTGATGAACTGAGTGGTGCAGTGGTCAACATGCCGGTCTACCACGCAAGAGGTCCCGGGTTCGATTTCCGGCCGGAGATAAATTGAAAAAACGAATTTTAATTTCTGTGACGGGTCTGGTTACTATGTATGATAAGTATTTATTTAAAAAGTATATCAGTTGTGTAGCACCCATATAACAAGCTTTGCTTAGTTTAGGGCTAGATGGCGCTGTGTGAAATTTAAAAAGATAACCCTAAAGCTTTGGTATATAAAGAACATCTTTTACTATGGGACCAACTCTGAAACGCGAAATAAAAAATCAGCTGTTGCATACATTTTGATATTTTCGATATTAATTTTTACACAATTTTCCAGATATTTTGACAATTGGTTGCGATGAAGTAGCTACCTATATAGTTTTTAAATTTGAGATTTTAGCATTCACAATGCTAACACAAAATAATACAGGGTGTTAGTAGCACTCTAGCGAAAACTTTTAGAGCACATGTCGACTCATGATTCATCTATCTAGAGCGAAATTTTCTGTCGCAAAATTCATGAAAAACTGAGTGTCTGTCTTAATGCATAGAACCTTTTACAGAAAAGTAATTAAAATATCAAAATTTATAATTTTACACACGACGGCACCTCAGACTGTACATGTTAACCTTAAAACCGCCTTTATGCCCTACGTAATAAAAGCTGTTTTCGCAGTTTAACTGTATAACCTGACGTGCTGTCGTGTGTACGTACAACAACAGCTATTTGCTCGCGGTCGTAGCTTTGTTGTAAGCGCGCGCGCACCCGCGATGTTATCGAGTTGTTACACGTACATTGCTGCTTAAAATCAAAATCTCAACTATGCATTTGCGACAAGTGGTTCCATAGATAAAATTGCTTAACTCTAAGGGTAGAATAATCCTTTAAAGTTATCGCTAGGGTGCTACTAACACCCTGTATACTAATGCTAAAATCTTAAATTAAGAAATACTGTACTGTATAATGTTTTAAATTTCCATGGTTATTGACGTTATTAGAATAAACTATATCGGGATTTACACCATGTACCTGTTTATTTTGGAGACTCCGATATTTCGGCGCAGTTGCATGCGCCATGGTCACGGAAGAATAAACAGGTACATGGTGTAAAAAAATAAATAAATATTTGACAACATCACATACATTGCTCCGATTCCAAAGTAAGTAGCTGAAGCACTTGTGTTATGGAAATCGGAGACAACGGTGGTATCACAAACACCCAGACCTGAACCAATATAGAAAAGTTCGTTTTCTAAATTGATCCAACCGGGGATCGAACCCGGGACCTCAGAGATGGCGACACCTTGAAAACCGGTGTACAAAGCCACTCGACCATGAAGGTCGTAAAATCCCGATATAATACTAAATAATATGCTAGAAAAAATAGGACTCGCACCAGATCATGTTCTCGGACGGGAATCGAACCCGCGACCTTTGGATATCCGGCCCAATGCTCTGACCGCTGAGCTACCGAGTCACTAGTGAGAACGTCAAATTTCTTCTAGTATATCAACTCTTACGCTGCAAGCCAGCGCCATCTCATCAATGTAGAAGGAATTAACCTCGACATTCAACTGTACATCTTTTCAGATATTTTTAAACAGTTGATTAAGATGAGAAAGCTATATAACTTATTAAATTTTGAGATTTAAGCATTCACAATGCTATTTTTATATAGTTTATTCTAATACTGTACTTATAAACGGTTTGTTTTTTCTAGGTAAGATACCTCAATTTGTGTTGGACGCTGCCTTCGCGTCTGTCATGTTGGATTACATCGTGCACGTGAGGAAGTTCGCCGCGCAGTGTAAATCGCAAGGGAGGTTCTAGAATAATACTCGTACGCCATCTTTGAAATGCGTCATTATTTTATTTTTCGAAGCTAATATAACACTTGAAGCTAATATAACACTTGAAAGCCAATTACAGGTCCTCACCAATGGAATATGATGATAATATGATACCAAATAATATACTAGAAAAAATACGACTCGCACCAGATCATGTTCTCGAACGGGAATCGAACCCGCGACCTTTGCATATCCGGTCCAATGCTCTGACCACTGAGCTACCGAGTCACTAGTGGGAACGTCGAATTTCTTCTAGTATATCAACTCTTACGCTGCTATATATTTTCTAGTATATTATTTAGTATTATATAAAATACGAGTTGTTTTTTAACCGCAAATGGAGGGAGTTCTGAAGTTAAATAAATTAATATTTGACAACATCACATACATTGCTCCGATTCCAAAGTAAGTAGCTAAAGCACTTGTGTTATGGAAGTCAGAGGCAACGGTGGTATTACAAATACCCAGTTAGAATTTCTTGCTCAAAAGAAGGCATTCCTTTTTTTTAAATAAGCATAACTGTGTTTGGATTTTATTGGAAATAAACTTGACGCATCCAGGAACCGAACCGACACTTATGCAAAAAATAACAGCCTGTACTTTTACGGCACCCGGCCATTACGTAACTCTGTTGCTAACAAATTCTAAATCGATTGAAACCGCAGTTACATTGCTGCTTTAAGTAATATAGTTGTCAAAATTCAAAATTCAAATCTCATTTATTCAGTCTAGGCTGTTACAAGCACTTGTAAATGTCAAAGAAGCTACGCCATCGGTTCGCGCGCCTTAAGCGGGAGACCTTGTAACGAGAACAACCGGCAAGAAACTCGTCAAGGGCTGCTTTTTTCTCCCTGTATATTTTATACAGAGTCGTCAAAATTTGAAAAAGTTGTCACATTGGGTCTTACTAAAGCAGCAATGTAACTACGATTTCTGTCAAAGTTGATCGCAACAAAGTTACAAAATCAAGGGGCAGTTGTAAGGTCAATAGGAAGAATCAATTCTCTCCAGCAAACATGGTAGCTTAAATTAAAGGAAGTCGTCGGACGGGAATCGAACCCGCGACCTTTGGACCGCGATCCAAAGGTCGCGGGTTCGATTACCGTCCGAGAACATGATCTGGTGCGAGTCGTATTTTTTCAAGTATATTATTTGGTATTATTTTATGTTAATAAACAATATAAAAATAACATTGTGAATGCTAAAATCTCAAAATTTAAAGGAAGTCTCTAAAATCTAACTAGCATTGTTAAAAAAAATGTGACGTAATTTAAAAATGGTTTAATAATTAAAAAGGATAAGGAAATGTCTCAATTGTATAATAAATGATTTTTTTATAGTTTACGCATTTTTGTATCAATTATAATAAAATATGCCTTTTCGGCACTATGACAAACCGCTGTCATTTTAAGGCCCCTATATACCTCAAGTGGCGCCCTCATTTTATTTAAATTGATTGCTCGTTAAGTACATAATGTATCGAAAATTCACATCTACAGATTGAAGCTAAGGTTCAATAACCTCAGTAAAATTTTGTTTGTTGTTGTAGTAGTAGCCACTTTTAGCACTTTTGCGAACAACTACTACAACGAACAAAATTTTACTGAGGTTATTGTTTGTAAATAAACTATATAACCTTAGCTTCAATCTGTACATGTGAATTTTCGATACATTATGTACTTAGCGAGCAATAAAATTAATTAAAATGAGGGCGCCACTTGAGGTATATAGGAGTATTAAAAGGACAGTTTACAAAACCAAAATTAACGGTTTTTATAATGACAGATCATTTTGACAGATGCCTTATGAAATGACTGCTTTATCTAGTAATGTCAGTCATGTCAATAATGAATCTAAAGTACGTCTGATGAAATTATTAGTAGTTGTTTATTATGAAAATTAAAAGTATTTTAATACTGCGCTTAAGGGGCTGACATGAGCCAATTAGCGCCGCCAGTCGATTTTATTTTATTTATTCTAAATAAGCCCAATTTCTTAAAAAGGGAATCAGTCAAGGTCTTGTTAATAACGTCTAATATTTATTGAATAACTTTACACAGCTTAAAAAGTCATTCGAACAGTTTAAAACGCGATTTTGTTAAAAGTGGCCACTGTTGGTTCAAACCCGTTTTTAAACTATTGCACGCATTTTGTAATGTTGTAACGTTATTCGATAAACATTAGACGTCATTCACAAGACCTAGACTGATTATTTTTTTAAGAAATTGGGCTTATTTAGAATAAATAATATAAAATCGACTGGCGGCGTTAGTTGGCTCATGTCAGCCCCTTAAAACTAAACTGTAGTATCATTTTCAGTTTGAACTAATCTAAACTATAATAATTATAAATGTAATTATGGACCACTTGTCAAACAAAACCACCGCTATAGGTAGTATATTTTTAGTTTTTCTGTGTATAGTCCGCGAGCGATTAGAATGGGATGGGATCTTGTTAAAGTAAATCGAAAATGACAGCAGTCAAGTAGCGTTAACAAAAAATTCTGAATCTATTTAAATAAACGTGAATTTTTTTAAATGTTAAAAGCTTTACTTTTTTTCCACTCATTATTAATTAATCACACTAATATTATCACACAATAATAAATAAATCTCACTTTTAAAATAAAACTCGGGCAAAAATCCACGCGCACAGTTGTACACAACTAGCATTATGCGAGCATCTACGCGAGTTTGCCGACGCTACGGCTGGCCGACGGACCGCGCGCGTCTCAGCACCAAAAGGTAGCATCCTATTCTCATCGCGCGCGTATTATACTTAAGTTTTTTTTATTAGTGAGTATGGGCATTTATAACATAATGCTTTGACAGTTATAGTAACTTGACATAAAGTGCGTTTGTATAGACTTTAGCAGTGAGCGGTATAGTTATTGCAATTTTTTATTTATTTATTGAAATACAGCAAAAAAGCAATAAAAAGTATAATCTGTTTACCCTTACTTGTCTTATTTGGTAAACAATATTCACCCAACACTTTATTGAAAAAACAATTATAAAATACAACAAATGGTTTTCCACACACAGATTACGAAAGAAATCACAAATTATTAGTGACAATTTGATTAAATAAAACAACATATTTTCAAATAAGGATTTAAAAAAAACGTATGACAACTGTCAAAAACAGTTTACTAAATGGGGCAAGTAAGATAAACAGAAATATCTATATCATATATATTAACTGTTTTCTTATCCATATTTAAAACTCCACTTAAGAGTCCGGCGAACAGTGAGCTTCCCATACAAACGTAATACCAAAATGATTAGCGATTTGAGCATAATTAACTCTTCTTGTGATGTTATTCGGATTAAGACAGTATTTGTCTAGGGTTCTATTAAATAAAATATACCAAGCCGAATAAAAATTATTGCGATTTACAGTTGTGTATGAAATAATGTGATTGGCATTTATTTTGAATTGGGTTAGTATTTTAGATTTCTTATTTGATAGAACTCTAGACAAATACTGTCTTAATCCGAATAACATCACAAGAAGAGTTAATTATGCTCAAATTGCAAATTATTTTGGTATTACGTTTGTATGGGAAGCTCACTGTTCGTCGGACTCTTTACTCATTTTCACTTCTTTTTTTACGATATTACAAAGATATATCATTTCTGATGCAATTTGAAAAGGCACATTGCCTATAAACACATGTATTCTCTACAGAAAATTAATATATTAGTAAATAAACTATTTTTAGGTAGCTATTTTTGTTTTGTATCTATTATAGCTTAAGTAAAAGATGTTCACTATTATTAAAGTATATTTATTATGTGTTCACTTTATTTTGATGTATATTTGGTAACATTTCAGTCTCGTTAATACAATTATGTTAAATATTTATTATGAAAAAATCGGTAGTTTTTCATGACCATCGACCACATCCCTCTAAAAGTGTTACCTTTTCGAAATGTCTTATTTTAAAAAAGATAATTGAAAATATCTGTTTTTATGGAAAATTTAAAATCGGTCTAATTTAGATGTTTATCGATGTATTCAATTGATTTTCAATGTATTCTGCTTATGTGTATGAAGTTTTATTAAAATCGGTTCATTCTTTTAGAAAAATAAGGACTTGAAAGTTTGTAGGATACGCCGTGACGAATAAACGCTCTTAAGAGTCCGGCGAACAGTGAGCTTCCCATACAAACGTAATACCAAAATGATTTGAAATTTGAGCATAATTAACTCTTCTTGTGATGTTACTCGAATTGACAGTATTTGTCTAGGGTTCCATTAAATAAAAAATCCATAATACCAAACCAAACAAAAATTAATGCGATTTACAGTTTTGTATGAAAAAATGTTATTGGCATTTATTTTGAACTGTCAATTCGAATAACATCACAAGAAGAGATAATTATGCTCAAATTGCAAATCATTTTGGTATTACGTTTGATGGAAACCCACTGTTCGCCGGGCTCTTAAAAACAAAACAAACATTTAATTCTTTGTAATAAATAGACATGACGTCTTCTGTATGTGTGGTCAATGGGCATGACACTCTCAAGCTCGACCAAATAAGGTGCTGTTTTTTTATAATACCATAAATACCCTGTTTTCATAGTGACCTATACAACGTGTTAGAAAAGTACTCCTAATGCCGAATATGGTATATAGGGACCATCAAACTGAACAACTGAACAACGCGAAAAAAAATTAGCTGTTTCATACATTTTGATATTTTCGATTTTAATTTTTGTATGAAACAGCTGATTTTTTTTTCGCGATTTCAGAGTTGGTCCCATAGTAAAAGTTGTTCAGTTTGATGGTCCCTATATACCATATTCGGCATTAGGGGTATTTTTGTAACACCTTGTATGTAGTAATATGGTGCATGAATAGGTACTCGAAAACTATCAATAACCTTATACGGACATCTATCGAGAAAAAAAAACACGTAAAAAAACTCGCCTTAATTTTCGTCCTGTCCATTTAAATCACGGCAATCGATTAAACAACATAATCTCTAAGGCTGGCCCCAGACCTACCGGTTTCATTTATTTGCTTTGCTGTTCTAGTAGAACAGGGGGTCGTACCGACTAACGCATCGAACTTCGGAAAGTCTGCCGAGCTTCAACTTAAAACAGATAAATCGAAGTCAGAAGTTTCGTATTGTAGTTATTTAGAAGATATCGATGTTCGTGTGGCATCATAAATTAGGGTTCGCCATTTTTGCCCGATTGCTCGATTTATCTGTTTTAATTTGAAGCCCGGCAGACTTTCCGAAGTTCGATGCGTTAGCTGGTAGCCCCCGTTCAACTAAAACAGCAAAGCAAAGAAATGAAACCGGTAGGTCTGGGACCAGCTTTAGTGTATGTAGGTAGGTACCTAATAAATACGATAGTAGCATAACTTCTGCAGTCTCTTTTATGTGGTACAATCCTCTCGTTGGCCTTCCGGCCGGGCCTGTGCATGTGGAGGGCCCGTAAGATTTTCCGTACAAAAATTACTCATATCGAGTATGCGCGTGATTTTCTTTTCGATACATGTTCATGCTAAGTGTACACACGACGGCACCTCAGACTATACATGTTGACCTTGAGACCGTCTTTATGCCCTACGTAATAAAATCTGTTTTTGCAGTTTAACTGTAAAACATGACGTGCTGTCGTGCGTACGTTTTGCGAGATCATATTTTTTTCCGTATTGTAAAAATTTACGATCTTCGCCACTAAAGATGTATGGATTGAACATTTTAAAAAACTTTAATTCTAGCGAATACTTATGTCAATCCCATGACTCTCTCGATAGCGAATTTCGTTATCGTTAGGGGGCTGCTCAACTAGAGAAGAGCGAAGTAGTATGTATATATGTAAAATTTCTGTACATATTCTTGTAAGTGATTCAAAGACACGTCTGTAAAGTGAGAATACATTTGTTTCTTACAATTTGACTCAAAATGGCAGTGACCTCTACTACGCGTTCACTTCGTGATTGCCGTCGACGACCGTTATGACGTCACAGCTAACGGTACTGCAGACAAAAAAGTAATCATGTTTTTCAACTGTTTTTAATTTTTTTCTCGTTCAAAGAGTGTCATTTCGTTCATAACAAGTTTGGTTCGCAATTATGTCAACACAAATAACGAACGTAATGATTAAATCAACAGAAACAAAAATTAAGCTTTGCGTTGCTAGCCGTACTAGAGAGGCGACGCAGGGGGTGCGGTATGACGAAGCGGGCCGGGAGGTAGCGGCAATCATGAAGTGAACGCGTAGTAGTTAAGAGTATTTGGAAGCTTAGTGAATTTTTAATTACATTTTCTAATTAATTTAAACCACAGAATACTTAGTTGGGCAACATTATATTGACGAACTTACTTTTTCGTTAATGCAATTTATGCAAAATTAATTTACACGGGTGGCGCCATCTATTACTTATATTGTGAATTAAAATGACGGAAAAGAGGTTTTTTGACGTCTTTCCGTACAATTTTTTTGAAAATTGTCTTTTATACAAACCTTGTCCTGGGGATCGATCGAACGCATCGAACTACGGAAAGTCTGCCGGGCTTCTAATTAACACAGATAAATCGAGCCTCAATCGGGCCAAAATGGCGAACCCCAATTCATGATGTCACACGAACATCGATATCTTCTAAATAACTTCGGCGAATAGTACAATTCGAAACTCCTTTCTTCGCTTTATCTGTTTTAAGTTGAAGCTCGGCAGACCCGCCGAAGTTCGAAAAGTTAGCCGGTAGGGCCCCTGATAATAACAAATACAACAATAAAATATTATTTAATTTGGTGCAGTCGTTCTGAAGTTATGCGCTTACATACATTTCGGCGTCACATTTTTTATTCATTTATATAGATGAATGAACTGTTAAGAATATGAGTGAATGATAAGAGTGAACGACTTTTTTACCAATGACTATTATATACGCATTTTTATACGTAGGTAAGTATTAAGAGAAAGTCTTTAGATACAAATAATTCTTTTTTTATTTTATTTAATGTAAGTCATCAACTTTTTGTAAATAAAGTCCGGCTTTATGTTAATATTGTAAACAATGCGTTGTAAAATAAAACATGGATATAAATTAAAATGTGTTTTTTTAACCCCAATTTTTTTTTAATTTGCTTTTAGACCTTAATGGCCGAATACTCAAACGTCACTCAACGTTGAGAGGCTCTCAAACATCGTCCTGGCGCATTAAATGTCAAAGGTACGACAAAAACAGCATGATATTTGAGCGCCTCTCAAAGTTGAGTATCTCAAACGATACTCAACTTCGGCCATCAGTGACCCAGACCAGGGGCCGTACCGGCTAACGCATCAAACTTCGGAAAGTCTGCCGGGCTTCAAATTAAAACAGATAAATCGAGCCCCATCGGGCCAAAATGGTGAACCCCAATTCATGATGTCACACGAACATCGATATCTTCTAAATAACTTCGGCGAATAGTACAATACGAAACTCCTTACTTAGATTTATCTGTTTTAAGTTGAAGCTCGGCAGACCCGCCGAAGTTCGAAAAGTTAGCCAGTAGGGGCCCAGAACTACGCATCATTCACTTATGCACTTTAAAGTAACGATAAAAAACATGCAAAACTATTGTATTATGCGACCTAGAGCTGCGGTGGTATCGGCTAAAAACATGAATTTAATGCCAGTAGGGGCCCAGAACTACGCATCATTCACTTATGCACTTTAAAGTAACGATAAAAAACATGCAAAACTATTGTATTATGCGACCTAGAGCTGCGGTGGTATCGGCTAAAAACATGAATTTAATGCCAGTAGGGGCCCAGAACTACGCATCATTCACTTATGCACTTTAAAGTAACGATAAAAAACATGCAAAACTATTGTATTATGCGACCTAGAGCTGCGGTGGTATCGGCTAAAAACATGAATTTAATGTTACCGAGAGAAACGGTTGATGCGCCGCGAAGGTTGGTTGTGACACAATTTTAGTTTTGAACAGCTCGTCTATGTAATTGATGTCATTGTTGGTGTCCTTAAAACTGCGTTTGAGTTTTTGGCTGCCATTTTGTCGAGTTCGGTTTGGTGTCTATTTTAATTATTTTCAAATTGATTCATAGTGGATATTGTGTCTTAAAATTGGTGCAGTTATATGGTACAAGTGTCTACGCAACTGAACAATATGTGGGATAATTGAAATAGGCGCGATCTTGGTTGTGTGAAGCTGAGACTTTTATTGAAGTGGTGGCTTCCTCGGCAGAACTAATCGAGTAAACTGTCTTGATATACTTGGTGCCAAATGCTCCAAGCAGCATTGGAATGCGATGCACCCGCATTCTAATGAAAAATTAAACAATATCTACCACTGAACTATTTAACACTTGACACTGGCATAAATTACTTCCTAGAGGAAAGTAGAATGCCATAACAAAAAAAAGAAGAAGAAAACTGCGTTTTGACAGATGTATGTGATACATTGCTACTTTTCTTCGGTAAGTTTTTCTTTGTGCCAAAACGAAGGAGCAATGTATGTAATATATAAGTACATCTGTGAAAACACAGTTAACATTAACTTCAATGATTTTAGCCGATAGAGCCCCTGAATAACATTGTACACACGACGGCACCTCAGACGGTTTATACATGTTGACTTGAGACCGCCTTTATGCACTACGTAATAAAAGCTGTTTTCGCGGTTCAACTGTATAACCTGAAGTGCTGTCGTGTGTACAATACTTTTATTGCACAATCAGATTAAAATACACTTTGAACCGAAACAATCAATTATATTGCTCAATAAAATAAATTGCACAATATTACCGGCGTAGTATTGATCCGTGTAGGCATTTCGTGTCCTACCTTCAGCAAGATATCAAAATTTAAATGAAAAAACCCTTAAAGTATCCCCTTTCTAACAAAACAAGAATCATCTAAATCGGTTAATAAACAAAGAAGTTATAATAATATCTGAAGATCCGTAAAAACTCGTGCAACTTTTGCACCGCTGAGGTACCGAGTCAGAGCATTAGACCGGATATCCAAAGGTCGCGGGTTCGATTCCCGTTCGAGAACATGATCTGGTGCGAGTTATTTGGTATTATATCAAAATAGCATTGTGAATGTTAAAATCTCAAAATTTAAAAATAAAATCATAATATTTGAATAGTTACATGATAATAGCTTTTCCATATCTTAATAAAAAATATAAAATTATATATGAAAGGAGACTTGGTAATTGTTTTTATGAAAAAGAAAAATGCAAGTCATGAAAACTGCTTCTGCCTCTGACTGCTTCGTAGTTTTTTTTGGAATATCAAAATATTTTTTCTGTTATGTGAATTATAATTAATTTCTTTAAAATTTAAATATAATTACATATTAAAATTAAATTTTAGAATTTATTATTGTTTTATTTTGTGGGTAGAAACGAAATTATTATGTGCTAGTGAGTGGAATACGGAATACATCCTTTAAAATATTTTTTTTTTATAAAATCGACAAAAAATTATAGAAATAGTGGAATATAAGAAAATCTATAAACCCCCATATTACATTAATTAGTAATATTAGTTATTACTTAATTAACTGTTTATTAAATTCAAATTAATTGTAAAGTCTTTGAAATATCGGACTTGCAACTGACTGTCCTATTTATTGGCCTTTTAATATGGCTCGTCCTTTGAAGGGTTAAAAATCAATTGATTTTTGCATCCACAATGATATTTTTAAAAACTACTTAGACTAGAAAAAAGCAAAGCAACTCGACTTTATGTACGACAGCACGTCATGTTATACAGTTAAACTGTGAAAACAGCTTTTATTACGTAGGGCATAAAGGCGGTCTCAAGGTCAACATGTATAGTCTGGGGTGCCGTCGTGTGTACAGACAGTAAGCAACGAATGTCGCAACAGTTTAGTACTTACCTGCCTGGGGCTCTACCGGCTAACTTTTCGAACTTCGGCGGGTCTGCCGAGCTTCAACTTAAAACAGATAAATCGAAGTAAGGAGTTTCGTATTGTACTAATCACCGAAGTTATTTAGAAGATATCAATGTTCGTGTGACATCATGAATTGGGGTTCGCCATTTTGGTCCGATTGGGGCTAGATTTATCTGTTTTAATTTGAAGCCCGGCAGACTTTCCGAAGTTCGATGCATTAGCCGGTACGGCCCCAGGTTTGGCATAGCAAACTTTGCTAATAAAATGTTTTAATCCACAGAACAATTTTTTTTTTACCCTTCTGTGTTTTAAACTATGAGAAATCTTTCAATTTGAGATTTTAGCATTCACAATGCTATTTTTATACAATACTAAATAATATATCTACTAGAAAAAATGATCTGGTGCGAGTCGAATTTTTAGTACCTATTTTAAGAAATCTGTCAAAACAGTAATTGATTTGACAAAGTACTAACGTGGTACTAAAGTGAAAAATGACTTTCGTTGCTGATCGTACTCAGAAAAGAATGAACCCACGATCTTTAGCAATCTGGGCGAACGCATTTGGCCGCTGAGCTACCGAGTCGTTACTTACCTACAATTTGATTATTTTACGGAAGTGATCGTAAACTTGAATATCTTACTTAATATTATAAATGTGAAAGTTGGGTGTGTGGTAGGATGTTTCTTACTCAATCACGCAAAAACGGCTAAACGGATTTGGATAAAATTTGGCATAGGTACAGATAGTTTATAGTTTGGATTATATGACATAAGATACTTAATATCCCGGTCAAAGGTCAGTAGTGCTACTGAATCTCTCAAAGACGGTATTTATTTATACATTATAATTTAAGGATTAGTAGGGAGGGGCGGGAAATAACTTACTTAAATAGGGTAGGTAGATGTAAAAATCTCAAATTCAGTACTTACCGTATCTTTCTTTTGGTTTTTTATAGTAAACTCGACCAATCAACAAGTAGCTCTCTTTACGGTATTGCCTTGGCTTAGTAAATAAAAATAATTTGGATATAAAAGTTTGTTCAACCGTCACCACGACAGAAGTTTCATTGCACTCAATATGACGTCTTCAGATTCAGGTTCCGATATCGAAATGCAATCGGCACTGCCGAAGAAGGCGAAGAAGAAAATTCCGGAAAGTCCTTCAGAAGGAATACTGAAAAAAGATCAAGGACTAAAAAAAATTACCACGAAAGATATGATCCACGATGCACTATCTGTACTGAACACTAGAAAAGGAGTTTCGTTATACGCTGTGAAGAAATTCGTCACGGAAAAATATGACGTCAACGCAGACAAAATCAACTACCTCCTCAAGAAATCGATAAAGTCAGAAGTTGAGAAAGGATCGATTATTCAAACAAAAGGGATCGGAGCATCCGGGTCTTTCAAATTAGCACCAAAGAAAAAACCGGAGAAGCCAATCAAGAAGAAAACAGATAAAAAACCAAAAAAAGAAAAAACAGACAAAACGAAGGAAAGCAAAAAAGAATCGGAAATACCGAAAACGAAAAAAGGATCGGAAATATCGAAACCGAAAAAAGAAAAAATACACAAGAATACTAAAAAGAAAGTTGAAGCGACGAGTTTGAAGACGGTGAATAAAAAAGAAAAATCAGCAAAAGCACCCAAGGCGGTTAAAGAAAAAGAAAAAGGAGAAAAAAAGATGGCGAAAGAAAAACAAACTCCCGCCAAGAAACGCGCCGCCATGATGAAAAGAAAAAGCATCGGTTCCATTATAAAACCGCCAAAAATGAAGCCTAAAGCACGTTAATTTTTGTAATATTAATAACTTACTGTGTAAATACTGTTAAAACCAAAAAATTGGTATAATAATTACGTTTTTGTTTATTTCTAAATATGTGATTGTAAAAATATAAATACTTTGATGACATACAAATGGTTTTTATTTATCGAAGTTATCAAACACACAAACACAAAAACTTGTGACATATGTATGAGTACCTATTACGTGTTCAGTTCATATCGAACTTTCAGACAAATCTATTTTATATAGACCAATCTTTTTCGGAGGGTAGGCAAAGGCATATTTTGTAGATAAGTATCTACTAGGTGTTACAAAAATACCCCTAATGCCGAATATGGTATATAGGGACCATCAAACTGAACAACTTTTACTATGGGACCAACTCTGAAATCGCGAAAAAAAAATCAGCTGTTTCATACATTTTGATATTTTCGATTTTAATTTTTGTATGAAACAGCTGATTTTTTTTTCGCGATTTCAGAGTTGGTCCCATAGTAAAAGTTGTTCAGTTTGATGGTCCCTATATACCATATTCGGCATTAGGGCTATTTTTGTAACACCTTGTATAACTACCCTCAATAAATTTTCATAAAAAATTATATTGTGTAGGTATATCTTGCACTTGGTTATCTCTTTAGGGCTCCGTACCAAAATGATAAAAGGAACCCTTCTAGTGCGACTCAGTCTGTCTGTCTGTCACAGCTGGATATGCTGGATATCTCGAGAACTACTAATGCTATCAACTTAAAATTTGGAATAGTTTTAGATGATGTTTTGCCAACTATTTTGCAAATAAAATAATAATAAAATAAGAAATAAAAATATTTTTTTTTGCGACAGGTACTGAAATGGGCTCTTAAAAATTCGAAGTGAGGCTACTAAGGCATGTGTGCGCAACAATCGGTGCGCGAGTCCGACTCGCTCTTGACCGTTTTTTTTATTTATCTTAACCACCCGATACTCTATTTAAAACTAGTGTCAATTATTTTTATTAGTTAAATATTTACTTGAGTATCTACAGTATTCCTCAAATAAAACATTTATTTGGACACTAACATATTATGAATCATATTACATAATTGAGCATTTTTCACAAATTAAAACAGTAAAATTATGTAGATCAATGCAAGGTTATTTTTAAAACACCAACAACCTCGCAGGAGTAGGTTACTAACATCATAAACAACAACAATTGTTTTACGATTTTTCCGAAAACAAACAAAAAAAATCGAGCTTCCATTCAAATGTTCAAACAGCTTATTATAGAGTTAAAACTCTTAGGATAAATGGACTAGATACCTAGGTATAATTTGATGTATTTTTTTATGACGTTATTTCCCTGAAACTAGATTACTTGCAGCCCTAAAAAAGGCCTTGTCAGTCACGCAAATATAAAAATTCCCCAATAAAACTAATCAACAACTTATTAAACACCAAATCAACCTCCGAAGCCGTATATCGTCCGTCCTTGCCGCTTCAAAGCGTAGACCACATCCATTGCCGTCACAGTCTTCCTCTTCGCGTGTTCCGTGGTACGTGACCGCGTCGCGGATAACGTTCTCGAGGAATACTTTTAAAACGCCTCTCGTTTCTTCGTATATTAATCCAGAAATCCTTTTCACACCGCCTCTTCTAGCCAATCTTCTGATAGCAGGCTTCGTGATACCTTGGATGTTGTCGCGAAGAACTTTTCGATGGCGTTTCGCGCCTCCTTTGCCTAAACCTTTCCCGCCTTTTCCGCGACCTGTCATTTTGATTTTTTAATTTTTGACTGCAGCGAGTGATGGGCGGACGGCAAATGGCGCACTGCGGCTGTGCCTCATATTTATATGGATGCTATCAATTTTATTAGTGGGTAGGTAGTTTTGATTTTTAGTCGTTGAAGTAAATCTACTTTAACTAGGTACTTGATTGTTGCACTAGAACTTTAACAATAATCCAATTCACAATTTCCTTAAGTAAAAATTAGGTTAAGTATAGAATTTTGCAAGAAAATCCTTTTTTACATCAATATAAAGAAATGCGATAAGATCAGAAAAACCTGACAGAAACAAAAAATATCCAGTTATTACCCTCTTTAATTAAAACAAAAATAAGACTCATCAGCTAAAACATCCACTATTTCCGATACATCCAAACCTATAAAATTCGCAACAATAAAAATCGTCCGATTTCCAATACAAAAATAATCTAATAAGAAACAAAATCATGGCGCCGCCTAAAGTACCCAAGAAGGCGTTGAAGCCTATAGAAAAGCCCATAGAGAAGCCGATATCAAAATCAAAGAAAATGAAGAAGAACTACCAATCATTCGCCATATACATATACAAACTCCTCCGATCAGTGACTCAAGACAAGAATCTGGGGATATCAAGGAAGAGTATGCTGATTATGGACAATTTTGTGAGTGATATGCTTGAGAGGATAGCGGTGGAAGCTAGCAGGCTCGTGGTTCACGCGAAGAAGACAACTATGGGAAGTCACGAGATCCAATCAGCGGTGAAATTGCTTCTCCCCGGGGAACTGACGAAGCACGCGAACGTGGAAGGAATAAAGGCTCTGAATATGTACCATACGAGTCAGAACAGGAACAAGACCTGACGAACGCGATGTTGTAGTTTAATTGTTGCAGAATATTGTATAATAATGTTGATTTTTTTAAATAAATATTAACGTGGCCCTTTTCAGGGCTGAACGATTTAGTTTCATAGAAACTTGGACGTCAAAGTTAATGCATAAGTATTAACAACCACTTAGTATTTTCTAGGAAATATTTCATAACATCTGCAATTTCGCTACGCGGCCAGTCACTTGCCTCATAAATCGCGGACAGCTGGATCAGCTGCCGAGAATGCAGCTGGACAAAAACACCTTAAGTGCGGAGCTTTGAAACAAAATTACCTTTTTATCCCGTTTGCGGTAGAGACCTCGGGCGTGTGGAGCTCAGAGGCGATAGCCTTTATTAGAGAATTTCGCAACAAGTCTTTAATTTTTTTTAAAATTTTGAGATTTAAGCATTCACAATGCTATTTTATATAATACCAAATAATATACTAGAAAAAATACGACTCGCACCAGATCATGTTCTCGGACGGGAATCGAACCCGCGACCTTTGGATATCCGGTCCAATGCTCTGATCGCTGAGCTTAAAAAAAATTATATAGCTTTCTCATCTTAATCAATTGTTTAAAAATATCTGGAAAGGTATTCAGTTGATGTCGAGGTAATTCCTTGTACAATGGTGAGATGGCGCTGGCTGGCAGCGTAAGAGTTGATATACTAGGAGAAATTCGACGTTCCCACTAGTGACTCGGTAGGTTAACCGTCAGAGCATTAGACCGGATATCCAAAGGTCGCGGTTTCGATTTCCGTCCGAGAACATGATCTGCGGCGGTATCAGCTAAAACATTGAAGTTCATGTTAACTGTGTTTTGACAGATGTATGTGATACATTGCTATTTTTCTTTGTTAAGTTGTTATTTGTGCCAAGACGAAGTAGCAATGTATCACATACATCTGTCAAAACACAGTTAACATGAACTTCAATGTTTTTAGCTGATAGAGCCCTTGGTGCGAGTCGTATTTTTCTAGTATATTATTTGGTATTATACAAGGTGTTACAAAAATACCCCTAATGCCGAATATGGTATATAGGGACCATCAAACTGAACAACTTTTACTATGGGACCAACTCTGAAATCGCGAAAAAAAAATCAGCTGTTCCATACAAAAATTGAAATCGAAAATATCAAAATGTATGAAACAGCTGATTTTTTTTTCGCGATTTCAGAGTTTGTCCCATAGTAAAAGTTGTTCACTTTGATGGTCCCTATATGCCATATTCGGCATTAGGGGTATTTTTGTAACACCTAGTATAAGTCTTTAATTGTTATTATTTAGGTAAGTACCTACCCAAAATTGATATGGTCTCTGTAGTAGGTACCCACATATCTAACAATATTTTTTATTTCGTTTGCTATCGTAACCTTACTTATTTCGTAAGTTTAACAAGAAATATCAAAAAAAAAAGAAAACCTACATATTCTTTATTAATTTAGTTTAAGTATCTACCTAAGTAAGTTAGGTACCCATCATCTATGGGAACCGATTACTTGTCCAAAATTTACTTGTCCTAATTTTATTTGACCGAAAACGATTGAACGACGTCTTTTTGCTATTTATATTGTTTGCCATATTTTTAGACCATCGAAAATCATCTGACATAGGTAGATATCATTTTACCCAAATACGTTTCACCGATTTTCAAAACAACTTTTTACCATTGGCCGAAGTCTTTTTTTAACTTTTTTTATTTGCCAGATAACTTATTTGTTTGTACTTTCACTTCATCAAAACAACATTTTACCGAATATTATTTTGCCACAACTATACTTACCTATGTTGTTGCCAAAAAATGTGACACCGACACAGTTGGTTAGGTTACGGAGGTTATAAGTTAGACAATGTAATCACACATCAAACTAGCTGTTGCTTGCATACTGCACGCTTGCTTGTAAGCTGCATGCTTGCTTGCATGCTACATGCCTGCTTGCATGCTTGCATGGTGCATGCTTGCTTGCTTGCATGCTGCATGCTTGCTTGCAAGTAAAAAAGTAGGACAACAGACAACAACTTTGATCCCCGGTTGGGTCAATTTAGAAAACGAACTTTTCTATATTGGCTCAGGTCTGGGTGTTTGTGATACCACCGTTGTCTCTGATTTCCATAACACAAGTGCTTGCACTCGAGTGTGAACACTACATTTCGTCACAAAAATCACAAATGCTAAGATAAGTATTAATTTGCAATTTGCACAACGAGATTACAATAAGAAAATTTGCCCACCATGCTGTATAGGACGACGACGAGGATGCGACGTGGACCTTGTTCGATTTTCTTGCACAAAATTCACAAAATCTACCTACTCTTTGATGTTAAAGGGTTCTTTTTGATTACTTTCCTCCCTAGGTATGTAAATCAAATGTACATCTCGGAATTATGAAAAATTATTTCCATTACATCCCTATAATCCCTAAACATGATACCTAGTATAGTAAGTATTATAATTATCTGTGATTTTACATATCCACAAATATATTTTTAGATTTCGTAAAGAATGTTGCTCCACATAGCATTAAATAAATAAATCGTCTCTTTATTTTTTATACTAACTTAATTTAATAAATTATAATAATAATATTAATTGCAGACATTCCAATATAATCACAAACATACCTATTTATCTACCGATGAGTCGCTTTTTACCGACTTCAAAAGGAGGGAGGTAGTCAAGTCAATTCGACCTGTATTTTTTTTTGTATGTACGTACGCCGATTATTCTGGCGTTGGATTCCGCAACCGTTCTCCAACGGCCGGTTCGCCACGCGACTGTTCGCCGACAAGACGATTCATTTATTTCCGTTTCTTCAGCAGAACTTTTCGCCTATGGACGTTTCGTCATTGTCCTTTTCATCATTGCCCTTTTCGACGACAGGCCTTATTTACTACAGAATGCTTCACCGACAAGCTATCTTATGCAAAATAAAAGAAAAAGTCCGAAAATCAAGAATGTTTATTGAATAAGTTTTATTACATAATATGTGTGTTGTTAGAAAAATAACAATGAAATTAACAAAAAATATTGAATTAGGTATATGTTTTATGACATAATAGTATGCGTGTTATTACAAAAAAAAAACAAATCAAATAAACAAAAAAAATCAAACTCCAAAACATCAATTTTATAAAAAAAAAACAGAATCAAATCAATGTTATAACACACTGTATATATACATAATGCAGTTGCATGATTTTCCTTTAATTACTATCTATTGACTCCGGAAATGATGCATATAAATATTGCGTTACAACTCATTTATTTTGCGTATGTATTAAAAACACATACATGTTAGAAATACTAACCTTTAAAAAGTTGTCAATAATAATAAAGTAGGCGCTTGTACTATAATAACTTTAGTAAATGCGGGTAGTTGCAAATAAATAATGAGAATGACACTTTACTTGTTTCTGAGTGCAGTACATCTTCATCTTACCTAAATTAATTATTTAAAAATGAGTGACTGTGAAATTGTGAAATCTAAACGTGGCAAAGATATTTTAATCTATGAAGGTTACTCCTATCATTTAAATATTAAACGTGACAAGAAATATTACTGGCGGTGTACACGAAATCATTCGACCCGGTGCAACGTGTTAGTTACAACTCTGCTTACGACGGATAACACTCATGTATTTATGTTGCAAAATCATAAACACGCACATTTGCCTGATCCTGAGAAACGGTTACAATTTAAACTGAAGGAAAATTTAAAAGAAAAGGCCACGAGCTCGATGGATACTCCTGCACAAATCATACAGCGATGTACCCAAGATGTACCCAGTACTTCTTCTCCGCATATGCCTAATAAGAATGCGATGAGGAAGATGATACAACGAGAAAGAACCAAAAATTTGCCAAGTATTCCAAAAGATATCCGGCAGGTTGTGATTCCCGAAGAATATAGTCAAATTAACGGTGAACCATTTCTCATGGGTCATTTTATTGAAAAAGATGAATGTATTATCGTTTTTAGCACGAGAGAAAATTTAAAATTATTGAGTGAGGCAAGTTTTTGGCTAATGGATGGGACATTTGACAGCTGCCCTCTCCCTTTTTGTCAAATATATACCATCCATGCTGCAGTCGGAGCACTGGAAGGGACCCACAAAATAGTTCCCCTAGTTTATGGTTTGCTGTCGCACAAATCAGAAAGATGTTACAGATTTTTCTTAGAAATCGTCAAATGTCAAGCTTTTAATAAATTAAAATTGCAACTGAAACCTGAAATCATACTAACGGATTTTGAGCTTGCCGCAATGAATGCCATAAAAAATATTTTCCCGGAAAGTTTAAATAAACTTTGTTTTTTTCATTTACAACAAAGTATATATCGGCACATTCAATCAGCTGGTCTCGCATCTCGCTATAACAATGACTCAGTGTTTGCTCACAACATGCGACACATTGGAGCACTGGCGTTTTTGGAGCCAACAGAGATTAGTGATGCATTTGATATAATTAAAGCTGACATTCTGCCCGCAGAAGCACACGTCGTAATTAAATGGTTCGAAAAATATTATGTTCATGTGTCATCAAAAATCACAAAAACTGTTAGAACCAAAATATCAGTGAAACGATGTCAACCTCGTTTCCCACCTCGCATGTGGTCAGTAAATAACAGTCTTTTAAAACATGTGCCGTTAACACAAAATGCGCTTGAATCGTGGCACAACCGCTGGAATTCATTATTGAGTCGCCGAAGATGGAATATATTTTTAACCATTACTGAATTCATTAAGGAACAACATCACACGGAAGGCATTATAGAGAAAATCAAATCTTCGGAGCCAATGCCTAAGCGTAAGCGCACTGAAGCAAGTTATAAAGAAAGAATCGAGCAGCATTTATCCGATAAAAATGGGATGGATTTAAAAACTTATTTAAGTGGATGGGCACATATTTGTCATTTAATAAAATAAAATAAAGGGAAAAATCAAAAGAAAAAAAGGAGTAGTTACTATTGATTTGATTCTGTTTTTTTTTTATAAAATTGATGTTTTGGAGTTTGATTTTTTTTGTTTATTTGATTTGTTTTTTTTTTGTAATAACACGCATACTATTATGTCATAAAACATATACCTAATTCAATATTTTTTGTTAATTTCATTGTTATTTTTCTAACAACACACATATTATGTAATAAAACTTATTCAATAAACATTCTTGATTTTCGGACTTTTTCTTTTATTTTGCATAAGATAGCTTGTCGGTGAAGCATTCTGTAGTAAATAAGGCCTGTCGTCGAAAAGGGCAATGATGAAAAGGACAATGACGAAACGTCCATAGGCGAAAAGTTCTGCTGAAGAAACGGAAATAAATGAATCGTCTTGTCGGCGAACAGTCGCGTGGCGAACCGGCCGTTGGAGAACGGTTGCGGAATCCTGGCGTTGGTGTACCGATTTTAATAATTGTTTTTATATTTTACGGTCGCAAACGGCCTGCAGTGGGCGTTTTTTTAACAGTTTAATATCTTAAACAATAATTTGCAAATCGTTAATAAACTGTCCCAATTCTGCCCCTAAGCACTCCCTTTCAGTCAATACCAACAAAGAAACTGTTGGTAAACTATTTTACCTACGTCGAAACGCATTGTTTGAATTTTGTCTCTAACAAAAGAAGTCGTTTAGAAATGGTGTCGTATTATTTAGCCAAAATGTAGGTACGTACAAAATCTGTGTTTTAATCTACTACAGCAATAGACTAAAGAACATCGAAACATGGGTAAAAATAGTTAAGTGGGTACATATCTCAACGTTCTTATTTAGGCCTACATCGCTAAAATAAATATACATTTTTATTCATACAAATCCGCCATACTATACAAAATGACGTCATAGCCACAATGTTGGGCTCAAAAAGAAATATTTAATATCGACTTTAATAGAAGATGATAAAGTACACTATTACTCGATATGAAAAACAAAAGACGTCTTCCATTTAACCTTTCTAATTGACGCTGAAAAAATCACGACTCTATCCCGCTCTAACTTATGCATGAAAAAGACGTGTAAGACAGAGATAAAAGGCATATTCTTTGTTGCGGAAAATTAGGCGAGGGGAATCGGGGTCATGGAACGTGTTTAAATTCCGAAACACGTTCTGTCCAATACCGTGCGTTCGTGCTCAATGCATTATCATTGGTTGGGCCATGCCTGTACTCAAGACAGGGTACCACAGCAAAAATCGATACCTGGCCACCGTTTCTCTTTGAAAGTTAAGCGACACTGTCGTTTTGATGGTATCGCTAACGGTTTTTTGGTACAAGGTGCGCACAGTGTCGCTCGTTCCTTTTCGTTATTCGTGAAGCCATTTGGTACGGAAAGATGTCTGGTGATGTTGTGTCAGTGACGTTTTAGTGAGATTTTGACGTTCTATAATCGTTATTAGTGTTTGGAGAGCTAGATATCTATAAAGGTAAGCACTGTTTGTGTTTTGCTTATAGTTAATGATTGTATTTATGCTTGGAAGTGGTATAAGGTTATGAGTGAGGTTATATTGTGCTGATACTGTGTTTGTTGCCATTGAAATCGATGTGAATCGTCAAAATATGATAACAAAGACTGTTTCTTCATGCATTCTCATACATTTTAGCATTGTGAGTTGAGAATTTTAGTACGGAATGTCAGTAAATTGATATTTATGTGAGCATTAATTGAAATTTAATTATGTTTTCGACTTAATGGAGAGTTATATTAACTTTTGTCATATGAAGAAGTGTATATGTATATGTTATTCTATATGTAATATAGATTGAAACGTGATTATGTTTATTGAATTTAATACTTCTTTATGCCGTTGTCATAAAGTTCAAATTGCTGTGAAATTTTCATAGTGCAGTGGTCACTTTAATTGGATATCATTGGCTGTCTCGTTCTGACGTATGGGGCGACGAATGTATTACTTTCCTCGTCTAACCCGTGTCACTTATTTATAGAGAAATTGGGAATCCAGTGCGCCCCAGGGGCGTCCTAAATTTAAATTAGTGAAGAGCCACTTTTGGAATGTCGATGTTTATATCGAATATCGATTAATTATTTTATGTATGGTTATATTGTGTATTTTATTTGTGTAGCAGTAGTGGTTTGCATGATTAGTAGGTAATGGTATGCGTTGCGTTTGTTTTATATTTTCTAGGTTCGTGGCTATATAAAACATTTTAGTATTTTGTCAGCGTTTGTTAAAATTAATAGTTATATTTCATAAGTGAATGCATACCAACTTTTAAAATAGTGAACAGCCTTTTAGGGACTATAAACTTGAAATTTTGCACAAGGATTCTTTTTATATGAAAGTTAAATCCTTGTGGGAAACAATCCACGCAACGAAGTCGTGGGCTTGTGCTAGTTAAATATAAACAAAACATAGTCACAGTTGTTTTGCGGTAACGAGCTTTGTGTGAAGCGTGGTATTTTTTACCATTTTCTTCATTGCATTTCATTAAGAAATTGGCGTGAGTTTACCTGTTTGTAAGAAAACACACTAATACAAACAAATATTAAGGTTACCACTCATACACATACAATAATGGTTTATTTATTCCACAGATGTTATAATACTTGACGACCTCCGAGGTCAAGTGGCTTTGTACACCGGTTTTCAAGGTGTTGCCATATCTGAGGTCCCGGGTCCGATCTCCGGTTGGGTCAATTTAGAAAACTTTTCTATATTGGCTCAGGAGTCTGGGTGTTTGTGATACCACCGTTGTCTCTGATTTCCATAACACAAGTGCTTTAGCTACTTACTTTGGAATCGGAGCAATAAATGTAATGTTGTCAAAAAAATAAAAAAGTGGTAATAAATAGATATAAATAGATTGAATTTTTTTTTTTAAATATTTCAACAATTACAATTTATAGATAAATATAGCCCTGGCTTCTGAAATAAGTAAGATATTGGACAATATCACATACATTGCTCCAATTCCAAATTGAGTAGCAAAAAAAAGTGTTATGGAAAACAGAGACAATAGTGGTCCCACAAACACCCAGACCACAGACAATAAGATAAGTTATGTTTTTAAATTGACCCAGCTGGGGATTAAACCCGGGACCTCAGACAAAACTTATGTACAAGCCACTCGACCACGGAGGACATCAAGAAACATATTTCTTTCATTTGTCTCTGGTATAATAATTAATAATTAACGACACTACACAAAGGTAGAAAAGCTAAATAAAGTCATCATCTTCCTAATCTGCTTGTTTGTTCAGTTGCAGGTAAATTGTAACTATCTGACAAACATGATTAAATTGTTTTATATATATGTTGGTATTAAACCTGTCAATATATTATTTACCTACTCTGCAACACTTTACTGCGTGTGTATTATATTTAAACAATATCCTGCACATTTTCTATTATAAATGCAAAAGAAAGGAAGAATTACTTTTATCGCACGGATATCATCCACAGATACTGACTTAATTGAACCGAAATTGCACCAACTCATTTTTAATAAGTATGATACATACATTAGCAATTTCTTCTTTCAAATATAAAAAACATCGATAAAAAGCCAGTGCTAGCACGCCCCACATCACTATAGCAAAAAAAAGATAAAAATGTCGGCCGCCATTTCTGACAAGGATTATTTTTTATTTATTTATTTATTTATTTAAGGACAACCAACAAGTACATTCACCTTACACAAGTCAACATTTACATAATTATGGGTTACAATCTTAAGTGAAGACTTAATTAAAGGCTGCCACGGCATGCGTTATATGCAAAGAATTATAAAAAAGAGAATTTATGATTCACAAGGCGTTAACCATGATGAATGATAAATTTATAAACTACTTATATACTTATTTAATTAACAATGATTTTATATTCCTACCTTCGTAGGAGCTATAGATTTAATAAAAATTCCATATCCACCAAATATGTCGACATTTTTATTTTTGGGTAGCTTATTATAACAAGATTGCATGCGATTTAATGTTGAGAAATGGCCCAAATTACTATTGAAAGGTTTAGGTGTAAAGAGTTTATATTTAGAAGGGCGTGGCAGTTTGTAAGGGGTATAGAATCTAATGTTCGATAAAAGAAGGGGACAATCAAGCTGACCATTTACAAGCTTGTACAGAAACTTAAGATCAGCAATTTTTCTACGATCTTCTAGGCTATGAATTTTGAAATAGTCTAATCGTTGCTTGTACGATACAAGTTCTTTAGCCATGTGACATTGGAAAGTTAAATGCCATAGAAATCTCTTATTGACAGATTCAATCCTTTTCTTATAAATTTGATAGAAGGGCAACCAGACCGGGCTGCAATATTCAAGTATGGATCTAACGAGGCAATTATACACACAAATTTTACTATGGGCAGATCTAAACTCCTTACAATTGCGCAATACAAATCCAAGAAGCTTAAAACTTCTGGAGACAATGCTGTCTATATGAGTATTAAACATTAAGTTTTTATCAAAAATAACACCCAGGTCACGAACTGTATTAACCTCCTTTAGAACCTGGTTACATAATGAATAAGATGAAAAATGTGGCAGTTTTTTCCTTGAAAAATTAATAAAGTAACATTTATCAGGGTTAAATTTTAACAAATTATTATTACACCAATTAGCAAATCGATCAAGATCATACTGTAGCAACTGCACGTCCGTTTTACTCTTGATAATCTTTACAATCTTGAGATCGTCTGCATATAAGTAGCATTGGGAATGTCGGAAGCAAGAAGGGATGTCATTGATGAATAGGTTGAAAAATAGGGGTCCTAAATGTGAGCCCTGTGGGACTCCTGATGACGTCATATACACGTTAGATTCGTACCCATTTATAACTACCTTTGATCTTCGATTGGAAAGATAGGATTTACACCACAGTAACAAGTCGCCCGATATTCCAAAGGTTGATAATTTTTTCGTTAGTATATTTATATCTACTAGATCGAAAGCTTTACTGAAATCCGTGTATATGACGTCAGCAGAAGCCCGAGAGTCTACAGCATCAACTACGTTTGAAACAAAGCTGACTAAATTGGTTGTAGTGGAACGAGCCCTCATGAAGCCATGCTGATGAGGAATAATTAAATGTTTCACGTGCCAGTAAATTAGAGGATAAACCAAGGACTCGAACACTTTACCGAAAATAGGGAGAATAGAAATGGGACGGAAATTTTCAATATTTGACTTGTCGCCGGATTTGTGAACTGGAACAATACTTTCAAATATAAAAAACATCGATAAAAAGCCAGTGCTAGCACGCCCCACATCACTATAGCAAAAAAAAGATAAAAATGTCGGCCGCCATTTCTGACAAGGATTATTATTCCCTACCAATTGTTATATACTGTTTTTATGACCCTTATTTACTATGTGCTAAAGTTTAATTTCGTTTGACATAACCGCATTCGTCGCCCATAAAAACTTGATACCTCTTCAATGGCAAAACCAACTTTAATGCTCTGACTTAAGACTCAATCGTGTTTTTATAACTGGTTTGTGACTCTACTTCTACGAACAGATAATATATTCCGTCGGTGTTCCAAGCCCTTTTCGTTGAATAATTCATAATGGAATGAATGGGATCAGAAGTAGAGAACGGGATGGCACATAACAGTTATATGCGTTAGAAGGAGATGAAGAGACGCGTAGTTTTATGGTATTTCCTTTGTCATTCATAAACGAATTGATCCTGATATTCTGACATGTAATGTATTGATCACTATCTACATCTGCATCGTAATTACCACACTTTTATATATTTATTTATTTTACTATATTGTTATTTGCTAAATATAAAAGTTATGGCTGCTACTTTATTTTGCTACACTAAAATTTCTTAACACAACTTCTTAAAATAATTGAATACCTAATTGAATCAGATATCTAATTTACTAATGGGACCGTTAATTGTAAAGTATATTACCGGTTCTTTTCAGTTTAATATTATTTATAATGCAAATAATTTACAATTTACAAATGAGTCCAACCAAACACATCAACCATACTATAGATAGCATAGCGTAGCGTAGCGTCTCATTAAGAAACGTGACGACATTTATAATTCTCAGGGTTCGATTCTCGGAATAAGGTTCTAAATGTAATGTCTCAGGTGGACGGTTATAAAATGCCAGCGTCATAATTTCTGATTTCAATAACCCATCAGATCCTAGGGATCAACCCTATACAATACATACATATTTGTGATGTCGTCAAATATTTATATTCATCAACCATCAATCACCAAATCGTAAATAAGAAGGAGGCGGGATTGAGACACTTTAGCCGTTAGCGTAAAGTCATCTTTGTTCCTAATACATTGCGTGCTGCTTCTGATACAAACCAAATTCAACATTAATAGACTCTTCAATGTATGCTTTAATATCGTTACCATTTTCGTGATGAGGTACAGAGATGTTTTTGTTTTTTTAAGATTACATATTATTCTTTATTTTTCTGAAGTGGAAGTCTAATGTTTATACAGGGTGAAATCGAAGTTATTAGCAATCTTAAACCAAGAATCTAACCGCGATATTGATAACTGTGGCCCGAAAAACCAACCCGTGGGGGCATTTGCTCGGGTCGATTTTCCGGGCTACTTGCTAAGCAAATTTAGTCTAATAGGGCTTTTTATCGACAATCGGTTTTAAAATCGAATCGCAAACCTAATTTCAATAAGGTGGCAATTCGGTGTTACAAGCGATTGTCGATAAACATGGCTAGTCGACTAAAGTCACCTAGCAAGTCGCCCGGAAAATCGATCCGTATAAGGAGACAACTATTAAAATTGCGGTTAGATTCTTCATAATTCATTTATTTTCTTAGTTAATTATTGCCTATAACTTCGATTTCACACTATATTTAAAAAATATATCAAGCTAAATAGCGGGAAGCCGCTGGATGTGGGTACCGCATGACAGATCTTTCGTCGTAGAGATTCTTGTGAACAGTCGGTGTCGTGTGGCTGATATATGTATTGAGGAAAAATAAAATTTGAACAATAATCATATCATTGCATTGCTCTCATTCCAAGATAATAGCTATAGATAGGCCTTGTAAAATATCAGACACACAAGTACAAAGACGGTGTGGTCCAACGTACCACAAGGTCAGATTCGATACAACACAGAAATATTTTGGTGTCTCAACGTCTCAACCGGGAACCGACTCCTCAGAGTTGGCGAAGCTACGCTGACTGCAAGCCCCATAGTGGAGGCTGCATATCAGATTTCATTTATCTAATCCATCTTATCTATGAGGAGCTCGGTGTCGCAATGGTTTAGCGTCTGGCCCTGTGATTGCGGAGGTTAAAAAACTTAGGCAAGGGTCGGTCATGGGATGGGTGACCAAAAATGTATTGTCTTGAGTTCCTTCGTGCTTCGGAAGACACGTTAAGCTGTTGGTCCCAGCTGCATTTGCAGTCGGTATCACCCACCAATCCACATTGGGCCTGCGTGATGGTTTTGGCCCATCCTCCTTATCCACCTACAAAAACGGCCTATGGCCCAGCACTGGGGACTTTAAAAATGTCTAATGTTGTTCTAACTTATATTTTTATATCAATGGCGGTATCGAATTCGTTAATCGTATCCTGATTCTCAATAAACCTACTAATTGGCTGAATTAAGAATTGACGATATCTTTGGAGAAATAGATAAAAGTTTTTCTTTGGATATCCAGCCCCCCTAGCATGACTACCGAAACACGATAATATATCGCGTGATACAGTGGATTTTGACACCCAACTGTCAAAATCCATTGTCTTTTGACAGTTAAACGTGATAAATCGCTATACCATATCGCGTTTCAGTGATCATACTGTTAGGCTGAATGCTGAATTCCATACCTTCATCAGTACCTAATATTTCCAGTTCGATTCTTGGTTAAAAGTAAGTAAAATTAACTCTTCAATTTAATTCATATTGTTTCTTTAAGCTTAGTTCGAATAATGTGATGTTTATTTTTAAATTCCGATTTAGCGTAAGTAAAGTTCCTTTAATTTCATACCCTAATATAATAAAGGGTAGTACTTACTAGTATTTAAGCGAATAACACATATAGCTGCTATTTTGCGTATTTTTTATAACTCACAATTTGTCGCCCGTTACGTGATTTTGGAGCAAACATAATTAACCGCTGCTCCGTGTGTCCGATTAACAGACGCCAGTATATTTGCCACCCTATTAATAATATCCCATACATAATCTTAAGTGTAGTAAATGAAATAAGTCGAGACGATTTCAATTGAAATCATTTTCTTGAAACTTTGAAATATCGATAATTTTTTAATTATTAATGAATGACACATCACTAAATGGATTTCGTTTTTCAATTATCGTATTTCAAACGAACTCTTGACTGACATAAAAATAGTCAGCAATAGAACTCTTCAGTACGCTTGTTAATTTTTTTGTGATTATTTAGCATGAATTTGTATTCAATAAACGCTGAAAATATGCTTAAATAGGTAAATAAAAATAGGTACCAATCAAATCAAGTTACGATTTACCTAACACTATTAAAAAAATACTGAAGTAGAGCCACATTTTTCGATAATTTTGATTAGGTTTGAATGACAAAAAATATATTTGGACTTGTCTTGATAACTTACTCATTATGTAAAAGTGAAGTGACAGAAACAATAGATAGATGAATGATAGAAAGATAATGTATCAAAGATCGATTGACTGACTGCGAAACATCCGTCAAAATACCTAATAGTCTTAAAACTTGTCAGTTTTCTAAATGGCTATCAATGCGTCTCTTTTATTCGCTATACAACGAGAAAGAGACGCATTGATAGCCATTCGAAAACTGACAAGTTTTAAGACGTTGGAATAGCCCCCTGGCATGACCGACGAAACATGATTCATATCGCGTGATATACCTAGTGTTTTATCAACACTCAACTGTCATAATCCTTTTTTGTACGTTGACAGTTAAACGTGACAAATCGCTACATGATATCGTGTTTCGGTGGTCATGCTAGTGGGCAGGGCTCGCATTCTCAGAAGAATAAGTTCTTCTTCGAACTCGCATTGATATAGTTATAGGGATGATTAGGTATAGCAATGATACTAAGTAAAATATTTCTTTCAGTCAAGCGTTTTTTTTAAACACAAATATTGTTAAACTACGGTGGTGTCAGGCAGGGATGCCCAATATACAAGGTGTTACAAAAATACCCCTAATGCCGAATATGGTATATAGGGACCATCAAACTGAACAACTTTTACTATGGGACCAACTCTGAAATCGCGAAAAAAAAATCAGCTGTTTCATACATTCTGATATTTTCGATTTTAGTTTTTGTATGAAACAGCTGATTTTTTTCGCGATTTCAGAGTTGGTCCCATAGTAAAAGATGTTCAGTTTGATGATCCCTATCTACCATATTCGGCATTAGGGGTACCTACTTTTGTAACACGTTGTAGAGTGTTCCAAAAATATAAGTGTAAATATTATTAATGATAGTTGGGGTAAGATAGGAAGACAGGGCACAACACTTTTTCCGCCGCTCAGAAATATCATCAAGGTTGTCAAAGATGTAATTGAAATAATAATTGTTTTTTTTAGATGCAGCAACCAATGCAGCAGGTGCAGCAGGTGCAGCAGTCAATACAACACACGATGCAGCAGCAGCAGGAACAAAATATGGCGTAAGTATTTTACAACATGTTACACTTACTTATATACCTATAGGCTTTGTTTCATAAAAGAGTTTATAATGTGGAGTGTTGGTACAATAACACTACAGGGTGTTAGTTTTTGCATTAGTATTTGGTTTGTTTTTTTCAGATAAAAGAATGTCTCCTTTTATATCTATCGAGTTATAGCACTTTCCCTCTAGATGACTTCCGGAACACTGTATGATAGCGATTTATCGACACTCAACTGTCAAAACAGTTATGCGTAGCAAATAGCTATCATATTATGTTGCGGCGGTCATGGTAGAGGGGCAAGGAAGTACCTTAAAAGCTTCCACTCTGTATATTTTATATATTAGTCACTGATATCAAGTATAAAAAAGTTACACTTACAATAAATTACAAATAGAGTGGGATAAGTGATTTTCCTGTCGGGCCTGGCTTAACGTTATGAAGGCCATGACCATAAACTTTTTAGGCAAGTATTGGCAACCTTCGTGCATGTTTATATGGTTCCTTTCTAAGGAAGTGCATAGCTTAGTCCCCGCTGTTTTGTTTTAGAATGCAGCAAATGCAGCAACAGATGATGCTGTGTCCTGTGCGAGTGGTGTACGAGACACAGATCCTTGTGCAGCCGGGTAAGAACTTAGGACAATTTACACACCACATGGCCAGTTTGTAAAATGACAATAGAAAGTTCCATACCTACATTTTCCAAACAACTTTTCAAACCTTGCAATACCCTGCCTATTGACGTTGTGTCCACGAATTGGCTACTCACCAAGTGTTACATGTCACCCCTAGTACCGGAATATTATTGTTCAGTGCTTCAGCAAACTTTCCGTCGTCGAAATCTATCGCTCTAAGCTTACCGATGAACACAACCCAAAAACCTGTCTGTATTTTTCAGGTGACCAGATCCAACCGAATCAAACGCTCTTCATAAATCCACAAAACCCGCCACCATGGGCTCAGAACCGGCAAGTGCAGAACCAAGTGATATATGTACAGCAGATGCCAAACAATATTATATCGTCTGTACCTCAGCATATAGACCAAAATCAATTGTTCTTACAACACTACCAAAACTATCAGCAAGTGTTACCACAGCAAATTTTGGCGCAAAATCAGGAACAGAGACAGATTCAGCTACAGAACGTTATGCAACAAAATATGGTACAGAATTACCAAACAAATGTTGGTGGAAACGTGTCCAACTTACCAGATAGAATACCCCAATCTTTTCCAACAATGCCAAACATTGGTCAAACCGTCCAAATGCCAGCACAGTCGCAACATAACATGCCAAATACTAATAACGTCAATAGGGCTGAGACAAATATGCCAATAGTCCAACAGCCACAGCAAAATCAGAATCAGAGACCAGAAATAAGGCCAGTCTACATGAACGTCAGTCAACCGAACGTTAATCAGCATCAGCAACAAATAAGGCCACCTCCCCAGATTTTAACAGTCAACCCAATTCAAAATGTTCCTCAGACTAGTACAAATTACCAGCCAATGCCGCCAAATAATATTCCACGATCAATACAAACGCAAAGTGTTGGTTCACAAATGTCTCCGCCAACATTTGCCAATACGCAACCAAGGATTAGGAAAGTAGCGCCAACTACAGTTAATAAAGTAACAAACACAAATATGGGCGTAAGAAACATGGGACAAACATACAGGCCGATACAGCCACGACCCTTCACAAACTCGATAGAAATTCAAGCACAACCGAAAACACCAATGCAGTTTACTCCAAATAAAATAAAAAAAATATTCAACCTCAATTCTACTTTACCAAGCATGCCCAATCTACAAGCTACAGTCCCAAACTCTACGATTACCTTCGTTAGACCAGAAGATCAAACTAATTTCAGAAAGCGAAAAAGTGAATCACCTGATGAAATTCACAAGAAAATGGCTGCTATACAAGTAAACATAACTACACCTATCACACCTGTTACGATGCCGCAGAGGAACATAGAATATATTCCGAATGTGAATAGTGTGAAAATTGAACAAAAACCAAATATCACTATAGTTCCTCAACCTCCTCTATCTAACAATAATGAAGTTCTAGCACAAGCAGTAGAAATAAAAGAAATCAGTAAATTAGTTGAAAATGTTCAACAAGCAATACAGATTGATAAAACGAATGCCAAAACTAATCCTGACGTGAAAGATACAGTGGTTGCTGAGAAAGATAAACTAGTTAGAAATACCGTTTTTACACAAGCACGTGGCAGAGTTCTTACAGATAAAGAAAGTGGAAATGTTTTGAAAGATACCAACAATATTTTGAAAATTGAACCAGAGAACAAAATGGCAGTAGAAATTAAACAAGAAAGCGTTGAAGTACCCCCCAAAATTATTTCAGAAGAAATTAAAGTCGAACACAGAGTAGAAAATGATACAAGTATAACACTTAAAACGCCTAATAACAAAGGTATGCTCCCTGTCGATAGATCCACTAAACAGGAAAAAGATTTTGTTCTGACTCATGTGCTAGATGGCATAGTCATCCAGGAATCAAATGTAGCTTTTCCTGTAAGTATGACAAGTTCTTTTACTACATAAATATTTGATTACGTTATTAAAATTCTCATTTTAAGTCTATGTTGTTTGAGACAGATTCGTACCTAGTAGTATTATTTCTAAGTTAGTAAAATTTTAACTATCTTATTTTCTTTTAACACAAGAATAAATAATAATAAATCTTTATTTAACAATCTAGATTAGAGATCCAGCAACGCGCAGGACAGTTCAACCGATCCCTCAAGACTGCAGAACGAATAAAAATGAAAACACAAATTCCAAAGAAGAAAACACGAAAGATCAAACCGACAAAGATAATAAGACTGTTATTAAGATTAAAGAAACTCCTCTGCAACACGAAATTAAGCTTAAATCAGAGGAAAAGACTGAAATAGAAAATGGTGCTGAAGTTGCTCAAAAAGCGAAAAGTGAAGCAGGCAGCAGTAGTAATGAAGAAGTGGACACAACAGGTGAGAATATCTTAAATGAGACTTTATAAAGTTAAATAGTGGCTGTATGTAGTGTGTCATTGTCGAATATTTTTGTTTTCAACATCTCATCGTTAGTATGTAACAAAAATCTATATATATATTTTTATTTGATTAAGAGATGATTTCTAAGTTCGTACTTTCTTCATTTTCAGAAAATCCATTCCTGAATATGCAGCCTGCTACAGTTAAGTCTTGGACGGTTAGTTGATAAAAATTTTGATGACATTTTGATTAAGATTGATGCAATATTAACCCATAGATTGATGACAAGGATTCAATTAAAGGATCTTCACCATAAAATGACCATTAACATAAAAAATCCATTTGTCTTTTACAGATCGAAGAATTATCGACACATCTAGCAAAATCTAAATGGACTGAAACAGCTGCATTGCTAATGGAACACGAAATCGATGGAGAGTCAATTTTCCTAGTATCTAAAACGTTACTTCTCAATATTGGTGTGAAAGAGAACCATGCAGATTTGATATGTAGCTACATTAACAGTTAACATTCATGTTTTACCTATCGCTGTGGCTAGACTAACGGGATAAGTGTAAATTATTTGATTACAGATAACATAACTTATGTATGGTATAGGAAGGGTTGTCGATTTGATAAAAGCTTTTGAGGTCTCTGAATATGTCAATTTGACGTTAGAAAATCGGCATTTTTACAGTGTAAATAAGTGTAATATAAGTATTTTAATGTAGCAAATATCAACGATGATGATGATGATGATAATGACTGAAAGAAATAAATGTATAATTTTTGAAATGATTTTACCACTTGCTTTCATTTATAAAAGTATCCTGCCAGTAAGTGGTTTTTATTTAGTTTGATTTAATGAAATATAAACTTAAAATGATTAAAAATAGTCCCGTGCCTGGGTGGGAATGGGAAGGCATTTCTACAAAACTTGTATCAGAAAAGTGTTCCTCAAGGAAGCACTTTAGGTCCCAATTTATTTACAAATAAACTCCAAAAATACTTTTTCAATTTAGCCTATATTTAAAAATGCAACAAAAGTCGTAACTATAAATATATAAAACAAAATTCAAAATACAAAATTATAAAAAAAGGTCATATAAAACACTACGAAAATTAAAACAATATCACAAGACTAATTTCTCTTTGATGATTTTCCCATAAAATTTACCACATGCGCGAATTTGCCTCTCCTAACACGTTTCTTCATTCCTAGCTCATGCAGTACATCTTCTGACTCAGCAGCAGATGAGTCCATATTTTTAGAAGCGACTTCTTCAGAATAATCTTCACTGTCATTTTTATCTGATTCCAAGATCTCTCTATATTTTCTGGTATAGTCAATTTTAGTTCTAGCCGGACAGTGCTCTCTCCTATACTTAATATCTGGGGAGAATTTGGGGCCATTTGTTTCTTGACACATGAGGGTATCGTAGAAGTATCTATCAGCTCTTCCTTCAGATTTTGGCTTTCCCTTGCCTTCGTCGTCGGTGCTTTCATTAGAGGAGTCTAATTTTGGAGAACCAGGGGCAGATTTCCTATGTGTTCTTGGACTGGAAACCAGATATGGGTAGATTAATACACTCGCGAGCAAAAATAGTAGTCACAGGCCTATTATTTTCATACAAATGAGGTAACTTTGAAGCTTTGGTTCTGCGCTCAGGATTTAACAGGGTGTGATCTGATGATGGCAATTTAAAGTATTCTTTAATTATGGGCCTCCGCCTTTTATTATGGTGAAGGCCCATATTGCTAAAGAAACTTAAGGGATTCGACGAGTCGTTTAGCCCAGGGTTAAAGTTGAAAAATAACTAGCGAAAATTACTTACATCAAACAAAAGTATGGAAGATGTAACACTAAAAAGTCCGTACGGTCTCTGGTGTAAACGATTTTTCTAATCCATTGGGTTTCTTTAGCGATCTGGGCCTCCTCCATTTACTCTTTGAATAGCCATCATCAGATCACACCCCCTTTAATCCTGGGCGGAAGACCAAAGCTTCAAACTTACCTCGTTTGTATGACTTACTTATTTTTGCTCGCGAGTGTATTACCAACAGTATTTATGAGTAACTATGTGCTGAGAACTATGTAACTAAAGTTGGGAAAAAGGAGGCGGAAACCCGGCAACTGAATTATTACTCTTGGTCTTGATCATGTTTTTTTTGTAAAAACGGGTCTATATTTATCATGCATCGTGCTTATAGGTACACATAATCATAATACACAATGTTTGTGTGATGTGTATGACAACAACGCACCACCTCTTATTATCTCCTGAAAGCATGCTGGCGCGGGGCAGTTGCGGGCACACCCCGCTAGCTGCTGAGGGGTCATCACCACTCGAAGCCTGGAAGAAACGATTTGTATTTGAAGCTTCGATTAAGAATACTCTAGATTGCTCTAGATGTCCAGTCAGACTCTCAAATACGGAACCTCGCAATAACGCCATAGTTAAAAATGGTAAAAAGGAACCCTAAAGGATCATTCCCACAGCTCCGGCGCGGCGCCGGCACGGCACCGGCACGTCCGGCAACTTCACAGACGTGTGTGAACAAGCATTTCAGATCACCGGCGACTCGCCGGCGCCTCAACGGCATGACAAGCAGGGTTGCCACTTTTTTGTTTTAATAAAGTATTGGTTGCTATAATAGGTAGAAAAAAATATAATGTTTTAAATTTCCATGGTTATTGACATTATTAGAATAAACTATATCGGGATTTACACCATGTACCTGTTTATTTTTGAGACACCGATATTTCGGCGCAGTTGCATGCGCCATGGTCACGGAAGAACTGAATGAAATGAATCCAAAGTAAATAAAAAAGAAGGTAAGAAAACATTATCACAGAATACGTAAAAATAGTGGTGCAAGCGATTTTCGACCTTAGTGGCGTTTGGAATGCGTATGTTTTTTTCCTATAATCTCATTCACTAAGTTTGAGGTTTCTCTAAAAACAGTTAATTTGATAAATGTCATTAAGGTTGAAAATCGCTTGCACCCGTTTTTTACTAGAGATCAGTAGACAAATGTATTCTGACCGTACAAGCGATTTTCGGCCTTATTGACATTAATCAAAATCACAGTTTTTATGAAACAGCAAAGTTAGTAAACGAGAATATTATGGGAAAAAACAACCGAATTTTCATACGTCCATAAGGTCGAAAATCACTTGCACCTATTTTTAGGTATTCTGTGATAACGTTTTACTACCCTCACTTTAAATTATCTTCTCACATTCTCTATTTAATTTTTCTAATTTGTATGAAGAGAAGATTTAAAATTTCCCCAAATACTATTGTTTTTATTTCGTTAGATAACGTTTTGTATGAAAGATACGTTTTGTATGAAAATAAGATTATTTTATCTCCAATAATAAAAAAAAAAACCTAAATTTCGTTAAAATCCTCCTATCTACCAACCCTGCTAGTCATGCCGGTGAGGCGCCGGACGTGCCGGTGCCGTGCCGTCGCCGGGCCGTCGCCGTGCCGGCCGGCACGGCACCGGCGCGGCGACGGCACGTCCGGCAAACAGGGTTGCCACTTTTTTGTTTTAATAAAGTATTGGTTGCTATAATCGGTAGAGAAAAAGTACATTGTAGTATGAAAATAAAGTATTATTATATTTCAACTTTCAAAAGCATGCTTTATACTGCTTTTGGTAATATTTTGGTAACTTTATTAGACTTAATCCACCTTTTCCACTAAGTTCAAGTAAAGATACTATTTTTTAAAATTTTCATTAGAATTATCATTAGACAATGTACTTGTACTATTATGTATTCTGTGATAGTGTTTTACTACCTTCACTTTTATTTACTTTGAATTCGACAAATTATATTAAATTATCTTCTCACATTCTCTATCACTTTGTATGAGGAGAAGATTTAAAATTTACCGAAATACGATTGTTTTTATTTCATTAGATAACGTTTTGTATGAAAGATACGTTTTGAATGAAAATAAGATTATTTTATCTCCAATAATAGAAAAAAACCTAAATTTTGTTAAAATCCTCCTATCTACCAACCCTGCTAGTCATGCCGGTGAGGCGCCGGACGTGCCGGTGCCGTGCCGTCGCCGGGCCGTCGCCGTGCCGGCCGGCACGTCACCGGCGCGGCGACGGCACGTCCGGCAAACAGGGTTGCCACTTTTTTGTTTTAATAAAGTATTGGTTGCTATAATCGGTAGAGAAAAAGTACATTGTAGTATGAAAATAAAGTATTATTTATTTATTTCATCTTTTAAAAACATGCTTTATATTGCTTTTGGTAATATTTTGGTAACTTTATTAGACTTTATCCACCCTTTCCACTAAGTTCAAGTAAAGATACTATTTTTTTTAATTTTCACTATAATTGTCATTAGACAATGTACTTGTACTATTATTATTCTGTAATAATGTTTTACTACCTTCACTTTTATTTACTTTGAATTCGACAAATTATATTAAATTATCTTCTGACATTCTCTATCACTTTGTATGAGGAGAAGATTTAAAATTTACCCAAGTACGATTGTTTTTATTTCATTAGATAACGTTTTGAATGAAAGATACGTTTTGTATGAAAATAAGATTAATTTTTCTCCAATAATAAAAAAAATCTAAATTTCGTTAAAATCCTCCTATCTACCAACCCTGCTAGTCATGCCGGTGAGGCGCCGGACGTGCCGGTGCCGTGCCGTCGCCGGGCCGTCGCCGTGCCGGCCGGCACGGCACCGGCGCGGCGACGGCACGTCCGGCAAACAGGGTTGCCACTTTTTTGTTTTAATAAAGTATTGGTTGCTATAATCGATAGAGAAAAAGTACATTGTAGTATGAAAATAAAGTATTATTATATTTCAACTTACAAAAACATGCTTTATACTGCTTTTGATAATATTTTGGTAACTTTATTAGACTTAATTTACCTTTTCCACTAAGTTCAAGTAAAGATACTATTTTTTAGAATTTTCACTAGAATTATCATTAGACAATGTACTTGTACTATTATGTATTCTGTGATAGTGTTTTCCTACCTTCACTTTTATTTATTTTGGATTTGACAAATTATATGAAACGGAAATTATCTTCTGACATTCTCTATCAATTTGTATGAAGAGAAGATTAAAAATTTACCCAAATAAGCTTGTTTTTATTTCGTTAGATAACGTTTTGTATGAAAGATACGTTTTGTATGAAAATAAGTTTATTTTTTTCTCCAATAATTAAAAATGTTCCCAAAATTTCGAAAAAATCCCCTTATCTGCCAACCCTGCTAGCCATGCCGGTGAGGCGCCGGCGACGTGCCGTCCGGCACGGCGACGGCACGGCGACGGCCCGGCGACGGCCCGGCATGCCGTAGCAATACGCGTTTGATTTGCCGGTGACATGCCGGCGAGGTGACTGATGTGTGTGAACAGTGTAGTACAACTTGTATGTAACTATATTTTTGCCGTTGACTCGCCGGTGGCGCGCCGTTGCCGCGCCGGAGCTGTGTGAATGATCCTTTATGGTGCGACTCAGTCTGTCTGTTTGTCACAGCTGTATATACTGGATATCTCGAGAACTACTAATGCTATCAACTTGAAATTTGAAATAGTTTTAGATTACGTTTGCCCAACTATTTTGTAAATAAGAGAGAAATTAATATACTTATATTTTTTTGCAACAGGGACTGAAGAGGGTCTTAAAATTTCGAAGTGAGGCTACTAGGGTATATGGGGTATCATATGAAAGAGCGCTGCTTGCACATTCTCAATCATTTTTTTTAAGTCGCTTAGCTTTTGACTTTTGATGAAAAATGTAAAAAATACCGTTCCCCCTCTTATCTCCGAAGATTGCTTAGAGAAAATTCTGAAATTATTTTATGTGATAGAAGTTTATGTAAAGATTACAGGAAAAATAAAACGATGTCTCTAAATAGTAAACTTTTTCAGAATGATGGTACGGAACCCTCGGTGCGCGAGTCCGACTCGCTCTTGACCGTTTTTTTTTTCACTTAGATACTAGTTTTGTCAGTCGGTGTCATATTTGCGTGCTGTTTAGTTCGTTAATCGTTATTTAGGTGTATTCTTGATGAAGCCTTGGGTCCACAACGAGGATACGACCTGAACCAATTTCCAAGAATTTGGTCACTGACAAAGCAGTAGGTAGGTATCCCTCACGCGTAAAAAGTCCTACAGATATTATCGGACCCAAAGAGAAAGATTGTCTTGTCTATTAACTGTAAATATTTTCTTTCAGTCTAGGATTTATTAACACGTTAAGTGCGAAGCGAGGCCTAAATCACCCCTGATGCAACTTCCCTGTGGTGCGGCAAGGAAAAACGTGAGTTTCTCTGTCGTGCGAATGGCATAGCTTTGGTTTGGTCCAGTGTAGGAAAGAGATAAATATATATTTGAGATGCGCTAATGGTTCCGTACTCGGTGGTGTACCTACCTTGGTACCGGATGTCTTAGGCCTCGTGCCGCACTGAATTAATATAATTTTAATGCAGTGCGGAACGAGGCTAAAACGTCCCATATCCCCCCTGACCTCGTACCGCACCCAACGCGAGCTTCCCGCGACCAGTGTTGTGCATCACGTCGATTGGAGAGCACGTCCTTTTACAGCGCCGAACATGTCTAAACGATGTCGGAAGAAGTTAATTTTAAAAAACTCAGAAACAGATTTAAAAAAACTCAGAAACAGATTTTAAAAAACTCAGAAACAGATCATATACAAATAGATAGCAATTATGCATAAACCGTGATCCATTATTTTCCAATAATAAGTCTGTAATAGGTGCCTCTTAATGGTATAGAATGGAACGCTTCGTGCGCGAGTCCGACTCGCACTTGGCCGGTTTTTTTTTCTTTATGGCGCCTTCAAGCACAATTTAGATTATTAAAAAAAAATGTATCCTTTGATAGCTTTGTGTTGTTTTGCCAGGTTTTGCCCTTAAAACGATCTAATGAGATATAATTGATCAAAATCGGTCAAGTCGTTGCGTAGTTAAGACAGTTTAAAAACGTCGATATTATTTTTCCCATCACTAATCTCAGCGAAAATTTGCCCTATTTCAGTGCGTTACGAGGTGTATAAGATCCCATATTTTGTTTTGCTAATAATTCCTAAACTAGCCATCAGATCCCGGGGCGACGGTGGATTAGGGTTCATCAATTCACTGTCTATATCAATAAGGACCAAAATTCTCATTTATCTTTGATTTCGCGCCAGAAAATGGATTTTAGTCTGTAAAAGGAGGTGGGGTCTAATAGACCGCGTGTCGCCCTAACGTCTGGTCACGGTACGGGCCGATTATACCTCGTGCCGCAGGAACGGAAAGTATGCAAAAATTGGTGCCGCAGCTAACGTGTTAAATGGAGCTTCATGTTCGTTACATCTGTGCTCTTTTAACACGTTTGTAAATATGTCTTTACACTTGTTTGCACGAAACTTAAGAATCGCCTAAGTCTTTTCCTAACTACAACTCGACCAAGATAAATAGGCGCATGAAAGCTGCATGACAGCTAAGTTAATGACACCGTTTAAATTTGGTCAAGTTGTAGTTATGAAAAGACTTAGGCGATTCTTAAGTTTTGTGCAAACGGGTGTAAATCTTTCTGCTACGCCTTACCTTATTATTGATGTGAAAGAAGCAGTGAGTGACTTTCTCGACATCCGCCCAGGCGACGATATACCGCGCCATGCTGAGGGGAATTTTCGGCAGGAAGTTCGAGTGGAATTTGCCCTGACAGTAAATTGTGATCACGTCTGTGTCTTTGATCTCGAATCTTATGCGGAATATTGTGCCTAGAAGGAATAGTAACAGATAATAGATATGGCAGTCAAAAATCAACGCCCACACAACGGACAAACGTTTTTGTTCTTTGTTTCTATTTTATTATTAATATATTGCTCTCATATATTGCTGTGTCCGTAAAGGGCGACTAAGTTTTTAAGTTCCTTCTAGATTATAACAATTAACACCTGTATACACTTAGTTTGCAATAAATATTTGTATTTGTAAAAAAAAAAAAAAACCTTTATTATAGAAAAGACTAACACCCGTTTGCACTAAACTTAATAATCGCCTAAGTCTTTTCCTAATTACAACTCGACCAAGATAAATAGGCGCATGAAAGCTGCATGACAGCTAAGTTAATGACACCGTTTTAATTTGGTTAAGTTGTAGTTAGGAAAAGACTTAAGTGATTCTTAAGTTAAGTGCAAATGGGCATTAGTCCGTTGTCGCTTGCCGGTGCGTAGTAAAAATTATACGCAAGCGATCTAATTGCTACCTGTGTGTGGTTGGAGTAGTTTCTAGTATTGATAGTTGAAGACAGTGAATAAAAGCGGTCTAAGTGGCAACTTTGTACCAAAATTTGTGACAGTTAGGTACACACGACGGCCGCCCGAGGGGAGGATTTTACGGAAGCGAGGCGTCTCGCGAAAGTTGGGGCTGAATATATTATCGGCCGCATTCGGGCCTTAGGTCTGGAAGGCTCGGTGGCTAAGACCCAGGCCATCCTATTTCATGGGCCAAGGCAGGGGCCTCCGTCAGGGGCAGATATGGTCATTGACGGAGTAGTGGTCAAGCTGCGCTCGACAATGAAGTATCTGGGGCTAGTACTGGACGGGTGTTGGAACTTTGAAGCTCATTTCCAGCAGCTGGCACCAAGATTGGTGGGCGCAGCGGCCGTGCTTGGGCGATTGCTGCCCAACGTACGGAGGTCCGAACCCGAGCTGTCGGCGTTTGTACGCGGCGGTCATCCGCAGCCCCCGTGTGGGCGGATTCTCTAAACGAGAAAAATAAGGCGCAGCGTGTCGTGGCCTCAAGGATGATACGGGGCTTCCGCACTGTCTCGAGGACGGCCGCTTGCGTCCTTGCCGGTACATCTCTGTGGGAGCTGGAGGCCCAGATGTTCTAACTAAGGGTTGTATCGGCTAAGAAGGGAGGAAAGGGCAAGGGGTGTCCGCCTTTGCCCCTGAGGAAAGGACGAATGCGCAACGCGTTGCTGAGGAGCGGTGCGTGGAGGAGTGGGAGCGCCAACTGGAAGCTCCAGCATATGGGCAAAGGACGGTGGAGGTAATCCGCCCAGTCCTCAGAGATTGGAGGGTCCGAGCCCTCGGGGCCCTAACATATCGTTTGACACAGGTGCTTTCCGGACACGGGTAGCGAAGTAGAGAGGGATGGCAGGCCGTGGTCTCCTTTTGCGAGGACGCTCATCTCGCAGAAAGAGACTGCGGAGAGGGTTCGCGAGGTGGACGTCGCAGCGAGCCAACTCCGAGCCAAGCCGCAAGGGAGGGCGCAGTAAGGCCCTCTGCCCCCCATAAGGTGAAGCCCTAACGGGCCACCATTCCCGGGTCACGTGGAACATGCAAACGCGATCCCACAGACCCGGCAGAAAAACGCAGGACTTCGAGAGGAGTTTAGTTGGTAGTGGTGCCTTCTCCCCTTCGCCCCATCTGGCCTGCTCACCAAGTGTAAGTAGCCTTAGGGGGGCAGGAGAGGACGCTTCCTCCCCCTGCCCGGCCCCCTCTCGGGCTTTCGAGCTCATTAGGGGATGAGGCAGGGGTCAGACGCCCAGCCCTGACGCGAAGCCTATTAGGCTTGGCGGGAGGACTGGGCGTGGCGAGGGACGTACCCTTGGTGCGACCGAGCCCTACATGCCGTTTGGTATACATAAATGCATTCTCCTCTTGACACAACAAAAAAAAGTTACACACGACGGCCCCTCAGACTATACCATGTTGACCTTGAGACCGCCTTTATACCCTACGTAATAAAATCTGTTTTCGCAGCTTAAATGTATATGTCAGGGTATAACCTGACGTGCTGTCGTGTGTACATAATCATTTGTAGAAGCACTAACCAGGTACAAACATATTGTAGTTCGTATCGTAATTCCCACTGCCGATCCAGATTCCGTTTTTTCTGGAGAGGGAGATGATGTTATCTCTGTGGAAACGGACGTCGAAGTGAAGGACCACATCCCGAGGCTCCTCCCCTTCCTGTGCGCAAAGGTTCACTGACATCCTGTAAGGAAGTAGGAATATCCAAAATCTGGTTTAATTTTTTTTTTGAGCCCCATGATATAAGAAGAAGACTTGTAGACTTGGTATGCCTGGGACTGGTCAAAAGAGTGTATTGGACCAGTAATGTGAGAACTACATAAGTTAAATAATCTAATAGGAAGGAATACCTACCACACTATATTACTCACTTTCTAGCATTTTCCTTGATTTTCCCACCGATCTCAATTGTATCCCCGACCTTGAGAACTCCTGGTATGTTAGCTGTGAATACTGGCATCCTACCATCAAATCCGAATTAGCACCACTACACTTCGCCCTAGTTTCCTCTACCTCAGGGCCAATGATGTATATTGACATTTTGGACGATAAATTTATTCATCAGGCAAATTTTTCACTATGTTTGTATAATTTTTTGGTTTTCAAAAGTTGGCAAATTATTAGACTTTGGCACTTGCCAACCAAAGGCAGCATGACAAATTTCTTCTTCTTTCGTTCTTTTTATCAATACCAAATAGGTTGCCGTCTTCCCTTCTTTTATGAAATACTAATTTTTACGAGATGACGAATGAACAATTCCTGCATAAACTAAGATTCGTTTGCCTATAATGTATGTACTTAGTAGAATAATTATAAAAAAACAACAACAAAAGTCACTTTCAAAAGTGTCAAAGTTTGACATTGACGTTTAAAGGTGACCGACCGCTTATCTAACCTCAAAAAATCTAGAAATTAATCACTTTTCCTGCAATAACTTTGTTTTAACGGGACATTATATCATATTGAAGTGATATTTTGCTCGTGCAACAACAACGACAGAGGGTAAAGGTAGGTTATTCTGTCCTATTCTATAAAATTTAGTTTAACACAGGTGTTGAAACTTTGTTGAACTAACTTTTACGTGATGGTTGAGTCATTTCTTGGAATGATTATTTCCTACAGGAACTTATTAAATATAGTATGTATAAATGGCACAGCAACAAAATTACAACTTGTATAAATTTATGTCGAAAACTAAAGGTATGTACATAACATAACCTTACTCGTATATTATTTTTGTTGCGACCTACTTAATATTATTGTTTCTTTGACCTCATACTTAGATTATAGCATATATAAGAAATAAAACACTTTTTATGGATTACATCACATATTAATTAAGGTGTTATTTTAGAATAGTGAACTGGTGGTAGATTCAGTAGCTAGATCTTGTTTTCTAATTAAGTGTAATCAATTTAATTCAGTAATATTAGTTAAAATCAGAAGGAACGCAGCTATAAAATAATTTAATGAAAGTGAATGCATTTTGATAAAGTTCCGAGTAGGTAATTTCATAAAAATATGAGCAGCCTTCTTGATTTAGTCCTCCCGTGACCTCGGCCCTTGGAAATGTGTTGAAACGTTGGGAATTCAAAAATCCAATAAATCCAAATTAAATAATTCTAAAATATAATATTTTATATTTTAACATTTAATGCACTAAAAGTTGTTCATAAAATGTTCAAAGCAACTGATAATGTTATCACGTCGTTATACTGTAAACAAGAGGTAAAGTGCAGATAGCACCTAAGAATTTTATGCATAGATAAATTAAGAAAATAATTGGCCATTATTATTAAATCTTCTTTGATATACTTAAAGTAACAGTCCAGTTTACTCATTTCGCAAGCTGGCTTGCAGCGTAAGAGTTGATATACTAGGAGAAATTCGACATTCCCACTAGTGACTCGGTAGCTCAGCGGTCAGAGCATTGGACCGGATATCCAAAGGTCGCGGGTTCGATTCCCGTCCGAGAACATGATCTGGTGCGAGTCGTATTTTTTCTAGTATATTATTTGGTATCATTTCACAAACTTTTCACATAATAGTAATATAAAATTTACATCATTACTTTTGCTAGTGGGAGGTAGACCATCTGCCATAGACAGTAAACAATTTTATACTTTAACCTACTTACTAATAAAGATTGTATAGCAGATGTATAGTTACACAATGGTTACACTGTGTCAAACTATTTAAGTTTGATATTAAAAAGCAAGGGACAAAAAACTGTGTAACTATGCATCTACTATACCATCTTTATTGTTAAGGGTGTAAGGCAGTTTTAACTATTTTACTTATCTTTACCACTTTACTTGTGTTTCTTTCAAATTAAAGTGTCAAATAAGTAAAACAAAAGTGCGTTAGTGGTTCCACAAACTATTTTAAGTGGCTCTAGTAATATTCGTTAGCTAAAAGTAGCTGACTAATTAAACATTTTGGCTGACCAAAAATACTTTTCTGCTCACCTAAATACCAATATTTTGCCTACCATTTAAACCACACCCATTGGTGCAAAAATGAAGAAGAAGTGATGCAATTTTGCATTTAAAACATGAAAGATGAATTCAGAAATGATAGAATATTGTGATATATTTGTTTAGCTTTTGTTGAGCTTAATTGTTTAGTTGTAAACTTGTCTATGCTTATATCCTTAAAAACTTGCAATTTTATCCTCAGTTCATGTTTAATGTATAGATGTAGATTAATTATTCAAATAAACAATAATGCAGTCATTTAATTATTAAATCATACCTCAAATACTTAAATATAATATATTTATTTTGCAGTATCCTTGTAAACCATGGTTGTGTCAGAAGAGCCTCAGCCTACAGTCGAGGGTGATGCAGCGGTCAGCAAGAAGGCAGCCAAAAAAGCCGCGAAAGCCGCTGAGAAGCAACAAAAGAAAGCTGACCATAAGGTAAAAGAGCTAACAGCCAGAATTAATAATCAATCTACATAAAGGGATGGGCCTTAACCAAATTAGTTGCTATGCAACGTTTGATATTAATAAATAATGAATGACAGTGGCCAAGGCGTTGCTAGGTGTTGCCTAGCAACTAATCTGGATCAGGCCCATCCCTATTTGTGGATTAATTACTAATTCTGGGCACTATTTAATAAACGTGACAATTTGTCACTTGTCATGACAATTTTATATCCATTGCGTCAACCAATTACAGAACAATTTACTCATAGCCACACCGCGATGTTAGCCAAATTGTCATGACAATTGACAAATTGTCACGTTATCAAATAGGCCCAGCTGGCCTAACATGCGCACCACGACAAAATTATGTCGACACTTTTCTCGTGTCGGCGTGCTGTCTGTCTCGCTCGCGCTTCACCGATGTGAACGAGACAGACATATACAAGGTGTTACAAAAATACCCCTAATGCCGAATATGGTATATAGGGACCATCAAACTGATCAACTTTTACTATGGGACCAAAGCTGAAATCGCGAAAAAAAAATCAGCTGTTTCATACAAAAATTAAAATCGAAAATATCAAAATGTATGAAACAGCTGATTTTTTTTTCGCGATTTCAGAGTTGGCCCCATAGTAAAAGTTGTTCAGTTTGATGGTCCCTATATGCCATATTCGGCATTAGGGGTATTTTTGTAACACCTAGTATAAGTGTCGACAAATAATCGCGGTGCACATGCTAGGCCCGCTGGTCGTAAAATGATGATTGATATACTGAACTCAGAATTATGTCTTTAGTCTATGCCTTTCCATGCTTTTTCTAATGTCATAAAGCTCACTTCATTAGATAAGCATCTAAGCTCTTCAACTTGCACTAACATTTATTTAGAAAACTAGCTTCCGCCAGCGACTTTGTCCTCATGGACATTCGGGAAATCCCAAAGGACTTTATAACCTGAATTAAAACATAGGATACTTTTTATCCTGGTCAAAGGATCAGACGAAGTCGCGGGCAGCCTGATAAATAAACAGTATATTTTCCAGGCAGCGTCCGACCAGCCTCAGACAGAATCAGAGCCGGACATATCAGAGGGTCGGTACGGAGCTTACAAGCTGCTGCAGTCGACCGGCGAGCACCGCGACCGCGTGTACACTGATGTTAAAGAGCTGGATGTAGACAAGGATGGACAGACTGTGTGGGTGAGAGGTAAGAATGGAAATAAAATTAATACTACAGGATAATTTTTTTGATGGACCTTTCACATCTGACGGAAGATGCGTCGAGCGTATCATCCGTCGCGTCTGTTCGGTGTCAAACAAAATAGACCTGCCACATTACGCGTCTAGTCAGTCAGTTTCTGCGTTTAGAATATAAGGTTGTGTTGAGTTGAGTGATATCGAATTTTAAAATGAAGCCCATCGAAATAATTGCTATTTGGGAGGGTTTGGAACAAGATCGAAAAAGGAAACGAAAATTTGACTCGAGTCGCTTCACTCAAAATACACGGGGCGCGACGCCGAGACGTTGGCGCTCTTACGTCGACCGACAATGCGTTGACGGAAATGGATCAAACGCTGCGCTCGACGCACGCGCACTAGGTTGAGTGTGAAAGGTTTAATGTATTTGTATGTATTTTCTGTCCTGGTGTTACGCGACGCATTTTCCGTTAGATGTGTACGGACCCTAAAAGACATAGGTTGAAATGCGTCAATGAGTCACCCCATACTGCCGATCATACCTATAAACCCGTAAAATTGTAAATACCGTTAGATTATAATCTATCTCGCGAGATTGTAAACTGTCGAAATATTTTGATCCAATACCATACTGCTTACAATTTATATATTTATTTTATAAACATACATGCAGGCTTACAGACTAGAAAATCCAAAACACCAGCAAGTTAGAAAACATGACAGAATCATACCAAAGCAAAGTAAAATTAAACAACTTATACAATAGACATTATTTACATATAACAAACATAAGAACTTATTAAGTATTTAAAGTTTTTTTTAACATGGTCAGGACAAATATGATACAAATTTATTAATAAGACAAGCTAGGCTATCAGTGAAGACATCAGCATCTTTAATCTTTTTAAATTTTGAGATTTAAGCATTCACAATGCTATTTTATATAATACTAAATAATATACTAGAAAAAATAGGACTCGCACCAGATCATGTTCTCGGACGGGAATCGAACCCGCGACCTTTGTATATCCGGTCCAATGCTCTGACCGCTGAGCTACCGAGTCACTGGTGAGAACGTCGAATTTCTTCTAGTATATCAACTCTTAACGCTGCAAGCTCAGCGTAAGAGTTGATATACTAGAAGCTCAGCGGTCAGAGCATTGGACCGGATATCCAAAGGTCGCGGGTTCGATTCCCGTCCGAGAACATGATCTGGTGCGAGTCCTATTTTTTCTAGTATATTATTTAGTATCTTTAATCTTCTTTAAAAATGAGTTAATCGGACTGATCGCGCGCGCTGTGGGACAGTTATTACTGTAACATGTACGCAATCTCAGGGAAACGAACAATTGGTGTTATTCACGGCATTATTTATTCAAAAATTTAACGCGTTAGTTTTTGATAGATTATAATAATCTATCGAAGTGAAACCGTTGTATCACAATCTGTCGCGCGTTATACAACCTGTTGCAAAAGTACCCCTAATGCTGAATATGGTATATAGGGACCACCAAACTGAACAACTTTCACTATGGGACCAACTTTGAAATCGCGAAAAAAAATCAGCTGTTTCATACATTTTGATATTTTTGTATGAAACAGCAGATTTTTTTTCGCGATTTCAAAGTTGGTTCCATAGTGAAAGTTGTTCAGTTTGATGGTCCCTATATACCATATTCGGCATTAGGGGTATTTTTGTAACATGTTGTATTGTCAACTGTCCAAAAGCTGTCCCTGATTGTTAAATAATCTTTAGATTAGCCTAAGAATTATCTACAGCTTTGAGTTATTTTTAACACGAAACGAAATCAATTTAAAATCACGACAACACTATTGGTTTACATTCGCCAACCAATGAATTGACAACCAATGGCGGCGCGGGGCACTTGACGTTCAACCAATCAGCGCGCGATGTCCTGGCATTTTATAATTTGACGGTTTGACTTCGATAGATTATAATCTATCTAAAAATAATGCGTTAAATTGTAAGCAGTATGTGTCGGATTACATTTTTTCGATAGTTTACAATGTCGCGAGATAGATTATAATCTATTAGTACTTATTTACAATTTTGCGGTGACACCCATTCTCTGATTTGTATAGCCTAAATTTAAAAGTATGTTCTAGGTATGTTTGATTTTTTTGTTCTTGATTTTTTTTAGCATAGTGTTACTGTTTCGATGGCTCTTATTGTATTCGCCAACTTATACAGAATATTTGATAATACCTCTAAAGCCGAATATAGTAGATGGGGTCCATGCATACCACCACAGAAAATAATTACAAATCCTGAAAACATCCATACAAATAATAAAACAAATTTGCTCAGTAAAGTGACAGCCCTAAGTGGCCACTTTTAACAATAAAACTCCATTTAATTAAACGACAGGCTAGAAAATATTGTTTATGCGATAAAAAGAACCACAATTCTTCTACCGAGTGCACTATAGAGAGATAATTCACAATTTCGTCTTTATTTAAGCACTATGATTTTTTTCCAATGGCGGCGCTAGTGTGCATACTACGCAGCTTTAATATGTTGGCACTATTGACAGGATGTTGACTTTTATTGAAATGAAATGAAATGAAATATTCTTTATTCAAATAAACTTAGATATTAAGTGCTTTTGAATTGTCTATATTTTCCTACCACCCATTCGAGACTTTTTTAGCTGACAAGAAGAAATATTACAAAGTCATAAAGGTCAATGGTGCGTACATATTATTCTACTCGACTGTATCTGCATTTATTCGCAGCCCGTCTCCAAACATCCCGCGCTAAAGGCAAGCAGTGCTTCGCGGTGCTTCGGCAGGGCTCCAGCACTGTCCAGCTGTTGGTGTCCGTCAGCAACGAGCGACTGGTCAGCAAGCAGATGGTCAAGTTCGTCGGCAAGTACGTATCCATACTAACAATAATAATAATAATTCATTTATTGCTTGTTACATAGTTAGAAGATGATTCATAGATTTACAGTTCCTGTGACGCCCTGTGAGGGCGTTGCAATGCAAAAGAGAAACTTAAATTGTAACTAAAGACTTCATTAAACAAAATCAAATCATTAAATATAAATATAACAAAAAAAAAAAATTAGAAATCCACAATAATGATTATAACATAAAAAACTTTGTGCATCAGTCATTTTTGTGTCCCATAGCAAAAAATTCAAAGACAAATTAGAATGCTCTTAGTAGGTTTTAAATAATAAGTTTTTTTTGCTGCGTTAGTATGCTTAATAATAATAATTGTAGCTTTGGTTAAGATCAAGCCCTTAATATCAGGGATGTTATGGATGGATATTTAGACGTGTACGGACGCGTGGCATAGTATCATACGCATTGTTTGTGTCGCAGTATCATCATAGAGTATGATATCGGTCGCTCTATATCGCAGTATCACCAAAGAGTCCATAATAGACGTGCACGGGCGCGTGGCATGGTATCATACACATTGTTTGTGTCGCAGTATCATCATAGAGTATGATATCGGTCGCTCTATATCGCAGTATCACCAAAGAGTCCATAATAGACGTGCACGGGCGCGTGGCATGGTATCATACACATTGTTTGTGTCGCAGTATCATCATAGAGTATGATATCGGTCGCTCTATATCGCAGTATCACCAAAGAGTCCATAATAGACGTGCACGGGCGCGTGGCATGGTATCATACACATTGTTTGTGTCGCAGTATCATCATAGAGTATGATATCGGTCGCTCTATATCGCAGTATCACCAAAGAGTCCATAATAGACGTGCACGGGCGCGTGGCATGGTATCATACACATTGTTTGTGTCGCAGTATCATCATAGAGTATGATATCGGTCGCTCTATATCGCAGTATCACCAAAGAGTCCATAATAGACGTGCACGGGCGCGTGGCATGGTATCATACACATTGTTTGTGTCGCAGTATCATCATAGAGTATGATATCGGTCGCTCTATATCGCAGTATCACCAAAGAGTCCATAATAGACGTGCACGGGCGCGTGGCATGGTATCATACACATTGTTTGTGTCGCAGTATCATCATAGAGTATGATATCGGTCGCTCTATATCGCAGTATCACCAAAGAGTCCATAATAGACGTGCACGGGCGCGTGGCATGGTATCATACACATTGTTTGTGTCGCAGTATCATCATAGAGTATGATATCGGTCGCTCTATATCGCAGTATCACCAAAGAGTCCATAATAGACGTGCACGGGCGCGTGGCATGGTATCATACACATTGTTTGTGTCGCAGTATCATCATAGAGTATGATATCGGTCGCTCTATATCGCAGTATCACCAAAGAGTCCATAATAGACGTGCACGGGCGCGTGGCATGGTATCATACACATTGTTTGTGTCGCAGTATCATCATAGAGTATGATATCGGTCGCTCTATATCGCAGTATCACCAAAGAGTCCATAATAGACGTGCACGGGCGCGTGGCATGGTATCATACACATTGTTTGTGTCGCAGTATCATCATAGAGTATGATATCGGTCGCTCTATATCGCAGTATCACCAAAGAGTCCATAATAGACGTGCACGGGCGCGTGGCATGGTATCATACACATTGTTTGTGTCGCAGTATCATCATAGAGTATGATATCGGTCGCTCTATATCGCAGTATCACCAAAGAGTCCATAATAGACGTGCACGGGCGCGTGGCATGGTATCATACACATTGTTTGTGTCGCAGTATCATCATAGAGTATGATATCGGTCGCTCTATATCGCAGTATCACCAAAGAGTCCATAATAGACGTGCACGGGCGCGTGGCATGGTATCATACACATTGTTTGTGTCGCAGTATCATCATAGAGTATGATATCGGTCGCTCTATATCGCAGTATCACCAAAGAGTCCATAATAGACGTGCACGGGCGCGTGGCATGGTATCATACACATTGTTTGTGTCGCAGTATCATCATAGAGTATGATATCGGTCGCTCTATATCGCAGTATCACCAAAGAGTCCATAATAGACGTGCACGGGCGCGTGGCATGGTATCATACACATTGTTTGTGTCGCAGTATCATCATAGAGTATGATATCGGTCGCTCTATATCGCAGTATCACCAAAGAGTCCATAATAGACGTGCACGGGCGCGTGGCATGGTATCATACACATTGTTTGTGTCGCAGTATCATCATAGAGTATGATATCGGTCGCTCTATATCGCAGTATCACCAAAGAGTCCATAATAGACGTGCACGGGCGCGTGGCATGGTATCATACACATTGTTTGTGTCGCAGTATCATCATAGAGTATGATATCGGTCGCTCTATATCGCAGTATCACCAAAGAGTCCATAATAGACGTGCACGGGCGCGTGGCATGGTATCATACACATTGTTTGTGTCGCAGTATCATCATAGAGTATGATATCGGTCGCTCTATATCGCAGTATCACCAAAGAGTCCATAATAGACGTGCACGGGCTCGTGGCGCGCACGGCGGCGCCGGTGGGGGGGTGCACGGCGCGCGACGTGGAGCTGGTGGGGGGGCGCGTGTGGGTGGTGTCGGCGGCTAGAGCGCAGTTGCCGCTACAAGTCGAAGATGCCGCTAGACCCGAGCATAATGACGTGAGTACTGCACGATTGCTATTAAATTGTTGTCGTCGAATTTAACAGATTTTTTAAGTATTTAAGTATTTATTTAGAAACTTAACAGCTTTTTTACAAACGTATCTTATATAACTTATAATCTTATTAACTCTTAAGCCAATTACAGAGTTTCACAAAATTTTTTGAGGCTATAACAAAAGATAGGTAGTACCCAGCAAAAAACTAAAAACTAAATTTAATAAAATAAATGTACCTAATAAAAAAAAACTTTTTCTTTAAAAACAATAATCTTATTCTGTATGTTATAAAAATTAAGTGTATGAGTGTTTAAAATCAATTATTTTAGCTTTAAAATAAAAAGTATTAGATAATTTATTAATCTTGTCATTATTCGCCTATACAAGGTGTTACAAAAATACCCCTAATGCCGAATATGGTATATAGGGACCATCAAACTGAACAACTTTTACTATGGGGCCAACTCTGAAATCGCGAACAAAATATCAACTGTTTCATACAAAAATTAAAATCGAAAATATCAAAATGTATGAAACAGCTGATTTTTTTTTCGCGATTTCATAGTTGGTTCCATAGTAAAAGTTGTTCAGTTTGATGGTCCCTATATTCCATATTCGGCATTAGGCGTATTTTTGTAACACCTTGTATAGAAATTCGATTCCAGCAATGTGAAATTGTACTTTTTCTTCTTACTTTATCCGGAGAGAATCCGGCTCGAAGGACCACCGGTTGGATCTTGAGAAATGTAGAGTAGAAGTAGATAAATCAGTTAGAGTTTAAAGTTATTTTAGTTAATTATATAGGTACGTAACAGTTAACATTGATGAATTAAATTAAGAACTAATTATTATTTCATAGAAACAAAACCGCATTAAAATCGGTCCATTAGTTTGAAAGCTACGTTGCCTCAGACAGACAGACACATACACATGTCAAACTTATAACACGAGGGGTGTTTACATTATATACGCTTGATCGCTATGCTTAAAGCAAATTATGACAAAACCGAAAATTTCATAAACATATCTTTGTGAAGAACATACACACACATAACAAGCCCCAATTTAGTATTTATATTTAAGTTTTAGTTAAATAGTTAATTTTATTATAACACAAGTTTAAAATTTTGTACATACCACGCTTTGTTAAGGAAGTATGGCACAGGTACCTTGGCACTTGAAAGAAAGCCCGCCTAAATTATTTTTGTTACAGAAATATACATTTTTGATTTTCATTTAATATAACCAGTAAACTATAAAATAACGTGCCGTAGGTTTGTCAATTCCATTAATTATATCTAAACCTGTGATTAACTTACATAAGTTTGCTACATGTGATTTAATCGTCTATTGCTCATATTTAAGCTTTAAAAGTAAGCGTAGCGTTCAGACGTATAGAATATTATCCATTTGAGTACGGGGGCAGGCCCTCTCAATCTTTGTTGTTTTTTTATCAGGACCCAGAAGCGCTAAAGATTCGCGTAAACCAAGACACTCGTCTGGATAACCGAGTGTTAGACCTTAGGACTCCCGCAAACCAAGCCATATTCAGGATAGAAGCCGGGGTCTGCAGACTGTTCAGGGATATACTCACTAAGAAAGGTGGGTATTAAACACCGAATTAATGTCTACGTAAGTGTAATTGCAAACAATTATAGTTTAAAAAACGGTCAAGAACCAGTTGGACTCACGCACAAATTTCAAGTTGATAGCATTAGTAGTTCTCGGGATATCCAGCTGTGACAGACGGACAGACTAAGTCGCACTATAGGGGTTCCTTTTTACCATTTTAGTACGGAACCCTAAAAATGACACCACGGGGCTAAAAATGACAACTCGCACAGCCCGGTGACAGACGTTAGCGTTCTTTTTGGCATACCTACCTGACCGCCATTTTGAAAAAAGTCGGTTTTGGCCGCCTGTGGTTAAAGTGGTGTCTTTTATGCCAGTCTTCATACATAAATGTCCGAATCCTTTTGGCACACAGATAGTTTATAGCCTGGATTAAAACATAGTATATTTTTTTATTGCCTGGATTAAAACATAAGATATTTTTTTATAGCCTGGATTAAAAAGGACATTTTTGTATAACCTGGATTAAAACATAAGTAAGATATTTTTTTATAGCCTGGTATAAAACATGGGATTTTTTTATAGCCTGGATTAAAAAAGGACATTTTTGTATAAGGTGGATTAAAATAAGATATTTTTTATAGCCTGGATTAAAACATAGGATTTTTTTATAGCCTGGATTAAAACATAGGATATTTTTTTATAGCCTGGATTAAAAACATAGAATTTTTTTTTATAGCCAGGATTAAAGCATAGGATTTTTTTTTATAGCCTGGATTAAAACATAAGATTTTTTTTATAGCTTGGATTAAAACATAGGATATATTTTTATCCCGGTCAAAGGTTTCCTAGAGATTTTGCGAATGACACGTGGACGAAGTCGCAGGCGGAAGTTAGTTTTCAATATTTTTCTCCTTCTAGGTTTCGTAGAAATCCACACCCCCAAAATCATCTCAGCTGCGTCAGAAGGCGGCGCGAACGTGTTCACCGTATCATACTTCAAGTCCTCCGCGTATTTAGCGCAAAGTCCTCAATTATACAAGCAGATGGCCATAGCAGCTGACTTTGACAAGGTGACAATGTGGTCTGTAAAATTAATACAAAATGACGGGTACAAGTCTATGGTTAATACGAATCTGGTGTAGAACCGATACTGGAAGTGAAAAGAAACATTTTTAGATTCGCGAAATAAAGTGTATCTGCCACACGTAATTAACTCTTAAGAGTCCGGCGAACAGTGAGCTTCCCATACAAACGTAATACCAAAATTATTTGTAATTTGAGCGTAATTAACTCTTCTTGTGATGTTATTCGGATTAAGATAGTATTTGTCTAGGTTTCTATTAAATAAAAAATCCAAAATACTAACCCAATTCAAAATAATTGCCCATTAAGGCTGACCCCAAACCTACCGGTTTCATTTCTTTGCTTTGCTGTTCTAGTTGAACATGGGCTACCGGCTAACGCATCGAACTTCGGAAAGTCTGCCGGGCTTCAAATTATAACAGATAAATAGAGCCCCAATCGGGCCAAAATGGCGAATCCTAATTTATGATGTCACACGAACATCGATATCTTCTAAATAACTTCGGCGAATAGTACAATACGAAACTCTTTACTTCGGATTTATCTGTTTTAAGTTGAAGCCTGGCAGAGTTTCCGAAGTTCGATGCGTTAGCCGGTAGCCCCTGCTCAACTAGAACAGCAAAGCAAAGAAATGAAACCGGTAGTCTGGGGCCAATCTATATTTTTTCATAAAAACTAAATCGCATTAATTTTTATTTGGTTTAGTATTTTGGTTTTTTATTTAATAGAAACCTAGATAAATACTGTGTTAATCCGAATAACATCACAAGAAGAGTTAATTATGCTCAAATTGCAAATCATTTTGGTATTACGTTTGTATGGGAAGCTCACTGTCCGCCGGAGCCTTAACGCGTTCTCTCACAGGTGTTCACAGTAGGCGCCGTGTTCCGCGCCGAAGACTCGAACACTCATCGGCACCTCACAGAGTTCGTGGGGTTGGACCTAGAAATGGCGTTCAAACATCACTACCATGAAGTGCTGGACACTATTGGACAGACTTTCACGGACATGTTTAGAGGATTGAGAGATGAGTGAGTATACAACTTAATAAATAAATAAATATTTGACAACATCACATACATTGCTCCGATTCAAAAGAATTATATCAGTTTATTGACCGGTAACTTTGACGATGCTTATAAAATTAATCATAAACCTTATATTAAAAGAAATAAGTGTCAATTTTGTTTAAGAAAACTACTTGTAATAATGTTATAAATACATTTAAGATTTAATATGTTTTGTCTCAATCACAATGTAACTGTATTGAACAGAGTTCAAGTAATTAATAGACATATTAAATAAATAATAAATATTTGACAACATCACATATATTGCTCCGATTCCAAAGTAAGTAGCTAAAGCCCTTGTGTTATGGAAATCAGAGATAACGGTGGTATCACCAACACCCAGACCTGAACCAATATAGAAAAGTTCGCTTTCTAAATTGACCCAACCGGGGATCGAACCCGGGACCTCAGAGATGGCGACAGTTTGAAAACTGGTGTACAAACCACTCGACCACGGAGGTCGTCAAACAGGTACAGGTAAATCCCGATATAGTTTATTCTAATAACGTCAATAACCATGGAAATTTAAAACATTATACAAGGTGTTACAAAAATACCCCTAATGCCGAATATGGTATATAGGGACCATCAAACTGATCAACTTTTACTATGGGACCAACTCTGAAATCGCGAAAAATAAACAGCTGTTTTATAAAAAAATTAAAATCGAAAATATCAAAATATATGAAACAGCTGTTTTTTCTTCGCGATTTCAGAGTTGGTCCCATAGTAAAAGTTGTTCAGTTTGATGGTCCCTATACACCATATTTGGCATTAGGGGTATTTTTGTAACACCTTGTATTTCGTGTTAGATTCGCATCAGAGATAGCGGCTGTAGGCCAGCAGTACCGCGTGGAGCCGTTCAAGTTCCTGGACCCGCCGCTGCGCCTGGAGTTCCCGCAGGCCATACAGATGCTCCACGACGCCGGTGAGATAATATACACTAGACAACCCGCAATACCAAATATGGTAGATAGGGACCATCAAACTGAACAACTTTTACTACGGGACCAACTCCGAAATCGCAAAAAATGCTGTTTCATACAAAAAATAATAAAGATGAAATCAAAATTGGCATACTCGAAAAACATATTCGGGTTTAGGGGTTCTTTTGTAACACGTTGTATAATGATAAATAATAATAATAAATAAATATAAATATTTCACAACATCACATACATTGCTCCGATTCCAAAGTAAGTTGCTAGCTTACTTGTGTTATGGAAATCAGATACAACGATGGTATCACAAACACCCAGACCTGAGCCAATGTAGAAAATTTCGTTTTTCTAAATTGACCCAACCGGGGATCGAACCCGGGCCCTCAGAGATGGCGACACCTTGAAAAGCGGTGTACAAACCACTGGACCACGGAGGTCGTCATATTGAAAAATAACCTTTATAGACTTTTCAAATAAATAAAACCTTTCCAGGAGTAACCCTAGGCGAAGAAGACGACCTCTCGACCCCGGACGAGAAACTACTCGGACGACTAGTGAAGGCGAAATACGACACAGACTTCTACATCCTGGACAAGTACCCGCTGGCTGTGAGACCGTTTTACACCATGCCCGATCCTAACAACCCGGTGAGATTAATAATCATTTACCGAGAATAATCATTTGTTAGCCGTCAATAATCATTTATTGATGATAATAATCATTATTTTAAGAATATAATCATTTGTTAGCCGTAAATAATAATTTATTGATTGTAACAACCATTATTTGCCGAGAATAATCATTTGTTAGCCGACAATTATCATCGATAAACCAAGAATAATTTATTTTTTGTCTCAGAATCATTTATTAGCCTAGAATAATCATTTATTAGCCGATAATAATCATTTATTTACCGAGACTAATCTGTAGGAGTGATAATATGGTATGGATGTGGAGGTAAGGTAGCCACTGATAGGAAGGCCAAAGGGAAAGATCTTCCTCCGGGCTGGGTGGTATTAGCCCGGGGACCGCGGTCCAACCGATGATGGTTGGAAGTTGTATATATGCTAAGTCGCTGAGTGAACTTCGTTAGCGAGATGTAGGATTTCCATACTGCGAGTTGCTACTTCATACTTAATTGTTATGTTTCTTGATACTAGCGCCATCTAGTAACACGGTGAAGAATCTTGTTGTTCCGTGTGTGTCGTATGTGCGGCGTAGGTAGGTAGGTGCCGCTACAAATCTTTTATTAGCCGAGAATAATTATTGATTTGAGTAGGGTAGCTGATAAGATTAGTATTGTTGTTACAGAAAGTGTCAAACTCGTACGACATGTTCATGCGCGGTGAGGAGATCCTCAGCGGCGCGCAGAGGATCCACGACCCGGAGTACTTGACCGAGAGGGCGAAGCACCACGGGATTGGTGAGGGAATGTAGTTATTAGTTGGGAATGTAATTATTAGATGACGACCTCCGTGGTCGAGTGGCTTTGTACACCGGTTTTCAAGGTGTCGCCATCTCTGAGGTCCCGGGTTCGATCCCCGGTTGGGTCAATTTAGAAAACGAACTTTTCTATATTGGCTCAGGTCTGTGTGTTTGTGATACCACCGTTGCCTCTGACTTCCATAACACAAGTGCTTTAGCTACTTACTTTGGAATCGGAGCAATGTATGTGATGTTGTCAAATATTTATATACAAGGTGTTACAAAAGTACCCCTAATGCCGAATATGGTAGATAGGGACCATCAAACTGAACAAATTTTACTATGGGACCAACTCTGAAATCGCGAAAAAAAAATCAGCTGTTTCATACAAAAATTTATTACGAAAATATCAAAATGTATGAAACAGCTGATTTTTTTTTCGCGATTTCAAAGTTGGTCCCATAGTAAAAGTTGTTCAGTTTGATGGTCCCTATCTACCATATTCGGCATTAGGGGTACTTTTGTAACACCTTGTATATATATATTTTATATTTATTAATTGTACGATTTGGGGTTCAGTGGTTGTACTGTTCAATAGTTGTACTGGTCGTTCAGCAGTTTAATGGTATGGTAAGATAGTTCAACTGATGTGCGGTTCAATGGTTGTACGGTTTAAAGGGGACCGATAGGGCCTAGCACCACGGGATTGGTGAGATAGTGTAGTTATTAAGACGGTTTAAGGCTCCCGCGAATGGTGAGCTAATTTGAGCTTCCCATACAAACGTAATACCAAAATGATTTGCAATTTGAGCATAATTAACTAATCTTGTGATGTTATTCGGATTAAGATAGTATTTATCTAGGTTTCTATTAAATAAAAAAATCCAAAATACTAAACCAAATAAAAAATGATGCTTTTTACAGTTTTGTATGAAAAAAAAATAATTGGTATTTAATTTGAATTGGGTTAGTATTTTAGAATTTTTATTTAATAGAAACCTAGACGTATACTATCTTAATCCGAGTAACATCACAAGAAGAGTTAATTATGCTTAAGTTGCAAATCATTTTGGTATTACGTTTGTATGGGAAGCTCACCGTTCGCCGGACTCTTTAACGATTGTACGGTTTAGAGTTCAATTGTTACACGCTTCTATGTACTGTTCGTTCTAGTTGTACTGTTCGTTCAGCGGTTGTAGTGTTGAATGGTGGAACGGTTTAAGGGCTGAAAGAATACACGACACCGAGTACTTAACCGAGAGGGCGAAGCACCGCGAAGGAAAATACCGGTATTCCGGTAAGTAACGTTAATTTACCGTAAAATAACGTTATAATTCGGTACAATAGCGTTATATTATGGTAAAATAACGTTATTTACTGAATTTACGGTAAATATGGCCAAATTAAGATAAATAATATTAGAAAAAATCGACTCACCCGTAGCACCTCAGACGGGACTCGAATCCGCATCCTTGGGAATCCGGCCCAATGCTCTGACCAATTATGCTCCCGAGTCGCTAGTGGGAGCTGCGAAATTTTCTAGTACTTTTTTTACTTCTTCGCTGCAAGCCAGCAGTGCGGGTTCGAGTCCCGTCTGAGGTGCTACGGGGGAGTCGATTTTTTCAAGTATGTTTTCTAATATTATTTATCTTAAGATAAAAATAGCATTGTAAATGCGAAAAAATCTAAATTTAATAATGACCAAATTAATTTTATTTTAAAGTAACGTTTTCAATCCCTGGCTAAGGCCCATCCTCCTTATCCACCCATAAGGAAGGCCTGTGCTCCAGCAGTGGGGACATTAAATTTGCTGATGTCAATTTGTCGTTTTCTTTTTTCAGATATCAGTAAAATAGCAGCTTACATCGAATCCTTCAGACTTGGGTGCCCGCCTCATGCAGGTTAATATTATAAATCAATATTAAAATTACGTGTATTCAACATGTTACAAATATATCCCTAATGCTAAATATGGTATATAGGGACCATCAAACTGAACAACTTTTACTATCGGACCAACTCTCAAATCGCGAAAAAAACCGCTGTTTCATACAAAAATTAAAATCGAAAATATCAATGTATGAAACAGCTGATTTCTTTTCGCTATTTCAGAGTTGGTCTCATAGTTAAAGTTGTTCAGTTTGATGGTCCCTATATACCATATGCGGCATTAGGGGTACTTTTGTAACACGTTGTATAGGGAAAAAAAATCAGCTGTTTCATACAAAAATTAAAATCGAAAATATGTATGAAACAGCTGATTTTTTTCGCTATTTCAGAGTTGGTCTCATAGTAAAAGTTGTTCAATTTGATGGTCCCTATATACCATATTCGGTTTTAGGGGGTTTTTAACACGTTTTATATCGACAAAGCGATGCGATTTACAAAAAAATAGCGGATGACCGACAATGCCCTTTTAAACCCTTTCACATTAACCTTACTAATAAAGATTGTATAGCAGATGTATAGTTACACATTGGTTACTCTGTCGAACTATTTAAGTTTGACATTAAAAAGAAAGGGACCAAACACTGTGTAACTATACATCTGTTATACAATATTTATTAGTAAGGGCGTAATAATAGTAAGTAGGAAGTAAGATATGAGGTTATTAATTTTATTATCTATTTTATTGAATTGCAGGCGGTGGGATCGGAATGGAGCGAGTAGTGATGTTGTACCTTGGCTTAGACAACATCAGAAAAACATCAATGTTCCCGCGTGATCCCAAACGAGTGACGCCATAGATACGTATTGTGTACTATGTATTTATGTATAAGGGACTTGTGTATCATTTTATTGATAAAAAAAATATATAAAAAGAATATTAGATCGAAAACTGCTTAACTCCACTTTTGGTCAAAAATGATTTTTTGGTATCGTTCAACGCGGAATTTCTGAACGCATCGTTTCGCCAGGGCTCCGTCACTCTATGTACTTGCGCGCTATAATTACCTACCGCCCGGCCGAGCGGTCTCGGGCCGTTTGCGGACCAAATTCAGTGCGGTTTTCGCAAGCGAAGCGCAAGCACGTTGTTCAATTTTAATCGTTACATTCGTTCGTACACGTACCTACGATGCCGTCTGGTGCCTGATATGCTGTAGATGGGTGCAAATCAAGTAAAAGAAGGGATAAAAACCTAACATTTTTCCATTTACCTGTCAATGAAGAAAGGTAAGTAAAATATTTTATAAACGATACAATTTTAAACAACCACCTATATATATATAGTCAGAACATATTCACAGTTCTCAATAACATAGACACAAAAAGTTATGTTAATTTAATTTTATCGAAGAGGCAGCCCTGCGATTGATGTGGGATCGCGCGGTGCGAAGCAATCACAACTGTATGCTTGAGCATTTAGGCACATTTTAGCATGCAGCGGTTGCTGACGCGACGAAGTAGGCTATTATAGCAGTAGGTATTGGAAATTTTCCTGAGTGATGTATCTGTTACGTAGTAACTATTTAGTATTTTTTTAAATTTTGAGATTTAAGCATTCACAATGCTATTTTTATATAATACTAAATAATAAACTAGAAAAAATACGACTCGCACCAGATCATGTTCTCGGACGGGAATCGAACCCGCGACCTCTGACCGCTGAGCGCTATCTGACCAATGTAGTAATTCCTTATACATTGGTGAGATGGCGCTGGCTGGCAGCGTAAGAGTTGATATACTAGAAGAAATTCGACGTTCTGACTAGTGACTCGGTAGCTCAGCGGTCAGAGCATTGGACCGGATATCCAAAGGTCGCGGGTTCAATTCCCGTCCGAGAACATGATCTGGTGCGAGTCGTATTTTCTCTAGTATATTATTTAGTAACTATTTAGTAATCTGGTTTCGTTAACGTCTTAAATCCATCAAAAATACAGAGTTGACTACAAACAATCAAACGCATAGTGCTTATCTCCAGCGCCACAGAACATATGCCAGCGCGCCATTTTTTGTAACGGTCAAACTTCGTAACTCCCCCCACTTCAGTACATCACACGATGCCATGAAGAGCACACGTCTTTTTTTTTCGTTTTTTGTGTTAAACGTCGATACTGGCCTGAAGGTATGTTTTTCTTTTTATTTAGTGTTTATATTACCTGCGACGACAACTTCATGATAAATTTGAATCAACAATTCGAATAAAAACAATAAAATATTAGCCTTTGACAATTTCTCAGTGGAGTTATGCATTATGAGGACAAACATTTCGATTTCGGCCTGGGACTTGAGTAGTTATGTAAACTTCTTAAGTCCATTTTTCATGTGATAGGAATGAAAAAAGTTAATTTTAATTGTGTTTTTAAATCTGCAACCGTATTTTTACTTAAAATCAAGAAAAACATTAACAGGTCTAGGAACAAGTAACAGAAGAAAAACAGTATTTTTGTCCCCTAAAAAATTTATTCCGATGGAATTAAGCAGTTTTCAATCTAAGCTGACGTTTTATTTAGATGAGATTTTTTATTTCCTTAAGATTTTTTCACTTTATTATATTATTTTATTATTATATTTTATTATTATACTATTTTATTTATTATATTATTTTATTATTATATTGAGGTTAATTGTCCTCATTTCTCAGCCGAATGCGGATAACAATGAAATATCTATTGTCTTATTTTCCGGGCGTTGCTGGGTTAACGCCCGGAACCATGACACATGACCATGCTGGCCTGACCAACTAGAGCCGCCAGCCGATTTTATTTTATTTATTCTAAATAAGCCCAATTTCTTAAAAAAGGAATCAGTCAAGGTTTTGTTAATAACGTCTAATATTTATAGAATACTAAGAAAAGCAAAATGATTTTTTCCATAGATAGTAGTAGTAGTTATATTCGTCCTTTTCAGGACAGGCGAAGGTCTAAGCCATACTGCCAGATCTTGAGTTTTTTCCATAGATAATTACTCGATCGAGTACTTTTACATGCGTTTTTTTTTCGATAGATGTTCACTTGTGCTAAGGGTACTGAGGACCTAGTATGAGTTAGTGTTTTCAGTTTTCGAATAGTTAACTATCGTTTTCTGACTCGCATTGACTGAGCAGTATATCCGATAGTTCTATGCGAGAAGTGACTTAATTCACGGGAGGCCGGGGTTACTTTTACGTAGGTAAGTAATAATCATTTTAGTGCCATCTATCTGGGTATTGGAAACATTTTTTTTATAGCTTGCCAGAAATTATCCTATTTTCAAAGGGGGAATAAACACTTACGGATTACAGCGCGTATATTATTAATTCAGGTGTTGTTTTAGAATTATCTAGTCTGTATTTATTGGTTTTTAGAATTCCCGATGTTTCGACACCTTTCCAAGGGCCGTGGTCACGGGAGGACTAATATACAAGGTGTTACAAAAGTACCTTTAATGCCGAATATGGTATATAGGGACCATCAAACTGAACAATTTTTACTATGAGACCAACTCTGAAATCGCGAAAGAAAAATCAGCTGTTTCATACATTTTGATATTTTCGATTTTAATTTTTGTATGAAACAGCTGATTTTTTTTTCGCGATTTCAGAGTTGGTCCCATAGTAAAAGTTGTTCAGTTTGATGGTCCTCATATACCATATTCGGCATTAGGGTTACTTTTGTAACACGTTGTATATAATTAATAAAATATGCGCTCTGTTAGCTCTGTAATCCGTAAAAAGTATTTTATTTCTAATGAACTGTACGCGCGAGTCTTAGAAGTGTATAGGGTAATTTCGATTCGGAATTCCGAACGTAGCAAATCCATACAAATCTATGGATACATACATATGGATACGTTGCATGAGGTACAGTCTCGTTTAAAAATAAGTATACAGATAAGAACTTTGTGACTTTGATGTAGCTGGCATTTGTCCAGTGGCGTAGCATGGGGGAGGCGGAGGGTGCGGTCCGCACCGGGCGGCACTGCGGAGGTGGTAGTTAGAAAAAAAAATTGAAATTTAAAAAAAAGTTAATTTCTTTCAGTGTTTTTTTCGTCATTTTCGTTTGTTCAGAGCGTTCGTGAAGTAGGCGATTTCTCCATTATTCTATTACGTTTTCTCTGTAATTTTTCTGTGATATTCTACCTATGTCAAAAATTTTAATTTCACTTTTCAATTCAATAAATCATTCAATAAAACTAATAAAAGTACTCTTTTTACCATGCCCAAATTTTTTATAATGGATCACAAAAATAAGAGGGCGGCAAATTTGGAATCCGCACCGGGTGCTAGTGACCTATGCTACGCCACTGCATTTGTCATTGATTTCGGTTCAAAAAAGTGATCTAGCTTTTAGAGTGAAAAAGTTCGAAACTGTATACATATTTATAGACGTGACTGTACATATGCACATATGCCACATATGCAACGTAAACCAGTAAACCACACATGCAGTAGGTTACGTTGAATATTCCGTTTGTGGCGGGCCTAAATAAAAAGGAAATAAAACAACATAAAATTACGAATAATTCATATATTACAATATAATTCTTTCCATTTCGTAGGTCCTTTGCATCACACTCCGCCCGCGGGCAGAAACACGCCTTCACAACACAGTCTCACATATTGACGGATTGATCAATATTATTGACGTCAAATTAATATTTTTAACAGATTACAAGTGTGAAAATGATATTAGTAAAAAAATACCGTCGACTTGATAACCTCCTCCTTTTTTTGTAGTCGGTCAAAAAGAATGAGAGACTTTCCAGGCAACTTTTCTTAAAATTATATTAGATGGCGCTGCCCAACAACCTTGGCAGTATAGTATGAACGTCGTACAAATAGTCTGACCAAAGAGAAGCATCGTAAAAATAATTATGATTTCGATTGTTTTATTTAGTAAATACTAGTGAATAATATTATAATACATTATTATTAGCAATTTTTAATATTGACAATATAATAAATAAATATAAATACCTATAAGACAATATCACAAACATTGCTCTGATCCCAAAGTAAGTAGCTAAAGCACTTGTGTTATGGAAATCAGAGACAACGGTGGTAAACACACACACCCAGACCTGGGCCAATATAGAAAAGTTAGTTTTCTAAATTGACCCAGCCGGGATCGAACCCGGGACCTCAGAGATGGCGACACCTTGAAAACCGGCGAACAAACCACTCGACCAACGGAGGTCGTCAGATATTACAGAACGATTACATTTAAAACAAATTGTCAAAATCTTATGTTTTTTTGGGTACTCTTTGTTTCTTTACAGAGAATATAATAGTACAAAACTATAGTACGTTTATACAAGGTGTTACAAAAATACCCCTAATGCCGAATGTGGTATATAGGGACCATCAAACTGATCAACTTTTACTATGGGACCAACTCTGAAATCGCGAAAAAAGATCAGCTGTTTCATACAAAAATTAAAATTGAAAATATCAAAATGTATGAAACAGCTGATTATTTTTCGTGATTTCAGAGTTGGCTTCATAGTAAAAGTTGTTCAGTTTGATGGTCCCTATATACCATATTCGGCATTAGGGGTATTTTTGTAACATGTTGTATACCATACTATCAATCAAAGTTGTTGGACAGCGCCATCTAGTAGATTTTTAAGGAACGTTGCCTGGAAAGTCATTGAATATAATTATTGTCAATTTTCTTGACAAAAAAGCAATATGACTGAAAGTTAAATAAATTGTTGATGATGTCGGTGGTGAAGGCAGGCTAGCAACTTAGGTTATTCCGTCTCTTTCTTTAATCAGAGAATTAGCTATTATGAAGCTCTGAATTACCCTAGACTATTGAACAAATAATATTGGTGTTACAAAAATGGCTGCCAAGTTGGTACTAAGATTATTGACAGTATTATTGATCTACCCGTCAATATCACATCCAACGCCATTCAACATGATTGCAACAAAAATTAAATCACTTAAAAATAACTTAATTTTAAAACTAATATCGCTTATTTGCAAAACATTATCATAACACAATGTATGTAGCTTAGCTTCTTTACAAATGCCATAATTGAAAATTACAGTCACATTTTCCTAATCTGAGCCGTATGTCGATGTAATAAGTACTAAAACATCAAATATTAAGTACTATCGTCTTAATATTCGCTAAAAAGTAGAAACGACAGACAAATTACCTATACTATACAACATAGCCAAATATCAGCGCCATTATCATTATTGCCATGTAAAAATATTAAGAACTTCAATTAAGTAAATCATTCTTTCATAAATAAAAAAAAACTTCATACAGTTTTGCTAATTTTTTGTAGGAACCAAGCACCATTTTAAAAAGCAAAGAAGTGCATTTTGTAATACTGCATATTAATATGATTACATCAATTAGATGGAAAACGTATCTTTAAACAGGGCAAGAAAAAATATTTGGGAGTTGGAGGAAAAGTTCCCTTAATATCTATGATGGCAAATTTCCTTTATTTTTAAAAGTAAGTAAATTTCATACAACGATTTTTGGCAAATAGCTTCTCGCCTGGGAATCGAACGGGGTTAAATCCGAAAAAATAACATCCTGTACTTTTATGATACCAATCGATAGGGTCTTTGGTAGGTGGTATAAGGGTCAATTTCTTCTAAATTAATAGTATTTTAAATTAAAGGTAGACCCAAGAAAGATTGAAAAAAACCAAATAAACAGCCGAACATAGAACCTCCTCCTTTTTTTGAAGTCGGATAAAAAGGAAATTGACCCCTTAACATTGAAACGATTCAAATATCAAATTCGATCAAATAATAATACAAATATCAAAAATACAGGCTGTTGTTTTTACGATTTGTGTCCATTCCATCGTGATTTATCAAAAATATTTGAATGCAATTTCAATTATTTTTGAAATTAAAAGGAATTTTGCTTTCAGTGCAATTGCCATCATCAATATTTAGGGTTAGTAATTTCCCTCCACGACAGTCTTTTTTTTTCCACCCTGTATACTCAAAACTGAGAAAAAAGATGTTTATGATAGCTTAAACAAATTCGTATTTCATTAAAGATACAGGGGCCTTATTGTTGTCACGACATATGTTGAGTAATGCGAATAAACTATGTACAGACGACGGCACCTCAGAATATACATGTTGACCTTGAGACCGCCTTTATGCCCTACGTAATAAAAGCTGTTTTCGCAGTTTAACTGTATAACCTGACGTGCTGTCGTGTGTACAACAAATGTGACTAAATTCAGAGCGCACGAACAGCTATCGAAACAAATAACGCGCGTAAAAACACTCGATAGCGTAATTTTGTATGGGAAATTTGTACAGCGCCATCTAGCGCCGAAAAGCGAAATCAAATCTCCCATAGATAATTGCTCTATCGAATACTTTTACGCGCTTTTTTTTCTCGATAGCTTTGCTAAGGATACTGTAATATTCACTCTTCGCCATACATTCTCGAGTGAAGTGGCTCTCTTGTACATAGTTAAATTAATCGCATTGTAACACAACTAAGCCCCAGGACAATCGCAATAACTAGTAGGTATCTTTAACCTTTTCGCCGCCAAGTATAGCAAAAAAAAATCTATTGTCCCACGCCACGCCACTAAAACAATAAAAACAGGTTCCAAAAAATAGTGATGTCCAGTGATTACAATCGACAACCCCTTTTTTACCTTTTCCTACCCATATTCTATGAATTTTCTTGCATTTATTTAAATCCAATTATTAGATTCCGTAAATCATAACAATTCACAGCAATAACTGTGTGTTTAAATTAACATTCAACCAAAATATCAAGTAAACAATAAATAATTGTGATTGAAAATGGAACGTCCCTAGTTAAGCTTCCCGTCGCCTCGGCGGACGTGAGCTGCCGTCGTTGGCGTACAGGGACCATACTTTATATAAGCCGCGTGCTTTAACAATAGTGATGTTCCTCTAATACATCGACATAATTTTAATAATTATAACATTCTTTTGTAGGTACTTTATTTTCTCTCCACGTGACATGTAATTGCGTGATGATTAATTAAATACATTACAAAGATAGCCTTTATAGCGCTTTCAATATTAGATAGAAATTTTATTTTGATTCTACTTAATTTTTTATTCAATATCATTGCATCGTATACTTAAATTGAAGGAAAATCTGTTGACTTATTCCTAAATATTTTCGTAAGTAATATTAAGAACAGTTTTGTTGGTACCTATTTTATAAAAAGTGAAAGTATTTTAGTGTATTGATAGATGCCGCGACGTACCCATTGTTGTTTTATGGTCAGCCTAAAAAATCTTGCAGCTGTTTTAAAAACAATGGGCAGTCATAAAAATATTTCGGCCAAATTATCTATTTTCTTTCGCAATAATTGATCAAAGTACGCCGTGCCTCGGTGCCAGCCTATTGTTCTTTCTAATCCTTCTTTAGAATTTCTTGCACCTGCATAAAACAATAGGCGCAAAGGTCTAAAGCCATTTAAAATTTTTGCAACACTACTGTATTTTACAGTCTTATCAAATGCCGCGGTAAAAACACCAAAATGGTAATAACTTTACTGCATTAAAAAAAATAAACATTATACAAATATAATATCGATGTATGTACAGTGACAGCACTTATTATTTAGAAGCGATGAGCGTGACGTCACAGCGCGACGTGAAATTACGACGTTGGCGACCGGGTACAGGTCAACAGGCAAAAACATAGTGCTGGGAAAACTTAATCGGCGAGTGTAGACTTTTGCAAATTAAAACCAAATATTTTTGTTTCGTTACAGAGAATTTACTAAGTGATAGTCCATGTTACATTGTAATGTATCCATAAACATTTTTATTTCATATTTTCGACGTAATTATCAGACCAAATGCTAATTGATAAATAAACTTTGACCTTTTAATAAACACATTAGCACAACACTACCTGTGACGTCGCTGTCGGCAGCTCCCGACGCTGGCGCCGAGGACATTCGGACTGTATTGCTTGGTTACGGCCAATTATTTTTAAATAGATTTTGCAATATATATGCAATAATTTCTAGTGTTTTTGGTGAAAATATATTAGTAAGGCTGAATACTTCATGTTGTGACAAAAAAAAAATTAAACTGATTGGTAGAATACTTAAATTTGCATCTAATTTGGGCGACGTCATATGCCGACGTTGGCGTGCGGGACACTTTTTTTTTTATGACGTCATATGCCGACGTTGGCGGTGAAAAGGTTAACTAGCTTAACTTCTTAGTATATAAATAAACTTAGGCAAGTCCCGGACACTCGCAAATCGAGTGAAATCCACAAGAACACTTCAAATTATGCTCAGTGATTCTTCAGTAATCTCAAGTGACACATGTCAAATAAAATTCGATATTGGCAAATAAAAAAAGATCCCGTAGTCGGGCAAAGATTTAAACAAATTATAAAATAACAGTTTTGTTAATTTCGATTGCAATAAAATATGAATTAACTCCATTATGAGTTTTGACTTGAATCTAAAATAATCCATTCATTTAGGTAAAAAAAAAGGTTTCAGCCTATGGATTTCATGGTGCCTATATTGTAGAACCTACATATTAAGGTGCTGATATGAGCCAACTAGCGCCGCCAGTCGATTTTATTTTATTTATTCTGAATAAGCCCAATTTCTTAAAAAAGGAATCAGTCAAGGTCTTGTGAATGACGTCTAAAGTTTATTGAATAACGTTACAACATTACAAAATGCGTGCAATAGTTTAAAAACGGGTTTGAACCAACAGTCACTTTTAACAAAATCACGTTTTAAACTGTTTGAATGCCTTTTCGAAATGTGTAAAGTTATTCTATAAATATTAGACGTTATTAACAAAACCTTGACTGATTCCTTTTTTAAGAAATTGTACTTATTTAGAATAAATTAAATAAAATCGACTGGCGGCGCTAGTTGGCTCATGTCAGCCCCTTAAAAGTGTATCACGTAGTGTAACTGATACTGTATAAAGTGACTACGGTCGCATCAGACTCGAGCCTACACCTCTAAATGAGTACTCAACTTTATAGGTACGTACACTTGATACAGTATCAAATACATTACGTGCTACCTCTAAGTGAGTACCCAGCTTTATAGGTACGTACACTTGATACAGTATCAAATACATTACGTGCTACCTCTAAGTGAGTACCCAGCTTTATAGGTAACCAGGAAGCACATCTACATTGTAGATGGTAATTGACTTAGCAACTACACTCAACGTCACAAAAACCGCACCTCCTCGAAAATAAGTTTTGGCAACCTCGTACTGCCAGCTCACGTTTTATATGATAATGTTGATAACATTTTTTAAAAAAAAGTCTGGAACGGGCGGTAGGAAAATATAGACGATTCAAAAGTGCTTAATTATTAAGTTTATTTGAATAAAGAAATTTTGACTATTGACTATTTTATGTTTCACGAAACTGAAATATATTATGTTAAAATGTCCGTAATCTTATATTGCAAAAAGTAGCCAGAACACATTATTCAATTACGCACTCAGATTTAAGAAATCTTGAGAAAACATGAAACGTGCGAACGAGATAGCAGCAAATCGTATACGACCTCTTAATTAGTTATGATTAAAAGTACATACTTTGAATACATTTTTGAAGGGGTGCTATTTTTGTGTCTTCGAGTGTAGTAAAACAAAGATCAGCCATTGAATCAAACAATGATATCAATAAAATGTACTGGATGTACGTACATAGCTGATGTACAATCAGTTGTTATACTCGTTATAATCCAAATCGGTGTTCGACTAGTATAATTACAAAATTATTTATTATTACAGTTATTTTAGTATAATATTATAACACGAATCTTTCATTATTTCAAGATAAAAGATCACGATCCAAAATAATTTCACGATGCATAATTTGGATTATGCGTTTTCTACAATTTGTTCTAGACTTAATTAGTCTATTATAGTCTGTTTATCCTTAATTGTCTTATTTGGTAAACAATTTTTACCCAACTCTTTATTGAAAAAAAAAACCATTATAAAATACAACAAATGGTTTTCCAAACATAAGTTACGAATAAATTACTAATTTTTAGTGACAATTTGATTTAATAAGACAAAACATTTTTAAATTACGATTTAAATTTAGAAGACGTATAAGAACTGTCAAAAGCTGTTTCTAAATAAGACAAGTAAGTATAAACAGACATAATCAGCAGATTTTTCTAAGATGTCGAGTAATGTTTATATAAAAGTAGAAAATTCTAATGTGAAAGTGATTCGATTATGGTTCAGCTATTTCACAGTTGTATAGGTATTAATACAATAATTACAATACGTGTACTGTTAAGTTAGAGCAGTGTTGCCAGACGTGTCATAATTATCCTAGATCCACAATAATTTTGGGTGTCATGTGATAGAAAATTATAATGAGATATCGCACGATAATTCAAAGAAATTCCACGATTTTTCTTCCAATTCCACAATAATTTTGTAACAAAGTTTTGTGTTTCTGTCATTAACATAAATAACATTTTTATTTTTTTTATTCCAAATCATTAATTATTGGGCGCACATGCATAACCAAATCAGGAATTTATTTTAATTGATAAAATATTACGTTTTAACTTTTCTTAAATAGCAATTGAAAATTATTTGTTTTGTTAAAAAAGGCACAGGCAACGTTAATTTACATGTGGAAAATCACTATATTTAATAAGAAGACCATAGACAAGTGTAGAGGTATGTGTACGTACTACGTAAACAATGTTTTGTGTACATACAAATAACTCTGCAGAAAAGTCGGCCTTAAGAATTGAGCATGTGATAAAAACAATAATTTTGCAGTCACTTTAGGATAATTCTAGCACACGGATCTGGTAACACTGAATTAGAGCTATATTTACAATGTTAGCGTTTTAATTGATATATTTGTGAAAGTAAAGATTAATGAGAAATTCATTTGCAAAATAAAACAATATGTACCTTTTATCATTAATATGTAGACCGAATTTAATAAAATAAAGTAAACTTGTTAGATTCACACATTTAAGATTTACGGCTGATTTTTCAATGCCCAGATACAATTGATTCGCTTGATAACGTATTGAACCGTCAAATTGAAAATGATTGTCTTTCGCTTGTCTGTCAAATGTTTTGAATGTCATTTATTTTATTTGGTTAATAATTTAATTTAACTGACGGATTGAAAAATCATTATTTTCGTAGATATACTTAAAAATATAACTATAAGATTTTTAAACATATATTTTTATATGCATTTTACCTATTTTATTTTGTATTATGATATGGAGTGAAGTAAATCAGTCTGCATTGTAATAACAACATAGGTATTTAAAATAAAACAATTTCAATTTTGAGCTCTCTTACATTTAATTATGTTTTTTTTAATTAATGATATTTATTTTCCTTTTTTTCGTGAGTGACACTTTATTTTTGCTTTCAGCAATCAACATTTAAGACGTCTTATCAAGATAATAACCCATTTTCAAAAATATACATCACACAAAACTCTTTATTATAATTTAAATCCAATAGTGCTGAGAGAATTTTAATATTGATCTGCTTTTTCAAAAGTCTGACGTCCATTTCATCGTCTTCATGATTTTTATTAACGACTTCAAAAGGAGGGAGGTACTCAATTCGACCCATTTTTTTTGTTTTTTGTATGTATACTGATTATGTTCCCATTTGTTCTACTGGGCAGTTCAACCGTAGAACTAATGATACTTATTTTTTCTCATTAGTGCTACGATTTAGTACTTTGTGGTAGGACTAATGAGAAAAAAGTCTCATTAGTTCTACGGTAGAACTGACCAGTAGAAGAAGTGGGAACAAAACTTTTATTACAAATATTGTTTTGTTGGTTAAGTCAAATAAAGGTGAAGCTATACATATAATTGAACTAAAGTAGTACTTAGAATACATATACATAATTATAATTTCAAAACATTTTATAGAGACATACCTAATGGACACATTTCTAATAAAAATGTTCCTTTTCAAATTGAACAGTAAGACACATTCGCACAAAGTCAATCCATTCAAGATCAATCGTCAGGAATGATACTATTTTTAATTTTCAAAGTTCACTTTAAGTACGTACACTTGAATCACTTACAATTAAGTTAACACTAAAACATTTTTTTTTATCACTGGTTATTAATAGACCGGATCGATCACTCGTTTGTTACTTTTAGTTGGCACCAATAATTTTACTACACTGCGTTTATCCGAATAAAGTCTTGAGGTCATGCTCGTATAGGGCAATGACAAGCATGATCCCTATGCCAGTCGCGAGACCCATCAGTTGGAGAATGCACTGGCATAGTGTGCCTTCCTTACTGTGGGAAGTACTCAGCTCGGGCATCTGGAAAAACATGAAAAAATAAATAAATATGTGCTTTATTACGTATGACGTAAGGTTCACCGGTGGTCCTACAATGTGTTGATGCGAAAACCGTAATCTATCGTTTACGCAGGACCGATTTGTGTGAAGATCCTTGGGGAAAACCTACACTTAGCAGGGGTCATTTTATAATTGTTAAGATGAATACAAACTGACACACAGATGGCGCGTTTCATCGACATACCCGGATTATATTTAACTATAACAAAATCATCATATCCACAAACGCGTTGTATCAGATGGCGCGTTTCACTGACATACCCGGCTCTTATTTAACTATAACAAACTCACCATATCCACAAACGCGTTGTGGCAGATGGCATGTTTCACTGACATACCCGGATTATATTTAACTATAACAAACTCGCTATATCCACAAACGCGTTGTAGCAGATGGCGCGTTTCACTGACATACCCGGCTCATATTTTACTATAACAAACTCGCTATACCCACAAACGCGTTGTAGCAGATGGCGCGTTTCACTGACATACTCGGATCATATTTTACTATAACAAACTCACTATATCCACACAAACGCGTTGTAGCAGATGGCGTTTCACTGACATACCCGGATCATATTTTACTATAACAAACTGACCATATTCACAAACGCATTGTAGCAGATGGCGTTTCACTGACATACTCGGATCATATTTTACTATAACAAACTCACTATATCCACACAAACGCGTTGTAGCAGATGGCGTTTCACTGACATACCCGGATCATATTTTACTATAAGAAACTCACCATATTCACAAACGCATTGTAGCAGACGGCGCGTTTCACTGACATACCCGGATCATATTTTACTATAACAAACTCACTATATCCACACAAACGCGTTGTAGCAGATGGCGTTTCACTGACATACCCGGATCATGTTTTACTATAACAAACTGACCATATTCACAAACGCGTTGTAGCAGATGGCGTTTCACTGACATACCCGGATCACATTTTACTATAACAAACTCACCATATCACTATATCCACGAGTGTGATGTACACAAGTACACAAACATCCGAGCTGCGGCAGAGAACAGCCTCCTAGTAGAGAACAGCGCGTGTCTCGAGCACAACATATCAGAATGTATTCTGATATGTTTATGTACATGCCATGTATACCGATCACCGTGGAGGTCCTACACCTAGCAGTGGACGAAAAGAACTGACCATATCAACAAGCGCGATGTAGAGGAACATGCCGGCGGCGGCGGCGAACAGCCAGCGCGTGGCGGAGGGCTCGTGGCATTGGCATGTATTCTGATATGTTTATGTATACGAGCACAACATATCAGAATGTATTCTGAAATGTTTAATGTATATGGGCAGCGCAGAACCGATCACCGTGTAGGTCCTACACCTAGCAGTGGACGAAAAGAACTGACCATATCTACACAACTTAGTTTTTAAGTATTTGTTAAGTGTAAACTAGTGATTTGGCTCGATGGAGCTGCCATGTCTTAAAATAAAAGCTCCGAAACAAATAAGATAAAAAAAAAACTGACCATATCAACAAGCGCGATGTAGAGGAACATGCCGGCGGCGGCGGCGAACAGCCAGCGCGTGGCGGAGGGCGCGTGGCCGGCCAGCACGCCGCACACCATGCCCGCCAGGCACAGCGCCGACGACAGCACGTTGTAGCAGATCGCGCGCTTCACGGACATACCCGCTTTTAGGAGCACCGCGAAGTCACCTGGCAAAGAAGGTTATACAGGGTCATTTTTAATTCATTTTAAACCTCTCGTAGGGTTGATCAGACCATCAAACTGAACAACTTTCATTATGGGACCAACCTTGAAATCGCGAAAAAAAACAGCTGTTTCATACAAAAGTACAATGCCTACTCCATCGAAATGAACTAAAGGCATTTTAAAACTTACCCAGTTCGTGTGGTAACTCGTGACATAACACAGCGATTGCTGTCGAGAATCCACCGGCCAAGTTAGAAGCGAACGCAGCACCTGATAATAAAATAAGATTTAAGTATAACATTAATTTAAATCAAGATATTTGGTAACGATATAATTCTTTGTAAATCTCGTTACTTCTGATTTCTGACAAAGCTGATAAGTTTCTTGCGCCCATTCTTCTTGTCAGCTAAAAGTCTCGAATGGATGGTAGGAAAATATAGACAATTCAAAAACACTTAATAACTAAGTTTATTTGAATAAAGAATTTTTCATTTCATTTCAATTAGCCAGTTAAGGCGACGCATCGATAAACTATTTTCGTATCGACTGTTTAGCTTAAACTCTCGTAAATTACACTTAACTATCCCACTCATGGCAAGCAGTTTTGCGAAGCAAAACGGTTTTTTTTCGTTAAAATAAAAATCTATAATATGGTTTAAAAAATCCAACTGGCATTTTAAAGTGTGTTAAGACTAATCTACTAAGAAAATTTAAAGGCTTAAATCGGCCAGGTTTGTCTGTAAAATGCAGATCCTCTGTTTTAAATGAGGTTTCTTTGATATTTTTTCTCTGTTATAAAAGTAAACGAATCGTGTTTCTGCACCTGACAAAATGAAGTCAATGAAATAAATAATCAGGTTATTAAATATCACTTTTATATGTTTTGTAATTGATGATCATAGAGATCTCTGCCACCAAAATGTCCGATGCGTCCTCTTGAAGAATAGGTTAGGTGGTATGCTCGGTGGCACACGGGCTTAGCTTATTTAAAAAATACATATTTTGCCAGCAAACAGTCTCGTATAATAAAAATGTTATCGATAAAAAAATATATAAATAAAAGCTTGTAAAAAAAGACATACAGTGCCCAAAAAAAACCACATTGGCCCCTGTGATAGATATGACAATGATCATAGATATGATGATGATAGGCACATCCGTACATCATTAAAATGACTCTATGTGTCTTAAGATAAATAATATTAGAATAAATACTAGAAAAAATCGACTCACCCGTAGCACCTCAGACGGGACTCGAACCCGCACCCTTGGGATTCCGGCCCAATGCACTGACCAATTATGCTACCGAGTCGCTAGTGGGAGCGGCGAAATTTTCTAGTACTTTTAACTTCTTCGCTGCAAGCCAGCGCAATTTCATCAATGTGAGGAAATACCCCCACATTCGAAAGAAACATCTTCTCAGATGTTTTGACAGTCGATAAAGATGAAACAGCTATATAATTATTAAATTTAGATTTTTCGCACTTACAATGCTATTTTTATATTAAGATAAATAATATTATAATTAACAATATCTGCAACAAGAAGTCTTACCAATAGCCATTCCATCAGTAAAGTTGTGCAGTCCATCGCCCATGATCACCATCCAGGCGACGGACGACATCGACGACGGCGGCGCGTGGACGTGCCCGTGCGCGTGAGAGTGCCCGTGGTGCGCGCGAGAATGCTCCCTATTGTGTACGAGACAAATGTGATATTTGAATAACTGTATAAATAAAATAAAATGACGTGAGAATGCTTCCCTATTGCACAAGGAATAAATGTGTTATTTGAAATTTTTTGAGGCAACTTAACAAATGAAACGATGGTTAACATAAGTGGCTGGTACCCGATAGTATTGATTATGCTCTGTGTATTACTTAAAATATCTTTCAATCAATAATAGCCTAGAATGGCAACCCACAACCGACAACTATTCATCATGAATGCGACAGACAGTCCTCTATGCAGGAGATGCCTGGAAGCAGAGGAAACAGCCGCCCACGTGATCCTGGAGTGCGTGGGGCTGGCCACACAACGGGCAGAAATCTTCACAGAGGTGAGGTCGTTCCTAGAAGCCTGTGAACGCCCCAGGAGGCTTCTGCGCTTCTGGAAGGAGCTGGGATGGCTCGATTAGCCATACCGATGCTATGAGGTTGTCGCATAACGGACCAAATTGGTCTAAATGCGGAGAAAAGTGCCCATCACCAATACCAATATCCTAGAATGGGTAGAATTTATTGCTGAATTTAAAATCAAAATTATCAGCTTCCAATCTGATATGTATAGTATCCGACCGCGATATATCTTTATTAATTAATTAAAAAATTACTCGTCCATTGATGTACTCGTTACAGTAAATTGATTTATAGATAAACAATATGCAGTGGAAATATTTAGCATGTTATTTATATGGCTATTATTTATCGTAAAGTGACCAAATCATTAGATATCGGTGAATCTTTTTACCAATATTGATGATAAGTTACTATTGTTAAGTGAGCAAATCATTAGAGAACAAAGAAAAAAATTCACTTATAATAAGGAAATAAAATAAGACACCATCAGTTAAAAGTAATAAGACTTATATGAAAGGGCTTGGCAAGATATTATGCAAAATATATAGCTTGTAATGATAATAAAATTCGTACCCAACATTTTATAGCGTAGCAGCGTTTTATTAGAGCAATAAAAGTGCCACGTTGGGCGCCAATATGATACGAACATTACATTAAACATAAATTACGTTTTTAAAAGGACTAAACGGCAATATCACACTGACCACTAGTGCTAAACCGAGCAATAACATCAAAATCTACCCTAGTTTAGTATGCCATTGCTAGTTTTTAAATATTTATTTATTTAATCTTTATTGCAAATATAATAAAATACAAACAAATGGCGGTCTTAATGCCATTAGGCATTATCTCCCAGTAATTGTGTCAGAGAACACTACATTGCCGGCAATAAACAGACTATATAGAAAAACACTTATGAGACTACATTTGCCTTTTTTCTTAAGTCCTTTTAACAGAACTTAAGTAAATGTTTTATAAATATTTGTTTTTGTACGTGGCGTTAATTTATAAAAGAAGACTCACCTCAATATGACCGTGTAACTGTCTCCATCTTTCAAGTCTTTCGCTCCTTCTTCTTTATGTTTAATATTATTCATTTCAACCAAAGCTGGTGTGTTTTCAGGTTTCAACAACCAGTCTTTCGCTGTTGGTTCATTTTCTTTAGCGTCTGGGTTTAGAGCGTTCGAAGATACCACACTGACAGAATTATTATGATTCGCCTTAGGACTCGATGGGATCTGTCCATCTCTCAAGTGATGGTCACCATGTGTATCTGTATCGATTTCGTCATAACAATAAGGATACTCAGAGTACTTATGTTTACACGTCTTTGTAGTAGGATCTCCTTTTTCATCTTTTTTGAAGATCTTCATTAGAGAATTCGATGTGGAGTTCGCTATTGGAGCTTTAGAACCGCCGGAGCAACCACCGGCAGTTTCGTCTTTTAAAACACGCACTCTTGAAGGTAATTTGTCATCTTCAAGCTTTTGGCGCCTCTTCCTCCATTCCACAATGACTGTCAGACCCTTTTCAGTGAAGTAGAAGAAAACTACACCAAGCATAGCTGCCAATCCTTTCCACATACCATCATCGTGTGATGCTCTTACTTCAATATCTGTACCATGATTGTGGCTGTCTTCTAGAGGACTCATCGCATGCGGCATCAAATGCAATAAAGCGTCTCCACACAAGGTTCCAACGGCCAATGCTACCAAAAACTGCAGAATGTGATTGTAATAAGTCTTATGCATAATTGGTATAACAGCTACCCCTAGAAGTCCACAAGCACTGATCACTGCTATACTCAAACCTGAGTACAGCCAGACTGCGGCCATGTTTTTGGAATACGCACTCTCTTTTTCGTTCGTTATGGATGGTATTCGCCTGCTTGGCAAATTTGATTCTTTGACACAACCGTGTTGTTCTATTGATGTGTTTGCTAGTTTCTGATATAGAAGTATTGGGCATATGGCTTGTAGTGTGGTTTCTGATAGGAGGAGCTCAGATTCGTGATCTGTCGCGTCGTGGCCGTGGTCGTGGCTGTGGCCGTGGTCGATTGGTTTTAACCTAGTATTTACTGTTGTGATGAGTTCTGCGCTGCTGACGCACTGTGAAGTAAATAAAACCAAATGAGTCTCATGAATTCATTTTAAATTCACATTGTATTATCTAAAACCTTAATTTGCAAGATTGTCTTGCACGACACATAACAATTTATAAATTTAATGTACACATCCATAAAACATGATTTAGACCTCAAAAGTGTCCAGATAAATACGACTCCGTTATATTATTCTTTAATTGACTAAAGATACCTAGTTGTTTTATCTGTCAATTCGAATACTACAGATTCTTCCAACAAATTTAACTTTCTAGTACAAAGGTTAGTCTTTAGAACTTCAATCATTAGCAGAAAAAACACTTACATTTACAATGTCCTTCTTAGCACCAGTCTGTCCAATGTAATCAATCATTTCAGTCTTTTCCACTCCACCTTCCACCAACTTATGTAGATCTAGCTTCTCCAACATTCTATTAAAGCCAGTAAGATTCATAGTCATGCTTCCAGCATCACCATATAGCCTAAAGATCTGTTCCACATACGAGCTAGGGTTCACATTTTTCAATTCCCTCTTCGCTCGATCTTTGTGTCTGATCTTTTGCAGTTTCTGAATGTATCTCGTTTTTGGGTCAGCTCGTTTTTTGTCTTCTATTATCGCTATGTGTCCAGCGTCGACATTAGGGTCGAATTTCAGCATGCCATCGTTCTGTATGTCTATGTGAGAACCGCACGTGTGTGCCGCGCAGAGTAAGCAGAACATGCATACTGTTACTAAGTGGCGCGACATTTTGCTTAAACTAATGTATTGGCTTATAGTTAGGGGTGTCTTGAAGTGTCACTGCGAGATCATATCTGGTTAATCTGTGGACAAACAAAAGAAGCAGGTTAAAAATTGATTATCTGGTTAATCTGTGGACAAACAAAAGAAGCAGGTTAAGAAGTGATTGTGCTAAGTTCTTAAGAATAATGTACGTGATAAGTTTAAATTAAAAACAGTAGAGTCTGTGCGGAAAACAACCGTAATAAGAATAATCTTGATTCTATCAAGTCAAGATAAACGCACCAAGAGTCGCACTATAATGACGTAACAGTGTTGTCAACGTGAAAAATACAGTAATTAAGCACAAATCTTATGTCGGTTATCTTTCCAAAAGTCAATATTTTTAGTGTCAGTGTCCCCAATTAACTTGTTCGAAAGCAAGTTCCTTAAACCCAACCAATAAATAACTGATACTGTCACTTTCCAAAACGGAACACTTTCCTTTAAAAAAGAAATTGTCACAAAACGCCAAAAAAATCTAAACAGCCAACCGATATCCAAAAAAGTCCCTAGTTTATTCCGCTTAGCGCCCGCAAAAATCACTTCAAACACCAAAAAAATAATTCAACGCCGCTGTTTTTATCAATTTTCACGTTCCAGCCTTGATCTAGATAATTAATCAATCAGACATCGATCAAATCAGTCACAAATGAAACGGATTCTGTTCGCTTCCGCTTGTGACCGTCCGACCATTTCAATGTGTCTTTTATTTGAAAAATGGTCCATTTATTTCATTATGGACGGTATATATAATCAGACAATTAACTACGCTTGCAAATTGCAATAGAGATTAGTAAGTTTAACCATTGAAAATTGCAATTTCACGTTAATAACGGGTGATTACCCATTACACTCGTTCCTAAGAGTAATTTGTTTAGATTTTATTCAATGCTGCCTGTAAATTGAAGTGATTAGTTAACTTTCACAAACATGTTAGGAAAGGTTACCCATAGCCAGAAAATAAGAACTATAGCAAGGGGGTCTCACTCATTAGCCTACTACTCGCGGCTGACTCAGTCGAGCCAGCGCACGAGGGATGTCATGTGTCAGTTGAGACGGAGCTACGCGACGACAGAAAGAGAAGCGCTTCGGAGGTGCTTATAATAATAGACACGCAGCGCTGTGCAATTTGAAATTTTACTTTATTGCCGTGCAGCGAGAGCAGCTTATTGTTTGATTGTCTTCGCGCGGATGGGCTTCTGTACGTTTAGTTTAGTTTATTATATATTCTCGATGTATGCCGTTAGAAGCTGAAATTCTAAATGAAAATTCTGATACTACTTAACATCTTGCTGTCCCGCGTTAAACTTAATACAAAAAACCTTTAAAATTTTTTCAAATTATTTTTAATTATAATAAAGGAACTATAATAAAGGAACTTATGAAATGCAGCAAAACTCAATAATGTTGATAGAACTTCTTTTTATCTTGTCTTTGAATGTAAACTTTGTTAATTATTGTGATGGAAAATGACGTCACTTTAAACGCTGACCTCATTTTTCAATTTTTGACGACTCTATATGAAATATACAGGGAGTAAAAAGCAGCCCTTGACGAGTTTTTTGCCGGTTCTTCTCGTTACAAGGTCTCCCGCTTAGGGTCTGCGAACCGATGGCGTAGCTTCTTTGGCATTCACAAGTGCTTTTAACAGCCTAGACTGAATAAATGAATTTTGAATTGCAGTTTAAACAGATATTGGGTCTACTCTACGGCCCTACGAGGAGCGTGCTTGTCACGGCTGGTTGACTACAGAGCGCAACTAATTGATTCTCCACAAAAACTATTGTGTGACTTTATTCTTCTCAGCTGGTGTAAATTATTATTCGTTACGTCGAATTCAACGTCATCACTAACCGCTTTAGGTACCTACTGTACAAGGCGTTCGGTAAATACACTGGCCTCCAAAACATAGTAGGTACCACACTTTTAAAATTGAAATTTCTCTTAAACAATAGAAGTAAGAGTTTTGAAATAAAAAAGTTTTGTTTTCAAGAAGGTTATCGCTTGTAAAGTTATTATCTAAAAAAAATATTATTTTTTTAGTCCTTTTTATTTCGAAGGTATATTTTTTGTATTTTGAGGGCCAGTGTTTATACACAAGTATAATACACTGGCCCTCAAAACACAGTACTACACTTTTAAAATTGTAATAACTTTTAAAATACAAAAAACATATCTTGATTATGAAGCGAGCACCTACCCATGTTAACATAGTCATAAATTAGATTAAATATTATGTTATGATATGATGTTGATTTGACTGTGGGACATGCAATTGTTTCGTTGTCAGCTAAAAGACGTCATAATTGGTGGTAGGGTAAAATAATTGACGATTTAAAAATGTTCATTATGTGAGCTTATTTGAATAAAGAATTTTGACGACCTCCGTGGTCGAGTGGCTTTGTACACCGGTTTTGAAGGTGTCGCCAACTCTGAGGTCCCGGGTTCGATCCCCGGTTGGGTCAATTTAGAAAACGAACTTTTCTATATTGGCTCAGGTCTGGGTGTTTGTGATACCGCCGTTGTCTCTGATTTCCATAACACAAGTGCTTTAGCTACTTACTTTGGAATCGGAGCAATGTATGTGATGTTGTCAAATATTTATATTCATATATTTAAATTTTCACAGAACAGAACAACAGTTCGATCGAATCGATATTTTCAAGGAGTCTGAGTACTCGGAATCCCCACACTATCCGTATGAGTAGTTACGAAATACTGCAATTCCTTAACGTATATTGTTTACCAACAATTCTATTTCTGTAGTGCCGCAGTGGCACCGACGTCTCGTAGAATACCTTGAACATGTAGTTTGACGTCACGTTTTGACCTTTGTAAGTTTTGATAAAACATACCGTAACCTGCCTGCTACATAAACTTGACTTTGAAAGTTTCGTTACATAGCACGAATCGTAGTTTTTCCGTGCATACATTTTTTATTTTTTTAAATATTTGACAACATCACATACATTACTCCCATTCCAAAGTAGCTAAAGCACTTGTGTTATGGAAATCAGAGACAACGGTACTATCACAAACACCCAGACCTGAGCCAATATAGAAAAGTTCGTTTTCTAAATTGACCCAACCGGGGATCGATCCCGGGACCTCAGAGATGGCGACACTTTGAAAACCGGTGTACAAAGCCACTCGACCACGGAGGTCGTAACATAATACATTACGTACAGACATTTTCAGGCCAAACTAGGCTATAGCCAGATTAGCCTGTACTACTGAAGCAAATACGAAGCAGTTCCTAACACAAAAACGAACGACATCCCACCAGCCTTTTTACGGCGCCATTAACAGCAGCTAGTAGTCCGGTTTCACGAAAAGCATGCCGCCTTTTCTAAAGAGAAAACTCGCTTTCGTGAAGCGTTTGCTAAAGAGTTTACACTATTTCACGTCAGAGCTCGTCTTTCTCTGACTCGTCAGTTGCAAAAATGGAGTCTGTAGACGAAGGTCTGACGTGTGTTGGTGTAGTTTTGTGGCCTTATCACAAAATATTTTTAAACACTGTTTAATTTAAATATTGGTCTCTTTAAAACAATATTGTAAAAAAGGGACAGCATCACATTTAAACAGTGTCTAAGTTAAACACTTGTTGAAAAGTGTTTTAAAATCTTTTGTGGTAAGGCCGTTAGCGTTTATGGTAGCGCAATGATCATAATACCCCACCGAGTCTGACTTCCACAAGCATGGGTTTTCTTTATACAAGGTGTTACAAAAATACTCCTAATGCCGAATATGGTATATAGGGACCATCAAACTGATCAACTTTTACTATGGGGCCAACTCTGAAATCGCAAAAAAAAAATCAGCTGTTTCATACATTTTGATATTTTTGAATTTAATTTTTGTATGAAACAGCTGATTTTATTTCGCGATTTCAGAGTTGGTCCCATAGTAAAAGTTGATCAGTTTGATGGTCCCTATATACCATATTCGGCATTAGGGGTATTTTTGTAACACATTGTATAGTTTGACAAACTTATCATTTATGCATTCTTTAAGCAACGAACTGTCGTGTCATTCTTTAATCATCGACAGTAAATATCAAATAGGATTGCAATTTGATTGCAGTCAAAGTCCTTTTTGCTGTCAGTATAGTTGGTCCATAGATAAATTTAATTCCCAGTAGTACATCAGTTGGACTACTTTTCCCGGGTTGTATGAGTTGTATCACTGGTAAACCCTACTTCCCCGTTGTACAACCAGGGGCCGTACCGGCTAACGCATCGAACTTCGGAAAGTCTGCCGGGCTTCAAATTAAAACAGATAAATCGAGCCCCAATCGGGCGAAAATGGCGAACCCCAATTTATGATGTCACATGAACATCGATATCTTCTAAATAACTTCGGCGAATAGTACAATACAAAACTCCTTACTTCGATCTATCTGTTTTAAGTTGAAGCTCGGCAGACCCGCCGAAGTTCGAAAAGTTAGCCGGTAGGGCCCCAGGTGGACCATGGGTACATTTGCTTCCCTCTGGTAAAACCAGTTGAATACAGCAGTTGTACAGTCACGTCTAAAAATATGTATACCATTTAGAAATTTGTCACTTTGTTGTAGTTGTTATTTATTTCTGTTCAAAAAAGTAATGGCTTTTAGAGTGACAAAGTTCTAAACTGTTTACATATTTATAGACGTGACTGTACCATGGGTCGGGAGGGAAAGACCTCAAAATATGCTAAAAGAAAACCTTTTTCGTATCCGTCCGTTATGCCTTTGAACGAAAACCGCCTACTTACAGTACAGTGTAGTGCCGTCTAGAGACAACATCACAAACATTGCTCCGAACCTAAAGTAAGTAGCATAAGCACTTGTGTTATGGAAACCAGAGACAACGGTGGTAAACACACACACCCAGACCTGAGCCAATATAGAAAAGTTAGTTTTCGTAATTGACGTAGCCGGGGATCGACCTCAGAGATGGCGACACCTTGAAAACCGGCGTACACACCACTCGACCACAAAGGTCGTGAATGCGTTCGAGAAGCACTTCTCGCGGTTTAGCTCGCATCATGACAACCAGGCAATAATACTTATGACAAGACGCTAAACTTATGGTTTGTATAAAGACAAATGTTTACACCATAGCAAATTTGCAAACAAAAAGCCCGATTGAAAAGCATAGCGAATAAATAACGTAAGGCATATCCGTATTGGCATTCCGAGTGACGTGAGGATGACAGAACATCACCTGAACAAACGACAAGGACCCAATCAATTCGTCTCAATGAGAAGACAATGAGACACGCGGTCAAACTGCGTAGGATAAGAAAACAGGACAAGTGGTGAGCCTGGCAAGCTCACAGACGGATCCGTACTTTAAAAGAAAAAACGGAACCTTAATACAATCCTTGGTTCTATTGGACCTTACAAACACAAAGGTATTCATTCGACCTCTTCATTAGGGCTCCTATATACCTCAAGTGGCGCCCTCATTTTAATTAAATTTATTGCTCACTAAGTACATAATGTATTGAAAATTCACATGTACAGATTGAAGCTAAGGTTCTATAGTTTATTTACAAACAATAACCTCAGTAAAATTTTGTAGTAGTAGTTCGCTAAAGTGCTAAAAGTGGCCACTTTTATTTTACTGAGGTTATTGTTTGTAAATAAACTATAGAACCATAGCTTCAATCTATACATGTGAATTTTCGTTACATTATGTACTTAGCGAGCAATAAATTTAATTAAAATTAGGGCGCCACTTGAGGTATACAGGAGCCTTGAAATGATAAGCTGGTGCCCACTGGACCTCCAAAACTACACCTGAAACTGAAGGTCTAGGCTCTAGTGGGTGCCAGCCAGATAATAATAATAAATAAATAATAAATATTAGAAAACATCACAAACATTGCTCTGATCCCAAAGTAAGTAGCTAAAGCACTTGTGTTATGGAAATCAGAGACAACGGTGGAACTACAAACACCCAGACCTGAGCCAATATGGAAAAGTTCGTTTTCTAAATTGACCCAGCCGGGGATCGAACCCGGGACCTCAGAGATGGCGACACCTTGAAAACCGGCGTAAAAACCATTCGACCACGGAGGTCGTCCAGATGAGTTCCAAAAAAGAGTTCTAATGGGCACTTTAAAATTATATTTTTATGAGGGTCGAAAATGACCTTTCGATGAGATCTAACAAGTACTTCTTGCATGGGTCGAACCTTGAGGGTCTAAAGGGTTCTAGAAATGGGGTTAAGTGCCCTTCCACCTTCGACCTCATCGTCACTTACACCAGGGACTCTACCTCCTAACTCAAAGCTAATAGCTTGTCTTTGCCCATTTTTATAGTCGAGTGAAGATACGAATATCGTGTTTTTAACCGTAAAATAACCAAGATCGTTTATGAAACTACAACATATATTTTTATCTGCTCAAAATAAAGAAAATTAGATTGTTTACCGTTGAATCAAAAATAGGTTAGTTTCGATAATTTCGAACATACTGGCCTTAAGTGTACTACAGACAAGGTCACCAAGGCCGGCGATCGTGACGAATATAAAATGGCCTTGAACTCCAGTGACGTAAGTGAATTGATCTAATAAGTGACGGTTACATAAGGAGGTTGGTACGTGGCGGCCTTAAATTTTTTTTTTTACTTATTGTCACAAAATCCACAGCACTTAAAAATTAACAGTAATTATTATCTTACAAGTTTTGCTTACTGCCAATAACGGCTTTACATTTTATTTATTTACATTTTTCTTATCACAAAGATTTAAAAACACTGTTCAACAAGTGTTTAACTTAGACACTGTTTAAATGTGACGCTGTCACTATTTTGACAGTATTGTTTGAAAGGGATGGCATTATATTTAAACAGTGTTTTAAATTTTTTTGTGGTAAGGCCGTAGACACGGTGTTCAACTTGAATTGATATCTCCATGAAAATATCTGTATTAATAAAATAAATATTTGACAACATCACATATATTGCTCCGATTCCAAAGTAAGTAGCTAAAGCACTTGTGTTATGGAAATCAGAGACAACGGTGGTATCACAAACACCCAGACCTGAGGCAATATAGAAAAGTTCGTTTTCTAAATTGACCCAACCGGGGATCGAACCCGGGACCTCAGAGATGGCGACACATTAAAAACCGGTGTACAAAGCCACTCGACCATGGAGGACGTCAAATTAATGTATGGTCAAAACTTAGTTTTCTGATTATTTATACCATTGTTTTTACACGACTGCCCAAAGAAGTGCCTTAACGCCTCTGTGGTCTAGTGGTCCCCCCACCCGTGTAAGACGCAGGGGTCCCGAGTTCGATTCCCAGAAGGGGGGTACATTTTTACTCTGTTTGGTTGGTGGCAGGGCTTATTCTTATTATTATTTAAGTCCGCCTGGCTAGCTACCACCATCTTCCCAAGTCTGACGCCATAACAACAATTTAAAAATTGTTGTGTTCCGGCAGTTAGAGGTAAGATAGCCAGTTCCTCAGTGGTGAGGATTCCGGGTGCAGTGCGCTTCCACCTTCGGCCTTATCGTCACTTAACATCAGGAGAGGTGAAGGCCAAGCGCTAACCCGTTGTGAATAAATAAAGAAGAGTGTATTGTGACCAGCCCTTCTATTGTCTAATTTCAAAATCTATCGCAATCGCTTTCAAGATGTAACACATTGATGCTTCTTTTTGGCATAAATAAAAACTTACCAAAGAAATGCAGCAATGTGTCAAATCCATCTGTCAAATGAAAGCGATTGCGATAGATTTTGAAATTAGACAATTAGCCCCCAGGGTTCAGGTATGTTTGTATGTATGTGAGTTTCTTTATTCCACCATAACTTCTAAATGCCTGAAAAGTTTTAGATGTTTGAGGTATCGATATAATGCTTTCATCACCCTGAGTGATACTGGCTATAGATTTTTTTTTAAAGTATGTCGGCTGTACAGTGCTCCCAAAGTGATAATGCGCATAGAAATCTTCGTCACTGTTCGGCAACAGTCGTATTCCCCGAGCGTCGGAAGACGATATGTATACAAGGTGTTACAAAAGTACCCCTAATGCCGAATATGGTATATAGAGACCATCAAACTGAACAACTTTTACTATGGAACCAACTTTGAAATCGCGAAAAAAAATCAGCTGTTTCATACAAAAATTAATTACGAAAATATCAAAATGTATGAAACAGCTGATTTTTTTTTCGCGATTTCAGAGTTGGTCCCATAGTAAAAGTTGTTCAGTTTGATGGTCCCTATCTACCATATTCGGCATTAGGGGTACTTTTGTAACACCTAGTATAGAGTGGTTAAGTGCATTTTCTTCATGCATAATTTAGTAGAATTATATATAATAATTCGGATGTTTCCGGGAATACGACAGTAAGCGAAGATCTGCATGTGCATTATTAATTAGAGTGCTGTACATGACGCCATTTTGTAATGTGAAAAAAAAAAGATTTCTTCTATTATTACAGTATGGGTATCATATGAAAGGCCTTCATGAGAATCATGAGTACATTCCAAAACAGAACTATATAATTTCTCATTAAAATGGATGAAATAAAAATAAATATTAAAAAAAAACCTAATACATGTCTGCCAAAAACGAACTAAAAAGTTCCGTATCACGCACAAGACTCGATTTTTTTTTCTGTATTTTGTAACCTGCAAAAAAGTCGATATCATATAAAAAATGGTATTGCAAACAACTTTATCAACATCGATGACTTGCTAACTTAAAAAAGTTAACCAAATCGTTGCCACATTTGGACAAAATATTTGCTTATCCCACAGACCTTACAGTTTAAAAAAACAACTTACTATCAGGTCAAGAAACTTGCACGCCAAAGTTACACTTGATAACAATTGCGCAGACAGACAAACAAGCAGGCGACTTCCCTACCGGAAGTTAGAAAAAAAAGAAACAGGAAAAAAATTTAAAGCACTGTCTAGATTAAATTTTTATCGAAGTAACCGCCATTATAAGTCGACAACTTCAAATGTATCGTACTGGAGTGCACATTAAAAATATATTAAAAAACACCTTAATTTTTTAAGTGTTATGTTAATATTACTAATTATCATTTGAAATATAGAGGTTATGTTAATATTATTTATTATCATTTTAAATATAGACTTGATTTAATATACACAGTGGTTAGAAAATATTTATTTTCTCACTGTCCTAATGATTAAGACAGATACTTGCAATTAATATCGGTCATAGTATCTTTAACATGACGGTAACACGTGAATCAAAGCAGATATCTGAATCAAAGTTGATAAGAAAAAAATCACTGCGAAAAGTGTATACACAACACATGTCACCAAATTAAGTAAATATCAAAAGATAATTGGTTTGATAAGATTATTCTACCTCAAAAACTATTAGTTACCAAATAGCTGGTTTAATTTATTTGTACTAAAACTGACGAAGAAAGCAATTAACTTCATTGATACAAACTAGGCGTATGGAACTTTAATTTGAGTTTTTATTACATTATCTAAAGAGGAAAATTTATCGTATACCTTTCAATATCTTTATGGTTTAATTAATTGATTGATCAATGAGTAGTTCTGTTTTGAATTACTTGATACATTAAGTTACGAGCTATCACAATATTTTGCGGTAAAAAACCTTTTTTTGTAGCACTTTCCGGTGTTTAAAATAAGTATTTGTTTATTTATTCTGGATAGAAGTCCTTTTTTCCTGAAAACCGTTTCAGAACCTCTTTAAATTGCCGTTCTATACAAAATACAAAATGCTTTATTTCGTTATCAAACCAGGTGATTACAAAAATTGAGATGACTTTCCTAGTAAGTATAAATATATCTGTATCAGGAAGCCATCGCTCTTCCATTTCCATTATCTGACAGGATCTTTTTTAAATTAAAACAAAGCAGTGGAAAAAAGTAAAGTAATATAAAAGATAAAACTTTGCATGCGTAAGTGTGTGTGTAAGTGTGAGTCTGTGTGCGTGTGTGTGCGTGTGTGTGTGTATGTGTGTGTGTGTGTGTGTTGAATGGTCTGTCTCTGAGATTTATTCATGCCAATCATTATTCATACTACTTAAATTAATTTACATATTTCTTTGATTTGTTGTAATTTTTCAGTATCTCTGTAATCGAGGGATTTAAGCCAAGCTATAAAAATAATATTTACGATTACGAGTCGTGTGGTGTTCTAACACATTGTGAGTTTGTGTGTGTGATGAGCGTGACGACAAAATGCACAATGCGACGCCAAAGATATTAATAATTAGTTTTCATATGACAAGTGACCTTCGGTATATTTTACAGAGACTCACGGTAGCCATCTGTTTTACCTTGACAACCGTTCAATAAGCAAAGCAAAACCGGAATAAGATATTTTATCTAACTTTCACAGACAGAAGTAAATTATCACAACTTGGACAAAGTGGCAAAAAATGGGTGGGTACTGAAATGAGAGATTTTATACCTTGATTTTCTTCTAAATTATTGGTAAATAATAATAACAAAATATTAGACAACATCGCAAACATTGCTCCGATCCCAAAGTAAGTAGCTTATGGCCGAATACTCAAACGATACTCAACTTTGAGGGGTGCTCAAACATCATGCTGTCTTCGTCGTATCTTTGACATTTAATGCGCCAGGACGATGTTTGAGAGCGTCTCAAAGTTGTGTGACTTGTGTTATGGAAATCAGAGACAACAGTGGTTTACACACCCAGACCTGCGTAACCACTCAACCACGGAGGTTGTCAAATCCAATATCCGAAGTATTCGTTTATTTCGTTTGACCTATCGACAGTGAAGTGAACTAGTTTAGTTATATTATAACTTGTTGATTGTTGATGCTATAAATGATTAGTACTGAAATTAGAAAACAAGCCGCATTACTTTCAACTTTCACGTTACGACTTCACTTAAATTCCACAGTCGTTTTTCGGATAAGCTGACTACATATTGCCTTAATATTTAACTTTGCAAAAGTCAGTCTACTTTAAGTGGTATGTAAATAATTATTATGTTTGACATCTCGGCTTAATCAGACTTATTTATAATAACTTTGTATAGTTGACATTTAATTTGGACTATAATATTTCTAAGATAAATAATATTAGAATAAATACTAGAAAAAATCGACTCACCCGTAGCACCTCAGACGGGACTCGAACCCGCACCCTTGGGATTCCGGCCCAATGCACTGACCAATTATGCTACCGAGTCGCTAGTGGGAGCGGCGAAATTTTCTAGTACTTTTAACTTCTTCGCTGCAAGCCAGCGCAATTTCATCAATGTGAGGAAATACCCCCACATTCGAAAGAAACATCTTTCCAGATGTTTTGACAATCGATAAAGATGAAACAGCTATATAATTATTAAATTTAGATTTTTCGCATTCATAATGTTATTTATATATTAAGATAAATAATATTAGTCCCGTCTGAGGTGCTACGGGTGAGTCGATTTTTTCTAGTATTTATTCTAATATTATTTATCTTAATATATAATATTTCTGTTTATAATTTTGTAATTATAATTGATGTCTTAAAAATATTTAGTAGTAATAATAATTTTCATAGATAGCTGACACTACTCACTAACATTTGCATGGCTACAGATTTAAAGCAGAGTATTGTTGAAACTTTGGAATCAAAATTCAAAACTAATTTATTCAGTGTAGGCTGTTACAAGCACTTGTGAATGTCAAAGAAGCTACGCCATCGGTTCGCAAACCCTAAGCGGGAGACCTTGTAACGAGAAGAACCGGCAAGTTGATTGGAAACATTGTCATCCATCTTAATGTAATATACACATCATTGTGCAAATAAAATACTGACTTCTGATTTTTAATACTTGACAATCCATTTATAGTATTGTGATTTTTATTTAACTGAGAGATTACGTCAAGTCTAGACTTTGAAAATATTTTCTGTGAGTTAAACTGACAACTGAAACTTTTTATTTCCTTTGCACGACTTTTTTATATTTTTAACAGAACTTTTTAATTGCAGAGTTTTCTTCAATCGTCATATAAAATACTCATTTTATATTAAGTTTTGTATTTTGTTTTATTTATTATTTTTAAATGATAACAGTTGTGATTTGATTACAGCCGGAAGACTCTCAGACCTAAAACTTTAAACCAATATTAGTAAATTTTTAAAGCAAGGATCCCCTACTTGTTGTCTCGAAAAGGTGTCATCGATTTGATTTTTACAGTACCGAAAATAACGCGAGTTACGCCTTCAATTATTAATAGACATCGATTCTCATAATGTGGAATGATATAAAAGTAAAGCTTGAATATTGGAACGAGCAATTTTTAAGTAAAATATGAAATTGAAATATTTTTCAAACAATTATGTTTTTATTACAAAGGTGAAAGCGCGACGGACGTTTTCTTTCACAGCAGGTTTAGTGCAATATTGATTTTACTGACACAGATTTAGAATCGTGTAAAAGAAAAGAGCCCAGGGAAAGGCATGAAATTAATGAAAGCGAGAAAGCCATCCTTTTTATTGCCAGGTTAAGCTTTTTTAGGGTTCCGTACCCAAAGGGTAAAACGGGACCCTTTTACTAAGACTCCGCTATCCGTCCGTCTGTCCCACTGTCACCAGGCTGTATCTCATGAACCGTGATAGTTAGACAGTTGAAATTTTTACAGATGATGTATTTCTGTTGCCGCTTTAACAACAAATACTAAAAAACAGAATACTAACATTTAAGGAGGCTGCCATACAACAAACGTGATTTTTTTGCTCGTTTTTGACAACGGCAATAGGGAGACGCTTGAAAAATTCACAGAATATTTAGTTAAATTTTCACTTTCAAAATAAATAATTAAATTAAAGTAAAATAAATATTTAAGGAGGGCTCCCATACAACTGACATATTTTTGCCATTTTTATAGATAATGGCACGGAACCCTTCGAGTGCGAGTCGGACTCGCACTTGGCCGGTGTTTTACAAACTAACTTTATGGGATATACATGTCATGTTCTTATAGTAAATATATAATAACGATAAAGTAAGCTTATACGCGATAACAATTAAAAACAGACCCAAACATTAGATATCTCTGCCGGAAGCTTTAGATAAAATAAAATTGGCAACAGGTAAAATAGGAAAGAGTTTAATAGATTAAAAATATTATCATCAAAGTTGCCGCCTTTATAACACGACAACATCAAAGCTGACACGCCCTCATTTTAAAAGATAGCGAGATATAACAAGTGAGCACATCGTAGATTCGTGTTTCATTCAAGTAAATAAATTTTAGATAGGAAAACATTTAAGTGACTTTGACGGTAAATATTGCAAGTTGCAGTAAGTTATGCATTAGTATTATATTATTTGGTAAATATTTGATCATAGAAGAAATAACATCGATTGTGTTTGCTTTGAATCTATCTGTTTATAGAACTTATTATTCTGAAGATACGAATATGGGCCAGATAGCACCGACTTATTATGTAATTCACTAATGATTGATTAACGGATTTAATAACTTGATTGAGGTACCTATAAGATATATAAGATAATATCAATTAAATATAAGATATAAATTGCATTGCAACTTGATAGCGTAATAGACGTCACGACAGTATTTCTAGTTATTTAATTGTGTATACTGCGAAACTCATTTCGACTTCCGGCCGCGATAGTGCCAATAGAAATTTTCCGTATTAATATTTTATTTCACATTTCATTTGAGCATAATTAATTAAAAAAAATATTTGACCGAGCGAGCGCAAAGCGCAAGCGAAGCCTCTCTGCTTCAGCTTGGGCAAATATGCTTTCGTATGTCTGTCCGGCTGTCCATTTGTTCTCCTCTACAGGTCACATGACTAAAAAAAACACGCATTTCGAAATATGTTCAAAATTAGAAACGCCATCTAGCCTTGAAAATTTATAATAAAAGACCAAATAGCACTTAGTATACTGCTTTTAAAACCACGTGGCGACATCTATTAGATTATTTTTTAAACAACATACAACCTGAGCTACTTTTTAACGCACAAACGCGAGATCTACAGCTCACTGAGCCACAAGTTAACTTCAAAAATTATACATTCCATGACGAATCCAAAGTCGTCGCATTATACACAACTGAAAACTTGAAATCATTCGATTTGCAAAAGATAACTGAACGATTGTTACGCAACGTTTGGCATAGATTAGATCGGGGTCAATGAACGGGAAACTGACACGTGCAAAGAAAATACATTTTAAAGTTCTATGACGATTGAAGTGAAGGTGTCTACGTATACTGGACAGTGAAATAAAAAAAAAAGTTGCATTTTGTTTGTTTTTCATACAGTTGTAGTTTCAATAGTATAAACTAGTGGACTCTTGTGATTCGTATCACCTACAAATTTATATGATTATCAATTTTACCTTGAGAATTTAAAAATATTGAAAACCAGCGCCATCTATTTAATTAGTCACTAAAATAAATTAAAAACTGGTCACCCATCCAATAAAGATCCTTAAAGAAAGTCGCTTCACGTTCGTGATTGCAAGTTACACAACTAGCTAACATAACACTACAATAATTTACGAGCAAAGAGCAAGGTCTGCCAATGTCATGGAAGCATTATTTAAAAATAAAGATATACTCACAAAAACAGCATTGCAATTTGAATCTTAACACATAGTGCTAAGAGTAATTTTTAAAGAGCTGCCAGAAACACGCGTGCTCGTTATAACGCCGTTACGAGTACTGTACGAAAGAAGGATGTGCGCACATATATAAGGCCAGTGTTGTACTCAAACTTGGCTATCTCGAGAGATACGGAAGCTATGAAATTCGGTATGAGACCAACTTACAGCACATAACAGATGTAATAGAAAGATAGTACTAAAATTATATTTATTGATATATTACTAGAAAATAACTAACTATGTGATATGTTGATAACAATGGACGTGGGGAAATATGGAAGAAAACATAATTTTCCCTATACTATTGTAGAAGCAGTAATTCCAAAACCAACAGTGTTTATTTCACTTCGATACGATAAGTATTTACAAAGTTATTGTAAATAATTATTCTGCTTAAAACACTTCACGTTTGCATCCACGAATCGGCGCCATGCGTCCTTTCCGAACGAGACTAGCGAGAGAATGGAGTCCGATGACGTCATCGGACCTGCGGCGGTATCGTCTAAAAACATTGAAGTTAATGTTAACTGTGTTTTCTTTGGTAAGTTTTTATTTGTGCCGAAACGAAGTAGCAATGAATCATATACATCTGCCAAAACACAGTTGAAGCAATGTTTTTAACCGATACCGCCGCAGGTCCGATGACGTCATCGGACTCCTGGACCTGCCTGTCACCACGGCAGTGATTACTTGCTCTGTGCCTGTCAAGAAAACAATAGCGCGTGGTAATTTTTACGAATCTTTAAAAAAAAAATCGAATCATGTCCAAGCTGAATTTACCACGTATTTTATTTACAGTATAAGGGATACGGATCGCGTCACAAAGCACTCGAATATAATTCCGTATTCCACAAGAACAATTTATGTTGAAATATCACATGATTCGTTGCACACAACACAACGATTCTTATCGAGCGATAAACGAAACTTATCTTGAGACAAACCCTGTAATGTAACGACCGCTATGAATGTTATCGTGAAACGTCTTGGAACGAATAATTTTATGACTGAATAAATATTTGTAAGTAACTATAATTGGCAAAGACAATAGTTGAGACACGTGATTACGACCTCCGTGGTCGAGTGGCTTTGTACACCGGTTTACAAGGTGTCGCCATCTCTGTCCCGGGTTCGATCCCCGGTTGGGTCAATTTAGAAAACGAACTTTTCTATATTGGCTCAGGTCTGGGTGTTTGTGATACCACCGTTGTCTCTGATTTCCATAACACAAGTGCTTTAGCTACTTACTTTGGAATCGGACCAATGTATGATGTTGTCAAATATTTATTTATATTTATATCTGAAGGATATAGGACTACCATCCGTCCGGGTTTTCCCGGATTTGTCCTAGCTTGTAGGGCGTCCGGGGAGCGTCCGGGGTTCTTAAACAGAGTCCGAGTAAAACCCGGACATTATTTGTGTTAGGTTTTTATTTTATTGAAAAATAGGTAATGGCATATATATATTTGACGGTTACTTTTTCAAAAAGTGACTTTATGCTCAAAATAACAACAAAAACGAAAAAGTGAGGTTATTTTTATTACTCTTCACCCGTATAGAAAAAGACAGAGACAGAATTCGAATATACTGGCCTTAAAACGTAACTGATAAGGTTTGAAATTGCGCATGCATGCATTTCAGGTATTGCGTCAGTGTATTTTCGTGCCACGGTGAGTCAGTTTTCGTATAACGAGAAGCGCGTTTCGTTACGAAAAAATAGTGGCAATTACTTTTCGTTATATCAGCGTAACCTTCAGTGACAATAACTATTGAAATAGGATATTCAACTTGTAAAATACACATTAGTATGCGTATTTTAACATAATCCATTATTGGGTTGGTTGGTATTGGTACCTATTATACTGGCTGTTTTGTAATAGGTACCATTATAAAGCCGAATAGGGTAGATAAGGTACAGTCACGTCTAAAAATATGTATACAGTTTAGAACTTTGTCACTTAGTTGTAGTTGTCCTTTGTCTTTGATTTCTGTTCAAAAAAGTGATAGCTTTTAGAGTGACAAAGTTCTAAACTGTATACATATTTATAGACGTGACTGTTCCATGCACACAACACAACCACGGAAAATTGTTACAAACCTTAAAAACCACCACAAAGGTGAGAAATTTATTTCTTCGCACCCTTTTTTTTTCTTTTTTATGCCAAAGAAAAGCCTTTACGCGCTTCCCCTCTCGCAGGTGAGCGAGAGGGGGGTATGTGGGGCTCGCCAGGAGGGGACCGCAACTATCAACGTTGCAGCTCCCTCCACGACTGCCTCCCGTGATCCCACCCAACCGGGTGGTTCGGCGGGATCTCGGGAGGAGGGAATACCCACTAAAAAACTCCGGCACTTGCCCACTCGCCACCAGACGGTCATTCGGGGGGCCATGGGTGGTAATCTCCCCACTATTTTTGCCCCTGATTATATAACTTTGTTGTAATCAACTTTGACCGAAATCGCAGTTACATTGCTGCTTTAGTAAGAGCCAATGTGACAACTATCTGCAGCTGCTTTGAACATGAACATAAATAAATATAAATTTGACAACATCACATACATTGCTCCGATTCCAAAGTAAGTAAAGCACTTGTGTTATGGAAATCAGAGACAACGGTGGTATCACAAACACCCAGACCTGAGGCAATATAGAAAAGTTCGTTTTCTAAATTGACCCAACCGGGGATCAAACCCGGGACCTCAGAGATCGCCATCTCTCACACCATCGATCGACACCTCGAAAACCGGTGTACAAAGCCACTCGACCACGGAGGTCGTCAAAGCTTTGCCTAGCAAGTTATTGTTTTTAGGATTCCGATCCAAAATGGGAACGAAACTCTTTCCGTCCATGTCGTGTGTCCATCCATGTCGTGTGTCCGTCCATGTCGTGTGTCCGTCCATCGCTTGTGCGTTAGTTAGACCTACTGTTTCAAAGTCACTTTTGCCCTATTTTAATAATGACGACCTCCGTGGTCGAGTGGTTTTCAATGTGTCGCCATCTCTGAGGTCCCGGGTTCGATCCCCGGTTGGGTCAATTTAGAAAAACGAACTTTTCTATATTGGCTCAGGTCTGGGTGTTTGTGATACACCGTTGTCTCTGATTTTCATAACACAAGTGCTTTAGCTACTTACTTTGGAATCGGAGCAATGTATGTGATGTTGTCAAATATTTATTTATTATTATTATTTATTTATTAATACAGTCTCAAGGATTCAGTCTACGTAATCGGGAAGTTAATATGAAGTAGTCGGAAAAGTTCGCGGCCTTTTTGTACTAAAAAATAATAAAGATACTACAGCGAGGAACATCTTTATCATCAAAATTACCAGACCTGAAGCTGCTGAACCATTTTTTGCAGTTGTGTTCGACAAAGCATCTTCTCCATAAACCTTACAAACCATTTTTTGAGCACTAGCAGCATTCATTTCTTTTCGTTAACGGTCTGAACCCTTATCAGAAGAAAATGCAAAAAAATCTAATAAAAATTATTAAAAATATGAAAAAGCAAGACAATTATCAATTTGTTTTAATTATGTCGCTATTACCAGAAAGTCAGCTGTCAAACAATATATTACATTCCCGCCAAAGTTTAGTATTGCCAGAAATATAACGCAAAATTTATGCTTCAAAAAGGCCGCGAACTTTTCCTAATACCTGTTATTGTACTTTGATATAATGTGAGTCATTCAATATTTTTTATAAACCAATCCAATTTATCGTAGTGTGTCCATAATCTACTTAATAACGAAACTGATAAACTAAGGCCCTGTTTCCACCACAGAGAAGAAGAGATCTTTCATTTTTCTATAGTAGAATTTTGTACCACGCGCGAGCTAAGCGGAGAGATGTGGAAATATTCTTTAGAAAAAACAAAGAAGTTATACCTGAAAATCCGTAAAAAGTCTAGCGATGGTAAGCTAAATAATTGATATTTTTCACGATTATGAAAAAACTACTGGCCCGATCTCTGTATTTTTTTTTTATGGGACCACCCACACACGAACTATTTTCTATCAAATAAAAAAAGATTAATTGAAATCGGTTAACAACTGGTGAAGTTATGTTAAAACATACATAAAAAAAACCGTCGACTTGATAACCTCTTCCTTTTTTTGAAGTCGGTTAAAAATGAGACATCTCTTCTCCTCGCTTTGGTGGAAACCGGGCCTAACGGTGTTATCATAACGGGCGTTAAGAAAGCCTTTGTTCTGAAGCGGTATATAAGTAGGTAAGTACTTATCAACATACAGTTGCGTAATATTACTTGAAAAAAAAAAATTACCGTCCCTTTTTAAACAAAAATCATGATATGCTGTCCCTGAACGTGTAGGTTATTTCGAGCTGTATAATTACAATTATGCAGACAAAAAAAAACAAAAACAATCTCAGTTTGATCCTATCTCTTTCGCTGGCATCGAAACAAATGCGCAAGTGAAATTCTAAGAAACATTCACAATTGTTAAAATCAAGAATACACGATTAATAAGTATGCTATGCTTAACAAAACTCATGGTCATTCCAAACATTAGAAAAAAAGTAATAAAAAACAAAACACAAACCCAGAGCCGTAAACTTCAAAAGGAAACAAAGCACACGTCACTCGCAAAACAAATGCACATCCGAGTTCGAACGGCAAAATTATGAAATTTCAAATGTTTCAAATTTAGAACGCGGTGCGCACGCGTTGCCAGTCACCGACTACTGCGGAGGCAGGCGTAGGTCGCTACGATAAGCGGCGATAATATCGGTAGCGCCCGTTATACCACGTAACGTAACGAGACGATGCGCTACGTCAAAGATTAGTGTGCGCAGACGCGACACTAAACGCCCGCGTGGTATTTACCTTGCAATGATAAAATTACATCACGGCTAGTGAAACTAAAGTGGCTTTCTAAATAATCAAAGGTGGGTTTAAATGTAGTTTTATTATTGTAAACTGATACCTACCGAACACAACTTGACATAAGTAATAAAAAACAGTACAAAACCAAAGGAAAATATGTTATAGTATAAAGAGTACAGAATTCAAAAATATAAATTAAAAGTAATAAACCATAAACTAGTAAAAAAGAGGCCGGCAACAGCTAGTATGTATTGTGTAATATCCGTAATTCAGGTATTCAAGGCCTGAAGTAATTTGAGATTACCTTATAGCACAGACTAAATAATTTTAAAGTAAACGTCAAACTTAAAAGTCAAAGAACAAGAGTATAGACTTAGAGCGGGAAATTTCCAATTATTGGAGTTTTAATAACTCGAAATAACCAATCAAATATATTTATCACAAATCTTTCAAAGGTATTCCCCAGCATAAACTAAAAAGGTGATAAGCAAGTAGGTAAAAACATGTTGCTATCTCATACAGTTGAGTTTACAGTCATTTTGTTTTAAGGTCATGAAGGAAAGATAACAGTTGGTCCATTCGTTGTTTTGTGATAAATACTGTCATCTATTAACTCTGTTTAAGACGCCGTGAACAGTGAGCTTCCCATACAAACGAAATACCAAAATGATTTGCAATTTGAGCATAGGAACTCTTCTTGTGATGTTATTCGGATTAAGGCAGTATTTGTTTAGGTTTCTATTAAATAAAAATTCCAAAATACTTAACCCATTCAAAATAAAAGAAAATTATTTTTTTCATACAAAACTGTAAATCGAATTAATTTTTATTTGATTCAGTATTTTGGATCCGAATAACATCACAAGAAGAGTTAATTATGCTCAAATTGCAAATAATTTTGGTATGGTTCATGTTACTATAGCAATTTAATTATGAAATCTTTGTCAATCAGCAAGTATAAAGGGGGCGATTTTTCACCTCACGTAATTAATGAAGCCCCCTAAGCATTATTGCAGCTTTAACTACTATATTTTTTTAACTTTAAAGCATTAAAAAACAATCTTCACAACCAGACATTTCAAGTTATTTCCTTGATTTAAAGTATTGACCTATCTGAAAAACATGTTCATCTTTGACCAATTGACTTTGTGCAGGAAAATGATCAAGGTTGCCAGTGTTACGTCGCTCTTTTTTGTACGCTGGCAAACATTACAAGCTATCACAATGCGGTTAACACTGAAAATGTGCACTAAGTGTTCGGTTAGTGGTAGGGCTTATTTCAAGTCCGCCTGGCTAGCTAATCTAACCTAAGTCTGACGCCATAACAACAATTAAAAAAAAAATGTGTTCCGGCAGTTTGAGGTAAGATAGCCAGTTCCTCAGTGGTGAGGATTCCTGCTGTAGTGCACTTACACTTTAAACATCAAGTGAGGTGATCACTATCCCGTCGTAGATTAAAAAAAAAAGTGTGACTTACATCAGTCTTCTTGTGGCACCGAAATAGTCAATGAAATCAAGATTTATTATCATTTAAGTGGTAACCCTAAACTAAACATACATAACAAATTCATCTCAAACAATATTACATTCGCGAATCTCACACTTTTTGTTCAAACAGCAGAACAAAAACCTGTCTGATGTAACTAGGGTTGCCACTGGTCAATATGACAAACTTATACGGATTATTAAGAAATAAAATCATTTATTTGAGATAAAATAACAAATGATTACAAAATAATAATAGTTTTCCTCCAAATCAACACAACAATAATGAGTTTAGTTTAAAGGATTATTGTTTTTCTTTTTAATAATATAAAACACTTACCTACCTAGTTTGTTTATTATTTCACAATTATTAGTGTCGAAGAAAATCAAAACGAAAAATTATGATGCTTTTGACAACCCTACCTAAACTGTCTGTCCTTCAGCTGAGCAAAAGAATTATATCAGTTTATTGACCGGTAACTTTGACGATGCTTATAAAATTAATCATAAACCTTATACTAAAAGAAATAAGTGTCAATTTTGTTTAAGAAAACTACTTGTAATAATGTTATAAATACATTTAAGATTTAATATGTTTCGTCTCAATCACAATGCAACTGTATTGAACAGAGTTCAAGTAATTAATCGACATATTAAATAAATAATAAATATTTGACAACATCACATATATTGTTCCGATTCCAAAGTAAGTAGCTAAAGCACTTGTGTTATGGAAATCAGAGTCAACGGTGGTATCACAAACACCCAGACCTGAGCCAATATAGAAAAGTTCGTTTTCTAAATTGACCCAACCAGGGATCGAACCCGGGACCTCAGAGATGGCGACACCTTGAAAACCGGTGTACAATGCCACTCGACCACGGAGGTCTTCAATTTCATATTATGTCAATGTCAATAACCTATCTTTAGATAGGAGGAGCTCGGTGGCGCAGTGGTATAGCAGTCTCTGCTATTGCGGAGGTTAAGCAACTTTCGCAAGGGTCAGTCATGGGATGGGTGACCAAAACTGTATTATCTCGAGCTCCTCCGTGGAAGGCACGTTAAGCCGTTGATCCCGGCTGAATTTGCAGTTGTTTACACCCACCAATTCGCATTGGGCCCGGGTGGTGGGTTATGGCCCATTCTCCTTATCCACCCATAAGGCCTCTACCCCAGCAGTAGGGACAATAAAAATGGTTGATGATCAAAGTCTTTGTTATAGGTTGTGTACAGATTTATAGATGCATTTGGTTTTAAACCATGTTTTTATTTAAATTGTTTAACACAACATTTAGCGGTTTAATTATGGTTTCTTTTTTCAAATTTTTTTTTATTGATTTTTTTTCAAATATGCACGCAGATCATGTGCATTATCCACGCAGACCAAGTCGCGAAAGGAAGCTATAAATATATGAAGAAGAAGTTATAAATATATCGAACAGGCATTTCAAGAGAGTAAAGCAAAAATCATAAAATCATAAACCGAGGTAAGATTACATATTATTATACAATTAATACGCTTTAATTTAATTAGCGTAACATGGCGTAACGTAACTAAGAACCTATATTTTTTCCATTACATAAATCATAAAAAAACGGTCAAGAGCGAGTCGGACTCGCGCACCGAGGATTCCGTCCTTTCCATCATCATTCTGAAAAAGTTTACTATTTAGAGACATCGGTGTATTTTTCCTGTAATCTTTACATAAACTTCTATTACATAAAATTATTTCAGATTTTTCTCTATGCAAACTTCGGAGATAAGAATAAGGGTAGATAACGAACGGAAGGGGGTAACGGTTTTTTTTTACATTTTTCATCAAAAGTCGAAAACTATGCGGCCTAGAAAATAGTTTGAGAATGTGCAAGCAGCGCTCTTTCATATGATACCCATATGCCCTAGTAGCCTCACTTCGAATTTTTAAGACCCCCTTTCAGTTCCTGTTGCAAAAAAATAAATATTTTTATTTCTCTCTTATTTGCAAAATAGTTGAGCAAACGTCATCTAAAACTATTCCAAATTACAAGTTGATAGCATTAGTAGTTTTCGAGATATCCAGCTGTGACAGACAGACAGATAGACTTGTCGCACCATCAGGGTTCCTTTTTACCATTTTGGTACGGAACCCTAAAAATATATATAAGATTTAAGTATATACGTCATAAATTACCATGGTGTGATGTAAATGTGGGTCATATTAATCAGATCCCCACTCTCCCCGCCCAACCTATGAAATCGGCGTTTTGTATGGAGTATTTCAAAGAAGAGGCATTTTCCATACTAACATTTTATTAATTTATTTAACAACCATGAACGCTAATGTTTTAAAACTTTTATGCACCTAATGTTCAAACACTAAGATAACGTGTGCCACTTAGGTTAAGCGAAAAAAATAAGGTTTGGCTAAGTTAAAACAAATAAAGTGGCAAATTTGACGACCTCCGTGGTCGAGTGGCTTTGTACACCGGTTTTCAAGGTGTCGCCATCTCTGAGGTCCCGGGTTCGATCCCCGGTTGGGTCAATTTAGAAAACGAACTTTTCTATATTGGCTCAGGTCTGGGTGTTTGTGATACCACCGTTGTTTCTGATTTCCATAACACAAGTGCTTTAGCTACTTACTTTGGAATCGGAGCAATGTATGTGATGTTGTCAAATATTTAATTTAATTTAATATTTAATTTTCTTATATTTTACACAGGGTGTATGTTTTTTATAAAACTGTAAGAATTTTATGTCAAGAGTCCGTCAAACAGGGATCTGCTCATACAAACGTATTACCAAAATGATTTGCAATTTGAGCATAATTAACTCTTCTTGTGATGTTATTCGGATTAAGTTATAAAATTCAAAATACTAAACCAAATAAAAATTAATTCGGATTACAGTTTTGTATAAAAAATGTGATTGCCATTTATTTTGAATCGGGTTAGTATTTTTGATTTAATAGAACCCTAGACAAATACTGTCTTAATCGGAATAACAAGAAGAGTTAATTATACTCAAATTGCTAACAATTTTGGTATTACGTTTGTATAGGAAGCTCACTGTTCGCCGGACTCTTAAGAAGCGATATTAAATGTTTACATAGTCGGCTGGCATGGCATATAATTATGACATCAACTAGCTGACAATCTATCCGGTTAAACATGGTGTCATGTTATTACATACAGGAGCAGTGATTAAAATATCACATGTCGAGTCTGTCGAGTATTTGGAACAGTAGGAATGTGATATCGGATGACGGAAAGACCACACCAATGTAAATTACACCCTATACCTATTGTCATTTGTGATACATCATGGTTCTTTATAATTTGAACTAAATCACAGAATACATAATAGTAGTTTTGATACGAACAAGATGTATATTAAATTTTATGATTCAATTAACAGAAAACGAACACCTGCCGTACTCAGAAACGTAATAATGCTAAAGTAATAATTTAAGTATCGTGTCGTCTTATACTATCACTATGGAAAAGAAAGAGATAGCACCTATTTTAATGAGCATCAAACTTAATTGACGTCATTGAGTAGTAATGTTTGCCTCAATATTGTTCGTAAACTTATAATAAACCTATAAGTAAAGCCTTAAACTTAATAACTACTTACCGATCGAAGAAAAATCTAAACACCAAGAGATCCTTAGGGCACTGCAAGCACCCTACGACTGATAACAAATCAACGTACCCTCTTTTTATATAGTGAAAATTGGCGCGAAAAACCGAACGGGCCAATACGGAAACAGGAAGGATTTGTCACAATTCGAAATCCGAACGCTCTATTAGCGCGGATTGTTCGCGCCCTTTTGTTGACAGTTTGTTTTTTAAATCGAGTTAGTGGAATTGGTGCAAAAAGTATGTGCGGCGCAGTTAACGATACTTTTTTGCGGAAGGTGAATGTTTTGTTTTTTTTTCACATCAATTGAGATCGATGACGCGATCGCATTCATTTCTTTTGAAGGAAATTGAATTTAACTTCTCGGGAAATGAAGGAAATTCACTGTAAAGAAAAAAATATGTTTGTTATTCAGTGAATCTTTATATACTGAAATAACTTCGCGACATGATTCATTTAGTGTTGACTAAAGAAGATGGTGAAAACACGCAATTACATTTACATTATTTCCAATTTTACGAGTAGAAGTAAAGGGTTGCCAAAAACAAATTCGTAAAATAATTACACTTACATACAGTTATTTTACTGTCAGTGGTTTTCCAGAAATAAAAAAAAAATTGTTGGGCAAACGTCATTTAAAACTATACTCAAGTTGATAGCATTAGTATTCGTATACCACCCCCACGCTAGAATACGGGAGAGGTTACGTGGTGTTGATGTAGCCACTAAAAACCCCGGGGTGTTCCTTCCACTCATTGGGAACAATAGGACCAAGGTGGCAATCTCCGTGTCAAGCCTGCGCCGGTCCTTTCAGACTCCGGTTCTCTATGACGCTAAACGTCTCCGCCATGAAGCACTCAAAATTCAAAACTCATTTATTCAGTCTAGGCTGTTACAAGCACTTGTGAATGTCAAAGAAGCTACGCCATCGGTTCGCAAACCCTAAGCGGGAGACCTTGTAACGAGAAGAACCGGCAAGAAACTCGTCAAGGGCTGCTTTTTTCTCCCTGTATATTTCATACAGAGTCGTCAAAATTTGAAAAATGAGGTCGGCACTCGGAACACTTGAGCGTCCCTCCTCCATAGAGCCCTAAGCGGACGACGGAGTTCCCAGTTCCACCACCATGGCCCTTAAATACAAGGGGCGGAATGAGGTGCACGTGACACCAGGAAGGCCTATACCCTGCACTGCAGGAAGTGTTGTGATGATATACTCGTAATGATGATTTTAAAAAAGTCACTTAAGCTCTTCTTGAGGTAGAACAAAATGAAAGTGGATATTCTTCTCTACTCCAATGAAGATCAGGAGGAATGTTATATTTAATTTCAATAGACACATTGTGACCTAATAGGCTTACCGCCAGAATAGTGTCGTTAACAGAATAGGGTTGTCAACTTCTCAGATTTTAGATATTAATAAAAATGGTACCGACAGCGACTTGGGAATATTTTAAGTATTGGTGGACTAGAAATAAGATGGATGTATAATATTATACTATCATAAAACATCATCATAATAATAAAGATGTCTTTCAAAAACCCCTAGTGCTATTCACTTATACATATTGTATTTACAATGTAAATGTCGAACTGTAAATCCTTTAGTTAGAACAATAACTTTTATGACAAATATAATAAGACTACAACCACAATAGTAGTTTGTGATCCAAGGTTGGTAAGGAGGTTTTTAAAACAAGTTGACTTATAATACTAAATAATATACTAGAAAAAATACGACTCGCACCAGATCATGTTCTCGAACGGGAATCGAACCCGCGACCTTTGGATATCCGGTCCAATGCTCTGACCGCGTTGGCTTGCAGCGTAAGAGTTGATTTACTAGACAATTCGACGTTCCCACTAGTGACCCGGTACTCGGACCGGATATCCAAAGGTCGCGGGTTCGATTCCCGTCCGAGAACATGATCTGGTGCGAGTCGTATTTTTTCTAGTATATTATTTAGTATTATATAAAAATAGCATTGTGAATGCCAAAATCTCAAATTTAAAAAAAGTTGACTTATCTAAGTATCTTATAATCGTCACGAATTTAAAAAAAAATCGAAAAAAAAGAAGAATCACATCAAACGAGCCCAAACTCGATGGGGTTACATGGTTTTATTACGAAGTTCCTGTGGCTTTCTTCCGGCTCCATCATCAGATCAGCTCCATGACACCATAATATTGCATTGTCTTCCAGTTCTGACCTTTGTTTAAAGTTTCAAGGCTCATCGGGAAGCTAGTAAAATCGTTTGGAAACATTATGGACAAACAAATAAACTAGAAAGCAACCTAAAAAAATGTTAGTAAAAAAAATGCCACCATCCCTTCCTACCTTATTAAGTTTATAAAATTACTGCCAAAACTTCGGGAATCCGTCTGATCAAAATTACATTGTCGCTAGAAAGTTAGGTAGTTAACGCTTAGCTTAGCTTAACGCAGTAACCATTTATTGAATTTCCGATAGCCATTATGAAATTAAGAAGGTGTTTATAACGTGTGTGATTCAAAATGCGAGGCACGAATTGTGTACATACATACGTCCAACATTGAAGTGTGTAATTCAAAGGTAAGTAAAACACCTACCGTGTTTTCATGATCACGAAATAAATATTAAATACTAGCGACCGCCCGCGACTTCGTCTGCGTGAAAAGTTTTTTGCTATCCCTCGGGAACAATATTTTTTTTCGGGATAAAAGGTACCCTATGTTTTTCTCTGTACCCCTGACAGCGTGTATGCAAAATTTCATGATGATCGGTTCAGTAGTTAAGGCGTGAAGGCGTAACAGACAAACAAACAAACAAACGGACTTTCGCATTTATTATATTAGTAAGGAAGTAAGGATTATAAATATTTGACAACATCACATACATTGTTCCGATTCCAAAGTAAGTAGCTAAAGCACTTGTGTTATGGAAATCAGAGACAATGGTGGTAACACAAACACCCAGACCTGAGCAAATATAGAAAAGTTCGTTTTCTAAATTGACTCAGCCGGGGATCGAACCCAGGCCTTAGAAATGGCGACACCTTGAAAACCGGCAAACTCTACCACGGAGGTCGTCAAATAAGAAGTTTTAATTGCGTGATTCAAAATGGCACAGTGTTGAACAGCAACCATGTGAACCATGGCTCGTTACCAAATTGAGCTCTCCAGTGGAGTTTTTGCAATATCTTTATTTGTGGGAGTATATTGGCGAGGTGCCCAATGAGTTGACTCACTCCTATTCTATGGCCTCTTGGGCTTATTATAATTTTCATCTCTCGGCATTTTTCTGTTGCGAGTGTAACTGCAGGCTTGCATTTGTTGCGATGCGATCGCATGAAATAAAATTTGGGTAATGTTACTTTCGGCATATCTAATTCCAACAAGAAAGCTAGTATTTCAGGTTTCAGGTTGGTGGTGTTGTACCAACAAGGAGCCATAGATAGTGGTGGCCACATAATTAAGGACGCCAGACGATTTTCATACAAACGAAGTAACTTTGAAGCATTGCTTCTCCGCCAGGGATTGACCTAGCGGTGACCTGGTGATGGCCATCCAGAGAGAATGGAGCAGATCCAGATCGCTATACACACCCAAGTGATCTAATCAGCATTTTAGTTCTAATTAATTCTAAATGATTAAAGAGAGCATGACGTACTTGGCTACCTATGTTAAGGCATCGAATTGAAAACTAATATCCTAAAGCTTTTGATGACCAGACAGACTGCATTCCTTTTAGTAACCCCCGACGCAGCGCAAAGAGGGGTGTTAAGTTTGAAGCCTATGTTTGTGTGTCGTAGTGCCTAAATGGATCAAGCGATTTTAATGTATTTTTTTAATTGAAAGCTAATCTAATCGAGATGATTCTTAGCCACGTTTGATGGAAATCCATTTAACCATTTATGGAGATGGTCAACTGCCTGCCAAAACGGTAAAAGATTCAGAGGTGGTGCTTTGACTAAAATAACGTACATCCTGGGCAAATATAGGTGCAGTAAAAAAAACAAAATAGCCGCCAAAACATTTTTTAATTTAATGTATAAACAAATATTTTATTGATATTTAATCACCTATGTAGCGGACACCAGACCAATCATGGCGTACGTTAGGACAATTTGATATTCCGATTGCGTTTAAGCCTTCATAAGCAACTGTGCTTATTACATATCATTACGGTGTTTGCCTTATGACAATCACAGGTCATACATTTCACATACTGTCAGTACATCAGCAATTTATGAGTGAATTTTGTTGCTCGTCGATCTAATGTGATAATTTTTGCCAATTTTTATTAACATCCATTTCTTCCGTGAAAAATCAACAATGTGTTCAATTTGAAACTCAAATATTAATTGATCAGAGTTCCAAATCTACATCATGAGCCTTTTCAATGTCCCCACTAGTGGGGCAAAGGCCTTCCTTATGGATGTATAAGGATAAGCCAGGGCCTTAATATATGAGTAACCCTGGTGTAACCATTAATACCACAATTATTTATTCGACGACCTGAGTGGTGCAGTGGTCAACATGCCGGTCTACCACGCAAGAGGTGCCGGGTTCGAACTTCGAATCCAGGCCGGGCAGAAATTGAAATGATGAATTTTAATTTCTGTGACGCGTCTTTGTGTTACAATGTATAATAAGTATATATTTAAAAGGTATATCAGTTGTCTAGCACCCAATAAAACAAGCTTTGCTTAGTTTGGGGCTAGATAGCGTTGTGTGACATTCACGTATTTATTTATTTAGTGCGACTACAACATTCGAGCGAGAACATTGAATGCTTTTGCTTGAGCCGTTGACTCTTCTACCTTCCAAGTTCCAACTTAGTTAAGTCATAAAAGAATCTGGTATGTCTTAGAACACGTAGCTCTGTGACGAATCTTGAATAACAAGCAGTGACATTGGTTGAGGCCTGCCCGTTGCTGGAGGTCACACGATCATGCTTGGGTCTGGGTCTTCGATCAAGAACATCCTAGATAACGCTTCACGTACAGAAACGGCACGCGAATATGGCACCGACTGACAAAACTAGTAAATAAAACGGCAAGCAATTATGGCACCTACTGACAAAACTAGTAAATAAAACGGCACGCGATTATGGCACCGACTGAACTAGTAAATAAAACGGCACACGAATATGGCACCGACTGACAAAACTAGTAAATGAGAAAAACGATTAGTGTAAACTAATTTATGCCTTTTCTATTTAATAAAACTAAAGCGAAATTTTGTTTGTGTCTACATTCACGACAAAATGCACCAAAGCACAAAGCACAGGTCAGATTGTTTTCTGCACCCTTGACTTTTTGGCGATTTGAACAAATTTAATTCGGTATCTATTAGGTTTATGTTGTCTGCGTCTGTGATGTGTGGAAGTGGCATAACGTACATTACTGGCCTAGTGACCTACACCCGATTTGACTCATTCACCCACGCTCCGTTGGACCGAGTACAAGTGATAAAATCGTCACTGAAACGAATGACGAGTGCTGAACGTAATCTCGATCTCTGACGTCAACGGGAGACTGTCTTGTTATTTAAACAATATTTCGGCTTTGATATGACTCGCCAGTTGTAAATGTAATAACGACAATACAACTATTAAGGCGAGGCCACTTCACGATCTGGTGAAAAGATTGATTTTTGAGCTTCCAATGTGAATAACTCATTTAGAATTCTACTTCACAAAATTAAAGTAGACTGAAAAAGAAACAACAACTGCAATAGGGACCATCAAACTTATCAACTTTTACTATAAGACCAACTCTGAAAACGCGAAGAAAAAACAGCTGTTTCATACAAAAATTTAAATCGAATAAATCAAAATGTATGAAACAGCTGATTTTTTTCGCGATTTGAGAGTTGGTCCCATAGTAAAAGCTGTTCAGTTTGATGGTCCCTATATACCATATTCGGCATTAGGGGTATTTTGGAACACGTTGTAGATAACTCGGCCACCTAGAGCGGGGCGGGGTGCGGTACCGCCGACCGGCGGGAGGGTGGGAGTGCCATTCTGTACATCAGTTCTACTATTAATTCTGTGATCATACAGTCATTATTTATTTGTACATTTTGTACACAAAACTGAACTTTTCCATGCGTATAAAGTAGACACATCATTGTATTTATAATGTATGCATAATAATCCGTTACAACAACGATGTAATTATAGATTGTCTGTGAATGCAACACGTGGCGAGCTACGCGTAGGTGGCGGTTTCGATTACTGATACAATACATATTTGTAAACAATCATTGAATAACATCAATATTGTATCTTGAACTTATGTTTTATCAATTTATCAATGTTATATGAATAAAGCTTTATGTATTATGATTCTTATTAAATAGTTTTTTTGCGCTAATGTTATTTGTGATGTGAGAGTGATACGATGGCTACGGACGCTGATGGCTAGAAAGGAAGAAGACCGCAGTTAAAATATGACGTATGATTGTGAACGGAGTAAATGAGATGACGAGTGACAGGGAAGAATTGAAGATGACGCACTGCGCCGACCCCAAATAAATTGAAATAAGGCGATTAATAACACACTGCACCGTTTCGTTTGTTGCGGTGCGCGGGGCAGCAGATTTTAATGCCGGCTGTACACTCTCGCCGAGACAATACGAGACTGGCCGAGTACAAGAGTGTACATTGTAGCTCTCGCTACTTCTCGGGGTATCTCACTGTCACTCGTTCGCTCGGCCCCGAGTCAGTTTTTTGCGCACGAGTCAAAATCAAAGGGTCTCGCGAGGCCGAGCGAGTGCATCCCTGTACACTCTCGCGTCTTTCAGCTTTGAACGCATCGTCTTTGCAGTTTTTTCACAGCAAAATATAGTAATTAGGCTTAAAGGAACATGGTAAAAGAATTGAATTTATTAGAATATGAATATGATATTAATTGATGAGATACAAGACAACGATGAGATAAAAGCCACTCGACGACCTCCGTGGTCAAGTGGCTTTGTACACCGATTTTGAAGGTGTCGCCATTTCTAAGGTCCCGGGTTCGATCCCCGGTTGGGTGAATTTAGAATAAGAACTTTTCTATATTGACTCAGGTCTGGGTGTTTGTGATATCACCGTTGTCTCGGATTTCCATTACACAAGTGCTTTAGCTACTTACTTTGGAATTGGAGCAATGTATGTGATGTTGTCAAATATTTATTTATTTAACGGCAGCAGCAAGCGCTACTTAGTCGTCTCCTCGGAGTTCACAACTGCGACTGCACTGCACGACGCGAGTGTACAGGGTCACTCTCACATACGGGGGTACTATTATATATTCTGTGCCCAGGGCTCTCGTGCGAGACATTCGGGCGAGGATGGGCGAGAGCACTCGGGAGTGTACAGCCGGCATAACATATCGTTTGTATGTTATGTTCCTCAGTTAGTATTTTTTTTTAGATCTGCACCTCCGTCTCCACACGTCGCTAGTGATCATCGCCTAAGGATAAACAGATGATGATGATTGTGATGATGAAGAAACTTCTTTTTTATTGAGATTTGGTCTGGATTTTCAATATAAAGTTTAATATGAAGAACAACAAGGCTTGATTGATCGACGTCGATCGATTGATAATAATCAGGTCATTTGTTTGTATCATGCGCAGATGTAATTTATTTTTATGAAGTATGACATCATGAAAAGACGAATTGAGTAGTGCTAGAGATAAAGTAAGTCATATGCGTGTATAATTGAGATTTGGCGATGTTTGATATGAAAATCAGACGATATTTATTTAACTCTAGTAAGAGCTCTTTGCGCCATTGCGATTTTGCTTAAAAATGGCGCACACACGCCGTTGCGATTTCGCTAAAAAATGGCGCACAATGACAAGCTATCCGTTTTACAGGTGCTTTTTATCGGGCACGTTTTTATTCGGCAATGGTGTATGTAGTTGTACGAGCGTGTCCACACAGTATAACGGATCCGTATGTGTACTGTATCCATAGCCACAAATCCGTTAAAAACGATCCTGTAAATACGGACCTACTGTGTGAACGTACAGTAAATAAGATATAAGTAAGTACCTACCTTAAGGCGACGCATCGATAAACAATTTTCGTATTGACTGTCTCGATTAAACTCTAGTTAATTACACTTAACTACGGAAAGCAGTTTAGCGACGCCAAACCGTATTTTTTCGTTTAAATAAAAATATATAATATTTATAATACCAAATAATATACTAGAAAAAATACGACTCGCACCAGATCATGTTCTCGGACGGGAATCGAACCCGCGACATTTGGATATCCGGTCCAATGCTCTGACCGCTCGGCGACTCGGCAGACTCTGACTCGGTAGCTCAGCGGTCAGAGCATTGGACCGGATATCCAAGGGTCGCGGGTTCGACTGTTTGTTTAGACTAAAGTGTGTGTTTAGACTAATCTACTAGGAAAATTTAAAGGCTTGAATCGGTCAGGTTTGTTTGTAAAAATGCAAATCTCTGTTTTAAAAGAGGTTTCTTTGATATTTTTTCTCTCTTATAAAAGTTAACGAATCGTGTTTCTGCAACTGACAAAATGAAGTCAATGAAATAAATAACAAGGTTATTAAATATCACTTTTAATTATGTTTTGTAATTGATGAGAAAAATCGAGATCCCTGCCACCAAAATGTCCGATACGTCCTCTTAAGGTTCAGTATCCATTTGAGTATTTCCTTGAGGCATCTACAGCTTTTCATTTGGCGTGTGTGCGCCATTTTTAAGCAAAATCACAATGGCGCAGTGCAAGGAGTGGTCAAAGATTGATTTGAGCTAATAAATCAATAGAGTAGCAAAGCAAAACAATAAAATATAGTTATTTGTAGCCTGATTGATGATGAACATGTGTCATCATTTCGCCACCAACTTCGATGGCTTTCCGAGCGTCTTCGCCGTGATATGCACATTCTTTCTACCTATTCAAAATCCTCAATGACCCTGACTCATCCAACTATCTTGTTTCCCGTTTACAGAACTTCCTCCTCCCACCCTCCCTAGGCAGCCTTGTATCACTAAAATGCTCGAGCTGCCTAGAAGTAACACCAACTTCTTTCGTAACTCCTTCTCTGTTCGAGCCGTACAGCTTTGGAACAGACTTCCGTCAAACATCCAGGGTTGCCAAAACTTTGTTTCTTTCAAAACCAAAGTCAAATCGCGCTTCTTTCTTACAATTGTCCCATTCCTGATTCATGAGATAATCACACCATCGTTTTTTTTTTATATAGTTACACACGACGGCACCTCAGACTATACATGTTGATTTTGAGACCGCCTTTATGCCCTACGTAATAAAAGCTGTTTTCACAGTTTAACTGTTTAACCTGACGTGCTGTGGTGTGTACTTATCTCAGTATTTAAATATTTGTAATACATATTTCATACATAGGTATTTTGAAATTTGAGTTGTATTCATATCTATGTGTACTTATTTACCAACAATTCTGCACTTTGTGTTACCGGCTAATTTACGAAATCTCTCACACGTTCTAGGTTGGCTGGGAGAGATCTCTTTTAGAGATAAGCTCACTTTTGCTCACAATTATTGTAATCATCTCTAATGTAACCGTGTTTAGTGTTAAAGAGTATAAATATGATTCTGATTTTCTGATAGGCGGCTTTGATAGAAATATGGACGCCTTGATTGAAAATGTACGTATGAATTGAAAAGCGGGTGCCTCGATCGAGTAGTCGACTCATCGATTGAAAGGCTTCCTACTTTTTACTTCTTCGCTGCAAGCCAGCGTACATTCGAAAAAAACATCTTTCCAGATGTTATGACAATCGATAAAGATGAAATCCCAAGAATCCCAAGGTCCCGAGTCCCATCCGAGGTGATAGGTGAGTAATTTTTTTCTAGTATTTTTTCAAATATATTATTTATCTAAGGAGATGGGTTGATGAAATAAGAACTACAGCTGGTGGAGGATGAACTACAATAGCCGAGGATAGGGAGAGGTGGAAAGAGTTGTGGGAGGCCTTTGTCTACAAAAGGCAAACAGACATGGAATAAATAATTTAATTAATACTGTTACATATTTGTGATTTATAAATATTTAATATGCAAAATGATGGTCTAAAATGTATGTATTTAATGTGTGAATGTCTGAATAAAGGCTTTTATTATTTATTATTATTATTATTATTTATCTTAAGTACTATCTAAAGTGTTTAATGAAGAACTAAAAGAAGAAAAAGATCGTAATTAAAATTTAGCTATGCAATTAATAAGATTAGAACAAGGTAATGAGTTACAATGTACAAATCTCACTGACCTTGCACAACGCTATTTTCATTAGAATTAGCACAAATAATGTTTATTGGAGCGTCAATAACTTGTGTTACTGAGATTTTGCCAACTAGTGCCAAGAGCAAAGCAAAATTATAGCATTGCATAATCTTTCATAGGAAGAAATTGAGAAAAAATGTACATAACTCAATAGTTTTTATTTGTGGTAAAATGACAAATTAAATAAATAGAAAAGTATGAATACTTGATAATTCGATTTGTGTGTAATAACTACCAAAATTAATTTAAGTAAGTATAGAAAGTGGTTTAGCGCCTGGTCCGGCGATTGCGGAGGTTAAGCAACTTTGGCAAGGGTCAGGTAATGGGATTGGTGACCAAAAATTTATTATCTCGAGTTCCTCTGTGCTTCGGATGGAACGTTAAGCCGCGGCTGCATTTGTAGTCGTTAACACCCACCAATCCACATTGGGCCCGCGTGGTGGATTCTGGCCCATCCTCCTTACATTAAAAATGGATGATGGTCAAGTATAGAAATAAGTAAAAGTTTTTTGTAGTATATTGTTTGTCTTATTTAGTAAACAGTTTTAGACAGTTGTCATTATTACGCCTTTTAAACTTATACAGAAAAAAAAAATGGAGGATCTGCCATTGCATAGTCATCAAAATCAAAAAAGTAGCTACCTATGTCATTAGTTATTATTTTGATTAATCTCCAACTTGGTATAGTAGGTACACAATCTAATAGTAAAAACTTACATCATTGGGCAAATATCAAATACAATTTATTTGAAATGGGCCACAAAATATGAATAATATCCGATTCTACATGAACAGAAAGCAAACCACAACTTTCACTCACTTTCTAGACCTTACTTGTTCATGTGTGTACTATTAGTAGGTTAACTAAACTTCAGGATATTCAATACAATTTGTTATTTGCATTTAAATAGGGTACAATTAAATTTTGGAGATCTTATACAACTGGGTAGAACTTGCGCCCTTTTAGGTAACTATAAATCTTAGAACAATTACATATACAAAGATAGTCTTCATACAAGCGCTCTGTCAAAAGTGAAGCACTAAACCGATTCACGTAAAAATGACCATGTTATTGCTTTTGTGACAGGCACTGAGCAGTAATCACTACCGTGGTGTCAGGCAGGAAGATACGATGTCGTCATCGGATTCCATTCACTTGCTAGTCTTGTTCGGAAAGGACTTATGGGGCGACTCATGGATGCAAATGTACCTAATAGTGTTTTAAGCAAATTTATTACTTACAATAACTTTATAGTTTCTAAGTGAAATAAAAATTGTTGGTTTTGGAATTGCAGTTCTATGTATAATGGTATGTATGGGTTCTATGTATAATGTTTTTTTTTAATTTTTCCCACATCTATAATGAACATTTTAAATGCTATTGGTTTACAAAGATACAGGCTTAGCCTAGTTTGGGAGCCTATGTACAGAGTTGTTATTATTGTATTCTTGCAGTGCCCAAAATGTTGTAATGAAAACCTATTGTATTTATTCTTGTTCTTTTTGTGCAATAAAAACATATTTTTTTACATGATACATGTGGATTGTAGGGTCAAACAATGTTAACACAGATATGTTTGAACTTCTTTCAAGATGTACAGACAGATTAGTTTGTTTAATAAGTTTATGAGTAAATAAAGTTAACATATTAAAAATTATAATGTAAAATCTCCAGCTTGTTATTATTTTAAAGGTGCGTTTTATGTATGCTAATCTTAAAATAGTAAAATCTTTACGTGTACCTACTGAATTAGTTAACTTTTGGTTATCCCCAAGTCGGTATACTCAAATCACTTCTTTCTCGAATAAAATGGTATTAACTGTAATATTTATCTTTCCAGATGCCGCATCGAAGCGATGGTTGATAAACATACGGTCTCATATTTAAATAAAATGTTATTTAATCGCGGAGTATTACGAAATACGACACTTCTGGAGCGAATCCCGGCTTCCAAATAAAGACAACACAACAAAATGACAAGACCACCATTCTATCTACTGACTGACCTCTTTACAGCTTCCTCAGCAGGTGAAGCACGACACCAATTTTGTATTCGATAGATCACTCGACAAAAACCACTAGAAACAACAATAATTGTTTATTTCACACAATAGTCACAGCTTTTTTTACGATTTTCTTTTTGTGACATTCGCGGACACACCACGGCGCTCAACGCAAAGCAACCACAGATGAAGGAAGACGCAACAAATGCACAACACACAACGCAACGCGTTCATCACTTTTGTCAGTCGGTGTTGCTATTGTTAGCCGTAAAAAATCTTTTTGATTTACTTCTAGGATTCGGACAACATTTATTCAAAGAAAAACAAAAAAAGAAAGATTTATTAGTCCGGTTCGTTAAAATGTTTATTATATTACAGCTTTTTTCATCATTTAACAAAATTGTATTTGTTATTGGTCAATTTTGTTGAGTGTTTTAAAAAAACTGTCAGTTCTTGATGTTCGGCATCTAGGATAGGTAATCGTCTTAATTTATCAACGCCCGAGCGGCTGAATACGGACAGCAATAAAATTATTGTGTCTCATTTTCCGGGCCTTGAAGGCCTTATTTCTCATCGAAAATCAAGAGCAATGGAAAAAATGGCGTCCAATTGCTATCAATCGCTGAAAGTCACAAGATCTAGCAACATTCAGCAGATAATTTGCAAGCGATGACTTAGCGATTAGTCATATAGAATGCAACCATTGTCGTATTTTGTGATTTGTCATGTGAATGTCAGTGGTGTGGTAGGTAAGTGAGTGTCACTGTCATTGTCATGTCAAAAATCGATTGGATTTGTCGCATCCGTAGCTTTTTAGTAGTAAAATTATAGATGTTTTTAATAAATTAGTGGATTTTGTTAGCTTAATTGTGAGCTCTCTAAAAATGATTAAGGCGATTTTAGTTTTCAACAACCATGGAAAGCCAAGATTATCAAAGTTTTACCAATATTTCGTAAGTGATACTTGAGTGGCACGTTTTGCTTATCATTTTGTTAATTTTGTTATGTACAATGTGTACAATCAATGAATGATACCAGATACAGTGATTCTGTTTAGTGTGTTAGCTGATCGTTTTTGTAATAATGTTCCAATTCCTAAGTGGAATTAAAGTGCTTGTCAAGTGTTTTTCTTTAAGTTAGATACTTGCCTTTGTATTGAAATAGTGGCCCCAATATTCATCCTTTGATTATTTAAATGCACAAAGGGTTCATCTTGCCTATCGAGGCTCAAAATAACATTTGATAACAACCCAATGACCAACCATAACTAAAGTTGATTAAACCTCAGAATTATGTTACTACTAGCCACTGCACATCAAGCATAAATTTAATAATTTAAACCTCAGCCTCCTTAGCATGACCACCGAAACACGATATAGTGGTTTATCGACACAACTGTCAACAGTTAAATGTGATGAATCACTATATCGCATTTCGGTGGTCATGCTAGGGGACTAAGGAAAGAAAGAGTGATAAAAGTCCTATGCTAGCATTCATGTTTTACTTATCCATAAAAAAAAAGTAATGTTCCTTGTATTACAGAATGAAGATATGCAGCAACAGATCATTAAAGAAACATTTCAACTTGTATCTAAAAGAGATGACAATGTCTGCAATTTTTTGGAGGGTGGAAGGTAGGTCACTAAAGAACAATAACAAACAAAACAAACAACAACAAAAGTTATTAATGAAAATATGCTGAATTACTTTAGTCTTTCATTTAAACCAAAAATCATTTGAGAAACCAGTACTATTATAAAACTGGCCATCACACTATGTCTGTAAAATAATATCATTACTTATTTCTGTTATAGCTGATAAGTTTCTTGCACCCATTCTTCTTGTCAACTAAAAAAGTCTGGAATGGGTGGTAGAAATATACAACATATAGGGACCATCAAACTGAACAACTTTAACTATAGGACCAACTCTGAAATCGCGAAAAAAAATCAGCTGTTTCATACATCTTGATATTTTCGATTCTATTTTTTGTATGAAACAGCTGAATTTTTTTTCGCGATTTCAGAGTTGGTCACGTAGTAAAAGTTGATCAGTTTGATGGTCCCTATATACCATATTTGGCATTAGGAGTATTTTTGTAACATGTTGTATAGACAATTCAAAAGTACATAATTTTTAAGTTTGTTTGACTTTGAAGTCTGCTCTATACATAAACCATAATGTATGAAATAAAATGAGGAAAAAAAGCCAAGTGCTTGCTGGATTTTTATGCTGGTTCTTCCGAGACAGTACTACACGTTCACTTCGTGATTGCCGTCGACGACCGTTATGACGTCACAGCTTACGGTAATGTAGACAAAAAAGTAATCATGTTTATCAACTCTTATTCATTTTTTTCTTGTTCAAAGAGTGTCATTAATTTATGTACCAAGTTAAGTTCGCCATTATGTAAGAACTTTACTCTTTTAATCATTATAACAAATAACGAACGTAATGATTAAATAAACAGAAACAAAAATTAAGCTATGCATTGCTAGCCGTACTAGAGAGGCGACGCATGGGGTGCGGTATGACGAAGCGGGCCGGGAGGTAGCGGCAATGATGAAGTGAACACGTAGTACTATATTGATGGTGCAGCTCTAGAATGTGAATAGTACATCAACAGCTGTTATGATTTGAGCAGTTGTAATGTACTAGTTAGCAGAGAAGACAGTGTGGTGTCGGTGTCAGGCCATCGTCTGTGTCTTCAATATGAACTATAATAGCTACCATGGCACTAGCATCTTGTTGTCTTAAATCACAAAATGTTTCCTTTTTCAGTTTGATTGGTGGCTCAGACTACAAGCTCATCTACAGACATTATGCTACTCTCTACTTTGTGTTTTGTGTCGATTCATCAGAAAGTGAACTTGGCATACTAGATCTGATACAGGTAACAATTTTTTTATTAACAGTTTTGATGATTATTAAACTCGTTGTTTAATAGCGACCATAACCTGTATAATCATAGATATTTTCTATACATAAAAAAAATACTTACGATTCGTTAGTAAATGATAACCCGCCTCCCTCTGCTTCCAGCTTTCAGGGGACTTGGGGAACTGGGTTCCAACTAGGGAGACTGATCACCCGTCCGGCTTCGGTGGCGTCCCCCTTTTCAAAATAAAATAAAATAAAAATATCATAAGTCACCTCTGCATCTTTTTGCCTTTTTTGCATCTTTTACACCAGGGATTCCCAAAGTGGTCGATATCGACCCCTTGTGGTCGATATCGACCCCTTGGGGTCGAAATCGAGTTTCGAGGGGTCGACATAAATTAATCATTATTAATTACACTTGATATTTGATAGGATTTCTAAAGTAATATGGCGATGGGGGTCTGAGGTTTCAGTTCATTTTGGAAAAGGGGTCTCTTGCCCAAAACAGTTTGGGCATCCCTGTTTTACACCATTAGACTACACAGGACCTACTGTAAAGAACGCTAACTAAATGCCCTATTAAATGCTGTGCGGGTTGTAATTTTTTTAAGCTTCTTGGTGCCATTTTTTAAGCATATTTGTTTGCAGTTACACTTCCATAGATTTTTGCTCGCTGACTTTCTGGACTAGTCTTGGACTACCTAAGGCGTGAATTAGGATATTGTTTTTTGGGCATCGTACCCTTAATAGTAGTTTATGGTACAAGGTTGGTAAAGAGGTTTTAAAAAACCTTAATAATCGTGTGCCATACTACGTTTTTCAATAAATTTGCGAGAAAACATTATAGGTACCTAATACTAAATAATATACTAGAAAAAATAGGACTCGCACCAGATCATGTTCTCGGACGGGAATCGAACCCGCGACCTTTGGATATCCGGTCCAATGCTCTGACCGCTGAGCTACCGAGTCACTAGTGGGAACGTCGAATTTCTTCTAGTATATCAACTCTTACGCTGCAAGCCAGCGCCATCTCACCAATGTAGAAGGAATTAACCTCGACATTCAACTGAACATCTTTCCAGAAATAGCATTGTGAATGCTTAAATCTCAAAATTTCAAATAATTATAGGTACCTTCTGAAATAAAATAAAAACTGTAAACAAACACGAACGGTGGTTGCGTGCGGTAAAATTAACTTTCCGCACGCTGTACTAAACTGGAAAAAAAACCGCACGGCGTGCGGTAAAATCAACTTACCGCACGCTGTACAAAATGTCATCGAACACATTTTGAGCAACTGTATTGAAAAATATTAATACGCTGATCTCGAGTGACACTAGCCATAGATTAAAAAAAATTACCAACAGGTATTCGTAGAAACCCTAGACAAATGCTTCGAGAATGTCTGCGAGCTGGACCTGATCTTCCACGCGGACGCCGCCCACCAGGTGCTGGACGAGCTGGTGATGGGCGGCATGGTGCTGCAGACCAACATGGCCGACATACTGTGCAGGCTGCAGGAACAGAACAAGATGCAAAAGGCTGAGGTATTATGTCACACAGTATAATGCTATTTTTTAGGGTCCCGTACTTCAAAAGGAAATAACAGAACCCTTATAAGATCACTTTGTTGTCCGTCTGTCTGTCAAGACCCTTTATCTCAGGAACGCGGGGAGGTATCGAGACTTTAGCAAGGGTCGGTCGTGGGATGGGTGATCAAAAACTTATTATCTCGAGTTTCTACGTGCTTCGGAACGTTAAGTCGTTGGTCCCGGCTGCATTTGCACCAATCCGCATTGGGCCCGCGGGGTTATATGGCCCTTCATCCTTATCCACCCGTAAGGAAGGCCTGGAGACGTATTTTCGAATCATTAGAATTCCAAATTGTGTATAAAATCGCAATAATAATAAACGTTAGGCTAGAAAATATTGTTTAAGCTTTAATGTACTAAAAATCTTCATCGGAGTGCACTACAGAGAGATAATTTACAATTTCGTCTTTATTTAAGCACTATGATTTTTACCAATGGCGGCGCTAGTGTGCAGACTACGCCCTCTTAAATGTGTGATGTATACAAGGTGTTACAAAAATACCCCTAATGCCGAATATGGTATATAGGGACCATCAAACTGATCAACTTTTACTTCGGGACCAACTCTGAAATCGCGAAAAAAAATCAGCTGTTTCATACATTTAGATATTATCGATTTTAATTTTTGTATGAAGCGGCTGATTTTTTTTCGCGATTTCAGAGTTGACGCCATAGTAAAAGTTGTTCAGTTTGATGGTCCCTATGTACCATATTCGGCATTAGGGGTATTTTTGTAACACCTTGTATACCATATTCGGCATTAGGGGTATTTTTGTAACACGTTGTATATTCCTGGTTTGGTTGCGCAGGCGGGTATATCGGCGGCGCCGGCGCGCGCGGTGTCGGCCGTCAAGAGCATGAACCTGCCGCAACAACTGCGGGACATGCGCCTGCCCGACCTGCCGCAGGCCATCAAGGTAACATACACACACATACGGCCTCACCACAAAACATTCAACTGTTTAAAAATATCTGGAAAGATGTTCAGTTGAATGTCGACGTAGTTCCTTGTACATTGGTGAGATGGCGCTGACGACTTCAAAAAAGGTGGTTCTCTGTTAGACCCGTATAAATTAAAAAAAAAAACCGACTTTAAAAAAAAAAACTCCTACCGAAATAAAAAGAGTTACTTTTTTGAATGATGATTTAGATGTGGTGTGCTCCTCAAATTAGAAATGAAGTTCGCAAACAACTATATTACAAATTAATTGTCATAAATAAAAAAAAATAATTCAAGTATCAAATATTTTTTCCTACTATAGTTAGTAATACCACATGTATATTTTTTGAATTTGCCGCGTTTTCTCAGGTCACTTTTTCATTTGCACGACCTTATACACCTACCTACATATACGTATACATTACACATACACACTCACACATGCAAGCTACATACATACAAAATATTAACTTTGGCTGGCCAATACATATATGAAACTTTACTATGTGTAAGGAAACACTATGATTCATTTGCTAAGAACAGCGATAATCACCATATTAATACAAGGAATAAAGATAAACTTGCCGTTCCAAGATTTAGGCTTGCAAAAACTAGAGGTTCATTTATGGGGAAACGCATAACCTTGTTTAATAAAGTTCCACAACAAGTGATTGATCTACCTTTGCATGAATTTAAAAATCATGTCAAAAAGACGCTCATGGGTAAAGGTTATTATAAAGTAGACGATTATTTGAAAGACCGGAATGCGTGGAAATGTTGTAACACAATAACTCGCTAGTAAGTACTTTATTGTTAATAACCTGTTGTATTTTTTTGTATTTGGTAACGATATATTTAAGTTTGTAAATATCGTTACTTATTTCTGTTAAAGCTGATAAGTTTCTTGCGCCTGTTCTTCTTGTCAGTTAAAAAAGTCTGGAACAGGTGGTAGAAAAATATAGACGATTCAAAAGCGCTTAATACTAAGTTTATTTAAATAAAGCAATTTTTTACTTTTACTTTTACTTTACATGTAACTACCTCACAATGAAGACAAACAATCCGTTGATATACTCAAGTGTTTGTCTATAATAGTCAAGTTAATAAATAAAGTGTATGAAGTGTGTTCGATGAGAGATAAAATCCTTGTAACAAACACCATGTATGCTCCCAAACATTTTAGCTCATAATAATAAATAATATTTTTTTTATTAAGGCAAGGCCAGTTCACAAAATCTACTCTTTCACTATCTCTTTGGAATATGGTTGATTATTGCATAGCTTTAATTGGTCGCTTCGCCAGAAATTTAACGAAATTTAGTACATTTTTATTGACTTTCTTAATACTGGATCATTTATTAAAAATCTACCCGGTAAAAGTGCTAGATCAATAAAAAAGCTTTTCTTTTTGCAATTTTTTGCATTTCAAAGACAGTGATATGTTATCACTGTCGTTGAAAATTACGAGAACTGATTAGAAGTTTATTTTTCTAAGTTTGTATGGCGTTATTTAGGTTTTTTTTTAAATAGTTACCAAGTCATTTTTCAATATTCTGTTCGGTTAACTTGTTTCTTTGTTCCTTTTTCAGTCTACAGTAATTTTTGTGAAGTAGAATTCTGCATAAGTTCTTCACATTGGAAACTGAAAAATCAATCTTTTCATCAGATCGAGAACTGGGGCTCTATCGGCTAAAAACATTGAAGTTCATGTTAACTGTGTTTTGAGAGATTGTAATACATACATTGCTACTTCATTTTGGCACAAATAAAAACTTACCAAAGAAAAGTAGCAATGTATCACATACATTTTTCAAAACACAGTTAACATGAACTTGTTTTAGCCGATACCGCCGCTGGCCTCGCCTTCTAATTAATTCATTTATCATAAAAAAAAATTATATAATACTAAATAATATACTAGAAAAAATACGACAGTCACTGTGACTCGGTAGCTCAGCGGTCAGAGCATTGGACCGGATATCCAAAGGTCGCGGGTTCGATTCCCGTCCGAGAACATGATCTAGTGCATTTTTTCTAGTATATTATTTAGTATTATATAAAAATAGCATTGTGAATGCTAAAATTTTAAAATATTTTTTTTAGGATCTGAAGTTCTGACCGCTACAACAGGGTGCGTATCCCGCTACGCCCGTCGCCATAGCCAACAATATCCTAAACACAATTTACCCCCAAAACGAGAAATATCAAAACTTACAAAAACCGACAGAGTTAGCAAACAAATTCTTCGGCTCAGAAACTTTAAGCACCAAATTCTCTGAAACTTTCTCTGAAAATTATCAACAAGCTGAAGGAATAACATTCCCAGATTATGAAAGTAGGAAGACGGATGGGTATCAGGATTTGAGCGGGTCTACCGTGGAGTTTGACTACAAGGAGGCGAAAAAGAAGAAAAAAAAGAAAAGACAGAACAAAGTTGCGTTCCAATCATAGAGTAGGCACAGATTGTAATTTTATTGTTTCTCAAATTACATATTCTGTGCCCATCAATATTTACTTCTTGTATTAAGGGCTGATTTTTCAATCCTCAGATTACAGATATCAGTCAGTTTAATTATTACCCGAATAAAATAAAAGTCATTCAAAAATTTGACAAACAAACATATGACAAACATTTTCAATATGTAAATTTGAAAAACATTTTCAATATGTAAATTTGAAAATGTTTGTCATTTTGTCTTTATCTAACGAATAAAGCTTTATCTGGGCATTAATAAATACTAGAAAAAATCGACTCACCCGTAGCACTTTAGACGGGACTCGAACCCTCACCCTTGGAATTCCGGCCCAATGCACTGACCAATTATGCTACCGAGTTGCCAGTGGAAGTCCCGAAATTTTACTAGCGAATTAGTCAGTGCATTGGGCCGGAATCCGGAATTTTTTCTAGTATTTATTTATCTTAACATTAAAATAGCATTGTGAAATGCAAAAAATCTAAAATTTAATTTACTTTTTGTAAACATATTTCTTACATGTCGTCTTTTTATTTGAAAACAGCATCGTTAGCCTTGCAAACTAATAAATATAAATTCTGCATAGTATAGGTCTGTTTATCCTTACTTGTCTTCTTCTTCTTCTTAATGAGTGGCTTGCTCTGTGGTCTACACAATTCCGCCGATGTCGAATTTTTGGCGCCATTCTGTCGAGTTCGGTTAGGTGTCTTATTTTAATTATTTTCAAATTGATTCATAGTGGATATTGTGTCTTAAAATTGGTGCAGTTATATGGTACAAGTGTCTACGCAACTGAACAATATGTGGGATAATTGAAATAGGCGCGATCTTGGTTGTGTGAAGCTGAGACTTTTATTGAAGTGGTGGCTTCCTCGGCAGAACTAACCGAGTAAACTGTCTTTATATACTTGGTGCCAAATGCTCCAAGCAGCATTGGAATACGATGCACCCGCATTCTAATGAAAAATGAAACAATATCAACTCAAGAACTGGCAGTATGGCTTAGACCTTCGCCTGTCCTGAAAAGGACGAATATAACTACTACTACTACTACTCCGCCAATGTCACGTAGTTAGCTTTTACACGAATGGGACTTATTTAGTAACATGTTTTGACAGTTGTCAAAAACAACTGTCAATGTCATATGGCTTTTAAACGTAAATCGTTATTTAAAAATATGATGTTTTAATAAATCAAATTGTCACTAATAATTTCTGATTTCTTTCGTAATCTGTGTGTGGAAAACCATTTGTTATATTTTTTTTTCAATAAAGAGTTGGGTAAAGATTGTTTACCAAATAAGACAAGTAAGGGTAAACAGACTTATTATCATATTAGTAGAGATCGGATATTCGGATACATATTTACCTAAAGTTCCGTCGTTGGGTATTATGAAAAGCAGTTTGTTATCGAAAAATTTATGGGTTTTGAAAAAATTCCGGGATTAACCAATTTTAGTGTTACTGTGCCATGTAACAATACCGATTTGACACAAATTCAAGTATTGTCAGTAATTTTTGAAGAAGCAAACACAATCTTATTACTTTGTGACAAGGCCTATTAAACCTCATGGGAATATACACATTTAAATATTTTAAGAAGCCGCTTCCATAATATGTTATCACAATTTGTCTAAATGAATGCATCCGATTATCCGATTTCTAGTTATGATTTTGTTTTAGTTTGTTCTTCAGTATTGGGTGTTGTAAAGTATAAAAATATACATTCCTAGTGAATTTATGTAAAATACTTTCGAATTTATATTGTATGTAAACCTTTGTTACTTATGTCATTGTATAAGATTATAATATGTGCAATTATTACTAAAATGGATGTAAGCGACGACGGCGCGTGGCAATTATTATTAGTTAATAATAACATAATGCACTAGATTATAAGAAAATATATGAATATTTATGTTAAAGTAAAACCTTTTTTATTTCCTCCTCAAAAATTTTCGCTACAATGCTTCTCACCTGTGGTTGTGTACAGAGACATCTATAATTTAAAACGAAAATCATATCAGTACAGCAGTCTACTGCCGCGCCGGCACTCATTGCTGATAAAAGCAGCATATTAGTAGGGCTACTCGCCGCTAGATGGCGCTAACACTTGGAAGGCAAATAAATAGTTCTGCCACTCTTTAATAGATGTCGCTTTTTGGAAGAAAATTAGAAACTTTATTTTCTTCAAAGTCTTGTATTGATTTCGTTTTTTTTTAATAAACAACATTTCTCGAATGTTAAATAAACTAAAGCTTTATGAATTTATATAATTACAATATAATTTTATTGACTTAAAGGCACAGAATTTTATTAGTATAGTATGGTAAAGTTTCGTAAGGTAGTTTTTCGAGCTAAATAAACTTAAATGACAAAAGCTATTTTTCAGCTTAACCTAAGTGGCGTACGTTATCTTACTGTTTAAACTTTAGTGCATAAAAGTTTTAAAACATTAGCGTTCATGGTTGTTAAATAAATGAAGAAAATGTTAGTATGGAAAAAGGAACTTCTTTAAAATTCTCCATATTGTTTAATGTTATACCACGTTACGACATTAAGGATATTTTATCTATGGTTTTAGTAGAAGAATTGTACTTTTCTACTGTTACTTGTCAATAGTGAATTTTCTTTCAAAGAGCAGACTTTCGTTTTATTTAATAATTTTAATCAAAAACGCAACAAAATTCAAAATTCAAAACTCATTTATTCAGTCTACAGTTACAAGCACTTGTGAATGTCAAAGAAGCTACGCCATCGGTTCGCAAACCCTAAGCGGGAGACCTTGTAACGAGAAGAACCGGCAAGAAACTCGTCAAAGGCTGCTTTTTTCTCCCTGTATATTTCATACAGAATCGTCAAAATTTGAAGAATGAGGTCGGCATTTAAAGTGACGTCATTTTTCATTACAATAATTAACAAAGTTTACATTCAATGGGTAGGTAAAATAAATTTCAACTAGTTAAGAAATCCCTGTCTACTACTCGTTAACATATGGATAAGAAAATCATTGTATGATATGAAGAATTAGCAACAGGACACTAAACAGATAGAAAACGTTAATTTTATAGATAAGGAGATACATCCGCTGATCCTTAGTGCTTACATCATCTTAATTATTTTGATCTCATCATTGTTTCATACTGAATTCATACATTCATGTGCTGAAACCGTGACCAACAATTACCTATCTCATAAAATTTAATTTATGAAAAAGTGGTTTGACATCAAAGATTTAATCATTTTACGTTTAAACATAATGAAAGGTGAACCCGATGACAATAAAAATTAAATATTTAACTAACAGTGGATTTTGTTTATTCCTTTACCTTTTAATGAATAGGTAGAATACATTATATTATTATTGAAAAAACGTAAATTATTTATTATTTTAATCGTTTATAAAATAATATACTTAATTACGCGATTTTTTCAAAATGGTAGGTATTTTATTTGATACAAAAAATCATCAACAATAACAGCCCATTAGGCAATTGGCGTATTTAAGATTAGAACAACCCTAAAATAACGAAAAAAGAGAAAAAATCTTCTAATCATAAAAAAAACGATACATTTTATGCAATTCACAAATTCAAGTAATGAATAAATGTGACCACTCTAAGCAAAAAAACTCCACTAAACTAAACGACAGGAAAATATTGTTTAAGCGATAAAAAGTACCACATAGCTTCTTCGGAGTGCGCTGCAGAGAGATAATTCACAATTTCGTCTTTATTTAAGCACTATGTTTTTTCCCCAATGGCAGCGCTAGGCAGACTATGTGCTCTTAAGTCTGGTGCCTTAACAGAAATTTAAACATTGCTGTGCTCCGTCAGTTAGAGGTAAGATAGTGAATCCTCACCAGTTCCTCAGTGGTGAGGATTCCGGGTGTAGTGCGCTTACACCTTACTTCACCTTCGTCACTTAAGGCGCTCCTTTACTAAAGCGAGATAGCAATGAGAAACCGACGCGCGCAGGAGCGAGACGAAAAAATCACGAATTAATTCTAGTAATTGAAATAATAAACGTATCGCTAAAATATTGGGTTATAAAATCAGTTTGACGGAGAAGTATCGAATACAGCAATTTAATTGCTTGATTTCGGCATAGTTTTGCAAATATTTGGTTATTTTCAAAATAAAAAGCAAAATTTAAAAACAGAAAAGTATTACCAATTGTGTTTCTGTTCTGTATATATTTAGTTAAAGGACTGAAGTTACACAAACTAAAATATAACGAAGGAAATCTTTTTAGAAGTCCGGTACTATGCTTTCAAAAAAACACATTTCACTATATACCGCGGGCTTTAACATCAAGTAAGATGAAAGTCAAGCCCTTATTCGAAATGAATAAAAAAAACTCGCGCCGTTAACTTCTGTGGTCAGATATGAATGCGATCAAATATTGACAAGACGGTTAACCGCAAAACAGTTGCAATGACATAAACCAATAATTCGCAAGTACTTCTTTTATTAAGCAAATTGAATGTAATTCATATTTTTAAAACCGTGAGAAAGAAATCGCAGTGTCCAACTTGGAAATGCGAAAAACGATTGAAGTTTCATTTTCAAATAACTTTCGCTGACTGAGATAATATTTCTTTTGTTTTGTGAAACAGTTTTTCGGTAATTTAGGTTTTTGTATTCAAAAATTTATTTTTACTGGTTAAAATACATATCTCATTATAGCCTAGCTATAAGTGTCCTTACAATTAATTTCTCTTAAGGGGCTGACATGAGCCAACTAGCGCCGCCAGTCGATTATTTTATTTATTCCAAATAAGCCCAATTTCTTAAAAAAGGAATCAGTCAAGGTCTTATGAAAAACGTCTAATGTTTATTGAATAACGTTACAACATTACAAAATGCGTGCAATAGTTTAATAACGGGTTTGAACCAACTGTGGCCACTTTTGACAAAATCGCGTTTTAAACTGTTTGAATGCCTTTTCAAACTGTGTAAAGTTATTCAATAAATATTATTATTAACAAAATCTTGAGTCATTCCTTTTTGAGAAATTGGGCTTATTTAGAATAAATAAAATAAAATCGACTGGCGGCGCTAGTTGGCTCATGTCAGCCCCTTAAAACATAGTACTTAACAAATCTTAGTACGGTTACTTAAATTACTTGCGGACTTTCACCAAAAGCTCATGATTAAAGGATCCTGCGGTCACATATGGCTGACCGCAAACGGTCAATATAAATGACCGTCTGTATTCTCATAATAATGTTTGATTACAGTTGTGGACACAGGATGACAGATGTCTCTGTATTTTATCCTCTAAGTATGTTCCGGAAATTCTTAAAAGTAGTATTGAAACAAATGCGTGGTCTATAGCCTCCGCAGACCGCAGAATCAACCGTATGGACTGTTCACTTTTTTTAAAATACTAGACAACATCACAAACATTGCCCTGATTCCTAAGTAAGTAGCTTAAGCACTTGTGTTATGGAAATCAGAGACAACAGTTGCATTACAATCACCCAGACCTGAGCCAATATAGAAAAGTTAGTTTTCTACCCAGCCGAGGATCGAACCCGGGATCTCAGAGACCATCAGGCCTTCCTTATGAGTGGATAAGGAGGATGGGCCATGAGCCACCATGTGGGCCCAATACGGATTGGTGGGTGTTAATGACTGCAAATGCAGCTTGGACCAACGGCTTAACGTGCCTTCCGAAGCACGGAGGCGCTCGAGGTAGTAAATTTTTAGTCACCCATCCCATGCTTAGCCTCCGCAATCGCTGGGCCAGGCGCTAAACCACCGTTGACTCTGACTTACTATAGACTAAGTGACTCGGCAGCTCAGCGGTAAGAGCATTAGACCGGGCATCCAAAGGTCGCGGGTTCGATTACCGTCCGAGAATATAATAATATCTGGTGCGAGTTGTATTTTTTCTAGTTTATTATTTAGTATTGTATAACAAAATGAATGTTTGTGTGTTTGTCGTCGAACGAATGTGTTCTTATCCGTACGTAGCATTGCAATGCATTGCAATGCATGCATTGTAATGCATAAAAAAGTTTGTGAAAGTGCCTGAAAACTAAAGATTTTGTTTGCAACATCTTATCAACGAAACGCAACGAACCAACAAATTGTAAAATGTCAACTAACCCTCACAAATATAGCAAACAAAAGCTTCATACTTCCAAAAAAAATAACAAACAAATTAATTTATCAACCGATCTAACAATGCGTCCGCGGCAAAAGCACAAGAGGCCAAAGCCTTCATTTAAAAAAAAATTGTCAATAGCCGCTAAATAGGACCACCCATGTGTAAACAGCCTTAACAGGCCGAATATTGTGACAACGTGATTTATTAATAGAACAGAACAGGTAACAATTTAGAAAAAAAAGCGATCGACAAAGTACGCCGCGACACATAAATTACTTTTAGAAATGGCGTAGGTGACATGTCAAAACATCGATTGTTGAACCGTGTGAGAAAATGTTGGTTGAGAAATGAATTTTACGCAACATTTTTGTACAAAACCGATGTGCTTTTTAAGCTATTTTAAAAATAAGTTTGTGGTATAACGATTAAACGACCTACGGTCAAAAAATTTTTCATTTCTTATATTCGGAAAGTGATGTATATTTAAACTGAGCAGCGTGTTAAAAACTCTGCGTTCCACCCTGTGTAAAAGAATTTGAAAAATAGAACTGAATTTGGTTACATAGTCGACCATAGAGTTGGTATAACAGCCAGTGCAAAATTAAAAACTTTGGGCAGAGCGGCGACGCGGGCTGTTCCAAATTTGAAATAAGAAATAAATAAATATGGTCTACCTATGTAGTTACTACATGTTTTTATTAATAAATATTTTGGAAAAACTACGATTTTTTTACTTGCCTTTTTTGAAATGAAAAGTAGAGTGTTTAACACGGGTAAAAGTCATCAATTCCATACTCGAACTATAGTCTAAATATCTCGTATGGGAATTGCTTCCTTTTGGCCCTTGTCTAACAATCTACTATTGTCCTACGGTCACAAAGGATCTAGTGTGTATTCATTGTTCAAAATATATAATTTAACTGATACTTTTTATATAATACTAAATAATATACTAGAAAAGATACGACTCGCACCTGATCATGTTCTAGGACGGGAATCGAACCCGCGACCTTTGGATATCCGGTCCAATGCTCTGACCGCTGAGCTACCGAGTCACTAGTGGGAACGTCGAATTTCTTTTAGTATATCAAGTCGTATTTTTCTAGTATATTATTTAGTATTATATAAAAATAGCATTGTGAATGCTAAAACCTCAAAATTTAAAATTAACTGATACTTCTCTACAGTATATAGGGTTATTTGTAAATCACCAACAACCTCGCAGGAGTAGATAACTAACATCATAAACAACAACATTTGTTCTACAACTTTTCCAAAAAAAGACAAAAACAATCTTCTTTCATAGAAAACTCGATCAGCTGTTCGGACATTTGTATCCATGAACTTTTTAGGGTTCCGTACCTCAAAAGGAAAAACGGAACCCTTATAGGATCACTTTGTTGTCCGTCTGTCTGTCTGTCTGTCTGTCCGTCTGTCAAGACTCTTTATCTCGGGAACGCGTGGAGGTATCGAGTTGAAATTAAAACCATATACTCAAATCTAGTTTAATATGAGGTGACACCTTCCAATACATCTGGGAAGAAGAAGTGAATTTTAATTTTTTTTAAAATTTTTTCGCGCCATAGTTCTGAAACTTTTTTTAAACAAAGGAGCTACAAAATTTATTCAGCCATTTTTTTTTAGACATTCCATTTTAATCGCCACACATCCAGGGTTCAAAATTTGGCATCCAGTTTAAATTATAATAAGATAATTAAAACGACCAGCTTGTGAGATAAAAACAACGTTTATTGCTCTCTATGTTTTCATAATGCGATTAATTTAACAATGTACAACAGAAGTGACCAACTTCGGAGCGCTTGCGATACAAAACGACGTATTTTATAATCTGTAAAATTTTCTCTTTGCCTCACATTTTGAAGTGAAGTTGCCGCGAATCACTTATTGTCAACTCGCATTGTAAATAAATATTATACGACTTGCCGACTTTTGCACAATACTTTATCAGACCCAAACACAAGAGCGAACAAATAACTTCAAAGTTCTTTACAGACTAAGTTATTAAACAAAATGGCTCCCGTGTACCCAAATTTATATCCATCACAAAAAATTGATTTAGTTTTCAAACCGCCCGTAATTTTAACATGTCGGTTTTTCCAAAATTTATTTCATCCCAAATCCCATAAATAAGGCGATCCCATAGGAAGAACCGCGGTAAAGTTGATTGCCTATCTTATAATTAAGAAAAAAAACCATAGATAATATAGAGTCATCGCGTCGACCATAGATTATATGAAGTCATCCCGCGGCTACGGATTGCCGACGCCATTATTATTTTTTAAAATCCAATATGGCCGTGTCTATTATTATTGTGACCATGATTTAGCTTTAGAAAGAATCTACGTACTAGAAATTAATAACTAGATGCCAAATAAAGTTTTCCAGATTACTATTTTTTTTCTTTTTCTGCGTATAAAAACATCAGAGTATATTTTTTAGTTTTTAAGCTAGAAGCAGAGTCAATTGTAAATTAAGGAAAAAAATACTGAGCCAAAATGGCTTAGTTTTCAGTACCCCTAGCACGAACATCTATCGAGAAAAAAACGTGCATAATAGTACTCGATAGAGTAATTATCTATGGAAAATTTAATTTCGCTTTTCAGCGATAGATGGCGCTGTACAAATTTCCCATACAAAATTACTGTAGCGAATGTTTTTATGCGCGTTTTTTTCTTCGACTGCTGTACGAGGCTTTAAGGGTACTGAGTTATCTAGTAACTACTTTGTTGCAAACAACTCTTACAGAAATCGCAGACACATTGCTGCTTTAGTAAAAACCAATGTGACAACTATCTACTTAAAGCAGCAATGTAACTCGGTTTCAATCGATTTCAATTGAGAATTGTTAGCAACAGAGTTACGTAATCAGCCCCCAGGCTTTGGATTATCCAAACAGTCAATCACCAAAAATATAATAGGTAGGTATTAACTAATAAATAAATAAATAAGAAATAAATAAATATTGTACAACATCACATACATTGCTCCGATTCCAAAGTAAGTAGCTAAAGCACATATGTTATGGAAATCAGAGACAACGGTGGTATCACAAGCACCCAGACGAACCAATATAGAAAAATTCGTTTTCTAAATTAACCCAACTGGGGATCGAACCCGGGACCTCAGAGATGGCGACACCTTGAAAACCGGTGTACAAAGCGGACCGGATTTCGTCGTAGTCCTTTATTTTTAGCCCTAATTCCATACTATTTGTCCTAATTTGTCACAAATCATGGTCACACATGTTTCGACAACATCAAAAACCAAAGCCAGCTGTGATAATTATTATTTTACGTATGCCAAGTAAATTATATATTCTTGGGCCGAACAAAACTTATATTACCAAAACAAGAAGAGCTTTATCCACACAACAACTTTTTAAAACGGGAGGTCACACTTATTTGGTAATACGACCAAATTATGAAGACCTTTTGCACCCTTCTATTTATTTATGATACAAGCTCGATGTAATTTGGTTGCGTAATAAATTATTAACTTTGTAGATCAACCTTTTTTGTGGTGGTGAAAGAGAAAGGTGTATCAATTAGTGGTGTGTTAGAGTGAGATAGAAGATTTTTGAGATAAAGAAAATTATGGGCGGCGGGAATAGTCAAGCCTATTATTGGTTTCAATATACAGGATGTGATTTATGGTTTGCTTTGTAATTACAAGCTTAGAAGTAGAGATATTTATCAAGATTGATAAAATGATTAAACATCATAAAATATTCAAAGTTTACACTTGTGCGTTATGTGTTCTGTCGTTTTACTTTAAAAACCGGTCAAGTGCGAGTCGGATTCGCGCACGAAGGGTTCCGTACCAATCTATAAAACAATAAAAAATAATGTCTGTTATTTGTGAGCCTCCCTTAACTATTACTTTTATTTTAATTTAATAATTTATTTTTAAAGAAAATATATAACTAAATATTCTGTGAATATTTCAAGCGTCTGCCTGTTGTTATCAATATCGAGCAAAAACAAGCAAAAAAAATCACGTTTATGTTATGGGAGCCCCCTTAAATATTTATTTTATTCCGTTTTTTAGTATTGTTGTTATAGCGGCAACAGAAATACATCACCTGCAACTGTCTAACTATCACGGTTCATGAGATAGCCTGGTGACAGACGGACGGACGGACGGACTCCTAAACTTCATCCGATTATGATGTCTGGCCCAAAAATATTCTTATTATTATAAACAAAATGATTTTTAAATTTGAGATTTTATCATTCACAATGCTATTTTTATGCAATACTAAATAATATACTAGAAAAAATTCGACTCGCACCAGATAACATTCTCAGGCGGGAATCAAACCCGTGAACTTTGGAAGGCCGGTCAAATGCTCTTCCAACTGAGCTACCGAGTCAGTTTCATTTAATATGAAAAATATCACCCTTTAGGTAGGTATTTATGAAATCTGGAGAATAACAAATGTGATAATTTGTTCCCAAGTCCACTCACACAGATGCACAGACATAATGTATTTATTTATAGTCATAGTTTATTTTTATAGTGGTGGCCACATAATTAAGGACGCCCGTCGATTTTCATACAAACGAGGTGACTTTGAAGCCTTGGTTCTCCGCCAGGGATTGACCGAGCGGTGATCTGGTGATGGCCATCCGGGGAGTGAATGGAGGAGATCCAGATCGCTATACACACCCAATTAGAGATCAATTGGGTAGCACCCTTAGCACGAACAGCTATCGAAAAAAAAACGCGCGTAAAATCATTCCATAGAGTAATTTTGTATGGGAAATTTGTACATCTACCGCCGAAAAGCGAAATGATATTTTCCATAGAGAATTCTCTATCGAGTACTTTTACGCGCGTTTTTCATGATAGCTCTTCGTGGTAAGGGTACAGATCAGCATTCTAAGAGATATAAGGATCAGAGTTCTCAGTTTCACGATTCCACACATTTTGAAGAGATTATTAATCTGGGCAGCTCTTCTATCTATCTATTATTCCGTAGTTAAAGCAAAAAGAACCACATATTAAATGACCGAAAAGTTTGCTATAGAATACATTTGCTATAGAACGCCGCCTTAACTTATTAAAAAAAAAGGTTAAAACAAATTTATTTACGGTGCGGCAGATTTGAATTTTGAACTTGTGTTCTTATTTTGAAATGGTTTTCGGCGGGTATTTTGTACGTAAGATTAGCAAAAGGTATAGAGTTTCCTCAGTAAAAAGTATTGAACTATCCGAGGAGATTATCTTTATAGAATACTTAAAATATCTACTAATTGTAAAGTATAACAATATTTCCAAGTGCCAAAAAATTTTATTTCACCTATTAAGTTAATTTCAGCACCTGAAAGGATCCTTAAAAATAGAAAAAGGACACATTAAGTTCAGGAAAACTCACATCGATGGTTTTAAAGTCGCAATGACAACCTATAACTTAGAAAAGTATACAGAAACATGTTTTATGTTAAATCTATATTTTATATTTAACTTTAAGTTATAATTAAGTTACATGGAAATTATGTTCCATTACGTACTTAATAAAATTAGTCAATTAGTTCCTATAAACTATGAGACTGTCACTGATAAATCTCATTTAAATATAAGTTTTATATTACACTCGAACCTCTCTAATATTTGTTTAGTCCAAAACGGGTCTCCAATTTCAAAATACGGTAGGGCACCGCGCGTATCACAGCGATTTCTCATTGGCCCCTTTCGAAAAAGGAATTGAGCGCCACTTTTTGTTTATTATTTTTTTAAAACGGCTTTAAGTTTTTTCTCGAAGCAGGTTCTTAGCAAAGAGTATAGCGCTATCTTGGACGATAAGGTATAAAAGGTCAATTTATTACTTGAATTGAGGATAAGATTAAAGTAAAATCTAGTTGTGTTGTGCAACAAGGTAGGTATCTTGATTTTATTGTTTGGGAGAGCTTTTTGCTACTATTATTTTATCGTTCGATCGTTGTAGCAATCGATCATTAAGCTTTTTTTTAAATAAATTGATAAATAACCACTTTTGAATATCGAAGAATCCACAATACGAACCAAAAATCTGTCAATACAAAAAAATATTTTATGGTTCAAAAGTCTTCTTATTTTTGATGTAGCAATCCACTTCTCTTCACGTCAGGGTGATGTTCCCCAACGAGGAATACTTCTGCCAGGATCGAAAGTCATCTACCGTACCGTACATCTTTTTCGAATGGGCGCACTTCTCCGAATTGCAATGTTTATTTTTTGAATTTCGAACGCATTTCCTCGAATCTGTGTTTACGGCATCGTGCGCCTCACGCGTCGAAGTAAAAGTGCGGTGTATTCGTAGAACGAGTGAAGTAAGTTGTATTTTCGGCGAAACGGTTGTCGAATTCCAAGAATATGTCAGATTTTTTGTCGATTTGTGTGATCATGTGCTATTTTGTGAAGGTACTCTATATTTATTTGAATGTTCCATTACATTTTAATTAAAGGAGAAAATCCAAAATATATGATACAAAAACCCATACATCGATTCGAAAAAACTTTCACGAAAAACCGCGATTTGTAATCGGAACTCATTTATATTTCTAGTATATTATTTAGTATCATTTATATTTTTTTTTTTTTCGAATTTTGTGCTTTAGGGGTTAAATTTTTCACAATAACACAACCAGAGCCCTATTTAATAATCGTAACAATTTGTCATCTGTAATGACAATTTTATATCCATTGCGTTTTTGAAAATAGAACGAACTACTCATAGCTACACTGGAAGGTAAACCAAATTGTTATGACAATTAACAAATTGTCACATTAAAAAATCAATATCTACCACTGAACTATTTAACACTTGACACTGGCAAAAATTACTTCCAAGAGGAAAGTAGATTGCCATAACAAAAAAAAAGAAGAAGAGAAGAACAGGGCCCATTATACATTAGAAAAAAAAATCAGCTGTTTCATACAAAAATTAAAATCGAAAATATCAAAATGTATGAAACATCTGATTTTTTTTCGCGATTTCAGAGTTGGTCCCATAGTAAAAGTTGTTCAGTTTGATGGTCCCTATATACCATATTCGGCATTAGGGGTATTTTTGTAACACCTTGTATAAACAAAATATTATATTTAGGTATTATATTTTACAAAATATTTTGAAGTAGCGAACAATATTAAGCTCCAGTTACCACCCTCCTAATTGTTTTCACCCCCAAAAACAATTACCCGGTATTTCAATGAACAATAAACAAATCTTATAATACCATAATCGGTTTATGGGGTTGTTTACATGGGGTGATTTATCCAATCTCCCCCGAAGGGAAGTTGAGGAAAATGGACCTGCGAGATTAGGTGTTTACACCGCAGATGAGTTATGAATCACGGTGCATGGGGAAATAAAACAATAGGGGATTTTTTAAATTTTGGATTTAAATTCTTTGTGAAATAAAGCAAACTTATTTGTTTGGGGTTTATTAATACATATCGTGATTGTCAAATTGAGATTTTTTGCATTTACAATGCTTATTTATTTTAAGATAAATAATATATTGGAAAAAATTGGTTAGGGCATTGAGCCGGAATCCCAAGGGTGCGGGTTCGAGTCCCGTCTGAGGTGCTACGGGTGAGTCGATTTTTCTAGTATATTTTTCAAATTTATTATTTACTTCAATATAAAAATAGCATTGTGAATGCGAAAAATCTAAATTAATTAGTTATATAGCTGTTTCATCTTTATCGATTTTCAAAACATCTGGAAAGATTTTTCTTGCGAATGTAGGGGTATTTCCTCACATTGATGAAATTGCGCTGGAATCCCAAGGGTGCGGGTTCGAGTCCCGTCTAAGGTGCTACGGGTGAGTCGATTTTTTCTAGTATTTTTTCTAATATATTATTTAACATGTGATGTTAAAAATGTAAAGTTTGTAATTTAAAAATGTTCGTTAATGTTGATTTGATCAATTTGATAAATCTACAGATTAAAAACAATCACTACATGTTTTTAGTTTAGTCTTTTGGGTTAATAGCTCCATAGATTATAGAAGCAGACCAAAGACAAACAACATGGCGCTCGTTCCATAGCTCTCTAGTGATGCGATGTGTCGAATAACTTTTTCACGAGAAAATAAAACAAGTCTTTTTTTTAATGAATGCCTTTCCGTCTATACGAGACCGATGTTACGTTACCAATCGCATGAAGAGTTAAAGTCCGACCGTAGTTGTAAAAAAATTAGAACAATAATTACTTCTTAAATTTTGAGTTAAAGCATTCACAATGCTATTTTAAACAATACTAAATAATATACTAGAAAAAATAGGACTCGCTCAGATCATGTTCTCGGACGGGAATCGAACCCGCGACCTTTGGATATCCGGTCCAATGCTCCGACCGCTGAGCTACCGAGTCACTAGTAGCATCGTCAAATTTCTTCTAGTGTATCCCACTCTTACGCAAGCCAGCGTTATTTCACCAATGTAAGGGATTACCTCGACATTCAATTGAAATATCTTTTCAGATATTTTTACAATTGATTAATTGAAACAGCAATATAATTCTTAATTTTTTTAGTTTAAGTAGTCACAATGCTAATTTATACATTAAATTACTTACTTGTAGAGATGGGCTGACAATGACTTTCGCCGACTAGGCGACTGGCTGACTAGTCGAAAGCAAAATGGCCGACTAGTCAACTTAGCAGCCAAGCAAAGTAATCCTATAAAGAAAAATTATAAGTAATTGTCTACTAATAACGTTCTTATAAATGTATTGTTGTAGACTTTTTTACTTATAATAGCATTCGACAAGCTTTAACATACTCAAGAGCATTCATTTTTGTATCTTAGTCTTATAGTTTGCTACAAGACTAACGCACAGAACGGTTACAGGATACTTTTACTTATAGTAACCTTTCACAAGCGTACATACTCTCAAGAGCATTTGTTTTTATTTCACAGTCTTCTAGTTAGCTACAAGAATATCTTGTAAAACACTTACAGGTATAAGTATCCTATAATTGTTTACAGAAAGATTAAGTAGTCCTGACTGATATTTGATCCTATCGTAGTATTTTATAAGAGAACAAGATATTATAATACACTAAGCTACGCTAATTATAAGATTGCATCGTTATTAGTCTTGTTCAAGATTCTTTTAAGTGTAATTGTACTTAATTAGGGCGATATTAGGTGAAATAACCGTATAAGCTACTAGATAAATCACTTTACTAGTAAACATCTGCCATTTTGTTCTGATACAATTGTTCACCTATTTGTCCAGGTGATGTAAATGAGGGTTCCGCGGTGGATTTTTTTTTCACCCTTAGCCCATCATTTGGATAGCGAAGAAGTTGAAGATTTTTTAGAAGAATACGATTTCAATTTCGAGGAAACCACTGAATATGAATAAAATCGTGAATTACAACAATTGAACAATGCGCTCGTATTATGTAGGTAGTTACTAAATAAAAATATGGTTATATGTACTTTGTTGATACGGATAGTGAAAGATGTTATTTTATTTTTAATAGCAATAGTAACATTCATCTTCCGGGTAATGATTGTACACTAGCATATATTGACAGCCTTGACACCACAATTGTTTTATATTAAGAAGTTTTTTAATATTGATTATGTTAACAATAAAGTGACAGTACAATCTTGAATCAGTGAATCGTCCACAACCATAGCACTTTTCAGATAGAATAAAATGTGTCATTGTCCACGGCCATTTATATTCGTTGAGTTTTATAAAGTTATCTTTACTTAAAAAACAGTCAACGTCTAAAAATACCACCATCGCGAAAGGAACTGAAAAACAAAAAATTTTTTTTAAAGTGTGATAGAGTAACCCTTAAACTTTGTCATGCATTCATGACGAGAGTTAGCTGAAATCTCGTGATTTATACGTCTCGTAATTGAATTCTAGCAAATTTAATTTATAGATTAGTAAGCAGATTTCGCGAGGAACCCTAATATGTTATAATATGGAGGCAAGTTATCTGGATTGAAAATGCTATAAGTACAAATTTACCTATAATTGTTCTATAACATACTCAATGCAGAGAATTTTAAAACATGGCGAATGTTCGTAATTATTTTCGAAATATTATTTTAATAATAAATATGCTATGTGCTATTTTTTAAAGGGCGTTGTGAAATTAACAAAATTTTGAGAGATATTTACAATAAATATGACTTCCCCGGCAAGTTCACACACTATAAATACAATATTTTACAATACTTACATGTCCTATGATAATACAAATTATAATAGTATAATAGTGTAAATACATATTTACTTACGTTATTTTCTTGTGTTTAACACAATCCAACCGGCCGAAACTCAAATAGATGTTCAGAAGAAAACGTACTTATAACTAATAACTAAGTACATTAGTAGTGCATTATAAACAAGATTGCTCTAGTAATGTTCTTAAGTCACTAACTAATAAGAGTATTTTTGTTTAAAAATGTGTAGTCTCAGAACATTATAGAAGCAATTGCGCTTCCATAAGTGTATTATAATGCTTAGTGACATTCTGCGAGTTGATTATAAGATCGTTATTAGAAACTAATGCTCCTATAACTGCGCCCAAATCCAGCATTGTAACAAACTTCAAGTATCTTATAAGTAAAAAAGAAAGTAGCCTTAAAGAACACTTCAAGTATTGATTTTGCTTGTTGGGAGACTATTGATTTCGGTAGAGATCGGTATGATGAGATGACCATCACTAAACAAAGTCAAAGCTAAAATAATAATAAAAAACTACATCTGCCCGTGACGTTTGTAAAAATTACCACAATTAAACTTTAAAACGAAAAAGTCGTTTCGGATTCCGAAAAGACAATGCCCCATTAGGGCAGTAGATAAGATCTAGACGATCCAATTGTAGTTCCTTTTTTGAATTTTAGAGGGGCTTTTGTTTTTTTTTCGGAACGAGCCGTGGTGTCGATTTTTGCGGCTCACTATTTAGAATTCGGAATGTTTAAGAGGCTGACATGAGCTAACTAGCGCCGCCAGTAGTTTTTTATTTATTTATTCTAAATAAGCCCAATTTCCTTAAAAAGGAATCAGTCAAGGTTTTGTTAGTAACGTCTAATATTTATTGAATAACTGTACAAAGTTTGAAAAGGCATTCAAACAGTTTAAAACGCGATTTTGTTAAAAGTGGCCACTGTTGGTTCCAACCCGTTTTTAAACTATTGCACGCATTTTGTAATGTTGTAACGTTATTCAATAAACATTAGACGTCATTCACAAGACCTTGACTAATTCCTTTTTTAAGAAATTGGGCTAATTAAGAATAAATAAAATAAAATCGACTGGCGGCGCTAGTTGGCTCTTGTCAAACCCTTAATACGTTTACTATTCGTCAAATAAAATCTTAATTAAAATTTGTTTTCAATTTTTTCATAATATAATTATGCACTTATTTATCGTTATGTTATTTTATTATATATCATGTTTTAACAGAATGAGAGCTGATAAAATATACCTGTATTTAAATTTAACGAGATAATTAAGACAAATCAATTATCAATTGAGAAACTAACTTCTTGCTTCGAAACTTACGGCCTTACCACAAAAGATTTTAAAACACTGTTTAATTTAGACACTGTTTAAATGTGATGCTGTCTCTTACAAACAATATTGTCAAAAAAGTGACAGGCATCACATTTAAACAGTGTCTAAGTTAAACACTAAGGTATGGCCGCTTGGTTATAAAATTTTCTCGTAGCAGAATGTCTACGATTTCCATGCATCATTAAAAAAAGTTGTAATTTGAAATTCGAACGAGATATTGTCGCGAATCCGGACCCCACACATCGTGATTGGCGAGATGGCACGTTTGACGCTCGGTGGCTTCACATTGAATAAATTGTGTTAAAAAGTTTTTAATGCTAACAGCCATGCAACCTTTTTTATAAAGAAAAAAGGTTGCATGGCTGAAAATAATAATCCATCGCAAACATAATGGGGGCATTAGTGATGCGATCTTGGCTTGTCGTAAGTATTGTATTATCCCATTTACTATTTAGTTTTATTTTAATGCGATAATTAAACAATGTAGGTTACAACACTGAAGTGGCTAACTTCAGAGCGCATGCGGTACAATACGACGTATTTTAATCTGAAGAATTTTCTCTTCACCATAGATTCTCGAGTGAAGTTGCAGCGGATTATTGTCTATTGTCAATTTAATCGCATTGTATTTGTATAATATGAATTTGTTTTGTTGTTTTTTGTTTTAGGTTTATTCGTAATGGTTCTTAATCAATTACTTTTATTGTTAAATTATTTTGTTATTGCCGTTGCTGAGTACACAATAGCTAAAAACATAATTATTTGTAAAACACCAACAACCTCGCTGGAATAGATTAATAACATCATAAACAACAACGTTTGTTCTACGACTTTTCCGAAATAAAAGACAAAAAACCGGCCAAGTGCGAGTCGGACTCACGCACGAAGGGTTCCGTAAATATCACGTTTGTTGTAAGGGAGCCCCCTTAAATATTTATTTTATTCCGTTTTTTAGTATTTTTTGATATAGCGGCAACAGAAATACATCATTTGTGAAAATTTCAACTGTCTAACTATCACGGTTCTTGAAATACAGCCTGGTGTCAGACAGACAGACAGACGGACAGTGGAGGCTTAGTAATAGGGTTCCCGTTTTACCCTTTGGGTACGGAACCCTAAAAAACGACTTTCCATTCAAATTTCCGAACAGCTGATCAACTTTTGTATGGAAAATCGATAATTTTCATGTATTTTTCGGGAAGTCGTAGACGTCGCTGTTCATACTCCTGAAGCTTGTTGGTGTTTATAAATAAGTACTATCGGGTTTAAGGGGCGTAGCTACAGATATCAACGTCTTTACATATATTATTTAGACTTTATTTTATATAATCATAAACCCGTAATTTAATCACTCTAGACATATTTTTCTTCTATCTGTCAGGACGAGCTTTCAAAGATGATTATAAATAAAACATTCTTTATTTAATTAAGTACTTGCCAAATGGCCAAGAAGTTTGTAAGCGATGCAGTCAAGCATCACAGTACCTACCTGAAAATTGTGACAAGTAAAGGGAAACAGACTCGCACCAGATCATGTTCTCGGACGGGAATCGAACCGTAAGAGTTGATATACTAGAAGAAATTCGACGTTCTCACCAGTGACTCGGTAGCTCAGCGGTCAGAGCATTGGGCCGGATATCCAAAGGTCGCGGGTTCGATTCCCGTCCGAGAACATGATCTGGTGCGAGTCCTATTTCTTCTAGTATATTATTTAGTATTATATAAAAATAGCATTGTGAATGCTTAAATCTCAAAATTTCAAATAAAGGGAAACAGACTTATACAAATGAGTAATTAACGTGTTTCATTTCTTATCGTTGAAGTTCAATACACATAAATTAATATGGTTAATCCTTTACTTTAATGCAAAAACACGTTTGTAGATAATCCTCTCTGATCTCTATCTCGTAACACACACAAATTAATTAGTGCCCCGCGCGCCGCGCCATTTTGTTGAAATGTCACGCTGACATTAGTTTTCGCGCGCTCCGCAACCATAGATAAAGGGTTTAAGTTCCCAAATCTTTTTTATTGCCAACCTACATGTGGTATCAATGGTATCATAAAGTTAATTCTTTCATTTCTATTCGTGTCACAGACATACTGTTTTAGAAGCGGAAGTACACACTTTTTTCGTATAATCGGCGTTTAATGCTACTTTATAGCATCCGGTTGAAGTTTCGGTTCAGTAGGGTTTAAAAATAAGTGTATTATGCAAGAATTCTGTTCGGAAATAAATAGGATAGGACAGATAACGTATCGTTTTTAGTTTGTAAAATAAACTATTATTCGTAAATAAAGAGTTTTTAAACGCTGAATATTTTGTTTGTCATTATTGCTTTTGTATGTTGAATAGTTGAGTTGTACTTTTAAAGGTTCATAAGTTTTAGAATTGATGGTGTATTATGTTATTTTAAATGTATTATAAGCATTATGATCTTGTCAGTTGCGTCCATGGTATGTGTTAAATAATTTAAAATATTGTTTCCTACCTGTTTTCATAGTTTTCTGGTCAATGAACTGACGGTTGGTACCTTTTTTTGTGATTTCGATAATTTTGACATGAGAAAAATATGTTTCAGTGTAAAGGTGTTAGTAGGGTTTCATTATACTTTGAGGTCGAATGCCACAAGAGCGAAAGACAAATTCTAGAACACTTGATCGAGAACATGACGAATCGAGATTATGTTCGTTAGATTTCATTTTATTCACAACGGATTAGCGCTTGGCCTTCACCTCACCTGATGTTAAGTGACGATAAGGAGACACCTCTAAATTCTAATCACTCTGCTTTGGAGGTTGTAAATGCCCTACCAAAAAAAAACCAGTGATATTAATCAACTTACAATTACATGTCTACAAACCCAGGGTATGAATAGAATCGGCCCTTTCGGCAAACGCAAAGGTGTTGTAGAAAAAAAAACGTCAAAAGCACGCAAATCTACTTTATCTCTGTCTTTTTCGCTCTGCAAGTTTTTGAGAGAGAAGAGAGTCACCCTTTTTCTAGGGTTGGCACTCTCTGTCGAGCATTTTATCTATTCGGGTAGTAGGTTTTTTACTGTTTGCTTTTCTTAAGAAATCATTATTAATTTTCAATAATTCACGTAACTGAACCCCTCCGCCACAGTTTAAGCCAAAACGTCTTTTATAGCGGTGTTTGTTTTTATGTATACCCAAAATTGTATTAATTTAAACAATAAATGATAATAATAAAAAAAATAGTAATTAACATTTCATGTGTGTAATCAAAAAATATTTTCCGGCCACTTTCCGCAATATAATATTACAGACATTTAAACATATACATATTTCAGATTCGTGTTGCTAAAGTACAAAAAGTTGTCGTTCGGAAAGGAGCCATGGCGCCGAATCGCAGATGTAAACCTAATAGTCTTTTAAGCAGATTAATTATTTACAATAACTTTGTAAATACTTATCGTATCGAAGTGAAATAAAAACAGTTGGTTTTGGAATTACGGCTTCTATAATGGTATAGTTTTTTCTTACGTCCATTACTTACAGCTCAAATTTAGTCGTATAAGTAAATCTTTTAATGTTTTCCGTCCTACCAACCCTATAATTCCGCAAAGTCAGACCGTTCAGAAAGCGGTGTCGCAAAGCGGCAAACACGCCACGGGCGTTCGTATTTTGAAAATATTTTGACATTTATTGGCGGGCTTTGTGACGTGTTGGCGTCCTCCAACACTTTTTTTTTCTGCAAAGGTAATATTACAAGGCTTGAGCGTTGAAGCGTTGTAATGCAAACTTTTTGTGTGAGCGGCTTTAAAAAGATGCGTTTAGAGTATTTTTTTATTGTTAGGGTGTGTTTTGACCTCCTTGGTGTTTGAGGTGTGGGGGGTCTGTGTTTTGTGAAATAGTTTCAAATATTTAATTTTATGAAATAGTGTATGGTGCTCATATTTAATGATTTTTTGTTAATCTTGGATGGTATTCAGGCATCGACCATCTAAGTTCTAAGCATACGCACAGATGGTGAAGAGTTCCTCTTTCCAATCTTACCGAATCTCAACTATGAGTAAACATTATTAATGAAGTATTATGGAAGCTTGATATTTATTTAATTTAGACTCGATCAATCAACATTCGTAAATTAGAAAAATGTATAATAGGAAAATTTGAAAATGTTTGCGTCATGGCTAAGTTAAGGACTGTTTCCCCAAACAAGAACTAATTTTGTGTAATCGACGACCACCGTGGTCGAGTGGTTTGCACGCCGGTTTTCAAGTCGCCATCTCTGAGGTCCCGGGTTCGATCCCCGGTTGGGTCAATTTAGAAAACGAACTTTTCTATATTGGCTCGGGTCTGGGTGTTAGTAGTTCCACCGTTGTCTCTGATTTCCATAACACAAGTGCTTTAGCTACTTACTTTGGAATCGGAGCAATGTTTGTGATGTTGTCTAATATAAAAAAAAGGTTTAATTGAACGCACCAACAATATTATGTATGTAAAGTATTTGAAGCACAATTACATAAGTTGAAAAATGAATAGATGTTGCATAAAAAAGTTTTTATGCAATGAAAACCGCCAATGACTGCTATTCATTTCAAGTTGCCTGATATGTTGTAAACATCTGTTTACATAAACAAGCGTGTGCTTAGAAAGCACAAATAAAGGAGAACACGGCCTATCACCTGGTACATTTTGTTTATATTGTAACACGTGTGCAAACATTCGAATAAAACTACAGACAATAAGTAGTACGAACGCACCTCTACAGGAAACACTGACCGCTAAGAAAAAGTCAACAAAGAGTCGGACTTTCTTTGAAAAAAAAAAGCTCGCGCGCGAATATCTGTTTTCCCGCGCGCGGTCTGTCAGTTTGTCAACACAGAGTAGAGTTTCGTAACGCAACCGTTTAGTCGATGGTAAATACAACTTTGTTCTTCAAACAAAAACATTAAACTTGGACAATAATGTACAAACATCAGCTGTCAACCACAAACTGACCAGTCTAATGACTGTAATACAATACCAACAATTTTGCATTGTTCAAAACAATAGCAATGTCCAATATTTCTTGAACTTTTCTTTCCCCGTCTGAACTCAATTCGCCAGTCCATTTTATGTTGGTTGCTGCTCACTTTAATTTGATCTTTATTTTTTTACAAAGCTGGGTTGTATAAATATAAAAGTTTTACCTTCCGATGTCAAATTTAAACTGAACCCTGAATAGAAACAAGGGTGTATTGAAAAGATTTCAACTTAAAATGGGTGTCACTGTGGAAATTTGTTTGAAAAATGGCGCGTGCTACAAGAGACAGACAAAGTTCAGTACTCCATTTGATTTTCATTGGGATACCTCTTATTACTTTGCCTTAAGGTTGGATTTTGTTTGAAAATGTTGTGAGTGTGTCCGAAAAGTGGTTGGTAGTTAAACAATTCAGGTAAAATGTAAATTGTACGGGCTTTGAATGATTGTTTTGGTAGTGATCCGCATCGACTACCGGTCTTGCGAGACGGTACTTCAGATTTTAGGGTGTGTCATACAAAACTTAAACCACTCTTATAAAAAACAATGTATCTCTTTTTAATATTTTTATTATTTTATAACATATTTGCTCGTAAAGGGTCTCTTATTACACCAATTTCAATATCGTATTGTATCTCATTACGTACTTGTGCGTTATGGTAATGTAAAACGCACGGATTATGAAGATGCTCTGTCTAAAACATACGGTACTTTTTAAATCTTAGCAAAGAGTTTTTATGTCAGAAAAGAGGCTGACCTCTTCTCATTTTATGAATAAAATTAACTTTGGGGTATAAAATATAATAAATAAACATTTAATTCTTTAATTTTATTAATTTTGACAATAAATTACAACCATTTATCTGTAACAAAAACACAAAAATATTAATTTACTTTATTAGTTATACTGGCTGTTTTTTATGCCTTTGCCTTAAAAAAAAGCGCTGATGCGCGCGCACCGCTAATTTGTGAACAAGTAAAAATTATTCCGCACGCTTTTTCTTTTCGCTGTATTGTTTTTATTTGAAAATGTCGTCAAGTACTGATGAATTTAATAATTCGACACCGCCAGAAGTCTCAGAGGCAGCGAAAAAGGCTACTCTAAGCCTCTTGCCCGAAAATATATAAGTCAAGCTCATTATGGCGCTACTCAATTCAATGCTAAAAAGCAATGTGAAAACAAAACATGGTATTGATATCAAGTCATACTCCAACTTGCTGGCATTTCTAAAAAGACGCTCAAGTGGCCATGTGGCAATGCCAACTGGCAACGTAATAATCAATTTTACAAATTGTTCAAATTTTTATAACTGCTTTAACAAGTCACAAAAAATTTATTCGTTTAAGAAACTCCGAGTTTTATTGATTTCCTCGCAAATATGTTATAAAACGTTTTGATAATTACCGCACTTATATCATAATACTATGACAACATACATTGCTCCGATTCCAAAGTAAGTAGCTAAAGTCTATAACACAAGTATGTGTTATGGAAATCACAGACAACGGTGGTATCACAAACACCCAGACCTGAGCCAATATGGAAAAGTTCATTTTCTAAATTGATCCAACCGGGGATCGAACCCGGGACCTCAGAGATGGCGACACCTTGAAAACCGGTGTACAAAGCCACTCGACCACGGAGGTCGTCAAAGTGTTCCTTTTTGATGTACATATATTTAACTAATTTATATAAACTTGTTATTGTAAACTAGCGACCGCCCGCGACTACGTCTGCGTGGAATGTTTTTGCTATCCCTCGGGAACAGTTATTTTTCGGGATGAAAGGTACCCTTTGTCCTTCTCTGAATCCCTGACAACGTGTATGCAAAATTTCATGATGATCGGTTCAGTAGTTAAGTGACGTGAAGGCGTAACATACAAACAAACATACTTTCGCATTTATAATATTAGTAAGGATATCGTGAACACTTTAGTTCATCAACGCCCGAGCGGACGCATGCGGCCGGATAACAAATATCTATTGTGTCTCATTTTCCGGGCGTTCAAGGGTTAAGGTCAATAATATTTGAAATTTTGAGATTTAAGCATTCACAATGCTATTTTTATATAATACTAAATAATATACTAGAAAAAATAGGACTCGCACCAGATCATGTTCTCGGACGGGAATCGAACCCGCGACCTTTGGATAACCGGTCCAATGCTCTGACCGCTGAGCTACCGAGTCACTAGTGGGAACGTCGAATTTCTTCTAGTATATCAACTCTTACGCTGCAAGCCAGCGCCATCTCACCAATGTAGAAGGAATTCAATAATATGTTTTTTACACTACCTGCTCGTCAATGGCATATTATGTGTCATGTAAACCTTTCCTAAAGTAAGTCATTTTTCCCATGGGAATAATGTGATTTGAATTTGGAATGCAACTCATGTAGTCGTGCTTGATTGAGGTTGGTTTCAAAAATGTTTAGGTGCAATGAGATTTTATTCTGAGCTTTTGATACCTTATTTATGGTAACTTTATTTAAATTACAATAATTTTTCATGTCCAGGTTATAAGAAGATTTCTAAGTCATCTTATAAAAATGAGATGTATGGTTAAATAAAAAAAAAACACTAATAGGTTAGCCGATGTTGAAAAGACAATTTGTAAATATAAATATGGACAATTTAAACAAACATAAAACGGCGACAGTTGTCGACTGTAGTGATTTCTTAAACAATTATTTTGATTTGAAAATGTGGTGAAAAAAGGACTTTAAATCGAGCGGAATAAGAGTTGTTGTTGTATTAAATCGTGTACTTGAACGGAAAATCTGGATCGGTGTGGAAACAGTGATGTTCTTACACTGGAAATGCCTTTGATTGATTCACTAAGTACATACCTACTCGAAATGGAATAAATACCTGTGGAGTGTGGAACTGAGGAACTAATGGTGCCACAAGCGACTGTCCTAAAATCGTTTGATTGGTTGTTTAAAATGTCAAATGTACTTTCCGACGTATTTTTAACCAAACAAAGCAAAAATGTTTGCATTTGATTGACCTCCCATTAAATAAATAAATAAAAATATTTGACAACATCACATACATTGCTCCGATTCCAAAGTAAGTAGGTAAAGCACTTGTGTTATGGAAATCAGAGACAACGGTGGTATCACAAACACCCAGACCTGAGCCAATATAGAAAAGTTCGTTTTCTAAATTGACCCAACCGGGGATCGAACCCGGGACCTCAGAGATAGCGACACCTTGAAAACCGGTGTAGAAAGCCACTCGACCACGGAGGTCGTCTCCGTGGTCTTTCTATTCGTTTAAATGCTAACGCTAACTTAAAGTTTAAAAACAAGCAATAGAATATAAAATTATGTGTCGTAAGCTTGTCAAATCTGTAAAATACATAATGTCTGTGATTTACATAAGCTAGCGACATGTGATTGTCTAATGCTTGTAATTTAAATAAGCTTACGACACGTGATTACATGTAATTTCACTGTCTGTTTATTTGTTAGGCTTTAGGTAAGAGGGACTGATATGAGTATGACAGTATTATTTATTCAACTATGAGCAATTCCAGAAGCATACATATCTATTTGTTTGAGTCCAATTAAATCTATTAAGCAATCACATTTAAAAGTAACAACAATTATTAGGAATATAACCTTGGTTTTTAAAGCCCTTGCTGAACTAACTAAGACTTTTAACATCAAAATATCACTGACTAATCAAGAGAAAAATCAACGCAAAAAATAATTGTTTAATTAATTATTTATAGTACATTCTAATCAAAGCCTATCTAATCACAAAACAAGAGTAAAAGAAAAGCAAAATTTAAGTTTTTCTCTACATCCTAACACCACTTTGAAATAGAGAAAAAAGTTTGAATGCGCAGAAAGGTTGACTTCAAATTGCTCTCCCGATGCCGCTTCAATTGAGCATCCCATGCGTTACCTCCTTTCAGACGTCAGTCGACACAAAAAGAACCCACACGCACCCACCGTACATTCACAAATTACGCGCGCAATTTACATAGAAAAAGTGACAACGAGAGACGCAAAACATTTGTTAGGTCCATTGTATTGTAAAGTATTATATCCCTTAGCTCTTTCCACCTTATTTATATTTATAAACTTTCTTATTTGGTGCGTACTAACAAGATGTTTACGCGCCGGCCGGTGTCAAAGCCGCCGAAACTCAATGGGCGGTGTTATAAAGTGTTTTTTTTTAAATTTGCCATTTCTGTAGCATAGACAATTTGTTTTTTTTTTCTTAGGCTGAGGTGTTTTGACATGCAGCTATGCGGTAGGTAAGTCGTCCGTTGTGTGATGTAATCTGATTTTTATCATTGGATTTTGTCGTTGAGTACGCATTTGTGTTGTGATTAAATGCAGCCTGAAATTGCCTCGGGCCCTTTTATTGGATGAGGATTTAAGCTGTTATGCGTTTTCAAGTGATAACAAATGTTGCATAAGCGTATTAGGTATGTACTCACGACAGCACGTCAGTTTGTACAGTTAAACTGCGAAAACAGCTTTTATTACGTAGGGAATAAAGGCGGTCTCAAGGTCAACATGACTGTATAGTCTGAGGTGCCGTCATGTGTTGATTGATTGACAACTCTGGGATGTCGCGATAGCAAAGTAGGTACATTTTAAAGGTAAGTATTTGAAAGCTTTGAATACCTTTGCAATTAAATTAACGGTTAAATTATTATTTTTAATACCTCTAACAAATAAGTAAGCTACAATGCATTTAAAATTAGTTTCTTATTCGACTGTCTGTAGATGTAAATTATAAACGTAATGAAAAAAAAACATTTACCTTTTCAGTTAAGGGGCTGACATGAGCCAACTAGCGTTGCCAGTCGATTTTATTTTATTTATTCTAAATAAGCCCAATTTCTTAAAACAGGAATCAGTCAAGGTCTTGTAAATGACGTCTTATGTTTATTGAATAACGTTACAACATTACAGAATGCGTGCAATAGTTTAAAAACGGGTTTGAACCAACAGTGGCCACTTTTAACAAAATCGCGTATTAAACTGTTTGAATGCCTTTTCAAACTGTGTAAATTTATTCAATAAATATTAGACGTTATTAACAAAACCATAACTAATTCCTTTTTGAAGAAATTGGGCTTATTTAGTATAAATAAAATAAAATCGACTGGCGGCGCTAGTTGACTCATGTCAGCCCCTTTAAAGACATAATCTATAATATAAAAATATGTGGAAAACTCTAGTAACAACGCAATTGTTAATGAATATTAATTACATCTAGTAATTACCTAACCATCATAACATGTTTTCGTGTTACAGTCCTAAAACTTTGCCACACGGATTGAAAGTACCTTAAATATTGGAAGTAGGAGATTTTACTGAAAGAAGACTTTTCGATTTTTAAAATGATTGGAACTGCATTCAAAGATTTTTGAAAAATCGCTTGTCTTATGAAAAAAAAACAATATTTTATTATAACAATACCGATCAAAAGATCAAAAGAGTTATTAGGATTATTTTTTCTTGAATAACACACCATCTTAAACAGAAGAAAAACAATGAAATGAAACTTTTATAATTATTACGAATCGTATGGTATCAAATGCGATATAAAAAAATGATAAAAATATTTTTAAAATAAAAAGAAGTCTTCTTTTAGCGAAATTTCCTGTCTTCAATATTTAAGGTAATTTCCCTCCGTGTGATAAAGTTTTGGGACAACCTGTATATTCATAGGTTAATATCATTTCAAGTTTATAACGACAAGGAGGTCTACCCACTTATCGTTACCTTAATGTGAATCCACATCGAATAGCCACCGATAAACAACACTTATCAAATAAATATCAGTAAAACCGTTGACAAAACCAATAATAGAAAGAAAACCGATTTGGCGGGCGTCACACATGTTCGCAACAACGCTACCATAGACAACTTTTATCTTTTTATATTTTCCCTCCATTTTCCGAACTCAGGCAAAGGCGTTATTGGATTCGGGTGGCTGACTAAGATCTGGAACTTTTAAATTGGATTTCTTTTGCCAATATTGGTAAGAAGTTTGGGTTAGAACGGAAAGAGAAGACTTCTGATTGGTAATGTTAGAAATTGATATTTTTAAATGGTCATATAATAGGAATTGTACTGTTTAAGAGGTTTATTATCAGCGTTAGTTCTTGTCTTTAGAATGGACTAAGTTTAGAGATTGTGTTTCGGAATCAAAGTATGAAAATCAATGAAAATTCTAATTAATTTTAATGAAGCTTAATTCAAGGAGATAAAGTACCTTATAAATATGATAATAACCTAGGTCTATTTGGTTGTAAAATTTATTTTAATATACTTAAGTCCTTTGCGTTTAGCGCATTTGCACACAGTCGGATTACCGTGTTTTATAAAATACTGATTTGCTGATTACATTCATCTATATATAAAATTGAATCCGTATTTCTCTTGGTCACGGCATCACGCGTGAACGGCTGGACCGATTTCGCTAATTCTTTTTTTGTTGTATTTGTTATTGTCAGAAGGTTCTTATGAAAGAAAAAATTAGAAAATTTAAGAATACTTAACCACCATATTAAATTATTTCTAATCTAACCTTAGCGCTTTTGACAATTTAAACTTTTTTAATTTAACCTTATGGCGTTTGACATGACATTGACAGAATGCGTGCTGCAAATATCGTCAAAGAGGATGTAAAACAGTAGTTTCTTAATTATTTATTTTTATTAATTATACCAATTCGAAATCAAATTCATAGTTAAGACAGGACAACGTCTGTCGGGTTCGCTAGTATTATTATAATTATATTTTTGTTTATTAACAGAAAAGAGAAGGGTACATGATGTAAATTCCGATATACTTTATTCTAATAAGAAAAGAGAGAAGCTACGATATTCTAAAAAAACTCAAAAAGATCGTACAAGTACATAGTTCTATCTACTATAATTTTTGGTTGATTCGTTTCTGCCTTTCTTCAAGAGCCGTGTCAGGAATCAGGATAAATAAATGTTGGTAATATAAAAATAATATTATTATATTATATTGCCTACCTAATGATTTGCTAGTCTTCTCTTTTAAAATATTTTTTCTATCTTACAAAGCGCTACCGCTTCTTTAGATTTAGTTTAGATAACACGTTATTAAATTTCAAGAAACAACATAAAGAAAATTCCATCCACAATCTAACCTGGCCTTAATATTATTGTAATAAAATCAGTTAAAAATAGTTCATTTAAATGCAAACTTAATGACAGCACAGAAATCAATGAAAAGTTAAATTAACGGCCGGCAGAGTAGTTAAAATCGGGAGAGCATTTCACACGCCGGAGATATATGGTAAGCTAACAGTTTATGCGCGCCCTAAGTGGATAGTCTATTAGATGGAGGTTTAAAGAGCTGTCGTTAAACTATGGATTAGGTAGGGTTGTCAACAAGAGTAGATGGCAAAAATATACTGCTCAAAAGAAAATTAGGACCACTCTATGATTTTCCATACAAAAGAGAGAGAGAGAGAGATTCATATACATTAAGTTCTGAAAGGTATTTTTCTGATAAATTCAAACTGATTTTATTTGAATTTGATATTGTTCGAAAGCTCCAATAGTCAACTTGCCGACTTTGCTGTCGAATTGACTGAATAATATATCCTATTCGCTGTGTGACAGTTACACACTTGACTTTGGTCTCTATAACAAATAACTATTTTTAAATTGGCTAGAGTAAAAGTTATTTATAGATTAATGGCAACCCTAAAAGTTGGACGTAAAAATATAACTTTCCCGCCAATATTTATGACTCAGATCGGTCAGATTACTGGCCAGTTTTAGGGCATAATCTGTTTAATTTATTGTTACCCACCTTGCTTTTTTAATTGGTCCCAATAAAATCTAGGACTGTGTGATTAAGTTGTTTATTATAGTTCTATATTTCTCAACTTTTCTAACAGACCGATAAGATATTTCAATTCTAATTTTTATAAAAAAAAAAAATACTTATTACACGGTTAAGACAATAATGAACACCGCACAGTCCTATAAAAATATTGTTGGGTAGTTGCTGAGTAGTTTTTTTTACTCAAAATGAGTTAGTTCTGCTTGAAATATAAATTAAAAAAAGATGGGTTATTTTGAAAAAAAAAACCTTTTTTTATCTTTAAATGGTGATATGGTTGGATTCGTATATTTTCTCCGAGTTTCAATCAAGTTTTATGGCCTCGATGCATTCATAACACATTTCTAATTAAATATCTAAGAGCCTCATAAATACAATAAGCAATAATAAAATAAGATATTACGACACAAGATTCATAAACTATGTTCGCGTCGTAAAATGCCTCATTGTCACATGAAACATATACTTATTGCTATTTCATATCGCGCCATATGGATGGGATAGTGTATGCCCCGCCTTAAAAGCATAGACAATATGAAAGCTGACAGATGCGGTTAATGTTCCCGCCATCGAGCGTCAGCCAATCAGAGCGCTTGTTTTTTTCTACGCCACAGCAGCTGCATGTTTTCGGCCAATATCACATGGTATTATTAGGTGTTTTTATAAGTACACTTTGTGGGCCTTAGGGATGCGTTAATGTAATTTTTTTTGTTGTAGATGATTTGTTGCGATGATGATGTCGTTTTGATGGGTGGGGGAAATTGAATTTTTGTTCCAGATTTGTATCTGAGATGAAAATTTGATTACTTTGTATCGTGTTAGTGGAAATTTGAAAATAGATTGGTTCGAGTCAACACTAACCGACATACTTGTACTATTATGTATTCTGTGCCGACATCGTTCGAAGGATTGCTCAGATGAAGTGGCAGTGGGCGGGACACAGCGAGAAGAGCCGATGGCAGTTGAGTCGGAAAGGTTCTGGAAAGGACGAAGCTCCGAAGGTAGGCCCCCGACAAGGTGGACCGACATGAGGGTGAAGGTCGCGGGAAGCCGCTGGATGCAGGCAGTACAAGACCGATTGTTGTGGAGATCCTTGGGGGAGGCCTATACCCAGCAGTGGGGGGCGTGCGGCTGAAATGATAAAGTGGCGATTGAAGTGTGTGATTCTATTCAATATACAAGGTGTTACAAAAATACCCCTAATGCCGAATATGGTATATAGGGACCATCAAACTGATTAACTTTTACTATGGGACCAACTCTGAAATCGCAAAAAAAAATAAGCTGTTTCATACAAAAATTTATTACGAAAATATCAAAATGTATAAAACAGCTGATTTTTTTTTCGCGATTTCAGAGTTGGTCCCATAGTCAAAGTTGTTCAGTTTGATGGTCTCTATCTACCATATTCGGCATTAGGGGTACTTTTGTAACATGTTGTATAGTCAATCAATTTATATACTTTTTTAAATGCGAAGATTTTTTTATTTTGCAGATTTTGGACACTTTTGGGTAACTGCTGCTGACGCTGTTCATAATTTTAAAGTGCCTTTTCATTATTTTTTAAAATTAAGTTTCTGGAAAACATTTACCGTCTTATTCATAAACAGTTATTTATGGAAGCCTATAAGCTTGTTATAAGGAATTGTTGAAGCGACAAACGCTCTATAAACCTTTAATAAAGTTATAGAAAGGTGATGCATATTTTTATCCCTAATTTAGTGAATAACATGGCCGACTACATAACAGCTGATTGATGTGACAGCGTTTACGTTGTTTACAACTTAATGACGTTTAATTACATATAATTGTTTTCTTTTTTCGGAAGATGTGGATATCAGCCAGTGGATTTGCAGGGTTTGTCTATAGATTCGACAGAACGACAACATAATAATGCAAAATTAACCCAATGCGAACACTTTCTTAAAATTCGTATATGAATAATGAAAGTTATATGACGTTTAATAATACCAAATAATATACTAGAAAAAATACGACTCGCACCAGATCATGTTCTCGGACGGGAATCGAACCCGCGACCTTTGGATATCCGGTCCAATTTCTCCTAATATATCAACTCTTACGCTGCAAGCCAGCGCCATCTCACCATTGTACAAGGAATTACCTCGACATCAACTGAATACCTTTCCAGATATTTTTAAACAGTTGATTAAGATGAGAAAGCTACATAACTTTTAAAGTTTAATAAGTCTTATTAGCAAGTTTTTTATGCTTTATTTTATTCTATAAAAAATGTGGTAGGTATTTTCCGATAAAAAAAGTTGTGAGTGCGTCTAAATACAACCTTTTTTATAAACTTACCAGACTACATTAATTTAAGAAGAGTAAAAAAAAACAAAAGATGTTTTGTGACAGGTAAATGCGGTGTAGGGGGCGCTCCGTGCTCTATCTCTGTGGTAGCTCGGCGGCGAATAACAATTTATATGTTAATTTGATGTTTATACCAACTGCGGTTCGCGGGGTGCGATTCTATAAGCGACAACTGACAATGTCATATCTTAACGCCCGAGTACTCAAAAGCTTCTTAGCTAAAATCTTTGGTTTAGGTCTCCTTAACTTTAATTCATCAACGCCCGAGCGGACGCATGCGGCCGGATAACAATGGAATAGGTATCTATTGTGTCTCATTTTCCGGGCGTTGAAGGGTTAAGGAAGCCGGCAGTTTCAAGTTTCTGTCTAATCTGACAATTTTTTTTAGTTTAAGAAGTTCACGAGTGATAGCAAAAAACGTTGCTAGTATTTTATTATTTTTCTGCATTGGCATACAAAGCCTAATATCAATAATACGTGTTTATATATTATAAAAACAATAACTTCAATTACCTACATAGACGAGCTGTTCAAAATCAAAATTGTGTCACAACCAACCTTCGCGGCGCATCAACTGTTTCTCTCGGTCGCTCGCAATAGACTAAAGGAGTTGCGGTGCATGCACCGTAACTTAATGAGTAAGTTTTCAGCCTGTCTAGTGTAGTATACACATAAGTCTTTGATAATAAACTATAATATGAATAAAATTGCATTTTAATTACTCATTATTGTAATTTAGCCATTAATCTAAAGAAACTTCTTTATAAACCAAAAGTTTAGGGCACAATAAAACATGGCGGCTGAAAAGTGTAATCATGGAACATAAAATTAATTTGACTGATGTCTTCCTGTAAAAGTAATAGGAGATTTTATACTTTAACCATGAAAGTTTAAGGTTTAAATTGTTCTATTACAAGGATTTGTGTCATAGATTAATGCTCGCAGCTAGAATGAGGGCCGTCACGCAATGTTTTTTGATTTTTCATAGAAATGACTGCGCCATCTTTTTTTTATTAAATTAAGGCGTAGACTGGAACAAAATATTTGATTCTTATAGAAAGAAGGAAGAGTAAAAGAAAACATTTTATTTAACTTACGGCGAAACCTGTTGTTTGTAAAAAATAAAATTTTCAGTAGGTCAGTAATTTTTCGTTTTATACAACATGTTACAAAAATACCCCTAATGCCGAATATGGTATATAGGGACCATCAAACTGAACAGCTTTTACTATGGGACCAACCCTCAAATCGCGAAAATCAGCTGTTTCATACATTTTGATATTTTATTTTTGTATGAAACAGCTGATTTTTTTTTCGCGCTTTCAGAGTTGGTCCCATAGTAAAAGTTTATCAGTTTGATGGTCCCTATATACCATATGCATTAGGGGTATTTTTGTAACATGTTGTATAAGTTTTAGATCGGTTGAAAATATTTTGTTCGGATGAAATCAAAGATGTAATAGACAAAAGTGGTATATATAAGTCTTCTGTCGTTTATTGAAAAACCTTACTCCAGCGTTCAAACGGATGCAAATTTTTATACCGTCTTTGAGATCCAGTTACAAAAGAAAATGTCAAAAGGGAATCCTTTTATTTCCCGATTGATGGAAGATAATCCTCAAGGATAGTTTATTTGATAGTGCAGAACAAGATAGGATCATTTTTAGGGTTCCGTACCAAAATGGCAAAAACCCTTATGGTGCGACTCAGTCTGTCTGTCTGTCACAGCTAGATATCTCGGAATTACTAATGCTATCAACTTGTTTGGAATATTTTTAGATGACCTTTGCCCAACTATTTTGCAAATAAGAGAGATTTTTTTTTTTTAAAGTATCTTAAATATTTTAAGTGTGGCTACTATATAGGGCCTAATGGGGTATCATATGAAAGGGCGTTGCTTGCACATCCTCGCAACATTTTAGGCCGCATAGTTTTTGACTTTTGATGCAAAATGCCTTCCCTATGGATGGATAAGGAGGATGGGCCATAACCCACCACGCGGGCCCAATGCGGATTAGTGGGTGTTAACGTCTGGAAATGCAGCCGGGACCAACAGCTTAACGTACCTTCCGAAGCACGGAGGAGCATGAGATAATAAGTTTTGGTCACCCATCCCGTGACGGACCCTTGCGAATGTTGCTTAACTTCCGCAATCGCTGGGTCAGGTGCTATACCACGCCACCGAGCTTCTCAATATATGCTATATGAAATTATTTCGGACTATGCGTTAGTTTCGGATAGTTTCGGTTACGGATATTGTATTTTTAAGGAAATGTAAAAGTACCTAAGTAAGTATAGGTAGGTATGTAAAAAAATATCCGAAACTTTTATATTGGACTCAGTTACGGTTACGGATAGATTTTTATTTCGGACATCCCATAGTTTCGGTTTCGATTACGGAACTCCATAACATCCCTGATTTTAATAAACAAACCAAATAATTTCTCATGCCTGTATGGAGGCGTGATTGTCTATTATTTAAAGATGGCACCCTTGTAATATGGCGGCAAAATTTATGGTGTAGTTTATTATCTATTGCTCAGAACCGCGGCGTCACTCCCTAGCTGAATCACCCTAATAGAGAGTGCATTTAGTGCGGAACCCTGTGGCTAAGAGGGGTCCGCAGATCTGTTGTGGAATGGTCTCTTTGATAGCGGAGTGGAAAAAAGTTCAAAATTTTAATTGAATTAGAACATTTTTACACAAAACTTATGCGTAGTCTATGTTAGTTTTTTTATTTGTGCACTAGACCCTGTGTACTTCGTATCACCTACACTTTATATGTTTATTAATTTTACCCTGAAAATTTTAAAATATTGATAACCAGCGCCATCTATTAAATTAGTTAGTTAATAACAAAGCAGATGAATACTTTATTTCAATAGTTGCTTTTTTAGACTAAAACCTCTATTTAACACCGTAATATAAAAAGTCCCCGTCCCCGTCCCCGTCCGCGTCCCCGTCCCCGTCCCCGTCCCCGTCCCCGTCCCCGTCCCCGTCCCCGTCCCCGTCCCCGTCCCCGTCCCCGTCCCCGTCCCCGTCCCCGTCCCCGTCCCCGTCCCCGTCCCCGTCCCCGTCCCCGTTGCTTTTTTAGACTAAAACCTCTATTTAACACCGTAATATAAAAAGTCCCCGTCCCCGTCCCCGTCCCCGTCCGCGTCCCCGTCCCCGTCCCCGTCCCCGTCCCCGTCCCCGTCCCCGTCCCCGTCCCCGTCCCCGTCCCCGTCCCCGTCCCCGTCCCCGTCCCCGTCCCCGTCCCCGTCCCCGTCCCCGTCCCCGTCCCCGTCCCCGTCCCCGTCCCCGTCCCCGTCCCCGTCCCCGTCCCCGTCCCCGTCCCCGTCCCCGTCCCCGTCCCCGTCCCCGTCCCCGTCCCCGTCCCCGTCCCCGTCCCCGTCCCCGTCCCCGTCCCCGTCCCCGTCCCCGTCCCCGTCCCCGTCCCCGTCCCCGTCCCCGTCCCCGTCCCCGTCCCCGTCCCCGTCCCCGTCCCCGTCCCCGTCCCCGTCCCCGTCCCCGTCCCCGTCCCCGTCCCCGTCCCCGTCCCCGTCCCCGTCCCCGTCCCCGTCCCCGTCCCCGTCCCCGTCCCCGTCCCCGTCCCCGTCCCCGTCCCCGTCCCCGTCCCCGTCCCCGTCCCCGTCCCCGTCCCCGTCCCCGTCCCCGTCCCCGTCCCCGTCCCCGTCCCCGTCCCCGTCCCCGTCCCCGTCCCCGTCCCCGTCCCCGTCCCCGTCCCCGTCCCCGTCCCCGTCCCCGTCCCCGTCCCCGTCCCCGTCCCCGTCCCCGTCCCCGTCCCCGTCCCCGTCCCCGTCCCCGTCCCAATGAAAAATGCATGACTATACATACATTATGTAAGTATGATTACATTTCGTTCGATGAAAAGTGTTTTCGTCGTGTAACATCTGAGAGTGTTTGCCGTCTAAGTATAAACTGCTTCGCTCATGGAATCGCTCGCACTACCACCGTACACGCTAGTCCCAAAGATGTGGGTAATTTGTGTTAGTAAGTTATAATTATGACCGACCCAGATCTCTGTCGTAAATGCGGAATGATGTATCACTTTTTTATATCAATTAACATTGATGTAACACTGTCATGTTATTGAGTGTGGTAAATAAGTAATACAATACGGGTATGAGCGCGTAGTCTTCACACTAGCGCCGCCATTGGAAAAAAAAACATAGTACTGTGAATTATCTCTCTGTAGTGCACTCAGAAGAAGCTTTGTGGTACTTTTTATCGCCTAAGCAATATTTTCTAGCCTGTCGTTTAGTTTGATGGAGTTTTTTGCGAAAAGTGGCCACTTTTAGCAATAAAACTCGCAATTAGCAATAAAATAAATTGAGGGCACTAATGGGCTGAGGCAGTTTACCTGGTGAACAGTACCCCTATCTGGCTGCTGGATATTTCAAGAACTACTAATGCTATCAACTAGAAATTCGGTATAAGTTTTAGATGACTTTTGCCCAACTATTTCGTAAATAAAAATTTATAATTATATTTTTGCATCAGGGAGTGAAAGGGGATTTTACAAATAGAGGTGGGGCTACTAGAACATGTGGAATATAAAAGAGCACATTTACACATTCCCTCCCTAAAAAATTTTCGACTTTTGATGAAAAATGTAAAAAATATCCCCCCTTTATCTCTGAAGTTTGCATAGAGAAAAGTCTGGAATTATTCTATGTGATAGAAGATTATGTAAAGTGTTGTGCGGCTGATATGAAGATGATGATGATGATGATGATGAAGTACTACTTCTACTAAGTCATTAGTCGCCTTTACAACTCCCAAGTGTCGCTTTATACTTTAGTATGATTTTTGATTCTTACTTCTTTTTCTTTTTGACATTTACAACTGTCATTTAGAATGGCGCCATTTCATACAAATCTGACAGTTCCAAGACAATTCACTGACGCGAATTATAAATCCCACTTTAGTCAGTTCACTAGTACTAGTTGCCTCTGATTTAAAGTACCTAAGTAGTCCTTTCAAAAGTAGGTATTTAAACCCATCGTATCAAATTTTTAACTCCACCTAAATGTATGATGTTAATTAGAGTTAGGTTATATTCACAGATCCTAGATGTTTAAGAACTTTCAACGCCATATTTCCTAATGTTTAAAAAAGTAGCGAACTGTCATAATTAAAAAGTAATTTTTCTCAATCCATTCGGCGACTTTATCAAAGGCAATCAGGAAAATTCCCACCAAAAAGTATCCAATTCCCAGTACGCCAACCTCTTCTGTAAATTAAAAAAAGAACCTTCAGAATAAGCTATACCCTCGCCTACTTTATTACTGGCCGATAACAAACTAATCTTCAAAGGCAGTCCTTAAGAGAATATTTAAAAAACTATAAAAACCGATACACAGCCAGCGTCGGTGCATCAGAAGCGTTTCAACCTAATAAAACAGACTAATTTATGCCTCGGACCGAAACCTCGGCCGAAACCGTCGGTAATAACACAACCACAACAACATTATTGGTCTTATAACATTTTTTCGTGGCCAATGTAAAATGCGCCCGTGTGTTGGCTCTATGTATAAAGCTAGCGCACGCCGCGGGTAAAAAAAAAAGAAATTTGAAAAAAGAAGCCGGTGATGAGGTAACGAACGAGGCGCGGTTGGCGCGTTCCTTTTTTAAAAGCCCTCGCGACGTGTGTGGTCCGACGCGAGAGACGTAAAAGAAATTTTCACCTTTGAAATGTAAGCATTAAAGTCGAAAATCTAACGCAGCCCTTGCCACATTTTCCAGTTCGATTTCTGGTATGTATTAAAATTGGAGATGTTTTCGTTGAATAAGTTAATTGGTAGAAAATTGTACGTAATCTTAGCGTTGGTGAATTTTTAATTGTTGTTTTTAATGATATAACTCAATACTGGCTAGAACAAAACGTACAATTATTAAAAGTTTTAATAGAGCGTTACTGTTGTCTTTGATTGTGTTTTAATTATCGTTTCCACTGTAACTGCCTTAAATTTCACGTTATTTCTTTTTTTAACTCATACGTACCTAGTTTTGACAGTTAATAATAAAGCAGCGTTTTCTAAACAAGCTTTTGTTTAATTTCGAATGGATTTCTTTTTTAATATATTTCAGTTAAGCGTAGTAGGTAGGTATTCCAAATTCAAATATTTTCTCTTAAGATAAATATAATTCTAGTATATTATTTAGTATTGTATAAATAGGATGAAGATAAATAGATGCTTGCTTGCTTGCTTGAAAAATTTCACACAGCGCCATCTAGCCCTAAACTAAGCTAAGCTTGTAATATGGGTGCTAGACAACTGATATACTACTAATATACTTTTTAAATATATACATATTATACATAGTAACACCCAGACCCATCACATAAATCAAAATTCACCATTTCAATTTCAGACTGGCCGGGAATCGAACCCGCGACCTCTTGCGTGGTAGGTGGTGACCACTTCACCACTCAGGTGTTCTAAGAATATAACGATAGGGCTATTTCAAGGAAAGGAAGCAGGGGTCCCGAGTTCGATTCCCAGGAGGGAGGTACATTTGTACTCAGTTTGGTTGGTGGTAGGGCTTATTTCAAGTCCGCCTGGCTAGCTACCACCATCTTCCCTAAGTCTGACGCCATAAAAGCAATTTAAAAATTGTGTTCCAGCAGTTAGAGGTAAGATAGCCAGTTCCTCAGTGGTGAGGATTCCGGGTGAAGTGCGCTTCCACCATCGGCCTTATCGTCACTTAACATCCGGTGAGGTGAAGGCCAAGCGCTAAAACGTTATGAATAAAAAAAAAGAAAAGCTCAGGGTTGTACCTAAAAAATAACAAGCTAAAATTAAAACAAGCTACTACAGTTTTTTTAACTGTGGCTCTATACAAAGTGTTACTAAAGTACCCCTAATGCCGAATATGGTATATAGGGACCATCAAACTGAACAACTTTTACTATGGGACCAACTCTGAAATCGCGAAAAAAAAATCAGCTGTTTCATACAAAAATTAAAATGGTAAATTTCAAAATGTATGAAACAGCTGATTTTTTTTTCGCGATTTCAGAGTTGGTCCCATAGTAAAAGTTGTTCAGTTTGATGGTCCCTATATACCATATTCGGCATTAGGGGTATTTTTGTAACACCTTGTATAAATATAGCGTATGAGATGTTAATTAGTTAAGAATCTTAACTTAAGGCGCTCCTTTACTAAAACGAGATAGCAATGAAAAAACGACGCGCGCGGGAGTGAGACCGATTAGGTAGATTAGGCGAAAAAATTACGAATAAATTCGTAGTAATTAAAATAATAAACGTATCGCTAAAATATTCGGTTTTAAAGTCAGTTTAACGGAGAAGTATCGAATACAGCATTTTATCTGCTTAGCTTCGGCATAGTTTTGCAAATATTTGGTTATTTTCAAAATAAAAAGCAAATTTTCAAAATAGAAAAGTATTACCAATCGTGTTTATGTTGTGTATATATTTAGTTAAAGGACTGATGTTACACATACTAGAATATAACGAAGGAAATCTTTTTAGAAGTCCGGTACTATGCTTTCTAAAAAACACATTTCACTGTACAAGGTGTTACAAAAGTACCCCTAATGCTGAATATGGTAGATAGGGACCATCAAACTGAACAACTTTTACTATGGGGCCAACTCTGAAATCGCGAAAAAAAAAAAGCTGTTTCATACATTTTGATATTTTCGTAATTAATTTTTGTATGAAACAGCTGATTTTTTTTTCGCGATTTCAGAGTTGGTGTCATAGTAAAAGTTGTTCAGTTTAATGGTCCCTATCTACCATATTCGGCATTAGGGGTACTTTTGTAACACCTTGTATACCGGGCCTTAAGAATTATCTTTTTCTATGTTCTCTTTACTATTCATTGAAAAAACAGCACACAGTATATTAAAAATTATAGACCGCGAAAAAAAATACAAAAAAAATTAACATTATAAACATATAATGTTATTTTTTTTTTTAGTATTTTTTTTTAATGAATTTCACACTAACATGCATCATGCTAGATTAAGCGTGACTGCAAATTTTAAAGTTTACGTAAGTGCTAAGCTTGGATGTTGTAAAGTACAGTCAGAGCACTATTATGCTGTATGTTTGTGTGTCATCATCACTAGGTACTTTGTAAAAAAAGAAATCTTTCACACAAAAAAAACTAAACCAAAATCGGTTCATCCGTTTGGGAGCTACGATACCACAGACAGATACACAGACACGTTAAACATAATACCCCTTATTTTGCGTCGGGGGTTAAAAGGGATTTCATCCTGCTAAGTACCAGTCAGAACATTATTTGTTAGGCTGTATGGTTGTGTTCTCATTGCCAAAAAAAAAAGATTACGACCTGCAAAGTAGTCGATGAAAAGCTAAATAATATTTATAATTTAAACCTATTTCAGTCTTCGAACATGTCTACTTTTTCGCACTCTTTTAAGGGGCTGACATAAGCCCAATTTCTTAGTTGAATTAAATTGAATAACGTTACAACATTACAAAATGCGTGCAATAGTTAAAAAACGGATTTGAACCAACAGTGGCCACTTTTAACAAAATCGCGTTTTAAACTGTTTGAACGCCTTTTCAAACTGTGTAAAGTTATTCAATAAATTATAAACAAACCTTGACTGATACCTTTTTTTTAAATTGGGCTTATTTAGAATAAATAAAATAAAATCGATGGCGGTGCTAGTTGGCTCATGTCAGGCCCTTAATTAGCGTTATTACTCGTTTAGCGATCGCTAAGTATAATTATTATAGATATAGCTTATCGAATTCCCGCTCTGCAGTGTCTTTGCAATTATCCCGCCATTATTAACTTCAATTACTTGGAAACATATGGCGGTAAATTACGCATGAAACATTGCTTTGATTAATAACATAATTATCGACGACCTCCGTGGTCGAGTGGCTTTGTACACCAGTTTTCAAGGTGTCGCCATCTCTGAGGTCCCGGGTTCGATTCCCGGTTGGGTCAATTTAGAAAACGAACTTTCCTATATTGGCTCAGGTCTGGGTGTTTGTGATACCACCGTTGTCTCTGATTTCCATAACACAAGTGCTTTAGCTACTTACTTTGGAATCGGAGCAATGTATGTAATGTTATCAAATATTTATTTATTTCGATTGATAGACAAATCGAATGGCAGTACAAGTTTGGTGAGGTCTGTGCCCGTATCACGAACATCTGTCGAAGAAAATAACGCGCGTAAAATATTCGATAGAGTAATTTTGTATGGGAAATTTGTACAGCGCCATCTACCGCCGAAAAGCAAAACTAAATTTTCCATAGATAAATTACTCTATCGAGTACTTTTTTTTTCGATAGCTGTTCAAGTGCCCCGTTCGATTCTTAGATAAGTCAATGATGGAAAATTATGGAATTTGTTTGTTATCGATTCATTAATTATATGTTTGCATTTATTGTGTATTTATTAGTGAATTCTTACACAATTTAGAGGGCTCCTTTCTTCCTATCACTCCTAGTCTTCAGTATCCGCTTTCACGTGGGCCCTAGGAAACTTTTGAACAGTGTAGAAATGGGCTAATTAAATAATGTTATTTATTTAGAAATCTATGTTAATTGTAACATGTATGAATGTAATGTCTGGACACGATTTACATATTTGTAAATATCGTTCCTTCTAATAAAGCTGATAAGTTTTTTGCGCCTATTTTTCTTGTCAGCTAAAAGACGTCATAATGGGTGGTAGGGTAAAGAATTGACGATTTAAAAATGCTTATTTATGTGAGCTTATTTGAATAAAGAATTTTTCAATTTCAATTTCAATTTCAACAGGAAATAAAAACCCGGCCACACCAGAGGTTATTGGTGTTTTACAAAAAACCCTGTATGATAATCTAATATGTATGTCTTGAGGACGATGGCAGTGGCTTAGAGCATCGACCGGTGATCGCAATGATTGTTCAATCATAGGCAGCCACTCTTTTTTTAATTTTGTCATAGAAACTTTTTTAGCTTACAAATCATTATCCTCACAAACCAACCTCCCGTATGCTCTCCCAAGAATCCAGCGTTACCTGGCAACCCACAATTATCCCATTAGACGTGACCTGCTCGCTGTAATAGCCGTGAAGAAGTCATACGTTACTGCCGGCCATATAAATAAGAGCCGCGCCGCGACAGGGTTAAATACTGTGCGAACGCGCGAAATTTCAATTCTTTTTTCAAAATTCTAAAACTGTGTTCATACCTCTTTTTTACTTTTAAATGTTTGCCTGTTTTATACTTGGAAACGGTTCTTTAAGCTTTTAAAACAAAAGAGGAAACAAAACGACGTATTTTAATCTGTAAAAAATTCTTCATGCCATACATTCTCGAGTGAAGTTGCAGCGGATCACTGTCTATTGTCAATTTAAACGCAATATAGTTAGGTCATTACATTTTTATTTAAAAAAAATGACAGATATTAATACAATCTCATTGAACGTCAAAGCAGTTATTAATTCCTACATTTATAGTAAACGAGAAAAAAAACCTTTTAGTTTCAATTTTCGCCCAAACAGTCAGAGGTCTACGCGCCGCGACGTTTGAAAGAAAAAAGAAATATTTTGACAGGTAACACAATGGCCGATTTCAAAATGGTGGCCACATGCCGCGTTAGCGTCTTTGAATCGTTTTTAAGCTGTGATTATATTATTCCTTTTTAGCTTTTATTCGAATCGCTTAGATTTTCGAGTCTGGTTCTAAAGGTTGGTATGCATTGTTTTAAAATTTGAGTTACGGGCGAATTAAGGTCATTATTGACTCGATTGGGTTTTTCAACGTGTCGTCGCTATTTTTGACGGCAATCGGCTACTTAATTAAGCAGTGTTTAACCGCCTGTGGCTTGTGCATATACAAGGTGTTACAAAAGTACCCCTAATGCCAAATATGGTAGATAGGGACCATCAAACTGAACAACATTTTCAATGGGACCAACTCTGAAATCGCGAAAAAAAAATCAGCTGTTTCTTACATTTTGATATTCTCGTAATTAATTAATTTTTGTATGTAAAAGTATGTCCTATGGTAAAAGTTGTTCAGTTTGATGGTCCCTATCTACCATATTCGGCATTAGGGGTACTTTTGTAACACCTTGTATATGTTACTGTACAAACCCGTTTTTTAAGTTTGTAAATATCGTTACTTATTTCTGTTAAAGCTGATAAGTTTATTGCGCCTGTTCTTATTGTCAGTTAAAAAAGTCTGGAACTGGTGGTAGGAAAATATAGACGGTTAAAAGTGCTTAATTATTAAGTTTATTTGAATAAAGAAATTTTGACTATTGAGTTTAGTTAAAACGCGTTTTCAATAACATTGTAAGAACTAGTTCTACCTAGTTAAAACTTAAACTTGAATGCAAGACTGTTCAAAACACTAACCTAACCTAACCTAACTACCTAGTGCATTAAAAGCTTTTTCGAGTATGTTATTTACTACTTATTTTAAAACGCGTTTTAACTAGTCAAAGTTTTAACTGATATTATTATTCGGGCAGCGGTAATTTCTAGTTGCAACTAAGGGACTTAGTTCAAACTAGTTTTGACAAGTCTAAACACGTTCTAATTAAAAACAGGTTTTTACTGAAACATATAATTCTTCTGATTTACATTTAATTAACTTCAATTTGTCATAAAAGTGCTTGAGAATGCAATGTTTATGGAGATAAACTTTTTGAAGAAAGGTATAGCAAATAAGACCACTATTATCTTGAGAGCAAGTTCATTTAGTGTGACAGTAATTAAGTAACTTTTGAATATAGTACGCACGACGGCACCTAAGACTATACATGTTGACCTTGAGACCGCCTTTATGCCCTACGTAATAAAAGTTTTTGGAGCTGAGACGGGCGCGGTCCGTCAGCCAGCCGTAGCGTCGGCAACCTCGCGTAGATGCTCGCATAATGCTAGTTGTGATTTCTGCTTGAGTTTTATTTTAAATGCGAGATTTATATATTATTGCGTGATTAGTTTTGTAATTAATTCATATTGAGTGGAAAAAGAAGTAAAACTTTTAACTTTATTTTTAAATTCATTTTTATTTAAATAGATTTAGAACTTTTTGCTAATGCTACTTGACTGCTTAACTGTCATTTTCGATTTACTTTGACAAAAAGAGAAGGCTAAAAGTAAGGCAAACAAATTATTTCTATATAATCATATAAAAATGAATCCCTATTTCCCTTGGTCATGCCATCATGCGTGAACGGCTGGACCGATTTCCTTAAATCTTTTTTTGTTGTTTCCGCTCCCGCTCCCACTTACCAATAAACCATGAGGTTGGCTCGAATGCTAGCCTCGTCGGCTTTCACCATACTTCGTATCGTAATTAGCAACCCATGGGGCAGCATTGTGTATTTGTTGCTTTCTTATGGGAATTTTGTAAATAAACTTTATATAGTGAACGATTTACATGACAATATTGTAGGTTCGGAATATCTGATTAGTCTACTTTGTATGTTATGAACTAAGTTAATACAACGAGCGAGTCAACTTAACCAATGATCGTAAAAACTTTTTAAGTATGTAAGTTTATTTTTATTTAAGGGGCTGACATGAGCTAACTAGCGCCGCCAGTCGATTTTATTTTATTTATTCCAAATAATCCCAATTTCTTAAAAAAGGAATCAGTCAAGGTCTTGTGAATGACGTCTAATGTTTATTGAATAACGTTACAATATTACAAAATGCGTGCAATAGTTTAAAAACGGGTTTGAACCAACTTTTGACAAAATCGCGTTTTAAACTGTGTAAAGTTATTCAATAAATATTAGACGTTATTAAAAAAACCTTGACTGATTCCTTTTTTAAGAAATTGGGCTTATTTGGAATAAATGAAATAAAATCGACTGGCGGCGCTAGTTGGCTCATGTCAGCCCCTTAATAAATATCTACTAGCTTCATGTAGTAAGTAGTTTACTAAATACGCTGCAACCAAGATATGGAACAATATACCACCAGGTTTTTACTTCCTGCGTCATTGTCGTTACTCGAAAATCTTTAAAAATCTACTGCATCACAAGGAAATATGCCATCATTTACGTTAGAGTACGATAATAAATTATAATAATTTGCTTATTTTTACCGACTTCAAAAGGTACTCAATTCGACCCGTTTTTTTTTTGTTTTTTGTTTCTTGTATGTGTACCGATTACTCTGGCGTTGGTATGCCGATTTTAATAATTGTTTACCGTAGTAGTACCAGAAAGCTTCTTCGGAGTGCGCTACAGAGAGATAATTCACAATTTCGTTTTTATTTAAGCACTGTGATTTTTTTTCCAATGGCAGCGCTAGTGTGCAGACTACGCCTTCTTAAGCACTTTTTTGTAAACAGCTGAATATTTTTTTTCACTTTCACTTTGTTGCTATCTTGTAAGCAGCGGGACTACTAGGATTGTGTTTTCAAAACATCAAAATACATCAAAGTACAGCAAACCAATTGGGCGCGCAGTTTGATTCGTAAATGGAATTCTCGGCTGTCAACCGGCGTCACTAGAACTCTGCCTTGTCTCTGATTACACGCGCCGCGGCGTCAGGTGCGCCACTCAATGAGGTTTGTTTACAAATAGAGTACAAATAATAGAATGGGTTTATTTTTTTTCCCTCTCGAATATTGAGACGAAGGCGATAATGCTGTATGTACTTTTATATGTATTTTATTTAGTAACTCGTGCTTTGCTTTCGAAAAGCACCATTTTACCTTATATGGAGTCAAAACGTAAAACTAATAGGTACTAAAGTTAGTTGTTTTAATACCTATTTACTAAAATAAAATATATATAACTATCAATAATAAAGTCCGATTCACAATCGCACACCAATCAAATCGTCAATAACCCCACAAATACGTGTCATTTCACACACGACGCTTGTAGGTGAGCGGATCTTCACGGTATAAGCGATTTCACACGGATCGCAAACGTGGACGATTTCACGAAAAACATTTTAAAAAGACCCCAACAGACGCCATTAAATTTAACAAGAGACCGTACCCGTTATTGTCACAACACCTGATAATCAATTTCCCACAAGCTTTTACGGTAAATAAGTAACGCCTTGTTTTAATTTTGAACCGAAAACGCACTTTAAGTGAAGGTATGAAATCTTTTGCAGTCACTGCAAAAGTAAGTTGGCGTAAGAATTTCCAAGAAGGCTAAAGTAAATCCGATTCATTAGTATCAAGCGGAACTTATTAGGCATCCACTTTAACAAAAAAGGTTTAAATTCGTTTCGAAAAATACAAACAATCTTTATTACGAAAGCAAAAAGTTCAGTTTTCACATGAAAAACTTTTTGGAACAGCGTTCACGCGCAACTCCTACAGCGTCACGAATCGCGCCAAAATATTGACGTTACGTTTGACAGTTTGCAGAAAAAAGTTAAGGATTGTCTCCGCACGACACCTGCCCATAGACAAAGCTTGTTTACACCATTGCAAATTGGCTCAGCGACAAACCTTTTTGTAGTTACGTTGAGGTGGATTCGTATTGTTCTCATTGTACTCTGTGGCTTTTGTTAGGAATAATGAATTTTATTCTACTGTACCGATGTTACACGCGCCGTCGGTAAAAGTTAGTGCTCTATGGAATTCAAAACACTGTTTGTAAAGAAAAATGGGTGGATAAATATATTTAAATCGTTTGATTTAGTAAAATAGCTAACTTTATGTTCTATATTTCTAATACCTACTTTCAACATCTCCGTGGTTGAGCGGTTTGTACGTCGGTTTTCAAGGAGTCGCCATCTCTGATGTCCCGGGTTCAATCCCCGGCTGGGTCAATTTAGAAAACGAACTTTTCTATATTGGCTCACGTCTGGGTGTTTATAATTCCACCGTTGTCTTTGATTTCCATAACACAAGTGCTTTAGCTACTTACTTTGTAATCGGAACAATGTATGTGATGTTGTCAAATATTTATTATTTATCTTGATAAATATGAATATTTCATGAATATGAAAATAATTATATAAAATCATCAATTTGTGCATAAAGTATAAACTAAAATTGAAAACTGTCAAATAAATAAATCAATTGATTTCTATAATATAACATGATAATATGATAACATGATTTCTTAGAAGATCTTAATTCATCATTGAGATATTGCAACAGAAAACTTTGTTAATACGTCATCAATCATAAAAGTGAATATTATTCATTAGGTTTGATTTTTTTACAAGGTTCGTTAAACGAAACTATGAATCATATTTTTATGTATGTACCTAACTGAAAAACATACAACACTAAGCCGATAAAAAAACAATAACATTTTTTTCTAATCCCACGCCGCCCGATAAAATAACATTATACGGGATATCAATAAAATTCATTGAACACATTACAGTGGCTATCGAATGGTAACTAAGCAGTAAAACGAATTAAAATATGGCGGCGTGGAAAATACTACGAACAGTTTAATTATAAGTAATCCGAGATCGGACCACACACACAGCTTATTAAAACGAAAATCATAACAACGATAATTATATTCCAGCTTATAATTTCGCGCTCGCGAAGCGGCGGAAAAAAAACAATATTAAAACATAACCTTACCTTATTAATGTGTCAACAACTCAATTTATGGCGGGAACTCGACGGTAACGCCCTCTACGCGCCTTTGGGCAACCAATCACGCGCTGCGTGTTCTAATTTCTCTGAGCGCTGCACAACGTATCCGTCCCTTTCTTTCCTTTAATACAAGCGCAGCAAGGGTAAGTTTCCCGAGCTTTCGCCTGCAACTTTTTCGTGATTATCAGGCGAGGGTATAAAGCAACGTACAGCCGCTGCTTTTTTAAAGATAACGAATATTAGGCGCGGATGACATTATTAATTTATGCTCGGTCGCGAGTGCTTATTTTATGAAAAGCTAAGGTCGTGATTACACACGTATTAAGTTGGTGCGTGCGTGCGCGCGAATTGTGGGCGCGCTGGCTTCGTTTGTTTTTTATTTTTTCGAGGATGAAACCTCTTTGGTATTTTTTCTTTTTAAATTTAAAGTACTTCGATTAGTTGGATAACGTTCGGACTTCTGCGTAAAGATAAAGCGTTGAAATATGGTTATATAAAAATATTGTTTGGGTATTTCGTGCGCTTCGCTCATTAGAGTATGCGAGAAACGGTATCTGCCATCAGATATTCAAGGAAATGTTTGAATTTACAAGCTCAAGATTCATTTGTTAATCGAATTTTGTTGAATTTGGTCCCGATTGCGTGACAGTATTGCGGAATTATTCAATTATCTTCATCTGCATAATTTGAACCAGTAATTTAGGTTGCACGATTAATGCTTAGCTTAACCACATAATAGGCAGGTTCTTACTTGGTAGCTACTGTTTTATTTATTACGTAAGTACACACGACGGCACCTCAGACTATACATGTTGACCTTGAGACCGCCTTTATGCCCTACGTAATAAAAGCTGTTTTCGCAGTTTAACTGTATAACCTGACTAACTGTCGTGTGTACAAGCAAGATTATATAAATACAAATAAATACTAGAAAATATCGACTCATCCGTAGCACATCAGATGTGACATCTTTATCTTAATATAAAAATAGTATTGTAAAATGCAAATAAATCTAAAAAATAGTAAGATTGTCTAAACCATCATTAAATTAATAGATTAATATATTTTTATTCGTGATGTAATAAACCTTATAAAAAAAAGTTTCAACGTTGAAACGTAAAAAAAAAGGTTGGAAATTAAAAAACAAAGACCCGTAACTATTCGAAAAAAGTAAATCGCCTTTCCCAACACCCGTGTTCCAAATTTGAAATAAAAGCTACATAGAGTAAAAAAAAAGATTATATCCGACCGGTCCACATAACGAGCGTCAGAATTAAGTTTTTAAGCGGTCAGCAATCAACTCCAAGATGGCGGATGGTAATTTTTTGTTGTTCGGTAATTTTGGTGCATGTAATTTCGTGGGTGTAGTGTGAATGCTCTGTGGTACTGTGAAAGTAGTTTGGAGAAATGGGTTTGTAATGACAACAAAGAAAATATCGTTAAGGGGCTGACATGAGCCAACTAGCCCCGCCAGCTGATTTTATGTATTCTAAATAAGCCCAATTTCTTAGAAAAGGAATCAGTCAAAGTCTTGTGAATGACGTCTAATGTTTATTGAATAACGTTACATCATTACAAAATGCGTGCAATAGTTTAAAAACGGGTTTGAACCAACAGTGGCCAGTTTTAACAAAATCGCGTTTTAAACTGTTTGAATACCTTTTCAAACTGTGTAAAGTTATTCAATAAATATTAGACGTTATTAACAAAACCTTGACTGATTTCTTTTTTAAGAAATTGGGCTTATTTAGATTCAATAAAATAAAATCGACTGGCGGCGCTAGTTGGTTTTACTTAAAAAGTTTTGATTGTGGTTTAAACTTGATAACTTGGTAAGCAAAAGCATAAATAGATAAGGTATAACTTGCGATTTTGATAAAATCTCAATTAGTTTAAATAACTAAACACAGACGAATTTACCTGGTAGGTAGAGTTTGCTTCTCTTTTTACTTACCCACCAAATTAATTCTTTTGCAAAAACATCTCACAGCACAAGGCACCATTTAAATTATTCCACCCAACGATATAATTTATTATAAATGTCAGAGAGGAACAGGCAAATACGTTATAATCTCCCGGCGTAAACAAAATATACCCCAAAATTATGGGCCGATTAATACATTTGTAATACTGCCGTCTCTTTCACACACGTGAAGCGTTCCCGCTCTAACGTCATTTTGAAAATGGAATATGCCGCGTGAGCGCATGAAATTAGGCCCGCTTTTTCATCTCCCACCGCGCCCGATATGAATTTGGAAGCGTTTTTTTTTTCGACGCCGAAGGACGTTGAAAGCAGCCATGCTTTACTTTTTTTTTAATTATCAGTGTTTTGGGCCGAAGATACTTAAGATCCTGTTTCGTTTTTTTCCGCCGTCCGTCCCAACAAATTTATATTTTTTCGGTAGAATGTCATTTGGGTAAATAGGGCCTCGGTTCGGCGGTCGCTTTAGATACAGGTTGATCTTTTTTAAAGATATACATAGGCAGAAAAATTGTTTAGTTCATTCCTGACGACCTCCGTGGTCGAGTGGCTTTGTACACCGGTTTTCAAAGTGTCGCCATCTCTGTGGTCCCGGGTTCGATCCCCGGTTGGGTCAATTTAAAAACGAACTTTCCTATATTAGCTCAGGTCTAGGTGTTTGTGATACCACCGCTGTCTCTGATTTCCATAACACATAAACATGCTTTCTAATTGTCTATATTTTCCTACGCTTTCGAGACCTTTTTAGCTGACAATAAGAGTGAGCGTAAGAAACTTATCAGCTTTATAAGAAATCAGAAGTAACGATAATTACTCTATGATTACTATGGTACCTACACGCGGTTTGGCTACGGTGCTACGCTACGGTGATGGCGCCGCGCCGTAGCATCGCCGTACGTGGACAAGCTTCCACAGCCGACCGTCCCTACGCACGGAAAATCTACGGTTTATACGCCGCCGTACGTAGGTACGGTAGACAATGTTGTATTGGAGCACTATGGAAGCTTGTCGACGTAGCGGTGCAACGACGCGACGTCCACCGCCGCCGCCGCTGCCGTAGCGTAGCGCTGTAGCAAAAACTGTGGACAAGCTTCCACATAGTGCTCCATACAACACAGCCGACCGTCCCTACGCACGGAAAATCTACGGTTTATACGCCGCCGTGCGTAGGCACGGTTGACAATGTTGTTCACGGTTGGCAATTGGAGCACTATGGAAGCTTGTCCACGTAGCGGTGCAACGACGCGACGCCCACCGCCGCCGCCGCTGCCGTAGCGTAGCGCTGTAGCAAAAACTGTGGACAAGCTTCCACATAGTGCTCCATACAACACAGCCGACCGTCCCTACGCACGGAAAATCTACGGTTTATACGCCGCCGTGCGTAGGCACGGTTGACAATGTTGTTCACGGTTGGCAATTGGAGCACTATGGAAGCTTGTCCACGTAGCGGTGCAACGACGCGACGCCCACCGCCGCCGCCGCTGCCGTAGCGTAGCGCTGTAGCAAAAACTGTGGACAAGCTTCCACATAGTGCTCCATACAACACAGCCGACCGTCCCTACGCACGGAAAATCTACGGTTTATACGCCGCCGTGCGTAGGCACGGTTGACAATGTTGTTCACGGTTGGCAATTGGAGCACTATGGAAGCTTGTCCACGTAGCGGTGCAACGACGCGACGCCCACCGCCGCCGCCGCTGCCGTAGCGTAGCGCTGTAGCAAAAACTGTGGACAAGCTTCCACATAGTGCTCCATACAACACAGCCGACCGTCCCTACGCACGGAAAATCTACGGTTTATACGCCGCCGTGCGTAGGCACGGTTGACAATGTTGTTCACGGTTGGCAATTGGAGCACTATGGAAGCTTGTCCACGTAGCGGCGCTACGAAGCGACGCCGCCTCGGCCGTAGTGTAGCGCTCTAGCAAAAACTGTGGACAAGTATCCATAGTGCTCCATAGAACACTGTCAACCGTGTCTACGCATGGTGTACACCGTAGATTTTTACGGTGAAAAACCGTAGACAATGAACATTCGCCCTCATTCTTTTTTAAACCATTTACTATCGGGTTTAAGGAGCGTAGCTACAGATTTAAACGCCTTTACATTTATTAGTAGACTTTATGTTATATTTTAGTCAGCTAATTAACGTAATAAATGTGTTAGTAATACATAAACCCGTAACTAAATTACTCTAGACATTTTTTTCTTCTATCTGACAAAACGAGCTTTCAAAGATAATTATAAATAAAACATTCTTTATTTAATAATTTACTACTTGCCAAATGGCCAAGAAGTTTGTAAGCGATGCAGTCAAGCATCACATTACCTACCTATATATCTTTTGCAAACAAATATGAAATATTAGGTAAGTAATAATAGTTTAAAAGAATGGAAAACACCCTGTATTTACTGTCATTTGTTAAAATTTGGTGATTATTACGTTTTTCTGGTGCCGCCCGACGGCAGATGGGAAATTGTATTTTTTATGTCAATCCCAAATAAAACAGACCGCGGTATTAAATATTAATTGCCCAGTTCGTGGGATTACTTTTTTTTTGCGTGTTTTTAATTTGTTTTTCTAATTGATTTATCTAGTGGATATTTGGCAAGGTAAATACGATGGTTGAGACATATTATAAACTTTTACTAAAAAAATTTTTTTATTGTTTCGGCTGGATACAGCGCATGACCAATCGTTTTAATGTCCCCACTGCTGGGGCACAGGCTTTCCTTATGGGTAGATAAGGAGGATGGTCCATAACCCACCACGCAGGCCCAATGCTGATTGGTGGGTGTGTTAACACCTGCAACCGGGATTAACGTGCCTTCCGAAGCACAGAGGTACTCGAGATAATACATTTTTGGTCAACCATCCCATGACCGACTCGTGCATAAGTTGCTTAACCTCCGCAATCGCTGGGCGAAGCGCTACTGCGCCACCGAGCTCCTCGTGCGGCTGATATGATGATGATGATTTTTTTACAGTAACTCTTCATTTAAATCATTGACTAGTAGTTTCATCCAACACTTCCGTGGATCAGAAAATGGGCGACAGAGTTCTCCGATTTAAACATAGTTTTCCATCAGCTTGCTCACTGATGAAGAAGAAATGCATTTATTGGGTATTGGTTTTATTTACTGATGATTTTTTTTTTGGTTTGACCAGTTTCAAATTGTGATTGATTCGAATGATTCGAATGATTGTTATCGAATGGAAATAATCGGTACTGTAATGATGGTTAATTTGTAGTCTGTAATCAGCTGGTAGTAAATGTTTACTCTGTATGTAAGCCTTTTTAGAACAGATGATTATTTCAAATCATTGAGACATAAAGAAAATTAAGAAAGAAGGTTTGCGTCGTGTTTTTTGAACAGATTCTGGTATGGACTGGCATCATGCCAGGTTCTGCGAGATCAATAAAATAATTATAAAGCTATCTTTGTGAAATATAATAATGTAAATATTTTTTTTTTAATTTAGTAACCTGCTTCAGTACTTAAGTTAACACTACTTTAGGGATCTCCCTAAATTATATAGTGTCAACTTAAGTACATACGTATTTATTTAACAGGCCCTTGACACCACTGTCAAGAACCTGTTAGCCCTAATTTTAAACGATAAAAAAAATCGTTACCTTTCCAGTTGTGTTTACAAAAACTATAAGCTTTAACTTATCGTTAACTTAGGCCAAGATTTAAATTATAACAAAAAAACGGTTGCAAATTTTTTTTTTTTAAATTTCTCTCTTATTGCAAAATAGTTGGGCAAACGTCATCTAAAACTATTCCAAATTTCAAGTTGATAGCATTAGTAGTTCTCGAGATATCCAGATGTGACAGACAGACATACTAAGTCGCACCCTAAGGGTTCCTTTTTACCATTTTGGTACGGAACCCTAAAAATAATGAAAATTCAAATCCTTCTCTTTACTCCTCACGACATAAGATGAATATTTCAAGCGGACTTTTCGACTGTATCTCCGCCTATAATGTACAGATTGTACAGGTATAAGTCTGTTGTATACATACACATACATACCCTATGGGGTCGGTGACGCGACGTCGGTATTCCACAAAAGGGGACGCGATCGCATTAGCCACATTGTAGCCACCTGGACGTTCACAGGTTTGCTAGGGTGACTGTCAATTCTGTACTACCAATAATTAAGAAAAAAAAAAATTATCGAACCTGCTCACAAAATTTCACCAGAAACGGTTGAGAAATGCAACCTGTGGCCCTACCATGAGTTGATGCAAACTGTTACCGTAAACTATCGTTTTCTCTCTTTCACTCGCATTGACTGTGAGCAGTATATCCTATAGTTTACGGTAGCGTAAACAGTTTGCATCAACTCATGGTAGGGCCACTGTTGAGGAGAACAGACAGACAGCCGGACCAGACATATGAAAGAATTTTGTGCCCTAAGCTGAAGCAGATACGCTGCGCTCGCGGCTCGCGCTCGCTCGGTCTAATATAAATAAATATATGACAACATCACATACATTGCTCCGATTCCTAAGTAAGTAGCTAAAGCACTTGTGTTATGGAAATCAGAGACAACGGTGGTATTACAAACACCCAGACCCAGAAAAGTTCGATTTCTAAATTGACCCAACCGGGGATCGAACCCGGGACGTCAGAAATGGCGACACCTTGAAAACCGGTGTACAAAGCCACTCGACCACGGAGATCGTCAAATACAACATCGTTAGTACAAAAAACATGACATAAGCAAAAGAGGGACACTTTTTTCACTTACAGGAATTCTAGACCGGATAAGTTAAGTAACTTGAACGGGTGCAAGAAGTGGGGTTGTTTTTTATTCAAGTTATGTATAATGGCGTCTTTGGCACCTATTTAATTATTTCTGATGGATTTTTAAGTACTATTCGGGTTTATTTAAAGTTAGTATTTTATTTATTTTAAGGATCGGAGAGGAGCTTGGTAGCGCAGTGGTATAGTGCCTGGCCCAGCGATTGCGGAGGTTAAGCAACTTTCGCAAGGGTCGGTCATGGGATGGGTGACCAAAAATTTATTACCTCGAGCTCCTCCGTGCTTCAGAAGGCATGTTAAGCCGTTGGTCCCGGCTGCATTTGCAGTCGTTAGCCAATCATTGGGCTCGCGTGGTGGGTTATGGCCCATCCTCCTTATCCACCCATAAGGAAGGTCTGTGCCCCAGCAGTGAAGGCATTAAAAATAGCTGATAGTCTAAGGATCGGAGTAATTATCGGTAATGATGTCAAATATTTATAACGTTACCTACTCCTTTTTACCTGCACGGCCATTTTTAACCGACTTCAAAAAAGGAGGAGGTTATCAAGTCGAAGGTATTTTTTTTTTATGTATGTTTTAACATAACTTCACCAGTTGTTAACCGATTTCAATAATGCTTTTTTATTTGAAAAGTTCATGTGTGGTCCCATAAAAAAAATATAGAGATCTGGCTAGTAGTTTTTTCATAATCCTGAAATATATCAATTATTTAGCTTACCATCGCACGAGTTTTTTTTTATGTATGTTGTATGTTAAACATATTCCAAATAGCATAATAATATAACCGTTGGTCAACCTACAATCAACCCCCAAAATGGCGGATCATATTTTATAATCCTCCGAACATTTTTCTTAATCTACTCTGTGAGCACGCTCAGACATAGATAGCTAGAAATAGTAATTTATTCTGTTGCGTTTATTTGTATTTATAAATAAATAAATATTTGACAACATCACATACATTGCTCCGATTCCAAAGTAAGTAGCTAAAGCACTTGTGTTATGGAAATAAGAGACAACAGTGGTATCACAAACACCCAGACCTGAGCCAATATAGAAAAGTTCGTTTTCTAAATTGACTCAACCAGGGATCGAACCCGGGACCTCAGAGAAGGCGACACCTTGAAAACCAGTGTACAAAGCCACTCGACCACGGAGGTCGTAAAACAACAATGACATAAAACAAACATCAAAAAATGTGTAACCACAATAAATACATTTTATTATTACCGGAAATTACTCTACTCAGCGAAGCGCACGAATTCAGAAGGAAACACACAAATTTCTTTATCTAAAAAGGTATTTATTCAAATAATTGGACCGAAATTACTTTGAATACAAGAATGACATTAGTCGAGCTAGAACCATTACCGAATTGTATGGATGCCTCTAACAAGCCGAAATGTATGCTTTGAATGTTCGACGCAAAACTGTCTATTCATACATAAATTCAACAACGACACAAATGAAAAAAGGTCGTTTTAAAAATAAGTCTTAATTCATAAGTAGATACGGTTAATTGTGGTTTAATAGTAGTTGTGACTTGTGCCGTTGTGTTCGGTGGAACTATATAATTCTAAAACGACACAGCGAGTAGGTTTGTAATAGAACGGGGCTAAAATAGAGTTACGGCTTTTTAATAGTCGGATCCGAGGTCTCATAGTGTATGAAATACGGTATGTAATGCCCTTAAGGCGAGGCCAGTTCACGATCTGATGAAAAGATTGATTTTTGAGCTTCCAATGTGAAGAACTGATGTAGAATTCTACTTCACAAAAAATGCTGTAGACTAAAAAAGAAACACAATAACCGAACAGAATATTGAAAAATGGCTTGGTAACTCTGTAAAAATATCCTAAATAACACCATAAAACTTAAAGAAAGAAACTTCCAATCGTCAGTTTTCGTAATTTTCAACGACAGTGATATGATTTTTTATGCAAAAAGTATAGCTTTTTTATTGATCTAACACTTTAACCGAGTACATTATTAATAAATGATCAAGTATTCCAGAAATAAAAAAAATGTACTAAATTTCGTCAAATTTCTATTTTCTATTTCTATTTTCTGTGGAACAGGCGCATAAAACCATAAGTAATTTTAGAAGAGCAATTTTTTAAATATGATTATTATACAACTTGTTACAAAAGTACCCCTAATGCCGAATATGGTAGATAGGGACCATCAAACTGATCAACTTTTACTATGGAACCAACTCTGAGATCGCGAAAAAAAAATCAGCTGTTTCATACAAAAATTAATATCGAAAATTTCAAAATGTATGAAACAGCTGATTTTTTTTTCGCGATTTCAGAGTTGGTCCCATAGTAAAAGTTGATCAGTTTGATGGTCCCTATATACCATATTCGGCATTAGGGGTATTTTTGTAACACCTTGTATAGTAAGTTCAGACAGTAAGTTTTAAGCATAATCGACAAAATCCAATAAGAAGTGTCATTTTTCGACTTTTCAAGTCAGTTAAACAATACTCAATAATATACTAGAAAAATACGACTCGCACCAGATAATATTCTCGGTCGGGAATCGAACGCGCGACCTTTGTATGTCCGGTCCAATGCTCCGTTTAATAATTTATAATTTAACTGACTGATGTTACCTGAGGATTGAAAAATCTAAATCAAGTAAGTACTTCATTATCAATCAAACTAAAATATCTCTTACTCTCAATCTCTGCACTGTGCCTCAGACAATCTATTTTCTCTGTTTACCGAAATTCAGTGAGCGTGATTCCACAACACCACGCCTACGCGGGAAATCTGACAGCTGTCATTTTGACAATAGATCCGCCATTAGAGAGCGTCCCTTTTACTTTTAGAACGATCGCCATCTTGTATTGTTGGTAATGATATAACTATTAATCATTTTGTTTTTGTAAATAAAAAATTTTGATGTCTTTTAGAGTTTTAGAGCAAAAGTTATTTTTTCTGAATGTTCTTTTGTTTAAACACTAATTGTTATTAGTGACTTCGTACACGAGAAATTCCACTTTCACGGGGAATTTTCAAAAATCATGTTATTTGACTAACGCCCTATGCCAAATTTTAGCGTAATCTGTCTAATACTAAATAATATACTGGAAACAATACCAGATCAAATCGAACCCGCGACCTTTGGATATCCGGTCCAATAAGTAATCTGTCTAGTTGTGCTGTGTGATGCGATGATGGATCATTTAGTTAAGATAGTTAAATGCAGGGTTATTTGTAAAACACTTCTTACTTAAATAGTAATTAAATACCTACTTTACTAATATCTGAATAGTAGATTATGCAATAAGGGCTTAAAGTATAGTGTATTATGTCCCGGGCGCTATCGCCCAAGACAAATGCACATTTAAGCCCGCGATGCATACTCTACTTTTTATACTTTCTGCGAGGCAATTGAAACCAATGACTGTTATAAAGAAAGTACTTAAGAATTTTTTTTTGTCTATTCTGTAGTGGTCAGTTCGACATTCGAATAAATCCTTTTTGATGCGCGGGTGAAAATGAATTTCGTGAAAAGTTTTCATGTTTTTCTTTTTTTAAATTTGTATAGGCAGTGCAATGCTCAGAATAAAATCTCATTGCACCTAAACATTTTTGAAACCAACCTCAATCAAGCACGACAATGAGTTGCATTCCAAATTCAAATCACATTATTCCCATGAGAAAAATGACTTACTTTAGGAAAGGTTTGCATGACACATAATATGCCATTGACGAGCAGTGTAAAAACAATAATGACTTTTCAGCAAAAAACTAAAAAAATCGACTGTCCATCCATACAAATGTGTAAACAGCTGATGGAGTTTTGTATGAAAAGTTTTTTTTAAAAGCTGAGAAAACTTTCCTTTTATATGCATAGATACTTATTATAACCATAAAAATACCATAGAAAGTAGAAAATTGTTTAAAACTGTGATAAACCTACGCTACTAAAGTTATAAGACTGCGCAAAGGCTGTTTCCTACAAAAGTAACTGAGAACTTAAGTACTATGTCAAATCAATTATTGTGTTCTTGTAGTTAGTGTATTACTGAACTAGAGATTTAGTTAGTGCGACAAAGTACTAAACAGTTGAGCTACTTTTGAAGCTGACTGTACTACCACTTGGCACATAATGCTAGGTTGCTTAGCTAACTTAGCTGCGAGCTGATAAGTAATTCTATCAAGTAATTGTTGCTTAGGCTAACTAGTGTATGCAGTGGGTTTTTTAGTTGTGGTGACCATGACAGAAGGTAAAATAAGATTGTTTTTCAACAATACTAAATAATAATATACTAAATTTGACGACCTCCATAGTCGAGCGGCTTTGTACACCGGTTTTCAAGGTGTCGCCATATCTGAGGTCCCGGGTTCGATCCCCGGTTGGGTCAATTTAGAAACCGAACTTTTCTATATTGGCTCAGATCTGGGTGGTTGTGATACTCTGATTACCATCGTACATATGCTTTAGCTACTTTGGCATCAGAGAATTGTATGTGATGTTGTCAAAATTAAAAAAATAATAGAAAAAATTCGACTCGTCACCAGTATTGCCTCAGGCGGGGACAGGCGTGACTCGGTAGTTCAGTTGGTAAGAGCATTGGAACAGACTTTTAAAGGTCGCGGGTTCGATTCCCGCTTGAAGCAATCCAGGTGACGAGTCGAATTTTTTCTAGTATATTATTTAGTATTGTAAAAAAAGCATTGTGAATGCTAAAATCTCAAATTAAAAAAAGCATTTTTTTTGTTCAAAATGATATCTTATCATTATAACGTGAAAGAAAAGAGTGAGTGAGCAAGTGGATGGATTAGTAAGCTAGTATTGTTTTATAAATCTTTTAAGCGTCAGTAACTGGTACCTATTTTTAAATGCCACGAATATGATAAGAGGGTATACAAGGTGTTACAAAAGTACCCCTAATGCCGAATATGGTAGATAGGGACCATCAAACTGAACAACTTTTACTATGGGACCAACTTTGAAATCGCGAAAAAAAAATCAGCTGTTTCATACAAAATTTAATTACGAAAATATCAAAATGTATGAAACAGCTGATTTATTTTTCGCGATTTCAGAGTTGGTCCCATAGTAAAAGTTGTTCAGTTTGATGGTCCCTATGTATCATATTCGGCAATAGGGATACTTTTGTAACACCTTGTATATTCAAAACACGACTGCCCTAAACTAAAAAGTAAATAACAAGTAGCAAGGGGGGAAGAAGGGGGGGACGGTATTTTTTTTTTCATTTTTCATCAAAAGTTGAAAACTATCTGGCCTAAAAAATGAGACTGAGTCGCACCCATAAGGGTTCCTTTTTACCATTTTGTTACGGAACTCTAAATATGTATGACTCGGTTGTCTAAATATGTATATTTTTCTGTGTTACAAATAATATTGTTTGCCAGACATGAGGGAAAAAATCTTTGTGTATGGAATAAATGCAAAATTAAACCATGGTTAACCTAGCAACGACTGCTAATACCATATTTTCTCAGTACATTGTTAATAAACACTACCCTATACTTGACAAGTGGTACACAGAACAAACATAGGTAATTAAAACCTTCTCGTTTAACACAATATTTCCTATTGCTGTTTGTTTTATTGCAATTCTAGAGAAGCAGGCATTTTACGAACGCGTAGTCTGCACACTAGCGCCGCCATTGGAAAAAATCATAGTGCTTAAATGAAGCAAAAATTGTGAATTATCTCTCTGTAGTGCACTCCGAAGAAGCTTTGTGGTACTTTTTATCGCTCAAACAATATTTTTTATGAAGTTTTTTTGCGAAAAGTGGCCACTTTACATTTTCGAGATATTACATTTAATTACATTTAAATTACATTTAAATGACATTACATTTAATTTACATGTTCCACTATGATTTTATTTTTACATTTTCATCAAAAGTCGAAAACTATGCTTAAAAAAAAGAAAACTCATTTGAAAATGTGCAAACAGCGTTCTTTCATATGATACTACTCATACACTTCGAATTTTTAAGACATATTGCAATTTATTTGTAAATAAATAAATATTTGACAACATCACATATACTATTGCTCCAAAGTAAGTAGCTAAAGCACTTGTGTTATGGAAATCAGAGACAACGGTTGTATCACAAACACCCAGACCTGAGCCAATCAATATAGAAAAGTTAGTAACTGGGGATCGAACCCGGGACCACAGAGATGGCGACACCTTGAAAATCGGTGTACAAAGCCACTCGACCACGGAGGTCGTCAACATATATATATATTTATTTTCTTATTTGCAAAATAATTACGCAAATGTCATCTAAAACTATTCCAAAATTCAAGTTGATAACATTAGTAGCTTTTGACATATCCAGCTGAGACCTAAAAGGTTCCACCTTTTAGTACGGAACCCTAAAAAATGCATAAATATTGTAATAATTGCAAATGTGTCACGCGCCTCGCAACTTTTTACATGGTTGCAAAGTAAAGTGAATAATTAATTTACGCCTTAAAACTAAGACAGATGTGGCTTTTTAACGCGCCATTTTAATAATGTCTTATCATGAATAGTCATTTGTTAGGGCAATTTGCTTAAAGACATATCAATTACGTTATAAGTAACCATTGTGAAATTAAAAGTTTGTTTTATTTTGATACAGGTTCGCATATTAATATTGTGTTTAATAGTTATTTATGCAACTGTAGCATAATGAAGGGTTTTGCCTCGTGTGATAAAAGTATTGTGAAAAAAGTAATATATGTAGCTTACTTCCGCAGTCAATTTTCTGCGGAAGTAACATATTTTTTTTCACAATAGTTTGGGGATTCCGCCAAGTGACGCTTGATTCAATCAAATACTGATAATAGTAAGACATGAGTGTTTTAATACCTAATTAATATATACAAGGTGTTACAAAAGTACCCCTAATGCCGAATATGGTAGATAGGGACCATCAAACTGAACAACTTTTACTATGAGACCAACTCTGAAATCGCGAAAAAAAATCAGCTGTTTCATACAAAAATTAATTACGAAAATATCAAAATGTACGAAACAGCTGATTTTTTTTTCGCGATTTCATAGTTGGACCCATAGTAAAAGTTGTTTAGTTTGATGGTCCCTATCTACCATATTCGGCATTAGGGGTATTTTTGTAACACGTTGTATATCTACCCCCTTACTTATAAAGATTGTATAGCAGATGTATAAGTTACACAGTATTTTGTCCCTTTCTTTTTAATGTCAAACTTAAATAGTTTGACAGAGAGTCACCATTGTGTAACTATACATCTGCTATACAATCTTTATTAGTAAGGGGTTAGTGAAAAATTTTTACCACCTTGTATATCCCGTCCGAGAACATGATCTGGTGCGAGTCCTATTTTTTCTAGTATATTATTTAATATTATATAAAAATAGCATTGTGAATGCTTAAATCTCAAAATTTAATAATATAGGTAGTACTTACGTACAGAACGGCCACACCCCGCCTCCCGCCGATCCGAGATACCGCACCTCCTCCCACAATCGGTAGTAAGATCCAGTACCCTTAGCACGAACAGCTATCGAGAAAAAATACGCGCGTAAAAGTAGTATAAAGCACTTTTTGTTATGGAAAAGATCAAACACCGAGATCTGAGCCAATTAGAAAAGTTCGTTTTCTAAATTGACCCAACCGGGGATCGATCGAACCCGGGACCTCAGAGATGGCGGCTCATTGAAAACCGGTGTACAAAGCCACTCGACCACGGAGGTAATAGTAATATAGTTTGTAAGATGTCACTAATAATTATATGGACAAGACCATCAGCCATTTTTACAGCCCACTGCTGGGCACATGCCTTCCTTATGGGTGGATAAGGAGGATGGACCCACCACGCGGCCCAATGCGGATTGGTGGATGCTAACTGCAAATGCAGCCGGGACCAACGGCTTAACGTGCCTTCCGAAGCACGGAGGTACTTGAGATAATAAATTTTTGGTCACCCATCCCATGACCGACCCTTGCGCTTGCTTAACCTCCGCAATCGCTGGGCCAGGCGCTTAACCACTGCGCCATCGAGCTCCTCATTCAGATATGGACAAACTCAGTCTGATATATATGTATTTTATTTTATTTTTTTTAGTTTAGTTTAAAAATATTAAGTTTTTGTAACTTATGAATTATACTATAGGTTATTTATAAGGACATAATGTTATTGTTGAACAGCAAAGTATTTTTATGCACAAGTGTGAATGTCATTTCAAACTTAACGAGTGTCCTCGATATCATCAATCGATTATATTATCCATAAATTGCATTTAATCGATTAAATTAACACTGCCTTTGGAATCGAATGATCATTATTGTAGCTTCCGAGCTAAATTTGTAAGTAACATATCTTATTAAATGTTAATTTTATTCCCGTTATTCTACAGGTGTAACTTTCTTCGGGATTTTTTAATACCATCTAGGCTCTTTTTATCCTCAAAGATAGTGCTTGGCCTTCACCTCACCTGATGTTAAGTGACGATAAGGCCGAAAGTGTAAGCGCACTACACCCGGCATCCTCACCACTGAGGAACTGCATGGCTATCTTACCTCTAACTGCCGGAACACAACAATTTTTAAATTGTTGTTATGGCGTCAGACTTAGGTGGTAGCTAGCCAGGTGGACTTTAAATAAGGCCAAGGACCAACCAAAATGAGTACAAATGTACCCCCCAACTGGAAATCGAACCCGGGACCCGTGCGTCTTACCCGGGTGGGTGAAGACAGAGTCGGTGTTTATCACGAATATTACAATTAAACAAAATAAGGCTTAGAATAGGTACATATCAATATGTAGAAATACAAACTTTATATTTTTTACAAATGTAAGTAATCATAATTATTATCTTTCGGCGATTGTGTAACTATCGCTGGTTTTGATGTCAATAATTTATTTTGAAATTCTATATTTAATAAATATTTGTATTTGAATCAAAACTCTATTTCGATACATTGCGTGTTGCGTATATGCATCTTTACACGAAGAGGTGAGAAAGGCAGCAATGAACTCGCGACATTCCGTTTTATTTGCGTTGCAAGTATTGGAATAGGGCTGAGCTTATGTCGGTAATATATGTACAATATATCGATAACTTTTAAAGATAGCACATATAACTTTAAAATACCAAAACTTTTTGAATTTACTATTTTTAAGTCAGGTAAACTTGTTTGACTTTAACTTTGATTACTCTTTGCAATTTTATTCTTTTCCTTATTATTAGAAATACACAACGCAATATTTGAAAAAAAGTGATACTTACTTGATAAGAAATAAAATCAAAATAAAAACTAGGTAATCCGATCATGCGATCCGGTCCGCAGATCGCTGCGATCTATTGTGATGTATGAAGTTCTCTTATCCCTTTCACACTGGTTGCGTTCTTACCCCATATATGGCATAGATCGCAGCGATCTGAGATCGGATTTCATGACCAAAACGCTAACTGTGTCTTTGAGCTTTAAGGACGTTTCGCAAACGTTCCTGAAAACAAAGTACAGTCAACATAGTTATGACCTTCACATTTTGAAAACAAATTCGCTTGCAAAGATGGCTTTAAAAGTTCACCTTTTACCTGCCTCCATTGTTTTTGTACAAAAGATGCTTTTGTTATCCCATTTTTATGGCTTTTGGAAGACAATCAGAACACAGATTTTGAAATAATAAAATAAACGGTGCAGCCCATTATTTTGTTGACTGTACCTACCTAATATAACAATGAATTGAATTGAACTGAAAACAAGTATTTTGAAACTTCTATGTTAAATCAATGTTTAATTAAAACATATTTTTATGTATAATTGAAATTAATAATATTCCATATTAAACTTTTCGTGACCAAGCCAGTAAAGCTAAAGTGTTGAATTAATTAGAGAGTGAAATAGATAAAGCAAGTAATGATAGATTATAACAAAACATGAAACTGAGGTATTGGTTAAAAATAATATTGGGTTAACAAATCAAAGTTCTCAGAAAGTCTTCATAAAATTAAATAAATATTGAGAACACCTAAAAATAAGTTTGTGGCAAATATGTTTAACAGAGGAAAAGATATGCTTTGCTGTGCTTTTTGCCGGCTCTTTTCAGTATTAGGTTTTCTCCGTAGATTTATCAGCCTAAACTGAATGCGTCAATGCGCAGGAATAAGAGCTGCGTCCGAATATCTCGGTTTTTTGCAATATTTCCTATGTGTATTTTAAATTTTGAAAGACTGACTTAATCAACTATGACTAAAGATGACCGATAATAAAACAGCAATTAACTTCATTAAAAAATCTTATGGACAAAAAAAGAAATTTTATAATTATTAAGATAAATAATATTAGAAAAATACTAGAAAAAATCGTATCGTATCGTAGCACCTCACACGGGACTCGTACCCGCACCCTTGGGATTCCGGCCCAATGCACTGACCAATGTCGATTTTTTCTAGTATTTTTTTTATTAAAAAAAAGAAACTTTATCGACTATCGATATCAAAGCTCTCGATAACAGCACACCCCTACCGCGTTCTATTTTGACGCCCGCGCCTTGTGTGGTCCGCTTTACGAGGCGGCCGCAACACCGATGATTTATGGCGGGTAGCGACTGCGCGCGCGCTCGCTCCCTGGGAAAACGTGTACTGACGCGTTTAGCGCAAAACAATCGGTGGTGGTAATTATAAAGGGGTTAATTTTAAGGGAATCGATGGCATGGCGATGGTGACGTAGTTGCATATCATTCGTCCCGCAATGGGGAATGTCTGAAAAAAAATAATTTGCTGAATATTTTTTTATAGGGTGGAATAGATTCACTTATTAATATAATAAAAAAAAACTGATTAATTTGAGATTTTTCACATTCACAAATGCTATTTTTATATTAAGATTAATAATAATATTAGAGAAAATACTAGAAAGAATCGACTCACCCATTGCACCTCAGATGTTACTTCGTTTTCGCAAACTTACACAATAAAATAGAATTTGCTATTTCCTAATCACCAATAAAAAAGACAAGTAACAAAAATTACATTTATGCACAGCCATTTTTTTTTCAAAACTTACATTTTATGCACATGTCTTCTTCTTCTTTTTTTGTTATGGCAATCTACATTCCTATTGGAAGTAATTTTTGCCAGTGTCAAGTGTTAAATAGTTCAGTGGTAGATATTGTTTAATTTTTCATTAGAATTCGGGTGCATCGCATTCCAATGCTGCTTGGAGCATTTGGCACCAAGTATATCAAGACAGTTTACTCGGTTAGTTCTGCCGAGGAAGCCACCACTTCAATAAAAGTCTCAGCTTCACACAACCAAGATCGCGCCTATTTCAATTATCCCACATATTGTTCAGTTGCGTAGACACTTGTACCATATAACTGCACCAATTTTAAGACACAATATCCACTACGAATCAATTTGAAAATAATTAAAATAGACACCAAACCGAACTCGACAAAATGGCGCCAAAAACTCTATGCACATGTCAAAGTGCAGTTGATAGTTAACTTTTTTTAATATGTGGTGATTAGGTAATGGCAAGGGAATCTCCTTTCTGCGGTTACTTCTGTAAGTTTGCGAAAACGAAGTATTTAGTATATTTTTCCATGCATTTTCTAATCGTAAGGGTTCTCCTACATATAAAAAAGTATTCAGCTAATTTTTTTTTTCAGACATTCCCAATAAGGGCTTTTCAGAGTGACATTAAAAAAAATACTAAACCTAATGTCAATCCCATACATTTTTGGAAAGCGAAGCGATAACGAATATTTGCAAATGTTACTTTGGCTAGGCGGTGTACGTTGTTTCTTACTTCCTGCGTCATTGTCGTTACTCGAAAATCTCTAAAAATCCAATGCATCACAAGGAAATATGCCATCATTTACGTTACAGTACGACAATAATTTATATTTATTTGCATATATTTAGTTAATTTATTGCGATGCATTGGATTTTTAAAGATTTTCTAGTAACGACAATGACGCAGGAAGTAAGAAACAACGTAGATTCGCCCAGGCCCTTAGATCATTATGTCATCGAGTTACGTAAATAGTTTTCTCAACAAAACACACAAAAGGTTATACAAACACCGATAACGCTTTAATAAAACAAGACAGACAGCCTATCAATAAACAAATTATCCAAACAAATTCAATATTGACGCGACACAACGAAAGAGTGACACTTGACAGCTGTTTGAGCGGGAACAAGTGACAGGCACGTTGGCTCGTTAGCGGCGCCATGTTGGTTTTTTACTTTTTTATTTTTCAGCATTGTCTAGGAGGCGCTTGAGCGTGTCGTTCCTAGTACGGTCATTGTATTAGACACGGTTAAATGAGATAGGAAAATAAAACGTTGAATTTAATGTAATTCACTGGGTTTTGTAAGACAAAGCTATATTTTTAAATATTTTTTTGCCAAATAGTGTTAGTTATAATAACTGGTGCCAAGCTGGTGGTACACTCCAATCATTTTCTCTAAAACGGTCAAGAGCGAGTCGGACTCACGTCCCGTGCCATCATTATGAAAAAGTTTACTATTTAGAGACATCGTTTTATTTTTCCTGTAATCTTTACATAAATATCTATCACATAAAATAATTTAAGATTTTTCTCTATGCAAACTTTGGAGATAAGGGAGGGGGGAACGGTATTTTTTTACATTTTTCATCAAAAGTCGAAAACTATGCGGCCTAAAAAAATCTTTGAGAATGTGCAAGCATTGCTCTTTTATATGACCCCATATGCCCTAGTAGCCTCACTTCGTATTTTTAAGACCCCCTTTCAGGCCCTGTTGAATAAAAAATATAAATATTTTTATTTCTCTCTTATTTGCAAAATAGTTGGGCAAACGTCATTTAAAACTGTTCCAAATTTCAAGTTGATAGCATTAGTAGTTCTCGAGATATCCATTTGTGACAGACAGACAGACTGAGTCGCACCATAAGGGTTCCTTTTTACCATTTTGGTACGGAACCCTAACAACACCTGAATGAACAATATACGCGCTGTAATCCGTAAAAAGTGTTTTATTTCTAATGAGCTGGACCCGCGAAAGTCTTAGAAGGGTAATAATAAGCTTGTTTTAACATAATCAGTTAGTGACAAAATCTAAAATTTGTTTGTAAATTAATCTTTTAATAAGAAGTACCTAATTGTAAGTAGGCGGGTCACACCATTGCTTATAAAAAATACTATTAATTTACTCTCAAGACAAGCGATCTCAAATTGCTTTTTGCAGTAATTACCTTGTAGGATCAGCAAAAAGTACCTAGGCAATTTTGGATGAAAATTTGTCTCTTTAAATTTATTTAACGCCACGTATTAGTTAAGTCTAAAAATGAAGCAATTAAAATTTATTAGAATGTTATCAATGATTACATATCACTTAATGAATGCGACCTCCGTGGTCGAGTGGTTTGCACGCCGGTTCTCAAGGCGTCACCATCTCTTGAGGTCCCAGGTTCGAACCCCGGCTGGGTCAATGTAAATTTTTTTTTTTCTATATTGTCTCAGGTCTGGGTGTTTGTGATACCACCGTTGTCTCTGATTTCCATAACACAAGTCCTTTAGCTACTTAGTTTGGAATCGGAGCAATGTATGTGATGTTGTTAAATATTTATTATTGTTATTTATTGAAGAATTACGTTTTTTACAAACTAAATATAAACTAAAAGAAAAAAGCTTTTATTCAAATGCTCTAAAAAGAAGAAAATAAGCTTCGAAGTGGTCGAGTGGCCTTGTACAAAGGTTTTCAAGATGTCGCTATCTCTGAGATCCCGGGTTTGATCCCCGTTTGGGTCAATATAGAAAAAAAAACCGAACTTTTCTATATTGGCTCAGATCTGAGTGTTTGGGATACTACCATTGTCTCTGATTTCCATAACACAAGTGCTTTAGCTACTTACTTTGGAATCGGAGCAAACCTATGTAATGTTGTCAAATATTTTATTATTACTTATAAAATTGGAGTTCAAATATCTTTCACACATCAAAACTAAGCAGAACAGGGGCCCTACCGCGCAAGTGTCGTCGACTTTGCCGTCGGCTTCATTTGGCAGTTGGATGAGATACATTGCTACTTCTTTCTGGCATAAATAAAAAACCTACCAAAGAAAAGTAGCAATGTATCTCATCCATCTGTCAAATGAAGCCGACGGCGAAGTCGACGACACTTGCGCGGTAGCCCCACAGATCCATTTGTGCTGTCTGTACTTACCGCACTATGGTAAATAAGCTTTTTATGTAAATTAAGATGATTCACGATGTATTTGTTAATTTGTATCCATGATGGATTGGAATAAAAAAGCCCATTGTTGGAAAACAGATGTTTTACTTAATATTTGATTATGAAGCAACCCAGCAGAGGAATAACTTTAATCTATGACACAAAATATACTCCTTAAAGTTGTTAAGGGGCTGACATGAGCCAACTAGTGCCGCCAGTCGATTTAATTTTATTTATTCTAAATAAGCCAAATTTCTTAAACAAGGAATTAGTCAAGGTCTTGTGAATGACGTCTAATGTTTATTGAATAACGTTACAATATTACAAAATGCGTGCAATAGTTTAAAACGGGTTTGAACCAACAGTGGCCACTTTTAACAAAATCGCGTTTTAAACTGTTTGAACGCCTTTTCAAACTGTGTAAAGTTATTCAATAAATATTAGACGTTAATATATTAACAAAACCTTGACTGATTCCTTTTTTAAAGATTGGGCTTATTTAGAATAAATAAAATAAATTCGACTGGCGGCGCTAGTTGGCTGATGTCAGCCCCTTAAGTCAATTTCTACATATTTAACAATATAGCAAATATCAAAATGTATGAAACAGCTGTTTTTTTTTCGGGATTTGAAAGTTGGTCACATAGTAAAAGTTGTTCAGTTTGATGATCCCTATGCCATATTCGGCATTGGGGTTATTTTTGTGACATGTTGTATAACTATGAAAAATTCGGTATATGAAGCCAAATATGACATTCCGTGTCTAATCCACATTTCGTAACGGGATGTCTCGACTTGTAGACTTTCTGACAATACTTAATATACATAAGCGCAAGTGTCGTGTCATAGTCAGTGACAAAACACCTACTTCGCTTTGTTTCAGATGCCGCCGCGTGAGACTGAGGTCAGACCTCGTGACAAAACCGACCTTTCTTCGGCTGTGGGATTTTTGGAAATTCAGGTAAAGTCGATGTGTATGGGAATAAGGGTGCCTTTTTTGTACAAGGGCTAGAGACAATAGCAAGGCTACTGCATCGCGACACCAGCGATCTCGATAGTTTCGATAAATAGTGTAAACGTAGACGATTTGCGTATCGATGCTGCTGCTGATGACGAGTGTATCGCTGCAAAAAGTGGCAATGTGTAAAGGCCTTAAGAATCAGTCGCATTGTTAAATTATTCAAAGTGTTCTATACAAAGTTACAACCAAAAAGTTCTAATTTTTGCATGCACAACAGCTGTTTTTAATGTCCCCACTCACTGCTAGATTTTGGTTCAGCTGCATTAATTTTTCTATTGTAGAAATAGCTTGAAAGTTAAGGAAGAAGACATTAAAGTCGCTGCTCAGTCTGTATCAATTCTCCGGTTATAGACTTTTTTTGAGAGGAGCTTTGATTGATTAAAATATATAGATTTTTATCAATATATTGGATTGTATTGGATTATTAACATTAAAATGTTTCATACCAACAGGCGTATCGGCTGTATCTATATCTAATAACTAATGCAGAATAAATATTAAGATGAAACACCACGGTCGAGAGAATTGAAAAAATCCTATAGAATGTTGACAAAATCAACGTTTCGTATTCCCCAGTTCCCTCCTCCAAAACTAAACCAATTTGAATACTATTTTCATAAATGAATAAAGAAATGCTTTGGCTGTGTTCTTATGTTTTGATTTTTTATATAATCTCGTCAAATTAATTGCTGGATGTCTAAACTTCTGGGTTTTTTTTAGGTTTTTGAAGATTAATATATCTCTGTTAATAATTAATTTATGAAAAAAGGAAAACATAGGAACACAGCCTAATCTTTTCTTTAAATTTTAATGAAAAAAGTATTTAAATCCGCCTAGTTTTGGGGGAGGAAACAGGGGACTACGAAACGTTGATTTTGTCAACTTTCTATAGGATTTTTCAATTCTCTCGACCGTGGTGTTTCCTCTTAATGACTCTGTTTTTGATTATAGACTGGTTTACTTCTTGGCATAAACCGCGTGCGTATTGGCCTTTGAATGAGATTTATTCATTTATCAGACAGTGCCGCCGGCGAGATCGAATTCCAAGATTGTAACAAACAAATAATAAATTTTGACAACATCACATATATTGCTCCGATTCCAAAGTAAGTAGCTAAAGCACTTGTGTTATGGAAATCAGAGACAACGGTGGTATCACAAACACCCAGACCTGAGCCAATATAGAAAAGTTCGTTTTCTAAATTGACCCAACCGGTGATCGAACCCGGGACCTCAGAGATGACGACACCTTGAAAACCGGTGTACAAAGCCACTCGACCACGGAGGTCGTCAATTAACAAAACTGACATATCTTCAGATGTAGGCCTTTATAAATTCAGGCAAAGACTATCTTATTTATTTATTTATTTATTTTATAAACATACATGCAGGCTTACAGACTAGGAAATCCAAAACACCATCAAGTTAGAAAACATGACAGAATCATTGTACAGTCTTAAACTGTACATATTCTTTTTAGCTTACGCTGCGACCCACATTTGGAGGCCGCGCGGATTGTTTACTTTATTATTTAATTATAATTTCATAATAGTGTACAACTAACTACCATAGAGAAAGGTACAGCCACAATAACATTTGTTTTATATTTATACGTGAATATAAACTTAACTGTGGACCGTGGTTTCTCTGCTGCACTCCTGCAACATCAACTTATCTTATCAACTTATCTAATATTTAAATGTATAGTGGAAACATTATACAATCATACCAAAGCAAAGTAAAATTAAACAACTTATACAATAGACATTATTTACATATAACAAACGTATGAACATATTAAGTATTTAAAGTTTTTTAACATGGTCAGGACAAATATGATACAAACAAGGTATTTTTTTTAACGTGCAATCTGAAATTAAACAAAAAAAATGAAAGCCACGCGCTATACTACTGCGCCATCCACCGAGATTCTCTCAAAATCACCGGAGAATTGATACAGACTGAACAGCGACTTATTAATTTCTTCTTCCTTAGCTTTCAAGCTATTTCTGCAATAAAAAAATTAATGTAGCTGATAAGCACCGAAATGATAAGAAAGCTTTTTACAACGTGTTACAAAAGTTAGGGGTACTTTTGTAACACGTTGTATAATACCAAATAATATACTAGAAAAAATACGACTCGCACCAGATCATGTTCTCGGACGGGAATCGAACTCGGTAGTGACTCGGTAGCTCAGCGGTCTGAGCATTGGACCGGATATCCAAAGGTCGGGTTCGACTCCCGTCCGAGAACATGATCTTTTCTAGTATATTATTTGGTATTATATAAAAATAGCATTCTAAATCTCAAAATTTAAGAAAGCTTTATCCTAAAAAATATCGCAATAAAACAATATTTTAAGTAATTAAATTATTTTATAACTGTTATACCTACTAAGTATGATATACATACAATTATGCGAATAATCAGAGTTATTAGAATAAACTATATCGGGATTTACACCATGTACCTGTTTATTTTTGAGACTCCGATATTCCAGTTCTTCCGTGACCATGGCGCATGCAACTGCGCCGAAATATCGGAGTCTCAAAAATAAACAGGTACATGGTGTAAATCCCGATATAGTTTATTCTAATAACGTCAATAACCATAAAAATTTAAAACATTACAATCAGAGTTAGTGTTACAAGTAAGTATGCATACATAGGACTCATATATGAAGAGCTCGGTGTCGCAGTATAGAGCCTGGCCCAGCGATTGCGGAGGTTAAGCAATTTTCGCAAGGGTCGGTCATGGGATGGGTGATCAAAAATTTGTTATGTCAAGCTCCGTGCATCAGAAGGCATGTTAAGCCGTTGGTTCCGGCTGCATTTGCAGTCGTTAGCATCCTTCAATTCGCATTGGGCCCGCGTGGTGGGTTATGGCCCATCTTCCTTATCCACTCATAACGAAGGCCTGTGCCTCAGCAGTGCAGCAGTGGGGACGTTAAAAATGCCATGTACTCATAAAAAAGGGTTCAAGTTGAATATAGCAGTGAAATAATAGCTCTTATTACATTCACAAAACCCGTTCTAAAGTTATGTAATTTCATTTACACTTCACAGTGTAAATTGAAAACAGTTACGGTGTTAATAATTTATTGAATTTCCAATTATTCTTATCGAATACCTACTCCGATTGCGATATCTTTAATTGCATTCGATGTGTGGGTTTCTAACAAGTAATAAAACGGTTCAACTGTACATAATAATTAAGCTGTATTGACCAATTCGGTTACTACCGAATACGAGCCACGCCAATCGATATTATTACGAATAAATTCGATAATCGATTGCCGTTTCGAAACGCTTAATTGGCCGACAATTTAACAAGATAGCACCCGAATTATTCTCAATCAGAGCCATCTTTTTGCAATAATAAAAAACTATTATCTACTTAATAACGCTATCATGTCAAAATTTATAAAAAAATGTACAAATTTGAAAGCAGCCGGCTCAATAATTCATCAAGCTGGTCTCCTGTCTATCAATATAATAATTCTGTCAGACTTTAATTGAAATTCTGAACCGCGGACGCTTTAAAGCGGCCCGCAAAATTATTGATACATTACGAGCCCGCGAAAGAGCCATAGCGGCAATTTACAACTGAATTACAAATCTCTACCAGGCCCACTAAATACACAATCAGGTTAAATCAATTGTACTACCCATGTCTCTCTCTGAATAGTTAGGTTTACTGGTGAAGAAGCGAGATGGTTGAAGTTTGTTGGTGCTGTTGGGGAGTAGAAAGCGCGGACGGGTGACGCCCCCCAAATGTGGGGGGAAGCAAAAAAGCTTGTTTGCTCGAAGGCGTGTCTTGGAAGCGGCGCGGGGCGCAGTCGTAAGGCCGCCGCCGCCGCGAGCGCAGTGCCGTGTCCGCTTCAATCTCACTTTGACGTTTCAATTTGACAGCCGCAGCTGTCCGTCACGCGTAAAAAACGAGTGCGCCGATGCGTCAGCGCATCCGATGACGCTGCGATCCGATTAAGAAATCATGCTAATGACCTCACCGTATCGAATATCTCGATAAATATTAATGCTATATTCAAAACTTGTGTCAACTGCGCCTGACATTCGAATAATCGACGCCGTGGACTCGTTTAAATGAATAACAATCTTGTACGGACCGCTTAATCGGGACATTTGTGTGTTTTGTGGCGATTGTTCTTCAGTAGACTGAGACATTTGAAGATGGCTTTTGAAGACCGTTGCAGTCCAAATCAAGCGAACAGCCCTGGACCAGTTTCCGGAAGAGTTCCACCACCGCATCCGGACAATACAATGAGCTACTGCCCTCAGAGCCAATACACCTGCACTACAATCGATCAAAGGTACGACAGGAAATCACCAAACATGACAATCGTAAAAGTCCAACCAAGTTCACCTCCACCAAGCCCGGAACAGCACCAAAACGAAATGGAGAACTACCAGAATTACTTCAGACCTGAAACGCCGGACGTCAAACCTCATATTTCTGGAGAGCACTTCGAACCTGACAGATTAAGGACTCAGAGACAGCAACCAACCCCAATAGCCTTCTCAATCACCAACATCCTCCACCCGGAATTCGGTCTTACTGCTATAAGAAAAACGAGCAAAATCGAAGGCCCTAAACCAGTTGGGCCGAACCACAGCATTTTGTACAAACCCTACGACTTATCCAAGCAGAGCGAGTTTCAGAAATACAGCTTCGATTATTTAAAGTCGAAGGAGTCAGATTTTAGCACTCTACCACCTTTAGGGGGGTTGAGACAGACTGTCTCACAGATAGGGGAGCAACAGAAGGAGAAGGAGATACCAAAGATGGTGGAAGCTCAAAAGAGGCCGGATTCAGCGAGCTCCATAGTCTCGTCGACCTCTAGCGGGGCGCCTTCCACTTGCGGTAGCACGGATACCAGTCAGAACCAGAACTCTAATCTGTGGCCTGCTTGGGTCTACTGCACGAGATACAGCGATCGGCCTAGCTCTGGTAAGTTTGACTTACAAATACGAACTTTTTGACGGCACTACGCTGGTTTTTTAATGGACCAAAATATTTTTAAAAAATAAAACAGCAAAGTAAACAATATTTTAATATTTAAATAAGCCCAGTTAATTAACATAATTTAACTTTTTAGAACATTGATAAAAATATGAGTCGTTAGGAAAAAACAACATTGACAAAATGTTTAACTCCATAAATGCAGCGGCTTAACATTAACATTGAATACATCAACAAAACAAATATGGGATGCATATCAATCGAATGTTTAGAATACATCATTTAAAGGTTAACGAATTATTCAATACTGATTTTTGAAACTGCGTTGAATCAAATGGCCTTTGCCGGAGTGTTGATTTAATTTGACAAATCGTTTTTTTTTGTTTTTATTTATGACATTTTAATATTTTGCTTATATTTAGCTTGTTTATGTAGCAGTTTTTAAACTCTTGTTTCAGTCATTCTCCTACGGGGCTGATTTTAGTTAAAAATACCCAGTGTTTTCATATTTTATAATGTGATTAGCGGAACCGACAGACGTTGTCCTGTTTTAATATGAGTATTGATTTCCAATTTTATTGGTATTAATAAAAAAAATATGTCAGAAACAACTTTATTTACATCCTCTTTGATGATATTTGCAGCACGTATTCAGTGTTATGTCAGACGCCATAAGGTTACATCAAAAAAGTGTAAATTGTCAAAAAAGATTAAGGTTACATTAGAAATAATTTAATATGGTGGTTGAGTATTCTTAAATTTTCTAATTTTCAGAGCAATTTCCTTATTTTTTTACGAAACGGCTTGACCGATTCTTATGTAATTTTGTGTGTATATTCAGTAGATCTGAGAATAGGACGTAAACTATTTTTCATACCCCTTAGCGATAAGGGTGGCCAACACAAAAAAAAAATTTTTGGACAATTTTTTTTACGATTAAATACATACAACCCTAAATTTTCACCCTTCTACCACCAACCCCTATTACCTACAACGTCAGTATTTTTTAGTTAGTGAATATAATTAGTGATTACAGGTTGTGCTTTTAGATTACAATGTTATTTTTTGTTTAAGTACATCCTACACATAAGCTGAAAGCTAAATTTTAGAGAGTACGCTCGATAGCACGGTAAGTTAATCAGTTGAACTGCAAAAACAGTTTTTATTACGTACGACATAAAGACGGTCTCAAGGTCAACATGTATAGTCTGACGTGCCATTGACTGTACACTTTTCTGTACTTTACTCTTTTTATAATTTTTTTTATTGCTGCGGACTAAATTTTATTTTAATTTTGCTAATATATTTAATAATTTTTAATCCAGAAAATTATGTAATCCAGAAAGCTACATTGTACACACAACGGCACCTCAGACTATACATGTTGACCTTGACACCGCCTTTATGCACTACTTAATAAAAGCTGTTTTCGCAGTTTAACTGTATAACCTGACGTGCTGTCGTGTGTACCTACAATGTGATCCCATACAATACAATGCGATTAATTTAACAATGTACAACAGAAGTGACCAACTTCGGAGCGCTTGCGGTACGAAACGATTTAGTCCATTCTGTATTTACTCTATAATACATTCTCTAGTGAAGTTGCAGCGGATCACTGTCTATTGTCAATTTAAAAGCTTTGTAAGTCTTATTGGAATTGTACACTTTTAAAATTTGAGCTTTACAACTTTAATCACTAAGAAGATAGTGAAAGAGTGTAGTTTTGGCTGCACCAACAAAATTTTGTTGTTTTTTAGCTCTAGCTCAAGAGCCAGCTCCTTTTAAAATTCTTATAAGAATCTTCTTAATGAATATCGCCTTAGCTAATCAAATTTCAAAAATCTTTGAATGAAACTTCATTTTAAAAATCGAAATGAAGTCTTCTTTCGGTAAAATCCCCTACCTATAATACTAAATAATATACTAGAAAAAATACGACTCGCACCAGATCATGTTCTCGGACGGGAATCGAACCCGCGACCTTTGGATATCCGGTCCAATGCTCTGACCGCTGAGCTACCGAGTCACTGAGTGACTCGGTAGCTCAGTAGCTCGGTAGCCGTCCGAGAACATGATCTGGTGCGAGTCCTATTTTTTTTAGTATATTATTTAGTATTATATAAAATAGCATTGTGAATGATTAAATCTCAAAATTAAAATAATCCCCTACCTATATTTAAGGTACTTTCAATCCTTATGGCAAAATTTTAGGACTGTAACACACTGTAACACGAAGGCATGTTAGTTACCTATGATAGTTAGGTTATTACTAGATGTGATGAATATTCATTAACAATTGCGTTGTTACTAGAGTTTTCCACATATTTTTATATTATAGATTTTGTCTTTTAAAGGGCTGACATGAGTCAACTAGTCGATTTTATTTTATTTATTTTAAATAAGCACAATTTCTTGAAAAGGAATCAGTCAAGGTTTTGTTAATAACGTCTAATATTTATTGAATAACTTTACACAGTTTGAAAAGGCATTCAATCAATTCAAAACACGATTTTGTTATTGTTTAAGTGATAAAAAGTACCAGAAAGCTTCTTCGGAGTGCACTACAGAGAGATAATTCACAATTTCGTCTTTATTTAAGCACTATGTTTTTTTCCAATGGCGGCGCTAGTGTGCAGACTACGCGCTCAAGTGTCTTTTACATTTCGAAAGAAATTAATAAACCTTTTTTTTGTAAAATGACGCAAAGGCAACTAATATATTCATTTCTCTTTTTTTAAGTGTTATTTTTTATTTAAAAACAATAAAATTTAATGAGGTAGGTGTTGTATGTTAATTATTTACACGTTTTAGTAATAATAGAAGATTGCGATTGTTAGTAAAATATTGTTAGGTATGTACTAGGTAATTAGATTTGCTAATTAGTTCCAAAATCATTATCCTTACTAATATTATAAATGCGAAAGTCCGTTTGTTTGTTACGCATTCACGTCTTAACTACTGAACCGATCACCATGAAATTTTGCATACACGTTGTCAGGGGTACAGAGGAGGACATAGGGTACCTTTCATCCCGAAAAAATATTTTTTCCCGAGGGATAGCAAACAAACTTTCCACGCAGACTAAGTCGCGGGCGGTCGCTAGTACGTAAATATTTGTTAGTATTTTTTTGTCTTTTTTATCTTATTGGATAACTATAGTAGGTACTTACCTATTTGTTTGAAAACTCGCAGACTAACTATTGCAGTTAGTTGAACCAAAGCTTAAAGTTTTAAAACATAGTGTTAAGTATCAGGCAGTTAAAGTTTTGACGACCTCCGTGGTCGAGTGGCTTTGTACACCGGTTTTCAAGGTGTCGCCATCTCTGAGGTCCCGGGTTCGATCCCCGATTGGGTCAATTTAGAAAACGAACTTTTCAATATTGGCTCAGGTCTGGGTGTTTGTGATACCACTGTTGTCTCTGATTTCCATAACACAAGTGCTTTAGCTACTTACTTTGGAATCGGAGCAATGTATGTGATGTTGTCAAATATTTATTTATTTTAACAGCCTTCCAATGAAGTTAAAATCTATTGTAGACTTAAATTATTTCAATGAAAATTAAGGGACTTCTTGTTAATAAAATGTTATTATAGTTTAAATGAATTAGTTGGACAGTAAGTATTATTAATTTCAAATCATTATTTTTATTATAATCACATTGACTAATTATTTGACATTTATAAATGACATGCCTGTTTATTTTTTCTGATTGATTGATTTAATCTCATTTAATTTATTGATTGTTTTTGTATCTTTTTCCGACACAAATTATTTTGTTATAGAATTTGCACAAATATACTTTTTTGGGTTTGCTACGAAGATGAGTAATTTTTTATTTCAATCAGTTTTTAAACTATGTAAAAAACATATTAAAAATATAATGTCAAGATACGTTGGCCAAATTACATAATTATTTGACGAGTTCAACGATATTTTCAGCATTTTTTTTTATAAAAGTATGTAGAAAAATGTCATCCCCTTTTTGAAATATACAGATTTAAGCATTCACAATGCTATTTTTATATAATACTAAATAATATACTAGAAAAAATAGGACTCGCACCAGATCATGTTCTCGGACGGGAATCGAACCCGCAACCTTTGTATATCCGGTCCAATGCTCTGACCGCTGAGTGACTCGGTAGCTCAGCGGTCAGAGCATTGGACCGGATATCTAAAGGTCGCGGGTTCGATTCCCGTCCGAGAACATGATGGTACGAGTCCTATTTTTTCTAGTATATTATTTAGTATAATGTCATCCCCTATTATAAAACGATATGTATAAATACAACCCATAACAGCCATCATTGGCTGAGTATTACCATAAAAAAAAAACAAATACCAACCACTATAATTTATGTCTAGTAGTTACTCGTAGGTACACATGGCAGATAAAAGGCGTTTGAACAATAAAAATTGCTGAAATTACCTGTTAGCCGTGGGGAAGATGGCGGCCCGTTGACAGCTGTCAGTTTGACATGACAGGACGTGCGTTCGGAAATACTCGGCAGCGACGTTTTTTGTTATATAGTTCCAATGAGTTTTAACTGTATTTTCTTTTGTTTAGACATTGTTTGTTTTTTTATTGCCACTGGTGGAGTTACATTCGTGTTGGTGTGGAGGGGGCGAGGTTCAGTACAGTGAGTGAGAATACATTGAAAAAAAAAAAAAGTTTTTCTTAAAGTACTACTGTGGCGGCGAGTGTTACATTCTTATGGCATTTTTAGGCATGTATACCGTACTACGCTATGTAATAAGAACCTATGTAATAAAATATGTACTAGCTAGTCCGCACTTTACAGTAATGCGTTCCATCACGCATGCTCGTTACTAAGTATCATAAAAGATTATAATACAGATGAAAAATATCACTCACAGTTTAATTCGGCATTTAAACACCGTAATCATCTCATAACGAGAAAACTGGTTCTGGGCTATTATTCCCACAATTCACCATTTGCAGGCAAAAACTCATAATTTACAATAAAAACGGTGTGACAAAATTATGCCGAATGAATTTACTGTGCCGATGACGAAATAAATTTTAAATTGGCTCATTTTAATTGAATAAAAAACTAGAAAATATTAAATGAACGGAACTGTGACAAAAAATATGTTGCAAAGCACTTCGCTACTGATTTCGATCAGTCTTTTCAATATGGTTGATAGAAAACAGTGAATTTTTTGTGTCATTGTTAAACTTTAATCGATAAGTGAATCTGTCAAGTTTTCCAATAAGTGATTTCAATAAAGCTTTTAGTGTTCACTCGTTTATTCAATATCCAGCGACGACTTACGTAAACTTAAATAAAGTAGCATTATCCATTTTCGCATTGACACTTATTTTCTAACGCGCGCAAACTTACAATTTGCCGCCAAAAGTAACGGGTTATAACCTCAAAATCTTTCGCACTCTAGAAATAAGATTCAAAATGTAAAACCGTGAACGATTACAAATGTAAAGTGTAATCTTGTTAAGTTTAAAGTAGGGACAGGTGAAGTAATGAAACAATTTAGCTGCAATTATTCGCGATAATCGGTTTTTTTGCGCGGACGCCATCTTGCCCGCGTAATGGCGGCACGCCCAGTTGCGAGTCGAAAAAAGTGTTCGTTAAACACCCGTGTACCGAGAATTTATTAACTTGCTTGCTAAACTAGTGGCGGTCGACGGCAGGGTTGCCAGATTGGGTATTTTCCTCGCAATTTAGGGTAAAAATTTGGCTGTTTGGAGAAAAATAACATGCTTATTTTGGCAAATTTTGGGAAACAACATTGAGTTTTAGCAGTGTTATTTCTATGAAACAAACATAAATTGTGTGAATGTAAAAAGATCATATTGTCAAAACAAATTGTATTAATTATTCGAAATCAAGGCACTATCAATCGAACAACAAGCACATTTTTTGGGTAAATCTATCAAATATAGTATCATTTTAAAGAAAAATAAATTCAAATTTGGGAAAAAATATAAATTCTCATCTGGCAACCCTGGTACGGTTTTATCTCCGCTATGCAGATATTGTTTGCGAAAAACTTTGTTTTTTGTCATTTTTCGTAGTATAGGTTTCCTAGCCGATTTTCGTAGTATAGGTTTCCTAGCCGATTTTCGTAGTATAGGTTTCCTAGATGATTTTCGTAGTATAGGTTTTTACTTTTCGTAGTAGCTACGAAATCTTGTAGTCAATTCATTCCAAGCCCGTGGTCCTACTGCGTGGTTCTACTAGTGTTCTACTACGGGCAATTTTTTTGTCCGTAGTTCTATCAGTAGGACTTTAATAAAAACATAATTAAACATCTTGTACCATTTAACTAAAATGAGAAAGTTTTGATGTTTAATGCTTTTTAAAAATTTCACTTTTGTATTTCCTGATGTAAGAAGAATTTAATTAAAAATGGATTAATTTTAATTTTAGAATTAACTTTCACGAGGTACTTCCTTAAAATCTATTTGGAATAAATATAGTTTACCCTATTTATATGTATTTTTACACTGCCCAATAAAACAGAGGGTGTAATGTATTCAGGGTTCATGTATAAATATAAATATTTAAATATTTGACAACATCACATACATTGCTCCGAATCCAAAGTAAGTAGCCAAAGCACTTGCGTTATGGAAATCAGAGACAACGGTGGTATCACAAACACCCAGACATGAGCCAATATAGAAAACTTCATTTTCTAAATTGACTCAACCGGGGATCGAACCTGGGACCTCAGAGATGGCGACACTTTGAAAACCGGTGTACAAAGCCACTCGATCACGGAGGTCGTCAATCGTGTTTGTATATTTTGTGTAAATGAGTTTCTTTATTCCACCATAACTTCTGAATGCCTTAAGGGGCTGATATGAGTCAACTAGCGCCGCTAGTCGAATTTATTTTATTTATTCTAAATAAGCCCAATTTCTTAAAAAAGTCAAGGTCTTGTGAATGACGTCTAATGTTTAATGAATTTTTGCCTCAATTTATTGTGTTACATTTTCCGAGCGTTAAAGGGTTTTAATGTGTTTTTTTTATTATTACAATATGGGCATAAAATGAAAGGTCTTGATGAGCACATTCCAAAACTATATAATTTGTCACTAAAAACTGTAAATAAAAAAAAATATTAAAAACACGACTGCCCTGCCAAAAGCGAACTAAAGGTTTAATAACAAGTGTTATTGCAGTCGGGGGACCTCTTTGATTAAAAACTGTTCCACAAAGCGGTCCCCCGACTGCAATAACACTTGTTATTTAAACTTTTAGTTGAGAGTTTTTGGCGCAATTTTGTCGAGTTCGGTTTGCTGTCTATTTTAATTATTTTCAAATTGATTCATAGTGGATATTGTGTCTTAAAATTGGTGCAGTTATATGGTACAAGTGTCTACGCAACTGAACAATATGTGGGATAATTGAAATAGGCGCGATCTTGGTTGTGTGAAGCTGAGACTTTTATTGAAGTGGTGGCTTCCTCGGCAGAACTAACCCAGTAAACTGTCTTGATATACTCCAAGCAGCATTGGAATGCGATGCACCCGCATTCTAATGAAAAATTAAACAATATCTACAACTGAACTATTTAACACTTGACACTGGCAAAAATTACTTCCAAGAGGAAAGTAGATTGCCATAACAAAAAAAGAAGAAAAGAACCTTTTAGTTCGTTTTTACCAGGACAGTTTGTTTTTTTTATTTTTTTTTTCTAGTTGAACTTGTTAACACAAAGAACAGAATACTATGTAAGAAACTAAGACGCTTACCATATGATCGATAAATTATGGTAACTATCAATAAAAAAAACATTTTGCTCAGTATCCATAACCCAACTTTTTGGCGGGAATTAATTAACATGGAGGTTTGATAATTAAAAAAAACCTTCCATTTGCTTACAACGAAATGTTTAATTGACGTTTCGGGGGTACGCTCATCCATCTGTCTGAACCGAGACTCACAGCCATAACTTCCAAATCACATTTTCTTTTTTTTTCTCCCGCGCGAATTCCGCTTCGGAGCTTAATCGCCTCCTTGATTGTTATTGTTTTGTAGAATCGGTAAAGTACCATCGATCGACAGACAAAACAATTTCGAAAAAAGAACGCTAAATAATGTTTTAAATGCGACATTCCTTTTTTAAACTTTTTCTTTTTTTTAAATATGAAACAATAACCAACCACAGATGGTTATTTTGCTGGAGATTATTTGTCTCTTGATTTGAAAATCTTTACAAAAACCTCACGACAGCCGTGTGGAAGGATTTCTCCAAAAAAACCTTTCCATATTTATTAAAAATCTTTCAACCAAAAACAATAAACTATTGTGTTGAAAATGTTGAATTTTGTCTATGATTTAGAAATCAAACTTTTTCTTTTTGCTAACTTTTTGTTTGTGTTTTTTTTAGTGGTATTTTATGAAAACTTAATAAAAGATTATTATTCAAACAGAAAAAAGTAGGTATATCTTAAATATCAGATAAATTAACAAACTTCATTAAGAAATAATTACTGGCAGATCTTGATATACCGTTAAGAATTATACTGTGGTGAATAAAAAAATCAATTCAAAACGTCGCAATAAGTCAATTCGAGAAATTGCACTTTATTAACGGGTGTTAAGGTTGTAAATTGCAATTAGGGTTGTCACAATAGGAAATTATTGGATAATAGTGTCATTCTTTTTGTATCCGCTTCTTATATGTCTTTGTTGTCAGTTTTAGGGTTCCGTAGTGTAAAATACGTTAAAATATACTTTTTCGCTTCACATGCTCGTAAAGTTCGTCTTTATGTTGGGTATAGGCTGCGTAAAATCGCTTTTCAAGCTCTAGGGCATAAAGTAAAATCTTCGTCTAAGTCTCCGACTCTAAGACAAAGGTCGTCAGGTAAACAGCCACACACGCAATTAAACTTCGTTAAATAAACTTGTTTTTGCAATATTGCTATTTAATTTCCTCACAATCGAAGTGAAAAGCAGATTTTACCCTCGACTCGAGTCGAGGGTAAAATCTGCTATTTTTACGTGTCGGGTAAAATAGTGCGTTTTCTGCACTTGTTGTACAATCTACTATTTTGACTTGACTTGGAGACTTTTATTTTTATTTATTTATTTATTCATTTTTAATTACAACGGCAGATAGTGCCACTTACAGTAACTAGTAAATTACACACACATAACAAAACTTGGTTTGACAAATTGTTTTATAGTTATGTATTAAATAACGGTACGAATTTTGCCTTCTTAGGTTCAACTGCTCATACAGAAGAGCTCGATGGTGGATTAACCCTGCGATTGCGCAGTTTTAAAACGAAGGTTTGAAGGTTTTTGTAACAACCTGTTTATTGGTTAAAATTATTATTATTATTATTTAATACTTTATTCCGTGCCTAAGTTTTGAGAAATAAGTTACATTAAAAAAGTACCTTTGCGTATTTTAAAGCTGAATGAATTTTGATGGGTTTTTCACAGTAACTTGAGGTCTAACTTAAAATCTAAGCCAGCAAACCCTATTTGATGAACGTGACAATTTGTCACCTGTCATGACAATTTCATATCCATTGCGTCAACGAAAATAGAATAAACTATTCATAGCTGCGCCGCAATGTAAACCAAATTGTCATGACAATTGACAAATTATCACGTTATTAAATAGTCAAATTGTCAAGCATGAACTCGCCGTAGTACTAACTTTCATACACTTATTTAAATAAAATATAAATAAATAAATATTTGACAACATCACATACATTGCTCCGATCCCAAAGTAAGTAGCTAAAGCACTTGTGTTATGGAAATCGGAGACAACGGTGGTATCACAAACACCCAGACCAGAGCTAATATAGAAAAGTTCGTTTTCTAAATTGACCCAACCGGGGATCGAACCCGGGACCTCAGAGATGGCGACACCATGAAAACCGGTGTACAAAGCCACTCAACCAAGGAGGTCGTCAAATGTTGTCGGCATATTTTTTTTACGTAAAAACTGAGATACGGAGCTCCACAAATCTAATAAAGTACTATCTTACCACCTTTCTCGATTGCATTATAACATGCATAAACCATTAGCGCGTTACACAGACATAATTAGCAATAATTCTTAGAAAATAGCGTTGAAAGAAGGCGAATGAACTCATCAAACGACATATTAATTGATTTATTAACACTTTTTGCTGAGAAATAAAAGAAAAAAGCTTGCAGTGTGTGCAAGCATGAGACGTTGCAGCAAAAGTTCTCTCGTGACGACCTCCGTGGTCGAGTAGCTTTGCACACCGGTTTTCAAGGTGTCGCCATCTCTGTGGTCCCGGGTTCGATCCCCGGTTGGGTCAATTTAGAAGAACTTTTCTATATTGGCTCAGGTCTTAGTGTTTGGAATACCACCGCTGTCTCTGATTTCCATAACACAAGTGCTTTAGCTACTTACTTTGGAATCGGAGTAATGTATGTGATGTTGTCAAATATTTATTTATTGTTGATTATTATTATTATTATTTATTATTATTCGTTTGTCTGTGAAATTATTTGAATGACTTTTATTTTATTTTGTTAATTGACTGATATCTGTTATTTCTGAGGATTGAAAAATCGGCCTTAATTTAATTAAAATTAACTGATTAGTAAATTTTCGATTTACTTTAACAAGGTTCCATCCCATTCTCATTGCGCGCTGATTGTAAAAACGAATCTTATAAAAGAAGGTGAGGGCCACATTTTTCGGTAATGTATTCTACGTTATCGAATTTTAAGGTGTTCAATTAAAATAATTAATATTGAATCGGTAGCCAGAAATGGTCGCACAAAATGTATGATTTTTCATGAAATTATCGTTTATCGAATCGATTTATCGATAACTTTCTCCTCACTGTTCGTTCCGATGTTGTGAATGAATATTAAAAAAAAACCGTTTTCATAAGATCTGAGAGACCTACATTTTGATATTTTCGATTTCAATTTTTGTATAAAACAGCTGATTTCTTTTTCGCGATTTCAGAGTTGGTCCTATTGTAAAAGTTGTTCAGTTTGATGGTCCCTATATACCATATTCGGCATTAGGGGTATTTTTGTAACATGTTGTATACGGAAAGATAATTACTAACAAAACAATATTTTTAATGGCAGCTTACAGAACTATTAGTACAATAATAGGTTAACAATTAAATGTTTGTGGGATTAAACGCCTTATAACAATGCATTAAAGACTACTATTCACTAACAATTACGATGTTAACATCTTCATTGTAAGGGAAAATAATCATTTTGTGTAATTACAGACAATAATGTGAGGTTTCCATAATTATGTGTTATGGTATATCTTATATTTTATGAGCATATTATCTAAAGTATTCTATGCATGGAATTGCTTCAAGAAATAAGACTTTACAGCTATCTTCATAAAAAAATTGGTCACCCATCCCAGATTTGGACTTCTTGAAAACTTTTATAACTATTCAATGTAATTTATCTTACTTGGTATGCACTGTGATATATAGCTTTTCATTTACACGATTTGAGTTAATTAAAAAAACATAAACCTTTCTTTGCAGTCGAGTAATAAAATATCTTGATTTTTTATATACAATGTGGAGAAGACAATACGACAGTAAATGAAGAGGTGTTCTGTATTGGGCCTGCGTGGTGGGTTATGGTCCATCCTTCTTATCCACCCACAAGGAAGGCCTGTGCCCCAGCAGTGGGGACATTCAAAATGGCTAATGGTCGATGTCGAATGCTAGAAGACTGAAAATAACAAAACATCGATTATTCACCGACGTTTATTATTTAAAAACTTTTACGATGGAAAATTATTAAAAAAGGGGGATTCCTTATACTGATAAAAAAAAAACATTGACATCATCACATACATATTTTTGCAACGATTCCAAAGTAACTTGCTAACGCACTTATGTTATGGAAATCAGAGACAACGGTGGTATCAGACAAACAAACACCCAGATCTAACGCAATATAGAAAAGTTCGTTTTCTAAATTGACCCAACCGGGGATCGAACCCGGGACCTCGGAGATGGCGACACTTTGAAAACCGGTGTACAAAGCCACTCGACCACAAAGGTCGTCAATTGGAGGATTATTGTATAATAAGAGCAATATTTTTTCGTTGAAGCTTATACTTATCTGTCCTATGTTTTTAGGGCTCTTATTTTGGGCTTATTGAGATTTTTATTTCAATTTTCGATTGTGCTAAAACATACCAAGTAGCAATTTTGTGCTAATAATAATATAGTCTTGAAACAAACCTGACAACACAAACTTTTTGGTCATGCCGTCCTTTTTCGAATCGATTTTTTATCGATACATTATGTGGATCACTTCAACCTTCTTACTGAGAATCGGCCACACAGCTGCGCATTTTTCCCGCCAAAAACCCCGCTAATAACTTGATCCAGTGTTTAGGTGGCCATGTTTTTTACAATTTCATCTTTTCCCGCCGAAATAATTACCCATTGTTCTGTGGAATGTGGAGTATTGAGCGAATTCAAACTTTGTGTGAATGGCAATAAAGATGTTAATGTTTCTAAAGAAAGCGTATCTCTATAACGAACATTTTGTAACTTAATTGGTTCAAAATCTTAAATATTTATTGCAAAATTATGTGATGCGGATTTTAATTGGGTTGCTTTTTCTCAAAAGCTTTGCTACACTAAAATATAATTACAAAAAGATGAATTATTTTAATGACCAACAGTGAAATCCAATATGAACTAATAGATTATCTGTTTGCCATTGCAGAAATTAGTTGAAAAAACAAAAGAAAAAAGTAAAAACAAAGCCCAGATCCATCTTTCTTCTATCTTTTTAAAATTTAAAAACAAAACACTGTAAAGATTATCTTAGGGCCGTTTCCTATATTCGAAATCGATTCCTATGGCTTACGGATGGTAGTATTTTGACATTTTCCATAGTAAAGTAAATGTGTCAAAATTCTACCACCCGTAAGAAAAACCAATTGTTTCTCGAATATAGGAGTGGGGGGTATTGATCTACAGAGCCAACTAAGAAAATATTTTGCAAGTACTTTTTTGCAAACTTTGACTCGAACCACAGAATGCACGCTCGGAGAAAATCTGTATCGTGCAAAGGCAAGTTCTTAAGGCTCCTATATACCTTAAGTGGCGCCCTCATCTTAATTAAATTTATTGCTCGCTAAGTACATAATGTATCAAAAATTACATGTACAGATTAAAAGCTAATGTTCTATAGTTTATTTATAAACAATAACTTCATTAAAATACAGTTCGTTGTAGTAGTAGTTGCCAAAGTGCTAAAAGTGGCCACACTTAGCACTTTTGCGAACTACTACTACAACGAACAAAATTTTACTGAGGTTATTGTTTGTAAATAAACTATAGAACCTTAGCTTCAATCTGTACATGTTAATTTTCGATATATTATGAAGTTAGCGAGCAATGAATTAAATTAAGGGCGCCACTTTGAGGTATATAGGGGCCTTAAAGTAATAGTATAGTCACAGTATAGTGCTGATAAAAAAATCGCTTGAAACCTTACAACGCTGTAACACAGTGGTACAAAGTGATTGTGGTTGAGATGTACGAAAGGTATTTCAGTAGATATGGTATACTTTATGAAGAAAAAAGTTTTATTTTAATGAATTTTTGATTATCACACATTTTTTTGCAAAATAATCTAAGTTGCTCTTGACGCTGACGCAGCATTTAAAACAAATTAGTATTGCACAATGTCCAGAAATACGAAAAGCTCGCGCGGAAATACGAAAATTCGTGAACACGATAATTAGCGCTCTTAAACTTGGTAAGTAAATACTAGTTGTTGGTAAATATCGTATTTATATAAATGAAAAACTTATACAAATAAGGCTCCCAATGTTATTGATGACAAAAAAACGCACTCGATGACACGTTGACATAGCAGTTTTAAATAACTATCCTTGAGTAGGTATTCGACAGCCAAGATTTTCATGAATCTGCGTTTCCATCTTAATTCTGATTTAATTTCAGTTTTTCTCAGAAGAAAATGAACCCTTTTACTAATCAGTCTAGAAGCTAAGATTAAGACTTTTGAAGTAAGCTTTTTCAAGAACCGTACCATCTAAAAATACTGAGAGCCGTATGATGTTTTCTTTTAACAGTTAACGATTTAGAATGTAAACATTTTTTTATTAAAGTATCCACATTATTAATGGAAAGAGTGTTGTTCCTAATAAATGTACTGTGCTCACTTTGCCACGTCCATATCGACATCAATCTTCGTACATCCATTTTCCATTACATATTCAAGAGGTGTGCGCGCTCCTTTCAATAGAGATTTAAATATTTAACACTAGAACACCGACTCTATTCTCTTTCCTATAAGGTAGAGAATGGCACTTACTTTTACTAACATAATATTTGAGCTGTGATTGAATAGAGAATTGTGTGCTGTATTGTAGGGGAATAAGGTAGGTTTTCGTATGTCAATGTTAATAGAAAATTGGATAAACATTAGGTGGTGTAGGGATTGATTTTTTCTTTGATTTTCGAGGGTGACTCTTAATGTTGTACGTTATTGGTGGAAATGTAAGTACTTACTTGAGGAACTCGGTGGCGCAGTGGTATAGCGCCTGGCCCACGATTACGGAGGTTCAGCAACTTTCGCAAGGGTCGGTCACGGGATGGGTGACCAAAAAATCATCTCGAGCTCCTCCGTGCTCATACATTATAGTCGAGTCGATGTTGCACTTTTTTTATAGAACAGCTGATTTTTTTTACGATTCCGTGGTTGGCCCCGCAGTAAAAGTTGTTCATTCACGTGCTCTGAAATCCCCATGCATTTTTAGATATACTTAAAAAATAACGATGTATATGTATAGTACTAAATTGGTTTATTTTTAACCCCCAACCAAAAAAGAAGGGATAAGTTTAACGTGTTTATCTGCTGCATAAATGACATCAGTGGCGTCGTAACTCCTAAACGAATGGACCGATTTCGATATGGTTCATTTTTGTTTGAAAACTCAACTTGGCCGCTAAAATCCAGATGGTCTGACGACATCAAAGTAGCGGGGGAAAACTGGATCAGAAAAGGACAAGACCGATTGGGATGGCGTGCTAGTGAGGAGGCCTATACTCAGCAGTGGGTGACTTAAAGGTGAAGAAGAAGAAACAGAAAATGGTAGACTTGATGCTTGCATTCTCTACCAGAGAGAGCTAACATAAGTAAGCTTTCCTCTTATGTAAAAAAAATATGTTATTTTCTACTCCTTACTAAGGTAGGAACCTTATCAAAATCGGTTCATCCGGTTAGGAGTTACGATGCCACAGACAGACACTGCAGCAGATAAACACGTTAAACTAAAAACTCCCTCTTTTTTGGTTAGGGCTTAAAAATAGCATTGTAAAAGCAAAAATCTAAATTAATACAGCAAGGTTATTTGAATAGGCTGTTTATTCAGTGCACTCGCACCAAACAAAACAAATTAACCAAAACAGGAGACACTAAAAAGACATAATTCCCGCGCTAACGCGATAACTTCGCGAACATTCCGCGCGGGCATTATTCGGACAAATGGGAATGGTAATTTATTTGTACTGCACAAAGGATTAATTCATTACGCCCGTAATTGGCAGTGTTTAACCCCTAGTTGAGATACCCATGCCATTACGGGGTATGAGGTAATGTAATTGTTTCCGTTGTGGTTTGGACAATGCCTTTATGGTGACATTTGTGTGAATGTTATAATAAATTTTATAAATTTTTACACAAATAACTATTAACTTTGCTATCACGTTTAACTGGTTCTCATGACAGGAACTTTGGTTTCACAACCAATGAAATTATAATAATTTAGCCAGAAACGAAGAGCAAAGAAGAGAAGAGCAATTGAGGAGCTCGGTGGCGTATTGGTTTAGCGCCTGGCCCAGCAATTGCGAAGGTTAAGCATAAGCAACTTTCGTAGGGTCAGTCACAAGATGGGTGACTAAAAATTTATCATCTCGAGCTCCTCCAGGCTTCGGAAGGCACGTTAAGCCGTTGGTCCTTTTACTATGGGACCAACTCTGAAATCGCGAAAAAAAAATCAGCTGTTTCGTACATTTTGATATTCTCGTAATTAATTAATTTTTGTATGAAACAGCTGATTTTTTTTTCGCGATTTCAGAGTTGGTCCCATAGTAAAAGTTGATCAGTTTGATGGTCCCTATATACCTTATTCGGCATTAGGGGTATTTTTGTAACATGTTGTATAGCTTTAGATTTTGAAACTGTAGTACTGACTGTTGAGATATCTAGAATAAGAAGAATACACAACACACATAAAGAAGATAAATAATAATAAATAAATAAATATTTGACAACATCACATACATTGCTCCGATTCCAAAGTAAGTAGCTAAAGCACTTGTGCTATGGAAATCAGAGACAACGGTGGCATCACGAACACCCAGACCTGAGCCAATATAGAAAAGTTCGTTTTCTAAATTGACCCAACCGGGGATCGAACCCGGGACCTCAGAGATGGCGACACCTTGAAAACCGGTGTACAAAGCCACTCGACCACGGAGGTCGTCGAGGAGATGTTAGTAAAAATACCTAATAACCACATTAAATAAGCAGAAGTCCGTTTTAATTTTAACCCACATGCATGTCATTTAGAGAAAATGGCGTTTAATTTGGAACAATTTTTAATCAATGTTGTATGGATTCTATTTTCACATATTGGTCATGTTTTTGGATATTTCAAAATTACGTTTGGTATTTTACTTAACTGCACTAAAACTTTTATAAAAAACTCAAATATTTCAATTATGTTGGCTGACACACTTTTGCTCATTTGCGTCCAACTATGAAAAAACAGAAAAGCAGTAAGTAACCATGACGGCTCCTCAGACTATACATGTTGACCTTGAGACCGCCTTTATGGCCTACGTAATAAAAGCTGTTTTCGCAGTTTAACTGTACAAACTGACGTGGTGTCGTGTGTACCTGTTATTACGCTCGCACGCTACGTAATTTTCATACATGCATAATTTGCTGACAGCTTTGAAAAGTTAAAAGCTAGAAAACGCTTATCAGAAAATTGTCTATACAACATGTTACAAAAACACCCCTCATGCCGAATATGGTATATAGGGACCATCAAACTGAACAACTTTTACTATGGGACCAACTCTCAAATAGCGAAAAAAATATCAGCTGTTTCATACCTTTTGATATTTTAATTTTTGTATGAAGCAGTTGGTTTTTTTTTCGCGATTTTAGAGTTGGTCCCATAGTAAAAGTTGTTCAGTTTGATGGTCCCTATCTACCATATTCAGCATTAGGGGTATTTTTGTAACATGTTGTATAAGTATAGCAAAGAACTTAATAGAATGTTAATTAAGTTAAACAATAATGGATGGTCAAACTCACCTTGCCCCAATCAAAGACAAAAGCTCGCAATCACTTTAAATATAAAATAAAATGGCCGCCATCAAATTCTTTTCCGTACAATCACTTTGCATAGCAACACCTCACGCACGCAATTCTGCCATAACACTAACAATAACTTAATGACGTCACTCACGTAATTAATTTTCGAACAACAGTGTTTTGAAGTTTTGAAAACAAAACACGGTCGAGTCGACATGATCCCGCTGCGAAATCATTGAGCAATGTGTGTGACGTAACAATATTTGAACACCATTTTGTTTTGTGTTCCTTTTTTGAAAAGAGTGCGTTCACATTATGAAGCGAACATGGTATCAGTCAGGAAAGATCAATTTACTAGTTATGCCAGTTACATTTTTGCTTATCGTGGAAAAAGTAAAAACCAAAGGAGTTTGGATCATACAGCCAAACACATCTTTTTAGGGTTCCGTACCCAAAGGGTAAAACGGGACCCTATTATTAAGACTCCGCTGTCCGTCTGTCACCAGTCTGTATCTCATGAACCGTGATAGTTAGACAGTTGTTTTCACAGATGATGTATTTTTGTTGCCGCTATAACAACAAATACTAAAAACCAGCATAAATAAATATTTAAGCGGCCTCCCATGCAACAACGTGATTATTTTTGCTCGTTTTTGCTCGATATTGATAACGACAACAGGTAGACGCATGAAATATTCGCAGAATATTTAGTTATAATATGTATATTCACTTTAAAAAGAAATAATTAAATTAAAATAAAACAAATATTTAAGGGGGGCTCCCATACAACAAACATGATTTTTACGGAACCCTTCGTGCGTGAGTCAGACTCGCACTTGGCCGGTTTTTTCCAATTAACATAGAAACTTGAAACCATGTTAAGATCTTTATTAACATTTTTGTACAGTTATTTGATAAGCCTTATGCTAGGAAGTTCACCGAACTCCTTATTAAGTCGTTGACATAATTGGTCTATTAATAAAGATTATATTTCGTGAAAACTAGCCCAATGTTCGCAAAACACGACGAAAAGTAATTTTAATAATTATGCGATATTTTTTGTTAATATTTTGACATTTGTTTTTTATCTTATAAAAACCTGTTTGAATACCGATTCTCAATCAATGTTTAATTTTACATAATTACACATACCTATACACTTCTAAGACTACACTAATATTTATACATGTAACTATACAAGGTGTTACAAAAGTACCCCTAATGCCGAATATGGTAGATAGGGACCATCAAACTGAACAACTTTTACTATGGGACCAACTCTGAAATCGCGAAAAAAAAATCAGCTGTTTCATACAAAAATTAAAATCGAAAATATCAAAATTTATGAAACAGCTGATTTCTTTTTCGCCATTTCAGAGTTGGTCCCATAGTAAAAGTTGTTCAGTTTGATGGTCCCTATATACCATATTCGGCATTAGGAGTATTTTTGGAACATGTTGTGTAGTTAGGTAGTTAGTCAAATAAATATTTATTTTTGACACTCGATTGAAAGTATACTTATGCATAATAAAAACTGCCAAATGCTTACAATGCGATTAATTTAACAATGTTCAACAGAAGTGACCAACTTCAGAGCGCTTGCGGTACAAAACGACGTATTTAAACCATAAAACTTTCTCTTTGCCGTACATTCTCGAGTGAAGTTGCAGCGAATCACTGTCTATTCTCAATTAAAGCGCATTGTAAATGCTACCACTTTATTTTAATCCTATTTTTTCCTTGCACTAGTAAATTGTAATAACCACCGCCACATATTTTTCATATAAGCAGACCGCATAATTGGCATAATGTAAGAAAGTTAAAGATTTATAATTATTGAAAATAAGCGGCACGAGTTGCCATTTAGACATAAGCACATTCAAGTTAAATTTTATTGTAACAAGATGGTGTGGTTTGCGGCGAAGTCAGTTCATTGTATGTACTTTGTATAACTCTACGTTAATGTGCCCAGACCGGACCATCAGCCATTTAATGTCTCCACTGCTGGGGCACAGGCCTTCCTTATGGGTGGATAAGGAGGATGGGCCATAACCCACCACGCGGGCCCAATGCGGATTGGTGGGTGTTAACGACCTCAAATTAAGCCGGGACCAATAGCTTAACGCACGGAGGAGTGCGATTAATTAACAATACAACAAAAGTGACCAACTTCAGAGCGGTACAAATCGGTAATTTTCGATTTGCCATACATTCATGAGTGAAGTTGCAGCGAATCACTATCTATTGTTAATTTGATAGCATTGTACATATTCGTTTAAAAAACTAAAAAGAAAAATCTGCTCCAAAAAATCACTGTTAAGTTAAGTAGGTATATTTAAAAAAACAATTTCTAGTCCGGATGTGTTTTTTTTAAATGTCATAGTGGGCGTCAGAAGAACAACCAATTATTAAAAGTCTCGTCCTTAATTATTATTACGACACATACAATACAAGGTACAAGTAATAATTTAATCCAAACCTATTATTAAAATCATAAAAAATGTATTCAGCTCACACATCACACAAAATTGTACCATGGCTGTTAATTTTCTTTTTTAAAACAAAAGAGGTCACCACAAACAAGGCGCCTATTCTAAAATTTGAATTCGGAACTTTAAAAGAATCCACCCGCTCTGGGCGCAATATTTTTTGCCACCGAAAACATTGCGCCTCGTTACTACTCCTGGCAAACGTTCTGGCCAGTTGTTTAATTAAAAACACGAATAAAAAAGTTACTGGCCATTTTATCGGGTGATAAACTGCCTTGTAATACGAACTCCGACCTAAGCCAAACTCAACCTTACCTCCACAGTTTTAGAAACGAGTTTCGTATCGACGAATAAAGTAATTCGCTCGACATTTTTCAAACTCCAAAAGATTTGTGTTCAAACCATTTCCTGTTCTATTCTAAAAGCGATAAAATTCAATATTCATTGCATGCGATGCGGCAGCAATTTAACACCGCATCGTATGCGATTCCTTCACTTATTTAGAATGATATAAATTCTAGAATTGTTTGATAATATTTTTCTTTCATTCTCCACTTACGAAGAGTCGTACATCAAGGGAGGCAGTATATTCAAATTTGGGACGTATCTTCACGTTGATAAAGTGTAAAACGGTTTGCGGAAGTACAGGAACCTAGAAAAGTGTTTACAGGTATTTTCCGTTGCTGATAGGATGGATTTATTCTGTGCCTAGATTTATGTAAGGGCGGCCGCACGCTAGTCTAGATCTTTTAAAAGAGATTGTCTTGATTTAACTGAACCTGTTTGTGTAAAATAGGAACAATAGCGTTCTGTTGAAATGTTAAATAGCTTGTTAATTAGATATGTTGGAAATTAAGTATGTTAATTGGAGAGTATTACTCGATTCGTTTTTAATGTTTCCTTGCTAATAACATTAGTTGCAAAATGTAGGCATAGGTATTACTAATTGTACTTATGGGTATATAAGTTGTATGTACAGTGGCGGTCACCTAATTAAGACACGAGTCGATTTTCATACAAACGAGGTAACTTTGAAGCCTTGGTTCTCCGTCAGGGATTGACCTAGCTGTGATCTGATGATGGCCATCCAGGGAGTGAATGGTGGAGATTCAGATTGTCATACACACCCAACTGATCAGTACCCCTAGCACGCACACCTATCGAGAAAATAACGCGCGTAAAATCACTCGATAGAGTATTTTTCTATGAGAATTTAATTTCGCTTTTCGGCGGTGGATGGCGCTATACAAATTGCCCATACAAAATTACACCATCAAATTCTTTTACGCTTTTTTTTTTCTTGATATCTGTTCGTGGTATTGATCAGCATTCTAATGATCTTTGCGTCTAGGGTTGTCAAAAAACGAAATTATACGGGTTATTATGAATCACCTGTTTAAATTATTTGACAAATAATTGTAATTATAGTCTATAGTTATAACAACTAAGGATAGTGTTCGGCCATTTTGACACATTAACAGTCAAGAGCACCGACCCACAATATTAACATTTAACACTGCAACCCTCCCACTGCAGTAATTATTATAAAATAATTGCCATGGGGGCAATAAAGACCCTATTGAACGCGCCATGTTTTATTTTGTTACTTTGCTACCTAACTACATATTTTTATGTATGAATCCATTATTGACGACCTCCGTGGTCGAGTGGCTTTGTACACCGGTTTTCAAGGTGTCGCCATCTCTGAGGTCCCGGGTTCGATCCCCGGTTGGGTCAATTTAGAAAACGAACTTTTCTATATTGGCTCATGTCTGGGTGTTTGTGATACCACCGTTGTCTTTGATTTCCACAACACAGTGCTTTAGCTACTTACTTTGGAATCGGAGCAATGTATGTGATGTTGTCAAATAAAATAAAATAAAAATTAATTACCAAAATAATAAGACATATTATAGTATTTTACGATGGGTCATTAAAATAATGAATGTAGATACAATGCGATTGAATTGACAATAAACAGTGATCCGCTGCAACTTCACTCGAGAACGTATGGCAAAGACAAACAGATTAAAACACGTCGTTTAGTACCGCAAACGCTCTGAAGTTGGCCACTTCTGTTCTACATTATTAAATTAATCGCATTGTATTAAAATTTTGTTGGTTTTTGTCATTTAAATAGAACTCATTATTCTCACTACATGTCGGACAACTCACACCAATAATGTGGTCCCTAAACTTAGCAAAGCGAAACAAACAATTTGGGGTTCAAATACACGATTTTAAATAAATAAATTAAATATTTGACAACATCACATACATTGATCCGATTCCAAAGTAAGTAGCTAAAGCACTTGTGTTATGGAAATCAGAGACAACGGTGGTATCACAAACACCCAGACCTGAGCCAATATAGAAAAGTTCGTTTTCTAAATTGACCCAACCGGGTATCGAACCCGGGACCTCAGAGATGGCGACACCTTGAAAACCGGTGTACAAAGCCACTAGACCACGGAGGTCGTCAATATGTTTAATTTTACAGTTAAACATATCATAGATTAACCCCTTAAGAGGACGCCTCGGACATTTTGGTGGCAGGGATCTCGATTTTTCTCATCAGTTACAAAACATATAAATGTGATATTTAATAACCTGATTATTTATTTCATTGACTTCATTTTGTCAGTTGCAGAAACACGATTCGTTTACTTTTATAACAGAGAAAAAAATATCGAAGAAACCTCTTTTAAAACAGAGATTTGCATTTTACAGACAAACCTGACCGATTTAAGTCTTTAAATTTTCTTAGTAGATTATTCTAAACACACACTTTAAAATGCCAGTTGGATTTTTTACAATATATTATAGATTTTTATTTAAACAAAAAAAAAACCGGCTTGGCGTCACAAAACTGTTTGCCATGAGTGAGATAGTTAAGTGTAATTTACGAGAGTTGAAGCGAGACAGTCGATACGAAAATAATTTACCAATGCATCGCCTTAAGTACGCGCACTCCGCAATGGTGTATTTCTATTAATAATACATTAATAAGACCCGTCGTAACGTAATTATTATTATTATGTAATAAATTAATAAAACCATATAAAAGCGCTGTGGGCTGAGGCAAATATAAACAACCCTTATATTAGGTAACTAGTGGCCCGCCCCGGCTTCGCACGGGTACAATGTAGTTACTAATGTGGTGAGTGTGAAATTATTAGACTATACTACAGGATATCTATATATAGTGGTGGCCACAAAATTAAGGACGCCAATCGATTATCATACAAACGAAGTAACTTCTAAGCATTGCTTCTCCGCCAGGGACTGACCGAGCGGTGATCTGTTGATGGCCATCCAGGGAGTGAATGGAGGAGATCCAGATTTCTATACACACCCAAGTGATCTGACCAGCATTTTAAGAGATGTAAGGATATGTTTAAAAAAACCGCGAATATAGTATAGAAATATATGAAAACTTGCAACTGAAAATGCTGACCAGATCAGTTGGGTGTGTATTGCTATCTGAATCTTCTCCATTCACTCCCTGGATGGCCATCATCAGATCACAGCTAGTCCAATCCCTAGCGGAAAACCAAGACTTCAAAATTACCTCGTTTGTATGAAAATCGATTTATGTTCTTAATTATGTTGCCACCACTATATGTATATACGACGTACACAACATACGCAAGGGTTGACTTGTGTCTGTCTGTCTGAGGCAACCTAGCTCCCAAACTTATGGACCGATTTTGATGCGGTTTTTATGCATAGTTTAAAAGAACTAAGTGTACAGACGACGGGACTCCTAAAAAATTGATCCGATTATGATGAAACTTTGGTGAGTTGTTCTGCTTACGACCGAGAAAGTCCCTGGCTAAAAAACGGAGCATTGCAATACGCATGCCGGGTGTAGCTAGTTCTAAATAAAAATATGTTGTGCATTATCAGGATTCTCAATCTCGATCATCCAACACTTCTCTATAATATACAACGTGTTACAAAAATACCCCTTATGCCGAATATGGTATATATAGGGACCATCAAACTGAACAACTTTTACTTTGGGACCAACTCTGAAATCGAGAAATAAAAATTAGCTGTTTCATACAAAAATTCAAATCGAAAATATCAAAATGCGTTTCATACATTTTGATATTTTCGATTTGAATTTTTCTGATTTTTATTTCGCGATTTGAGAGTTGGTCCCAATAGTAAAAGTTGTTCAGTTTTTTGGTCCCTATATACCATATTCGGCATTAGGGGTATTTTTGTAACATGTTCTATACCTACCACATTTCTTGTCATGTTATCCGGTTGCAAAATAAAAAGGCTATTCGGCGAGCTGACTCTCGAGCAGGCGACATTAGAGCTGGCCATGGGAGAAACAATCACTGCGCAGATCTACACTTAAACTTTGTCCCTGTGCTTTATTAATTGTCATAGCATAGGCGACTTGACTGAATATTGTATTCTTTTAAAATTAAACTAATAATTAGATGGAATAATTTTGCACCTTATTACAACGCAATAAGGAAAAAATGACAGCACTGCCAACATAACGCCATAGGTACTATTCAATGAAATGCATTCTACCTACTCTCAGGGGAAATGACCAAAGAGAATGTAATACTACGTTGAGATGACAAATTATATTTATTTTTCTTAATTAATCAATCAAATGCACAAAGAAGTTTCAATTCCGACGTCGAAGTCAAGCACCCGAAAAGTAGCTTTCTATCACTTTTTAACCCTGTTAGAAGATAAATATTAAAAAAATACGAAACACGTGTTCAATTAAATTTGTAAAAGAATGTCTATGCCAAATTTCAAGTCAATCGGGCCAAGGAATCTCGTTCTCCCATACAAACTTTGCCACCCTGTTTCACCCCTTTAGGGGTTGAATTTCGCAAAATCCCGTCTTAGTGAGCATTTACGCCCTAAAAGGAGCCCCCATGCAAAATTTGAGACTCCTAGCACTTGTAGTTTCTGAGATTTCGTGATCAGTGAGTGAGTGAGTGAGTGATTTTCCCTTTTATATATATAGAAGATAAACACAACTCAAAGTACTTCATTTAAATTCAATTACACTTGACAGTTGTAGAATAACCATGATAGGACGTAGTTTTAGGACAAGTTTGAGATGACCATTAAGAGGGCGTAGTCTGCACACTAGCGCCGCCATTGGAAAAAAATCACAGTGCTTAAATAAAGACGAAACTACGCAGCCTTAAGGAAAACAAAACAAAAACTCAAATAAAAGCTTTTAATAACAAACTTTAAATAAAACAATATGTAATATAATGAAAAATGATACTATTTTTTATGAATATTTAACTGAAACAGTACTACGACCGCCTTGATTGTAGGCATGGTAGAAATATTTTCAGTCTCTATTATTCCTGATTAGCCTTCTTACTTAAATTGCCAACATTCTATGCGTTTGAATGCTACGCTTACTATTAAGCTTAAAATAAGCTTGTCAACTCCATACAATACATCAAAGTCTGTGATTCGAATAAGTTTGCGGCATTATCATTTTGGGCATTTTGATGTGTTGTAATAATTAAAAAAAACACATTTACCCTTCAACGCCCGGAAAATGAGACACAATAGATATTCCATTGTTATCCGGCCGCATGCGTCCGCCCGGGCGTTGATAAATTAATCGTCTATTGCTCATATTTAAGCTTTAAGTGTAAGCGTAGCGTTCAAACGTATAAAATGTTGGCCATTTGAGTAGACTGATGACAAACTAAGAGACAATAAGCAGATATTCAGTGAAACGCTGATTATAATGAATTTTTCTCTTTGTTCTCAGGTCCAAGAAGTAGACGAATGAAGAAGAAAATGAACCCAGAAGAAAAGAGACCGCGAACTGCTTTCAGTGCTGCCCAGCTGAATAGGCTAAAGGTAAAAATATTTATTTAAAGATCTTTGTATTAGAATGTTAAGATACTAAGCTCTGCCATAGGTACCTGAAGAACTTAATATTACTACAGTAGAAGTAAAGAACATAATATACTTGCTTTCTAAAGATAGGGTCCAGTTTTCAAAATTTCCTCTTTTATATAGTACAAGTTCACGGAAAACTAGAGAACAGCATTATGACCCATATACCAGGATTCTAAAGTTCCACTTTCCCACAGCACGAGTTCGCTGAAAACCGTTACCTGACGGAGCGGCGTCGGCAGGCGCTGGCCGCGGAGCTGGGGTTGGCGGAGGCGCAGATCAAGATCTGGTTCCAGAACAAGCGCGCCAAGATCAAGAAGGCCACCGGGCAAAGGAACCCGCTCGCGCTCCAGCTCATGGCGCAGGGGCTGTACAACCACAGCACAGCCACTGAAAGCGATGAAGAGGAAGAAATCAATGTGACGTAAAATAAAGGTTTCACAGTAGACTATATTAATATTGGTGATACGTATAAAGATTCCCACTTCTCTTTGGGTTTGAGCTGAACCTGGAAAAGGGTACTTGTCTATCATCTTTGGAAGAGGTTTAAATCTGACTGGAGATATCTTACAACTGATTACATAATACCTCAATGGGTGATGCATACAGGACAGAGAAAAGAGATCATTCAGGCGCCATATTTGGGTTATATTTTAAAGTGCCAGCCAACAAACAAAAAATGGTACTCATAGTTAGAACTAGCCATTTGAAGATAGTTAATATTACACAAAAGTTGTTGTACTTGCTTTGCGTCAAGTTATCCAAGTTCGGAGATTCGCCATTTCATACAATAATAATTTTATTGAATTCTGAAAGTGCTGAGAAACATGAAGTAATAATAGATATTTTTAGAACTGCTGATCTGGTGATACATAATAATATAGAAATTAGGATTGAATCAGATAAACTGTCATACTAACTATTGTTTGTATCAAAATACTTTATCCATCTAATTAGGTGTGAACGGTGCGCAACAATTTTCAAAAAGGCACAAAGTCTAGTAATTGTCCGTAGATTTACCAATCGAAAATGTAGCAAGTTGTATTATTGCTTGCAATTCGGCATATTTCGACGTTGCTTTTCTTTACAAATTAGTCTACTTGTCTTTGCAATATCACTGATAACTCGGTGAAATAATGTTCCTGATTGTAAATAAAGTTAAATTTTAATTATTTATTAAATTATAGTTAAGTTTAATAAAGATAATCATAATGAGATTTAGACATTTGTAAATATTGAAGTAACTTAAAAATTGTATTAATTGCTTGATGCAATAGAATTTAGTAAACAATTAAGTATAAAATGCGATGCAGTAACCAATGTAATATAGTAGTGGATACTTTATTCATAGTTATTTAGTGTTATAACAAGTAAAATGCTATAATAAAATGTATATATTTAGTCACCTTTTCATAAAGAAACCGCTAATCTCAATTTTTTCATACACATTATTGAAAATACAATGCGATTAAATAAAAGACAGTGATCCGCTGCAACTTCACTCAAAGATGTTGGGTAAAGAGTAAATTTTACAGATTATAATACTGTTTTTGTCGTGTAAGCGCTCTGAAGTTGGTCACTTCTGCAGTTGTAAATTGTTAAATAAATCTTGTATTATTCTATAGTTACAACTTTTTTATTACTTCTACTTCAATTAAAAATGACATTTCAATTATATCAACAAGATATCCTAAATCTGCACATTGCTAATTAATTATTTATAAGTAATTCCCTATTTTATCCGTGCTTTGTCAGTTTTTCTGGTCACAGGAGTTGTAAAAATCTCGGAATTTTATATCAGTGAAATAATTGTGCTATTAGATAAATAGAATAAGTGTCTTATAAAATTATATTTTTAATTTCCTAATAATTATGTAAATATTATTTTATAAAAAATATATATTTCTGTTCAAATAACAGATTAGTCAGTATTTCTTCCATTATTTTTTTACAGTTTTTTTTTGTAAGATAATTTTGTTGAAATTATTTTTATTGATAATTATTCTTACTTATTGTGACTGTGCTAGTTTTACCTAGTTTTAATTGTAAATAATATTAAATTATATCAATGGTTTACAGAATGATATTTTTTGTTTCATTAATTTTCCCCATAATAAATAATAACAAAAGACGTTATAATAATTAAAAGACAATCTTTAAAACAAATTATAAAAGTTTTGTAATAGAAGTTACCACTTATTCAATTTTAAGTTTTCCTCTCATGATAGTATAAGAGTATTTTTTTATGGATACTAACGCGTTTATTTATAAAGATAAATAAAATAATATAAAAAAATCGATGGTGGCCTTAAAAGTACCATAGCTTAAGAGTCCGGCGAACCGAAAGCTTCCCACACAATCGTAATACCAAAATGATTTGCAATTTGAGCATAATTAACTCTTCTTGTGATGTTATTCGGATTATGATAGTATTTGTCGAGGTTTCTATTAAATAAAAATTCCAAATTAATGCCAATTACATTTTTCATACAAAACTGTGAATCACATTAATTTTTATTTAATTTAGTATTTTGGAATTTTTATTTAATAGACCCTAGACAAATACTGTCTTAATCCGAAAAACATCACAAGAAGAGTTAATTATGCTCAAATTGCAAATCATTTTGGTATTACGTTTGTATGGGAAGCTGTTCGCCGGAGCCTTAAGTTTAATGACCACAGTAATTAGGAAATAGTGAGTAACAAACATAAATAAATCTTTAATAAGCTACGCATACTATTGTATTCGCAAAAGCTTTTTATTACAAGAATATAGAAAACGTAAACTGCAATTACGGGCTGAATAATAAGAGCGACATTTTTGATAGAAAAAAACAAAAATTAAAAAAAAATATATAGAAAAATGTTCTATGAACAGACCCAGGCAGGCGGTTCATTTTAGAAAAACCTAAGGCAAAAAAAGTAGCCGAGTTCCAGCCGTTGTATACAAGGTGTTACAAAAATACCCCTAATGCCGAATATGGTATATAGGGACCATTAAACTGCCATATTCGACTTTAGGGTTATGTGACTCGTTATACTAGGTGTTACAAAAATACCCCTAATGCCGAATATTGTATATAGGGACCATCAAACTGAACAACTTTTACTATGGGACCAACTCTGAAATCGCGAAAAAAAGACAGCTGTTTCATTCATTTTGATATTTTCGATTTTAATGTTTGTATGAAACAGCTGATTTTTTTTTCGCGATTTCAGAGTTGGTCCCATAGTAAAAGTTGTTCAGTTTGATGGTCCCTATATATACCATATTCGGCATTAGGGGTATTTTTGTAACACCTAGTATAACGAGTCACATAACCCTAAAGCCGAATATGGCAGATAGGGTACAGTAAAATGCATACAACTCCGGAAATTATTATAAACCCTGAAAACCGCCACATTTTGATAAAAAAAATCTATTCATGATAAACTGCATATTGGCAACCCTAGACATAAATTGGGTTTTGCTTTACCACATTAAGTGGATTGATTATCGAAAACAATAGTCTATTTGCGTCTAGGGTTGTCACTTTGCAGTTTTCCATAATAATAATAAAAAACGGGTTATTATAAAAACTGCAGATTCTCCCTAACTCTAAATCTAAACTAATTTGATAAGTATACTTACGAATGCAGGTTTTAAAATGGGTTTAACCTTATTGTGTGGTCTTGACACCCGCTTTTGTGAGATAAAACATCTATTATACTTACTAGGATGTAATAAGACCATAACACACTCCTAATATTTAACCTTCCAATAAAACGCCTTCTTTGAGTAAATCACAACTTTGACAGCCATAAGTCATTCGAGAATAAACGCTTGATTTAACGCCTGTACCGGGAATCGAACCATAGACTTTGAAGTTAGTGCTATTTGTGGCACATTGTCGCTGTTACTAATAACTGTGGCAGATTACATAGAAAATTGTATTTAGTTCCTATGAATACTCGTTTAGTTCTCAGATCTCGGTACACTCTCGGTATACTACAGTCGCGAATGCGCCACAGTGACGGTTTCGTGAGTGATTTGTTTGAATGGCAAATTGCAATTATAACTATACAAGGTGTTACAATAATACCCCTAATGCCGAATATGGTATATAGGAACCATCAAACTGAACAACTATGGGACCAACTCTGAAATCGCGAAAAAAAATCAGCTGTTTCATACATTTTGATATTTTCGTAATTATTTTTTGTATGAAACAGCTGATTTTTTTTCGTTGTCAAATATTTATTATATTTATATTTATTTATATCCACTAATGCAAAGCAATATTAAGAGGGAAGATCGTCCAAATACCAAAGGTCGTATCTCAACCGGATCGTTCCCAATTAGTGGGGTTTAGTTCTAAATTAGTCGACTAATGTGCTGCGCCGCGTTTAGGACTAATCAGGGCCGGACTTGGAGGTAGGAAGCCAATACAAATACATACATACATACTTTAAAAGTGAAAGGGTACTAACTATCGCATGTTTGTATATTTAAGCATTTTCGTAAAAAAGAACACCCACCTTGTTCCCCAGCAGGAACGACCCAAAAATTTAAGACCCCATCAAAGATTAGCTCCCCCCATTTAGCTACGCATACTATTGTATTCGCAAAAGCTTTTTATTACAAGAATATAGAAAACGTAAACTGCAATTACGGGGTGAATAATAAGAGCGACATTTTTTATAGAAAAAAACAAAAAAAAATAGAAAAAAAATTATGTTCTATGAACAGACCCAGGCAGGCGGTTCATTTTAGAAAAACCTAAGGAAAAAAAAGTAGCCGAGTTCCAGCCGTTGTATACAAGGTGTTACAAAAATACCCCTAATGCCGAATATGGTATATATAGGGACCATCAAACTGAACAACTTTTACTATGGGACCAACTCTGAAATCGCGAAAAAAAGACAGCTGTTTCATTCATTTTGATATTTTCGATTTTAATGTTTGTATAAAACAGCTGATTTTTTTTTCGCGATTTCAGAGTTGGTCCCATAGTAAAAGTTGTTCAGTTTGATGGTCCCTATATATACCATATTCGGCATTAGGGGTATTTTTGTAACACCTAGTATAACGAGTCACATAACCCTAAAGTCGAATATGGCAGATAGGGTACAGTAAAATGCATACAACTCCGGAAATTATTATAAACCCTGAAAACCGCCACATTTTGATAAAAAAAATCTATTCATGATAAACTGCATATTGGCAACCCTAGACATAAATTGGGTTTTGCTTTACCACATTAAGTGGATTGATTATCGAAAACAATAGTCTATTTGCGTCTAGGGTTGTCACTTTGCAGTTTTCCATAATAATAATAAAAAACGGGTTATTATAAAAACTGCAGATTCTCCCTAACTCTAAATCTAAACTAATTTGATAAGTATACTTACGAATGCAGGTTTTAAAATGGGTTTAACCTTATTGTGTGGTCTTGACACCCGCTTTTGTGAGATAAAACATCTATTATACTTACTAGGATGTAATAAGACCATAACACACTCCTAATATTTAACCTTCCAATAAAACGCCTTCTTTGAGTAAATCACAACTTTGACAGCCATAAGTCATTCGAGAATAAACGCTTGATTTAACGCCTGTACCGGGAATCGAACCATAGACTTTGAAGTTAGTGCTATTTGTGGCACATTGTCGCTGTTAATAATAACTGTGGCAGATTACATAGAAAATTGTATTTAGTTCCTATGAATACTCGTTTAGTTCTCAGATCTCGGTACACTCTCGGTATACTACAGTCGCGAATGCGCCACAGTGACGGTTTCGTGAGTGATTTGTTTGAATGGCAAATTGCAATTATAACTATACAAGGTGTTACAATAATACCCCTAATGCCGAATATGGTATATAGGAACCATCAAACTGAACAACTATGGGACCAACTCTGAAATCGCGAAAAAAAATCAGCTGTTTCATACATTTTGATATTTTCGTAATTATTTTTTGTATGAAACAGCTGATTTTTTTTCGTTGTCAAATATTTATTATATTTATATTTATTTATATCCACTAATGCAAAGCAATATTAAGAGGGAAGATCGTCCAAATACCAAAGGTCGTATCTCAACCGGATCGTTCCCAATTAGTGGGGTTTAGTTCTAAATTAGTCGACTAATGTGCTGCGCCGCGTTTAGGACTAATCAGGGCCGGACTTGGAGGTAGGAAGCCAATACAAATACATACATACATACTTTAAAAGTGAAAGGGTACTAACTATCGCATGTTTGTATATTTAAGCATTTTCGTAAAAAAGAACACCCACCTTGTTCCCCAGCAGGAACGACCCAAAAATTTAAGACCCCATCAAAGATTAGCTCCCCCCATTTCAAAATTAACTTTAGTACACTCAGGTCCTTTTGCGATGGCTGTTAAAATCTATAATAAAATACCCGATCAAATAAAAAAAGAAAATAACATATTAAAATTTAAAAAGTTATTTAAAGATTTTTTGTTAATTAATAGCTTCTACACCTTACAAGAGTACTATGATTATAAATAAACAATACAGATATTTCAAACCGTCCAATATACCATACCTTATTTTTAGTACCTATGTAAGCAAGTAGCGAATAGTTAGTCATAAGTTAATAATTTCATGTCAATTTGTTGAAAAGTTAAATTGATTCATTTTTCGTTTTTTAATGTACCTGTAGGTTTGTTTTTGTTTTTTATTTTTATTTAATTTAAAATAATGTTAATACTCGTTATTTCTTTTTTAAACCTAATTAAGAACTATTTTATGTTGCGATACCCTAGACAGGCTTCATGTTCTGGTACTGTTTTCTAATGTGTACACCTATGTTAACCACATGATTGCAATAAAAAAGATTTGATTTGATTTGATTTGAATACTAAAGTTCATTTCACAAAACGTGCTCCCTAAGAATATTAGTCCGTGTGCGCCCATGCTAGCCTAGCCTATAGCGTAGCGGCGCGATCATACCGCTACATAAGCAAATCGACGAATGACGAAGAAATGCAGGATCAGCGAAAAGTACAATATGTAAACATTACGCAGACGTGACGTCGCACTACGTCAAGCTCACATCAAGGCAAAAATGTATGGAGACCTGGCTCACGATATCTAAGTTTTCTAAGCGCTTCGCATACCTACATACAAACTCCAACATCTTACAGTTGGACCGCGGTCCCCGAGCACAGACCTAGCTCGGCGGAAGTACTTCCCTTTTTGCTGAACACTTGGTGAAGAGATCCTGCTTCAACATAAACATTTTTGTCCATACATGTATCGTTTTGGCGTGTTATAATACCGTATCTTTATTATACGTCGACTCTTTGATACAGTATTACTCCATCGCACGCCCAACCAAACTGGCGATGTATGATAAAGATACGGTTATCTGACACGCTTAAATGATGCATGTGTGGATACAGTTTAATAGCCTAGCTCTAGCCGCGCGCATTCAAAATTCAAAATTCAAAACTCATTTATTCAGTCTAGGCTGTTACAAGCACTTGTGAATGTCAAAGAAGCTACGCCATCGGTTCGCAAACCCTTTATTAACCAATGAACTGCGAGTATTTTTTATAACAGTGTGGTCTAATAATTTATCTCGCATTGCACAATCATATTCTAGTATTTTTCTCGCAGGATAAAATGTGTGACGGACGACCGAAGACTCAAAAGATCTCAAAAATGAAAATTAAGATAAATCTTCCTTTTAAATAAAGGAGGAGGTTATCAAGTCGACGGTATTTTTTTATGTATGTTTTAACATAACTTCACCAGTTGTTAAACCGATTTCAATTATTATTTTTTAATTTGAAAGAAAATAGTTCATGTGTGGTCCCATAAAAAAAATACAGTGATCTAGCTAGTAGTTTTTTTATAATTCTGAAAAATATAATTTCTTTCACTTCTAACACACCCCTTATTACATCCCTGTTCGTTAGAAGTTAAACGGATGATGATATATCACACCAGAGTCATCTAATTGCTCGCCAATTATAAATGTCATAGACTAAATGAATTACTGACGACATACCGAAGTTAAATGCAAAGGACGAGTAAGCTACTTATATTTTTTTTCTTTCGACGACCTGAGTGGTGCATTGGTCAACATGCCGGTCTTCCACGCAAGAGGTCCCGGGTTCGTTTCCCGGCCGGGCAGATATTGAAATGCTGAATTTTAATTTCTGTGACAGGTCTGGGTGTTACTATGTATAATAAGTATATATTTAAAAATAATATAAGTAGTATATCAGTTGTCTAGCACTCATATTACAAGCTTTGCTTAGTTAGGGGCTTTGGGGAAATTGTCAAAAAAAATAAAAATTTGTTGCACAAATTGCACGCGAACGAAGTCGCAGGCTGCCGCTAGTATCCTTACTAATATTATAAATGCGAAAGTCCGTTGTTTGTTTGTTTGTTACGCCTTCACATCCTAACTACTGAACGGATCATTTTGCGAATATCATATTTCGCGAATGTGTTATTATGAGATTATAATGTCTTGCTATTATGAATGTTTTCAGAATATCGTATACTGCGACAGAGGGGAATTTTGCATACACGTTGTCAGGGGTACAGAGAAGGACATAGGGTCCCTTTCACCCAGAAAAATAATTGTTCCCGAGGGATAGCAAAAAACTTCTCACGCAGACAAAGTCGCGGGCGTTCGCTAGTACTTTATAGAAGGTTAACATCTTTTATCTCTCTCTAGGCATAGCCTTTTTTAATAAACATCCACAACAAGTGATTGATCTTAATTTGCATGAATTTAAAAATCATGTTAGTAGACATTCATGGATAAAGGTTATTATAAAGTAGAGGATTATCTAAAAGACCGAAATGCGTGGAAATTATGTAACATGTAACACATAACTTGCTATTATAAGTAATTAATAGTTAATAATCATACGGGTGAGTCGATTTTTTCTAGTATTTTTCTAATATTATTTATCTTAATATAAAAATAGCACTGTGAATGCGAAAAATCTAAATTTAAAAAGTTATATAGCTGTTTCATCTTTATCGATTGTCAAAACATCTGGAAAGATGTTTCTTGCGAATGTGGGGGTATTTCCTCACATTGATGAAATTGCGCTGGCTTGCAGCGAAGAAGTAAAAAGTACTAGAAAATTTCGCTAGCGACTCGGTAGCATAATTGGTCAGTGCATTGGGCCGGAATCCCAAGGGTGCGGGTTCGAGTCCCGTCTGAGGTGCTACGGGTGAGTCGATTTTTTCTAGTATATTTCTAATATTATTTATCTTAATAATTATGTTGTACTGTGACGATATATTTAAGTTTGTAAATATCGTTACTTATTTACGAGTATATTAAAGCTGATAAGTTTCTTGCGCCCGTTCTTCTTGTCAGTTAAACGGTGGTAGGAAAATATAGACGAATTCAAAAGTGCTCAATTATTAAGTTTATTTGAATAGAGAAATTACTCTAGACTGTTTTGAAAATTTTGATTTTTTATAGTCATGGACTTATCAAACCGCCCTCGTATGTCCTGACTGACTAATTGATTCAGCATCGCACATCTAAGTAAAGTAAAGTAAAAAGTAAAAAATTGCTTTATTCAAATAAACTTAGTAATTAAGCGCATTTGAATCGTCTATATTTTTCTACCACCTGTTCCAGACTTTTTTAATTGACAAGAAGAACAGGCGCAAGAAACTTATCAGCTCTAACAGAAATAAGTAACGATATTTACAAACTTAAATATATCGTTACCAAATACAATACATATAACAGGTTATCATCTCAAACAATGGTCGGATTGAACTGAAACTTGTTTATAGTTATTATTTCGTAGACATACATTGCAAAGAAAGGAATTACATAACGAAATGCTCACGAAAGGCATATCGAAATGTAACAAATTATAAAATGCAATAATAATTATTATGTTAACGAATTTTATCTTAAAAACATTTCCCAAACCAAAGACTAAAGTAGCCAAAGACTTCTATGTGTATACTACACTAGACAGGCTGTACAGTACCGAAAAATTGCTCATTAAGTTACGGTGCATGCACCGCAACTCCTTTAGTCTATTGCGAGTGACCGAGAGAAACAATTGATGCGCCGCGAAGGTTGGTTGCGACACGATTTTAATTTTGAACAGCTCGTCTATGTAATTGAAGTCATTGGCTGTAACCAAAATTAGCAGCCATGTTTTCAATACGGTATTGCCTTAATTAAAAACGTTCAGTGTTATTTAAATAAGCCACTTAACACTTAACGCGGTCGTTGAAAGTTGACGCCTAAAACGCGGACAAAAAAGTTGTAAATCAATTTATATTGGTTGTAGTGAGTGAAACCGTCACTTCAAGTGGCGCACGAATATAGATTCTGTTGGGATGATAATATTTGTGTGTGCTTGCTTTGCGTCAGTACGGTGAGTGACGATAATGTTGAGAAGAAAATATAAGTAGGTAGGTATTTGTATTTCGAACAAAAGATAAAAATATGATCTGGTGCGAGACTTTTTTCTAGTAGGTATATTATTTCGTATTGTATAAGAATAGCATTGTGAATGCTAAAATTGATAAATTATATAGCTGTTTCATCTTAATCATAGATATTTCAATCACACACACACACACACACACACACGCACGCACACGCACACACAGACAAACACTTAATTATTCGCAGTGATTAATTTGTTTAAAAATAGTATCTTTTACTGAGTAAAACTACTTTATTTTTAATTTCATTCTATTCGAAACCAGAACTTGTATATTTTAACAATATCTAATCTACTGTGTCAACTTGGGAAGGTACTGACTTCTAAAACACAAGTTTACTTACCTTAGAAGTCAGGACTTTAACGTTTTTGTAATCCTTAGTTTTGATGCAATAAAAAAAAATCATTTTCATTTTTCATTTCAATTGAATGTCGAGGTGATTCCTTACATTGATGAAATAACGCTGGCTTGCAGCAAGAGTGGGATATACTTAAATAAATTCGACGATGCCACTAGTGACTTGGTAGCTTAGCGGTCAGAGCATTGGACCGGACATCCAAAGGTCGCGGTTTCGTTTCCTGTCCGAGAATAATCCGAGGATTCCGGGTGTTGTGTGCTTCCACCTTCAGCCTTATCATCACTTAACATCAGGTGAGGTGAAGGCCAAGCGCTAACCCGTTGTGAATAAAAAAAAGGTTGAATAATAAGTAAATAAATTGTGCTTACGACGAATTGTGTCTGATTATCGCGATTCTTTAGGCCTTCAGATTTTAATAGACCTGTTATGGAGGAGCTCGGCGCAGGCGCAGTTGGTTAGTGCAGCAGCAAGTGTCGTTCATAAGATGGGTGAAAAAAAATTGTTATCTCGAGCTCTACTGTGCTTCGAAAGGCACGTCATAAGCTAACGGTCCCGGTTGCATCTACAGTTAACACCCACTATTCCGCATTGGGCTCATGGTCTGTCTGTCTATGTGTGCCCCAGCAGTGGGGACGTTAAATGGCTGATGTCCATAATCAGATTTTCATTTCAATGCCAAGACAAACGAACCACACATGTTTCAGAAATTCCATGAAAAGATCGCCATGTTGAAATGTCTTACTATAAATCAGTTAGCACAATACATTCATCTTTATTTATAGGGTGGTGAGTCGAGGGACATTTAGTGATGTACTAAGGAGCTGTATTAGAACACCACTAAAAAAAATTAAGACTATATTATTATTGTTAATAGCCTAGTCAAATTAGCCATTTGAGGAGCTCGGTGGCGCCTGGCTCAGCGATTGCGGAGTTTAGGCAACTTTCGCACGGGATGGGTGACCGAAAATTTATCAGTTCCTCGGTTCAAGTCGGTTTCTCCGTGTTTCGGAAGGAACGCTAAGCCGTTGGTCCCGGGTGCATTTGCAGTCGTTAGCACCCATCAATCCGCATTGGGCCCACGTGGTGGGGACTAAAAAACAGAATAAAACAAATATTTAACTGAAACTGACCTCAGTCAATCAAAAAATCGTGCCTTTCTATCAGAAATAAACGACCGACGCGTTAACTATCATAATAGTCTTAATAATTCGAAATCATCACATAAAACAATACTTAACACACACTATGAACATACAAACTTACATTTTCCGTTAAGAATCAAAAAATTCCTTGAAATTATTGAAATTTAACAGAAAATACAAAGTTGTCTAAGCAAGATTCCTCACCAAAAAACAAACTGTTGATACTTAATATAACACTTTTAAACAAAACTATGAAAAACACAAACAATCTTTGAAAAGTAGATCATGATCGGGGCGTCGGTAAACATCGTGTGTATGTTCGGGCGCGCTCGGCAAACATCGGGAGAACTTGGCACACACGCTGATTGGTGATAATTCGGTAACTATAGTCGGACAATAATTGCTTTTTTAATGTTTTCAGATCTAAGAGCGGAACCAAGAAAGAAAAAAGAATATCGTGAGATTTTTTAATAATTTTGTGTTCATATTAAATATTATGATAGATTTGAAATTCCTAAGAGAACTCGGAACAACAGAGAACAGAGTGACTCGGTAGCTCAGCGGTCAGAGCATTGGACCGGATATCCAAAGGTCGCGGGTTCGATTCCCGTCCGAGAACATGATCTGATGCGAGTCGTATTTTTTCTAGTATATTATTTGGTATTATATAGAAATTATAACTTTTAATCCGTCTAATGTACCAGAAATAGCAGGATTTCAAACTACAAAAAACACTACCTATATTACATCAGTTGTTATTTAATATATGACAATAGTTAGTGTAAAAAATCTTCAAAGCAAGAAAACAGTATATCGAAGTACAATTTTTACACATAATTTATTTTACCATAATATAAAAAAACAATAATGATAGAAAACAAAATTTATTAAAATTTTCGCTTCCCCAAATTCTAATAAGAACCACACCCAACCCCCATTTCCACATCCGAATTCCAACAAATCAAAGCTAAGAAAAACAACATGATGAATTTTCACACAAAAACCCACCTCGCGCATAGCAAGTAGAGCAGCCTTCATTGCGCTGGACCACACACGTAGATCGGTGCGCCAGCGCAGCGTAGAGGTAATATGGACATGCAAAACCGATGTGTAAGTATTTTTGTAAGTTAATAAGTAATATAGGATATAATTGACGTCTTTGTTTCAGCTTGGGAAAAAAATATTTCGTATCCGGCTGTCCCGCTGTCCGGCTGTCCGTTTGTTCCTCTACTGGTCGCATTTCTCAACCGATTCTCGTGAAATTTTGTGAGCATATTCTATAATTAAACAGATTCTTTTTTGGCGATTCAGTTTTTCGAAATTCTTTTAAATAGTGGAGATATGAAGAAAATCGTATTTTAGCCATTTCGGAAAATGTTTAAAAATGTCACAAGAACTACATCGCGGGAACAATAGTTGCGCCACACTCAATTAGGGCAACGGCTATTTACTTTCTTTACCGTGTTTAAAAACAAAGGCTTATCCATGCTATTCTTATGACAAGCGACCAGGAGCGATAAGAGGCATATATTAATAACAGAAGGCCGCGGGTTTGCAGCTGGCCGGCCATTTAATAAAATGACTGAAAGAAAGCCCAGATTAGCTAATGATTAAAAAAAAGGTTTGTCATTTCGCTAATGTGAGATTCGCTTGTCAAAAATTAAGATAAATTGAAATGTTTGAATATGTTAATCGAAATTAATATAATAAAGTGTTCGGTAATTGGTGTGATTATGTATAGAAACATACATTTTGGATACCTACTTACTGAAAAGTAAAGAAAATTTAATAAAAAAAAACATTAAATGTGTGCAATAGCGGATTTTATTTTCACGAATTTTGAGCCGTTTCGTTGATAAACAACCCTTTAAAAACTGTTGCATTAAAAAGTTGAATGTATTAAAAACCAACGATTTGCAGACATGTTTTTGTACATTCACATGTTTGTTTTTTGACAATTTCTTGTCAGCTAAAAAAGTCTTGAATGGGTAGAAAAACTTGTTGATTCTAAAGCGTTTAATTTAAAATAGTTTAGACTTTGACTTTGATTATAAATGGAAACGTATACAATGAACAGATTTTTTACGTGATCAATAAAATATTGAATGACTTTTAGTCATTTCACTAAATGACTGTGAGTGATAAGATAACCGTACGACTTTATAATATACAACGTGTTACAAAAATACCCCTAATGCAGAATATGATACATTTTGATATTTTCGTAATTAATTTTTGTATGAAACAGCTGATTTTTTTTTCGCGATTTCAGAGTTGGTCCCATATTAAAAGTTATTCAGTTTGATTGTCCCTATCTACCATATTCGGCATTAGGGGTTATTTTGTAACACGTTCTATAGTACAGACGACGACACATGAGACGTAGCAAGTTGACCTTATGATCGTTTTCAAACAGCTCGCGGTTCATCTGTTTATCTCGATGTAAAAATAAATTAAATAAATTAAATTTGACAACATCACATACATTGTTCCGATTCCAAAGTAAGTAGCTAAAGCACTTGTGTTATGGAAATCAGAGACAACGGTGGTAACACAAACACCCAGACCTGAGCCAATACAGAAAACATCGTTTTCCAAATTGACCCAGCCGGGGATCGAACCCGGGACCTCAGAGATGGCGACACCTTGAAAACCGGTGTACAAAGCCACTCGACCACGGAGGTCGTCAACGATGTACTGTAGTAAGTCTATGTGAATTGTAATAAACTGGATGGAGGCAGTAAAATGGATGAAAACTATTAACTAACCATAAAATTGAACAGCAATGCCTTTTCTTAATTTATAAATATTTGCAAAAAGTTGGCTGTGAAATACAATTTCTAAAAGTGTTTGCTGGAAGATGCTGCACTTTATTATGATTATGATGTTATCTAAATGTTCATGTCTAGTTTATAACTAAGTTTAAATCATAAGGATAACTTAAGCAATTACTTAGATCGACAAAGGCCAACGTTAATTCACAGTTTAGCAAACTGAAAACTGTATTAAGTTTGATTGCATCTCTCAAAATACTTTCTACAGTTAAAGCTCCTCAATTAACGGTTTTACTTTTAAACAGAGAACCGGAAACCAATGAAAAAACAAACAAAGATCAACACAAGGAAGTTGAAAATTATGAAGTCCACCGGAAGTGGTCATTCTTAGTCAGTTAACGCACTCAGCTCATGACATCAATCAGACGATCAAAAGAGTATAGTAGTACTACCGATTAGAAGAAGTGCTATTCTATTAAGAAGGCGTTGGGTAAACATTGGGGTTTGGGGACATACGGGAAAGAGATGTGAGCGGGCACGCGTTAATGAGTAAAAGTCATTTTATGAAAAAAAAAAAGCTCATTACCGAAAACTTGAAATATACAATACTAAATAATATACAAGAAACAATTCGAATTGTCAACGAATTTTTTCACACCACCAGTCGAATTTTTTCTAGTATATTTAGTATTGTACAAAAATAGCATTGTGAATGCTAAAATCTCAAATTTAAAAACTTGAAATATAATTTTAAAGCTTGTTTGTGGCTTTATGGGAAAATGAATAATAAACATTCAATTCGCTATGCAAAATGATAGAAAAGGGATTAGGAAGATTCGAAAGAAGACATTATAATAATATAAGAAAAACTAAGACTTAACTAGGTTTTTTGACTAGCGACAAAAAATTGTAGGAACTACTAGTAAGTATTAAGTAGTAGTAGGAACTCGATGGCGCAGTGGTATAGCGCCTGGCCCAGCGATTTCGGAGGTTAAGCAACTTTCGCAAGGGTCGGTCATGTGATGGGTGATCAAACATTTATTATCTCGAGCTCCTCCGTGCTTCGGAAGACACGCTATGTTCCCGGCTGCATTTGCAGTCGTTAAAACCCGCCAATCCGCATTGGACCCGCGTGGTGGGTTATTTCCCATCCTCCTTATCCACCTTTAAAGAAGGCCAGGGGCCCTACCGACTAACTTTTCGAAATTCGGCGGGTCTGCCGAGCTTCAGCTTGAAACAGATAAATCGAAGTAAGGAGTTTCGTATTGTACTATTCGCCAAGTTATTTAGATGATGTCGATGTTCGTGTGACATCATGAATTGGGGTTCGCCATTTCGGGCCGATTGGGGCTCCATTTATCTGTTTTAATTTGAAGCTCGGCAGACTTTACGAAGTTCGATGCGTTAGCCGGTAAGGCCCCTGTGCCCTAGTAGTAAGGATATTAAAAATGGCTGATGGTCATGATCAGTCATTCAGAGTGTCAGAATAGACACCCGTGTGTTCTCACAATAAATCGTCGGTGTACGGGAGTACAATCGGATCTCGGCATCAAAAAATGTATTGGCGCAAAGCTCTCGTCTGTTACCGAACAGCGTGCTCACACTTCTTGATACTTTACCCACCATTAATAAAACAATTACGTTAGTAACAAAAATAGCTACAAGTTTTTTTTTGGTACAAGTATTATATGATCAAAATTGACAATTTCTATTTGACGATATTGTAGAAGTTTTCTTTTATCAAAGTATCAAGAATTTCAGTTGTTGTTATGTCCTTACGAGGCTCATCATCATCATTATCATGACAGCCCGTTGTAGTCCACTGCAGGACATAAGCCTCTCCCGTGGGAGGGTGTTGTTATAATGTCCAAGCTTGGCAGGCGGGTTGGAGACCTTAGTCACAGAATTAGTATAGTAGTGAGGTACAGTACGGCCACGCTCCGCCTCCCGCCGAGCCGAGATACCGCACCTCCCCCCGACCACCGGCGGTAACATCAGCGGTTCACCCGTCCGTGTCGCGCGCGCGAGTTGTCACTGGTACGAGCACAGAGACTAACATAGAGATCGGAGTTTTTGGCGCCATTTTGTCGAGTTCGGTTTGGTGTCTATTTTAATTATTTTCAAATGGATTTATAGTGGATATTGTGTCTTAAAATTGGTGCAGTTATATGGTACAAGTGTCTACGCAACTGAAGAATATGTGGGATGATTGAAATAGGCGCGATCTTGGTTGTGTGAAGCTGAGACTTTTATTGAAGTGGTGGCTTCCTCGGCAGAACTAACCGAGTAAACTGTCTTGATATACTTGGTGCCAAATACTCCAAGCAGCATTGGAATGCGATGCACCCGCATTCTAATGAAAAATTAAACAATATCTACCACTGAACTATTTAACACTTGACACTGGCAAAAATTACTTCCAAGAGGAAAGTACATTGCCATAACAAAAAAAGAAGAAGAAGAACATAGAGATCAACAGATGTCAAAAGTCAACCCTAAGGTTCACGCACACATTCGCAGCGTGTACAAACGTAATCTGTTTACGTTGTAGTTGAATCTCACTTTTTGTATGGCGTGTCCGGGGTTTGTAGTAGTGTTGATGGACCATTTTATATTTTGTATGACCTTATATTGTTACCACACACCACATGAAATGCTATACATTTTATTCAATTTAAGTCTCCACTTAAATAACGTGTGTACAAATGGGGCGAGTTTGAAAATTCGTTTGTGAAAGTTATTGTATAAATGGGGCGAGTTTGAAAATTCGTTTGTGAAAGTTAATCTATAAATGGGGCGAGCTTGAAAATTTGTTTCTAAAAGTTATTCTATTTAAGTCTCCACTTAACGTGTGTATAAATGGGGTGAGCTTGAAAATTCGTTTGTAAAAGTTATTATATTTTAGTCTCTATTTAAGTAATGTGTATAAATGGGGCGAGCTTGAAAATTATTTTGTAAAAGTTATTCTATTTAAGTCTCCACTTAAATAAAGAATGGGGCGAGCTTAAAAAAGCTAAGTACCGTAACTAAAGTTAGATTTAAGTTTAGTCTGTCTCTTTCAGTACAACATGAACAGCTATCGAAAAAAAAGTGCGTAAAAACATTCGATAGAGTAATTTTGTATGAAAAATTTGTTCAACGCCATCTACCGCTTATAAGTACTAAAAAAATACTTTCGTTCTCATATTTTCAAATAGTAACTTACTCGTAATAAGTGACAACTTAACTAAGATGCATTTTAAGGTTTGGTTCTATTATATTACATTATTTACAAGTCAACTGTGAATGCAAAGATTGTGTAAAATTTAAGTCAAAATCCAAACATCAAATTAGCCAATAAGTAAAATATTTTCAATTGAATTAGATCCATGGTGAAAAAGTTTCTAAAACTGCTTTAATTAATTAGTGATCCATTAATTTAAAGACTTGAATTTTAAACCGCAAGCAAACCTCATTTCTTACAATCAGCTACATATAAAAACTCTATGGCTGACCAATAAGTCAATGCCCTTTCAATTAAAATATAGAGATTAATTGGTCACATGTTATTTTAATTAAGCGAAAAAAAAGTTTGCGTGTACAAAAAAGGCTTTACTCAAATTAAACTATCAAGACTTGAGCGCGCAATCGTATGGCATTGTAGAAATACCACGATACAACTTGGGTGGTCTGCTACGACAAGTACTGCTGTCTCACTCGCACTCTACCCGTTGGTCAGTAAGCCATCTCTCGTGGTCAAAGATTATGCAAATGAAACAAGTACAGTTTATTTTTATTGGATAGATTTTCGCTCTGTTCTGGTCTACATTATTGGGTGTGGATGTGTTCGTGTAGATGGGGCATAATTTAATAGTTTTGAAGAAAAATGTAAATCAGTTTATTACGTAATTCATTTTTGTGAATGTTTTTCTAGATATTAGTTATTAAAGAAGGAAGATCAATTTTCAAATCAAAGTATTTAGACATAACTATTTTTAACACGTTTTTATTTGGTTTTTTGCAAACGATTTTTCAGCTTTAGAGTTCAATGTGAATTTTATTTAGAGGAAACCTCCATCGTTCGATTCCTGATAGATTAATTTTTTTTTAATGGAACATGATTCAAATCTACACTTTTAACCCAATAATTCTAGAGTTCTCCGATCTGGGTAGATGTGACACTCTTAAGAGCGTTTAGTCTACACACTAGCGCCACCATTCGAAAAAAAAATCATAGTGCTTAAATAAAGACGAAATTGTGAATTATCTCTCTGTAGTGCACTCCGAAGAAGCTTTATGGTACTTTTATCGTTTAATTAAACAATATTTTTTGGCTTGTCATTTAATGAAGGGGTTTTTTGCTAAAAGTGGCCACTTCTAGCAATTTTTTCGAATTATTTTTTCGAATTGCGGCGCTAGTGTATAGGCTTTGCGCTCTTAACTTAACTGCGAACTTTGCAGCAAACCAGCATCCACACAAATTTATTTTATTTTATTTTATTTGGGAAATGAACAGACACATAACATAATGTGTAGAACTATGGATAATCCTATGTTAATTAATCCACAATATAAGAGAAGGTATGATTTAATAACTCCTAAATTAAATCTTACTCTCTCTTTTTGTCATGTTGTGAAACTGTGTATAACTATTTGTCGGTAAAAAAGCGGTAGAGTGTCTAAAAAAAATAAAAAAATAGAGAAGGCCATGCTACTGTCCCTTCTGCGTTTTATTGTTCTTTGCATTTCACCTTTCAACATTAGCCGTTTCGCAAAAACAGTCTCTTTCTCGCCTCTCATTAACTTATCTGCTATCTCTTTCACTGATTTTGATCCCGTGACCTTTCGCGGTACACCCCTCCCTTTCTAATTAAGTAACAAAATCGTTCCGTTTCACGGTGACGATGTTATTGAAGAATGTGATGCATAGATAGGTAAAAAAAAAATTTTCTTAAAATATTTTTTACAAAAACTTGACTATAATTATTTTAGTTCTTAGTAAGAATCTAGTAAATAGCAACATATTTTAGTAATAAGCCTACATACCTACTTACTTATGAAATAAAAATAGTCTTTATTCTACCACAATAATTAAAATGCTTTACACATTTAACAATAATACGACGACCTCCGTGGTCGAGTGGCTTTGAACACCGGTTTTCAAGGTGTCGCCATCTCCGAGGTCCCGGGTTCGATCCCCGGTTGGGTCAATTTAGAAAACGAACTTTTCTATATTGGCTCAGGTCTGTGTGTTTGTGATACCACCGTTGTCTCTGATTTCCATAACACAAGTGCCTTAGCTACATACTTTGGAATCGGAGCAAAGTATGTGATGTTGTCAAATATTTATTTATTTATTTATGTTTTCATTTTCTTTGCACTGCCTACAAATAAAAAAAAAGAAAAACATGAAAACTTTTTACGAAATTCATTATCATCTTGAGACCCTCTTTAGGCCGTAAAGAGGGTCTCAAGATGAAAATGAAGGTCAATATTTATAGTCTGACGTGCCGCTGACTGTACCACAAGTGCTCTGAAGTTGGTCACTTCAGTAGGTGTTTAAAAATCGCAGTGCATTTTTTTTTATCGACTTCAAAAAAAGGAGGAGGTTCTATGTTCGTCTGTTTATTTGTTTTTTTTTTATGTATGTCCACCGATTACTCAAGAACGGCTGAACCGATTGACATGATTCAAACGTTACTTTATCAGGTTAGTTGCCAAGTCGGTCCCATTTTTGAAAATTTTAAATCTTTTCAGTTGTTTTTGAGTAATCCTGAAAATACTGTAATTTTTTAGGTAACCTTTGCACGAGTTTTTACAGATCTTCAGACATAACTTATTTGTTTATGAACCGATTTAGATGATTCTTGTTTTGTTAGAAAGGGGATACATTAAGAGTGTTCACCCGACTTCAAAAGACGTTTTTTTAATATCAGATATATTTTTATTATAATTTTTTTAATATACATATTATGTGTACTTGAATAGTAATTATGCTGATTTGAATATTATTTCCTGCTTTTTAGAGCTGTCGCTTTTTGAAGCTGTTTTAATAGCAGTTTTTTTTAAGGTTTTTTGAAGGAGGTTTTTTTAATATTAATTAGTGTGGGCATATTACTTACTAGCGGCCGCCCGAGACTTCGTCTTCGTGGGCAGTTATTTGTCTGTCCCTCGGGAACAGTGCTGTGTTTCCGGGTGAAAGGTACCCTATGTCCTTCTCTGTACCCCTGACAACGTGTATGCAAAATTCCATGATGATCGGTTCAGTAGTTAATGTGGGATTTAGTTACTAAAACCGTACGACTTTTGTAAGCGCCACCGTCGCCGATGTGTCACCTGCGATACAATTTTACGAGCGACTTTATAGGTTACAAAGTTGACAGGTGACTAAAATCGACCCATGTAAATATCCCATAAGACGTGAAAGCGTAGCACTCACTTTCGCATTTATATCACAACTTTTCAGTTATCCAAATTCCAAAGACTTAGCTCCAAATTCTGTTTAAAAATTGTAGTCAAAACTTATCTGTGACTTAACTGGCGCCTCATAGCAGTTACAATGACATAACCAAACAAATGAAAATCACACAAAAATATACAAACTCTTTTATTAGTCGAAACAATTCTTAAATAGACCGTATGCGTTGGAGTTAAGGTGTATAGTTTGTAAGACTATTGTTTAGGAACAACACCAACTGTTTTGGTGAGAATTAAAAGCGATCGAATAGGATCAATACGGGAATGAAATTTGAAAATAGAATGTGCAAGGCGCCAGCCAATCAGCTGTTAGGGTTGTCAGAAAATAGTTTTATAAAGCTAAATTCAAGATAATGAGTGTAAATAATACATAAATATTACTTAGACATCACATAAATTACTTCGATTCCAAAGTAAGTTGTTGTGTTATGGAAATCAGATACAACAGTGGTATGTACATACATACCTACCACAAATACCCAGACCTGGGACACTCGAAAAGTTCGTTTTCTAAAAAGACTCACTCGGGGATCGAACGCGGGATCTCAGAAATGGCAACCCCATGAAAACTGGTGTAAAGCCACCCGACCACAGAGGCCGATTTATAAAACACAAGCACCTGTGTTAAAATTAAACAAAAGAGAAATCAGCGTCAGCCCTACACGACAGCCAATCAAACTCGTGCGCGCGGCGATCTATCACCGCGCATGCGTACAAATAAAAATAAATAGCGCGCAAGCTGGGTGGGCGCGGGATAATATATCAATTTACAATTTTTAAAACCATAGACACGACGCAATCGACACCGGACTCTGTGGTTTTTAAACGACAATTGAGTTGACAAGATTAAAAACTTCGTGGTTGTGTGACAATCTTTTTGGTGTTCAGTAGCGTTGATTAAAAAGTTTTTAAGCTTTTACACTGTGGCCATATCGTTTTAGCATACATTTATTAAGCGGGAACTACATTAGGCTGACGACGGACGTGGGCCACGTACACACGACAGCATTAAACTGCGAAAACAGATTTTATTACGTAGGGCGTAAAGGCGGTCTCAAGGTCAACATGTATAGTCTGAGGAGCCGTCGTGTGTACTCATCTGGCCCCTATTTAATAACGTGACAATTTGTCAATCGTCATTACAATTTGGTTTACATTGCTGTGTAGCTAAGAGTAGTTTTTAAATTTGAGATTTTAGCATTCACAATGCTATTTTTATATAATACTAAATAATATACTAGAAAAAATACGACTCGCACCAGATCATGTTCTCGGACGGGAATCGAACCCGCGACCTTTGGATATCCGGTCCAATGCTCTGACCGCTGAGCTACCGAGCGTATTTTTTCTAGTAGATTATTTAGTATTATATGAGTAGTTTGTGCTATTTTCAAATTGGTTGACGCAATGGATATAAAATTGTCATGACAGGTGACAAATTGTCACGTTTATGAAATCCACGTGTATCCACGCCTTGTGACGTGATACCACGTTACGCAACGAACGAAACGCATGTCTTCTGACGCGCACTAGAGTAGGTACATTATCGGCTAAAACCAATGAAGTTAATGTAAACTGTGTTTTGACAGATGTATGTGATACATTGCTACTTTGTTTTGACACAAATAAAAACCTGCCAAAGAAAAGTAGCAATGTATCACATCCATCTGTCATATCAGAGCGATTAACGACAGTAATGTAAGTTGGCCGATAGAGTTCCAGGGGAAGTATCAGCTAACGCATTGAACTTCGGAGAGTCTGCCGGGCTTCAAATTAAAACAGATAAATCGAAGCCAAATCGGGCCAAAATGGCGAATCTCAATTCATGATTTCACACGAACATCGACCTATTAAAACTTCGGCGAATAGTACAATACGAAACTCCTTACTTCGACTTATCTGTTTTAAGTTGAAGCTCGGCAGACCCGCCGAAGTTCGAAAAGTTGTCCGTTAGAGCCCCAGATCTGCGTACATGGACCACTTCTGCCTAATATGTATGTCCTGTTTTAAGTTGACAGAAAAACCGCTCGAGCGCGCTTTTCTGTGACGCACACATAGCCATTGGAAACAGGAAATTTCAGACCAAACCGAGCTTTTAGGTAGTCAGTAACGGTTATATAGAGTTCAATAGAAGTGTCAATCAGTAATAATGTTCTTTAATATATGACGACCTCCTTGGTCGAGTGGCTTTGTACACCGGTCTTCAAGGTGTCGCCATCTCTGAGGTCCCGGGCTCGATCCCCGGTTGGGTCAATTTAGAAAACGAACTTTTCTATATTAGCTCAGGTCTGGGTGTTTGTGATACCACCGTTGTGTCTGATTTCTATAACACAAGTGCTTTAGCTACTTACTTTGGAAGCGGAGCAATGTATGTGATGTTGTCAAATATTTAATATTTAATAAATTCTCTACAATGACGTAGAAGTTATGTTGACAGTACTTGGCATATGTATGCAGGTAGGTACAGTCGAGTTCATTAAGAGTCCGACGAACAGTGAGCTTCCCATACAACCGTAATACCAAAATCATTTGCAATTTGAGCATAATTAACTCTTCTTGTGATGTTATTCGGATTAAGTCAGTATTTGTCAAGGTTTCTATTAAATAGAAAATTCTAAATTCTAAACCAAATAAAAAATAATGCGATTTACAGTTTTGTATGAAAAATTGTAATTGACATTTATACACTTCTAAGACTTTCGCGCGTACAGTTCATTAGAAATAAAACACTTTTTACGGATTACAGCGCGTATATTATTAATTCAGGTGTTGTTTTAAAGTTATTTAGTTTGTATTTATTGGCATTTATTTTGAATTGGGTTAGTATTTTTGAATTTTTATTTAATAGAAAACATATACTCACTGTTCGCCGGCTTCTTAAAATAGGTATGTTACCACTTTTGACAGGATGTTTATTTTTATTATAAAGGCATAGTACTGTCGAAGGTGCGTGCATATTATTAAACTCGACTGTACACACGACAGCACGTCAGATTATAGTTAAACTGCGAAAACAGCTTTTATTACGTAGGACATAAAGGCGGTCTCAAGGTCAATATGTATAGTCTGAGGTATCGTTTGAAATTTGGGTCGGATAGTTATTTAAAGTGGAATACCACGGTCACGCGTACGAAGTCGCGGGCAGAAACTAGTTGCCATTTAGAAAAATAAGATAAAGTTAAAGACTATATTTTGACGACCTCCGTGGTCGATCGACTTTGTACACCGGTTTTCATGGTGTTGCCATCTTTTCGGGTTCGATCCCCGGTTGGGTCAATTTAGAAAACGAACTTTTCTATATTGGCTCAGGTCTAGGTGTTTGTGATACCACCGTTGTTTCTGATTTCCAAAACACAAGTGCTTTAGCTACTTACTTTGGAATCGGAGCAATGTATGTGATGTTGTCAAATATTCATTTATATTTATTTATATTATACAAGGTGTTACAAAAATACCCCTAATGCCGAATATGGTATATAGGGACCATCAAACTGAACAACTTTTACTATGGGACCAACTCTGAAATCACGAAAAAAAAATCAGCTGTTTCATACAAAAATTAAAATCGAAAATATCTAAATGTATGAAACAGCTGATTTTTTTTTTCGCGATTTCAGAGTTGGTCCCATAGTAAAAGTTGTTCAGTTTGATGGTCCCTATATACCATATTCGGCATTAGGGGTATTTTTGTAACACGTTGTATATTATTTATATTATATATATTTAAAACAATCCTTCCATTCCACCATTACTGAAATTACTGCTTTTTATATCATAATTAAGAGGCATTCCGATAAGTGTAACTCGTGTTTCATTCATTGCACAGATCACATCACAAAACCATAAAAGCAATCAATTTTTAACCTTACTATCAACTAATATAGTACATTATCAAATAACAATAAAATTCTGCCCTTAAATCAACCTCCAGCATGATGTTATCTTCGTTCAGATCAATTAGCTAGATACCGCACTATTTTGACAGGCACGTCAATTTGACAGGTGTGACAGCTTTGACAGGTGTCGTGACAGGCTTACAGCCAATTAGGGCGCAGCTTCGCCTCTCACAGGTTCGACAGACGGACAGAATTGATTTTTTAGTTGTACACATCATTGGAGATGATAATATGTTTATATTGTTTGTCGAATGTTATTGATATAGTTTGGAATATACAACGTGTTACAAAAATACCCCTAATGCCGAATATGGTATATAGGAACCATCAAACTGAACAACTTTTACCATGGGACCAACTCTGAAATCGCGAAAAAAATTAGCTGTTTTATACTTTTTGATATTTTCGAAATTATTTTTTGTATGAAACAGCTGATTTTTTTTGTGATTTCAGAGTTGGTCCCATAGTAAAAGTTGTTCAGTTTGATGGTCCCTATCTACCATATTCGGTTAGTACAGAAGCCGCAGGTTCTAATTCTATGTCATGAATAGATAATGTATTTCTACTTTAGTAAGAGATAAGATATAGTCTGCGCGCGATAGAATGGGGTGGGACCTTATCAAAGTAAATCGGAAATGACAGTTAAGCAGTCAAGTAGCGTCAGCAAAAATTCTGAATCTATTTAATACATATTAATTAAAAAAAAAGGAAAAACTTTCATCTCTTTTTCCACTCATTATTATTCATCACTAATATAATCACACTATAATATACAATCTCGCATTTAAAATATAACTTGAGCAGAAATCCACGCGCAACTAGCATTATGCGAGAATAAACGCGAGTTTGCCGACGGACCGTGCGCGTCTCAGTTCCAAAAGGTAGCATCCCATTCTCATCGCGCGCTGAATTAACAACTTGCCTTGTAGTAACTAAAGACTTCTATGTGCACTACACTAGACAGGCTGTACAGTACCGAAAAATTACTCATTAAGTTACGGTGCATGCACCGCAACTCCTTTAGTCTATTGCGAGCGACTGAGAGAAACAGTTGATGCGCCGCGAAGGTTGGTTGTGACACAATTTTAATTTTAAACAGCTCGTCTATGTAATCGAAGTCACTGGTAGTAACGGATCCATCCATAGAAACTATTTCGTGGAAACAGCGTTAACTATACAATGTTATGTAAATTCATTTAAGACAAATCTATACAAGCACTGTTCTGAAGCAATTTTGTAAAAGCACTTTGTGGTCTAAAAACTATTTAGTATTAATATTACAACTGTGTGTGGCCTAGGAGCTAACTCAAACTTTACATACCTACTTATAGCTAGCTTATAGCTATAAATAAAAAACCAGACTTTGAAAACCCCTTATGTTGAACGTTTCATTCAAGAATGCAGACCTTTTTAATTCGGTCGTAAGATGACCAGTCGAATTGAGCTTTGCTTCAGTTGGGTTGGTGGGGGTGAAGAGTCCAGGATTTGCTGGTAAGTTCGACGCGACGTGGGTGGTCGTTTTTATTTAACGTCAAAAGGTCATTCACCTTGAGCGATTAAGTTCTATATAGTTGCACCTGTGTTTAGGTTTTCGAGTTTTTTTTTAGTATTTTAACAGTTGCTTTTTGTCTGCTGTTGGTTTTTGAGTTTTTTTAGTGTGCACAGATAATGCTAATCAAACGCTTGATTGACTGCGCGAAATTGCTGTCATTTTGGTATTTTTATTGATTTTGTATTGGTGGTTTTTGGCGCCATTTTGTCGAGTTCGGTTTGGTGTTTATTTTAATTATTTCCAAATTGATTCATAGTGGATATTGTGTCTTTAAATTGGTGCAGTTATATGGTACAAGTGTCTACGCAACTGAACAATATGTGGGATAATTGAAATAGGCGCGATCTTGGTTGTGTGAAGCTTATACTTTTGTTGAAGTGGTGGCTTCCTCGGCAGAACTAACCGAGTAAACTGTCTTGATATACTTGGTGCCAAATGCTCCAAGCAGCATTGGAATGCGATGCACCCGCATTCTAATGAAAAATTAAACAATATCTACACTGAACTATTTAACACTTGACACTGGCAAAAATTACTTCCAAGAGGAAAGTAGAATGCCATAACCAAAATAGAAGAAGAAGATTTTGTATTGCGTTTTAATTGCGCTTTGTGTTGTGTTTTATTGATTACGTCAATTATTTTTCTCCATGATGAGAAGTTTTTGGTAAAACTATTGACATCGGAAGTTTTTTTAATAAGGTACTTAACAATCAAAGCTTCGTTTGTAAGTGGAAACAAAAATATTATGTTTAGACATGAGAATCGGATTTTTAACAGCAGTATTTATTGTGCTATAAGCTTAAAATAATAACACATAGAAACCGAGTCCTTGTATTTAAAGTGAGGCAAAAAATACTGAGACAAGCAATGTATGCGATGTTGTCAAATATTTATTATTTATTTATTATCTTACAGCTTTAGAATAATAACAACCTAGAACGATAGTTCCCTACAAAGCGCACTGTCAAAAGTGAGCCAAAAAATACTGAGACAAAATGACTTAGTTTTCAGATTTATCCTTCATAAGTTACCTAATCGTAATTAAAATCCAATAAAATAGTAACTAATCCCCTAAAGGTAGGTAAATTGAAATTATTTCGCTCTTATAGGTACGATTAGGTAACGTATGAAGGATAAAAATCTGAAAACTAAGCCATTTTGGCTCAGTATTTTTTGGCTCACTTTTGACAGTGCGCTTTGTAGGGAACTATCGTTCTAGGTTGTTATTATTCTAAAGCTGTAAGATAATAAATAAATAATAAGTATTTGACTACATCGCATACATTGCTCCGATTCCAAGATAACTAAAGCACTTGTGTTATGGAAATCGGAGACAACGGTGGCATCACAAACACCCAGACATGAGCCAATATAGAAAAGTTAGTTTTTTAAATTAACCCAACCTGGGATCGAACCCGGGACCTCAGAGATGGCGACACCTTGAAAACCGGTGTACAAAGCCATTCGACCACGGAGGTCGTCGTCTAAGATGTTTGTGGTTTGTCGCGAATCTTAAATACTAATGACTAAAATTCTATCTCACATGTTGCGTTTTGCTTTATCGTTATTCTAGTATAGTGTAACCTTAGCAATCTAAACTGCCATTTAACAGAAAAGTTATAAAATAGCTTTAGTTATTGACACGGTTCATAAACCATGATTTTAAATTCCGCCTTCATAACGCTCTACATAAATGAAGATGAAAAATATTTATTCAAATAAACTTAGATATTTACGGCCATACCACAAAAGATTTAAAACACTGTTAAACGAGTGTTTAACTTGGACACTGTTTAAAATGTGATGCTGTCATTTATTTGAACGATCAATTTGCGAATGTCAATTTTTCCGTCAATGCCATTGTTAGTGCAATTGACAATCGCTTCTTCTTCTTCTTCTTTTTTTGTTTTGGCAATCTAATTTCCTCTTGGAAGTAATTTTTGCCTGTGTCAAGTGTTAAATAGTTCAGTGGTAGATATTGTTTAATTTTTCATTAGAATGCGGGTGCATCGCATTCCAATGCTGCTTGGAGCATTTGGCACCAAGTATATCAAGACAGTTTACTCGGTTAGTTCTGCCGAGGAAGCCACCACTTCAATAAGAGTCTCAGCTTTACACAACCAAGATCACGCCTATTTCAATTGTCCCACATATTGTTCAGTTGCGTAGACACTTGTACCATATAACTGCACCAATTTTAAGACACAATATCCACTATGAATCAATTTGAAAAGAATTAAAATAGAAACCAAACCGAACTCGACAAAATGGCGCCAAAAACTCCGACAATCGCTTCAATTGCAAATGTAAACTATAAATACGTCAATGAGCGTCAATTACGTAATAATTGACAATCGAAAAAGATCGTTACCGGAGCTCTTGACAGTTTTGTTAGATAGAGACGGCATCACATTTAAACAGTATCTAAATTAAACAGAGTTTTAAAATCTTTTGTGGTAAGGCAGTCGGTGTTAGTCGGTCACTTATTAATCATTTTAAGACCACACCGCGTTATTATTTTAGCAAAATCTTGCGACGACATCTTGATATTTTAAGATTCGGTGGAAAATTCGGTGGCCAATTCGGTGGGCAATTCGGTGGGCAATTCGGTGAAAATTCGGTGGGCAATTCGATGAAAATTCGGTGGGCAATTCGGTGTGTGTCTGCGGAGATTCTATAAAACAATGTCTAAATTAAACAGAGTTTTAAAATCTTTTGTGGTAAGGCAGTCGGTGTTTTGAATTGTCTATATTTAAGAAAGTTTTATATTTACGTTTAAAATATTGTAATCCTTCTATATGCCTGCAAAGTTTTTGAATACCAGTAATCAAAAAGTGAAAACACCAACTCGTACTAGGTCTATGTTCTATTCCATTTTAACATATGCTTCTTACTATGTATTCTTTGCCCGTCACGCTAATCTGCTCTGGAAGGGGGTCGGAATTACCCCATTCCGCAGTAGGGGTAAAAATTACCCTTGTGAGTGTAAAAATAACGTCGCGACTGTTGTAACTCTAGGTGAAGAATTCAGGGGCGACCCCTCGCGGAATGTGGATGGTTTACATGTCGCCGAAGTAGAGTACTTTTTAAGGGCCTGTTTCACAAACAAAAAGTAAGTTCTGAGTAGCTTACATCACAGATGATTTGACAGTTGTGATATGAAGAATATGAAAAATACTTCCGACGTTTGCATAGAGAAAAATCTGAAATTACTCGTATTTTATGTGATAAAAGTTTTTGTAAAGATTACAGGAAAAATAAAACGATGTCTCTAAATAGTAAACTTTTTCAGAATGATGGTACGGAACCCTCGGTGCGCGAGTCCGACTCGATCTTGACCGTTTTTTATATCTATAATTAGATTACCAAAAACAGTTTGGAAAAAATCGATGATTCAAAAGCGCTCAATTACTAAGCTTATTTGAATATTTAATATGTTTTTGACTTTGACTTAGGTCTTAGACTGGCATGTAAGCCTATTTTTACTCAGAGGCATGCGAAGCGCGCGGCAGCCGTCGTTTCAAATTAACTGTTTTTTTTTCACCGAACTTTTATTGTCGCGGATCGATCTAGAGTAATCGGAGCCATTTCTAATGGCCCGAAATCATGTACTGGCAACAGCATTTATGGATTGACACTTTGTGATTTTGGCCTGTATCGTGTGGCGTTCGGCAGAGTTGTTTATCATAAGTAGGCTGACCGCTATCACACCTGGGGCCCTACCGGCTTTCGTATTGTACTATTCGCCGAAGTTATTTAGAAGATATCGATGTTTGTGTGACATCATGAATTGGGGTTAGCCATTTTGTCCCATTTGGGGCTCGATTTATCAGTTTTAATTTGAAGCCCGGCAGACTTTCCGAAGTTCGATGCATTATCCGGTACGGCCCCTGGTGGTTAGCGATGATGCGATCTACAATGGAGCGCGCTTGTCCAGAAGTCACCCAGTGGCGGATTTACCAGCAGGCTGAGTAGGCTTGAGCCTAGGGCGGCAGATTTTTGGGGCGGCAAATTTGGGGACTGATTTTTTTTTTTTCTACCAGAAATCAAAAAGATTTCTGGACGACGGTTTTCTGTATTCTGTTTTCTGATGTTTTACAGATAGAAGTCTGCAACAAATTTTGCCGACGACTTTCCCTTCTCACTTATCATTTGTCATTGTACGTTCCGTGAATCCATTTAGCAATCTTCCATATTCTAGAGTAAAACAGCTAGTAGATTTTTCGTGATAGGATAACAAAAATTGACAAATTTAACATGACAATTTGACAATTGTGGAGGCAAGGGCGGCAAAAGCTTTACAGCCTATACCTTGAAAATTTGTAAATCCGCCACTGAAGTCACCTCTTCCCTAGCGACTTGAAGGCCCCCAGCCCCCGATTATGTAACTTTGTTGCAATCAACTCTGTCAGAAATAGCAGTTACATTGCTGCTTTAGTAAGAACCAATGTGACAACTATCTTACCTACAGCAGCAATGTAACTGCGGTTACAATCGATTTCAATCGAGAATTTTTAGCAACAGAGTTACGTAATCAGCCTCCTGATTGTTCCTATCAGGAAACACAGACTCAGGCAAGGAGTTCCACTCTCTAGCGGTACGGATGATAAAATTTGAAGAGTAGAATATGGTAACTTTTCACACTTAGCGGTATCGTAAAAGGAGAATAATGACTTGAAGGTTATACATCTATCACCTCTATGGATTATTAAAAAAAATATTATTAAGAAATGGGTTGTTATGATGACTTTTTTATTCACAAAGTGATAGTGCTTGGCCTTCACCTCACCTGATGATAAGTAACGATAAGGCCGAAAGTGTAAGCGCACTACACCCGGAATCCTCACCACTGAAGAACTGGCTATCTTACCTCTCACTGCCGGAACACAATTAAATTGTTGTTATGGCGTCAGACTTCGGTAAGATGGTGGTAGCTAGCCAGGCGGACTTGAGATAAACCCTACCACCAACCAAACCGAAAACAAATTTACCCCTTCCTGGGAATCGAACCCTGGACCCCTGCATCTTACACGGGAGGGCGAACTACTTATTGGTCATTTTAAGAGCACACCGCGTTATTATTTTAAGACCACAGAGGCGGTTCAGTTCATGATGATGCTGATTGCCATTTAGCAAAATCTTGCGAAGACATCTTGATATTTTAAGATTCGGTGGAAAATTCGGTGGGCAATTCGGTGGGCAATTCGGTGTGTGTCTGTGGAGATTCTGTAGAGAGTTTTTTAAGACTAGTGATGGTGACCAAGAAGTTTTCTCCTTTTCAAAAGTCCCCACTGCAGGAGAAAAAGCCTTCCTTATGGATGGCCAAAGAGGTTGGGCCATAACCCACCAATTCGGGACCGATGGGGACTGTTGGGTGTCCAGCTCCATTAACAATAGTTATCATCTACTTCTATCCAATAGAAATGGGTTAAACTACAATTTTTCTTAAATTCGCATGAAGTTCCTCGCCAGAAGGGCTGCCAGCCCGGATTTCTCCGGATTTGTCCTAGTTTGTAGAGCTTCCGGGAAGTGTCCGGGCAGGGTTCTTAAATATTGTCCGGATGAAAAACCGGACATCATTTGTGTTAGGAGAAAGGATGTTAGGGTTTTATTTTATTGTAAAATTTGTGTCAAGGTGCGTCCGGGTAAAATTATTTATTTCATTTAAATGTCCGGGGTTGTTGAAGTTTTTGTCCGGTATCCGTAATTTACGTAATAGCAGGCCTACTCACCGGCGAAGTCGCGGGCACACGCTAGTTCAATATACAAGTCCATTTCCTTGTGACTAACAATTACAATTACAAAATTGAAACCACTTCTCACCCCTTGTCAAAAATACCCCAAAAAAACTTCAAAATTAAACTTTTTCGGACGGGAATCGAACCCGCGCGCCTGATTCGCGACGCCGCAACAATTCCAATAAAAGTCCCTCGACTAAATTAAAGGGGTACTGGGAAATTTATTTACTGTACTTTTAGGGTCCCTTTGATACCAAAACCTATTGTGTATTGAGGGTTTATATTTAAAAATCTGACCTAAGCTGATTTTTATTTTGTTTAATGGGTTCCAGATAAGTTCCTATTAAATTACTTAACAGAATTAATTCCAATTCTGTTCAATTTTTTAATTCAATCCCGAATAACAGTTTTACCAACCCTATTTACTTCAATAGAATAAACTAGTCTTATTCAACTCGTCTTTACTTTGTTTATGAGATTATTAAATAATTTTAATGTACACTGGCGAGCAAAAATCATACAAACACACAAACATCAAGAAACATGCTCACTTCCAAGTCATCCATCGACATATAAATAATAATAATAATAAATATTTGACAACATCACATACATTGCTCCGATTCCAAAGTAAATAGCTTGTGTTATGGAAATCAGAGACAACGGTGGTATCACAAACACCCAGACCAGAGCCAATATAGAAAAGTTCGTTTTCTAAATTGACCCAACCGGGGATTGAACCCGGGACCTCAGAGATGACGACACCTTAAAAACCGGTGTACAAAGCCACTCGACCACGAAAGTCATCGAAATCACTGCAAAGATGCTCAAACTATTTATCAATGCTGTGAAGTCAGCATGTTTCTTGATATTTGTATAAAGATAATGATAAATGATACCTAATTAGTTATTTTTGCTCGTCAGTGTAATATAAATACTTACATACACCAACTATTTTTCCAGGAGAGATCTACCAGGTCCAACCAGGTCTGGATCCAGATGTAATAACACTCGTTCATCTTGAAGTTTTAATTTTGGGTTTTTTTTTGTTAAGTTTAGGGGTTATGAGAGTTAACGGCAAAAGGTATTTCATACAAACTTTCAAGTCATAATTTTTCCAAATGAATGAACCGATTTTAATGAAACTTCATACACAGCAGAATAAATTGGTCTAAATAGTTAGTTAAAAACATTTTCGATAAATAGTGCAACAGCTAAATTAGACCGATTTTTTTTCCATAGAAACAAATTTCCAGTTATCTTTTTTTTATGAGACATTTTAAAAGTGTTTTTACTAACTAGAAACCTGTTGAATCTTGGAACTGAAAACGCGAAAAAAAATCAGCTGTTTCATACAAACGAAAATTACGAAAATATCAAAATGTATGAAACAGCTGATTTTTTATCGCGATTTCAAAGTTGGTCCCATAGTAAAAGTTATTCAGTTTGATGGTCCCTATATACCATATTCGGCATTAGGGGTATTTTTGTAACACGTTGTATACATAAAGAAAAAATTGCTTATATCAGTAAAGATCAAGCCTGTGAGTTTTTTTTAAACTAGTTGAGAATCTTATTTTAATTTATGCAAATGTACCCTTAGCACGAACAGCTATCGAAAAAAATAACGCGCGTAAAAACATTCGATAGAGTAACTTTGAATGGGAAATTTGTACAGCGCCATCTACCGCCGAAAAGCGAAATGACATTTTCCATAGATAATTACTCTATCGAGTACTTTTACGCGCCTTTTTTTTCTCGATAGATGTTCGTGCTAAGGGTAATAATGATATTTTAATTTAGATACTTTTTATTTATTTGGCAACGAAAAAAAACGAAACCAATAAATTTTAACATCTTTATTTAAGATTTTTAAATATAAATCGCTACTTTTCTCCGGATAGCCACAATCTGAAGAATACAAAGATAATTATGAAATGGTTGAAGCTTTTTCATGAAAATAAAAATTTCAACTGTCGTTTCTTCAAATTGTAGCTAAAATCATTTCATCTAATACTGCTACATTGCACAATAAATAACTTAAAAATAGTAAAATTATTAATAGTTAATAACTACTATTTATTTACATTATTATTATTATCTCGAATTATTATTTACTTTTATACAATCGAGTGGGACATAATCCGACTATTCTTGTTAAATAACTATTTCACAAAGTTATTTTTATTGATATAAATTTGTTATTATTTAATAAAAGTAACTTCGTTTTATAATCATACTTTCCGGCAAAAAAACACTTGATTTTAATCCACGAACGTAGAGCAAACGTTTTATCATCGACCGCAAGTAGAAAATTATACAACATGTTACAAAAGTACCCCTAATGCCGAATATGGTGGATAGGGACCATCAAACTGGGGCCGTACCGGCTAACGCATCGAACTTTGGAAAGTCTGCCGGGCTTCAAATTAAAACAGATAAATCGAGCCCCATTCTGGCCAAAATGGCGAACCCCACACATTGATGTCACACGAATATCGACATCTTCTAAAAAACTTCGGCGAATAGTACAATACGAAACTCCTTACTTCGATTTATCTGTTTTAAGTTGAAGCTCGGCAGACCCGTCGAAGTACGAAAAGTTAGCTGATAGGGCCCCTGAACAGCTTTTACTATGAGACCAACTCTGAAATCGCGAAAAAAAAAATCAGCTGTTTCATACAAAAATTAATTACGAAAATATCAAAATGTATGAAACACCTGATTTTTTTTTCGCGATTTCAGAGTTGGTCCCATAGTAAAAGTTGTTCAGTTTGATGGTCCCTATATACCATATTCGGCATTAGGGGTATTTTTGTAACATGTTGTATAACCTCCTCCTTTTTTTGAAGTCGGTTAAAAAGTACTAATATTGATATTCAGTAAGGGGGTAATATAGAAAATTTACAAACATAAAACAGAAATGTGTTTTATAATTAACCATTGTAATACTCGTATAACAATCCTATTCATTTTATATTTTTATTTATTTTACATATTATACATCAATCTTCCAATAACAGCATAAGTTAGTGAACAATGTAATTTTTGGATTACTTACAAATAATCTGAAATTCATTAGTAGAGTTCATAGTTACGATTGTTTTATAATATGAAAGCAACTTAGAATAATAACAACCTAGAACGATAGTTCCCTATAAAGCGCACTATCAAAAGTGAGGCAAAAAAACATTGAGACAAAAACATACCTACATAAAAAAACCGTCGACTTGATAACCTCCTCCTTTTTTGAAGTCGGTTAAAATGATTTTTATCCTTCATACGTTACCTAATCGTAAGTACACGCGACGGCAACTCAGACGATACATGTTGACCTTGAGACCGCCTTTATGCCCTACGTAATAAAATCTGTTTTCGCAGTTTAACTGTGTAACCTGACGTGCTGTCGTGTGTACCGAATAAGATCGAACTAATTTCAATTTCCCTACCTTTAGGGGATTAGTTACTATTTTATTGGATTTTAGCTGCGATTAGGTAACGTATGAAGGATATAAATCTGAAAACTAAACCATTTGGCTCAGTATTTTTTGGCTCACTTTATACAAGGTGTTACAAAAATACCCCTAATGCCGAATATGGTATATAGGGACCATCAAACTGAAAAACTTTTACTATGAGCCAACCCTGAAATCGCGAAAAAAAAAATCAGCTGTTTCATACATTTTGATATTTTCGATTTTAATTTTTGCATGAAACAGCTGATTTTTTTTCGCGATTTCAGAGTTGCTCCCATAGTAAAAGTTGATCAGTTTGATGGCCCCTATATACCATGTTCGGCATTAGGGGTATTTTTGTAACACCTTGTATACAAGGATTCGGCTGGTGTTATTATTCTAAGAAAAGCAATTTAAAAAAACACAGTTTAATTTTATTGATTGACTAAAGAATTTATATTCTTTTCGCAGTTGAAAAGTTTGTTTTTGTTTGTTTCTATTCAAAGTGACCCTTGCCTATGCGAACGCACTGCGTTGAAATAGAACTCTGTCATTCGTTTGTTTTAGTGTGATTGATAGTTGGACCGCTTTGCGTCCGCGGGCACTGTGAAAACTCATAGTAATGTTTATGAATACGAGTTTTAGTCCATGATGTACTCTATAATGTTTTTCAGGTTTTGAGCTATCAAAAATTAGCGGTAAATAGTTGTTATCAAATCACCAGTCTTATAAGAGCGCTAGTCTGCACACTAACACCGCCATTCGAAAAGTGGCCACATTTAGCAAAAAATCCTACATTAAACTAAACGACAGGCTAGAAATTATTGTTTGAACGCAAAGATTTCTGTGTATACTACACTAGACAGGTTGTACAGTACCGAAAAATTGCTAATTAAGTTACGGTGCATGCGCCGAAACTCCTTTAGTCTATTGCGAGCGACCGAGAGAAACAGTTGATGCGCCGCGAAGGTTGGTTGTGACACAATTTTAGTTTTGAACAGCTCGTCTATGTAATTGAAGTTATTGTTTAAACGAGAAAGTACCGCAGAGCTTTTTCGGAGTGCACTACAGAGAGATAACTCACAATTTCATTTTTATTTAAGCACTGTTTTTTTTCTAATGGCGGCGCTAGTGCGCAGATGTCTTAAGATGATTTTGCCAAAATATGAGCAGTTTTTAACGCTCCATTCGCAGGGGCTGATTACGTAACTCTGTAGCTAAATTCTCGATTGAAATCGATTGAAACCGCAGTTACATTGCTGCTTTAAGTAAGATAGTTGTCACATTGGATCTTACTAAAGCAGCAATGTAACTGCGATTTCTGTCAGAGTTGATTGCAACAAAGTTACATAATCAGGGGGCCGGTCATATAAGTACTAAAATGTTACGTGGCGTTGTCTTCTTTGTTCACGCTACCAGATGTAGAGAGAGAGAGAGAGAGATGTACCTCAGCATGTTGGTTCTGTAAAATTCAATAATAACTAAAACTTAAACTTGTATTTTTGACGACCTCCGTGGTCGAGTGGCTTTGTACACCGGTTTTCAAGGTGTCGCCATCTCTGAGGCCTCGGGTTTGATCCCCGGTTGGGTCAATTTAGACAACGGTCAATGTATGTGATGTTGTGTATTTATATTTATCAGTATCTGAATTAGAATTTTTAACAAATGCATTTTCCATGTTAGCATTTTCATAATTTATTTAATAACCATGAATGCTATTGTAACAAAACTTTTATATACAAATGTTTGAACATTAAGCTAACTATGGCAATATAACTTAAGCGAAAACAATAAGTTCCGGCTAAGTTACAACATATAAAGTGGTCATTTTCGCTAACAAAAAGGAGTCAATTTAAAGGTAATTTTTTAATGCTAAGAAAACAAAATAAATAGACTTTTATGATGCTGATAGTTGACGGCTATGGTCATAATTTGATGTAATATCTAGCAACTGATAAATATTTTAAATCACAGAAGTTATGAGGTTCTCTGTATGTGAAAAAAAACACCAATTTCATAATATATGGACCTAATATACAAGGTGTTACAAAAATACCTCTAATGCCGAATATGGTATATAGGGACCATCAAACTGAATAACTTTTACTATGGGACCAACTCTGAAATCGCGAAAAAAAAATCAGCTGTTTCATACAAAAATTAAAATCGAAAATATCAAAATGTATGAAACAGCAGATTTTTTTTTTGCGATCTCAGTGTTAGCTCCATAGTAAAAGTTGTTCAGTTTAATGGTCCCTACATACCATATTCGGCATTAGGGGTACTTTTGTAACATGTTGTGTAGATAATAAAACTAACGTCTGTTCTGCTGTTCCCTCTCCCTCGCCTTCATTTCCAGTTCCTCTTCTTCTTTTGTCAGTGGAACTGTACTATGATTGTACAGCCCCTGCGCCATGAGCTGGAGCGCGAGCGGGTTCCTTTGCCCGGAAGCCTTCTTGATCTTGGCGCGCTTGTTCTGGAACCAGATCTTGATCTGCGCCTCCGCCAGCCCCAGCTCCGCGGCCAGCGCCTGCCGCCGTCGCTCCGTCAGGTAACGGTTCTCAGCGAACTCGTGCTGTGGAAAAGTGGATCTTGAGGAAACTTAAGGCGACGGTATAAAGGTTAATACGCTGTACTCACGTTCTGCTAGGTATATCTATTTAGTTTGAGTATAATAGAAATAACACTTTTAGAATTCAATAGACAATAGTTGAAGTCAACATTGCATTAATGATATCACTATTTGACGACCTCCGTGGTTGAGTGGCTTTGTACACCGGCTTTCAAGGTGTCGCCATCTCTGAGGTCCCGGGTTCGATCCCCGGTTGGGTCAATTTAGAAAACGAACTTTTCTATATTGACTCAGGTTTGGGTGTTTGTGATACCACCGTTGTCTCTGATTTCCATAACACAGTGCTTTAGCTACTTACTTTGAAATCGGAACAATGTATGTGATGTTGTCAAATTTATTTATTATTATTTATTTATTTACTATTACACATTTGACGCGAACAGTTGTGTCCTAAGCATTTCCTGTTTGCTCTCAACGAGCGAATATTTTGTCAGTCGCCACCACAAAAAAGGTTAGAAAATACTGCTTCACCTTTAACCTCGCAAGCTGAGGTCCTGAGAAAGCAGTTCGGGGTCTCTTCTCATCTTGCGGATTCCCATCCCCAGGGGGCTTCTTCGGTCGTCTAGTCCTCGGACCTGCACAAAGATAATGCAGATTTCAGTCACTCGAAAGAGATCCAAGAAGAATGTACACGAAGCACATCGGTCAAACTACGAGAACAGCTTTTATTAAGTACGGCATAAAGATTATCTCAAGGTCCACATGTATACTCTGATATGCTGTCAGCTGTACTATCGCGGACACAGCGCCTACAACCTCCTTGACGACCTCCTTGGTCGAGTGGCTTTGTACACCGGTTTTCAAGGTGTCGCCATCTCTGAGGTCCCGGGTTCGATCCCCGGTTGGGTCAATTTAGAAAACGAACCTTTCTAAATTGGCTCAGGTCTGGGTGTTTGTGATACCACCGTTGTCTCCGATTTCCATAACACAAGTGCTTTAGCTACTTACTTTGGAATCGGAGCAATGTATGTGATGTTGTCAAATATTCATTTATTTATTTATTTATTTATATGGTCGCAGCGTCGCCACTCACATTATATGTTTAGTTCACGCCCCGGGGCAATAAGCGCGCTTGCCCCGCTTATGAAAATTACTGCAAAGTGGTTAGGCATGAGAGTCCGCGATGGTACATTATAGGGAATTTAAAAAGAAATAGGAATTGAAAAAGGATATCAATGTGAAGAAAGTGAATAAGGAGATGTGACAGGAAAGAATGGAAGAGAAGAAGGTACTGCGCCGATAACAAATAAACTGGGAGATGATGACTAAAGGAAAGTGTAATGGGTAGTACTATTATATATTCTGTGGTAATGGCACTATTATATATTCTGTGGTAATGATTAGTATTAGACTTGAGGTGTTCTCAGTCTGTTGGTCTACGATAACTTTATCAAGATACAAGTAATGTAATGCCACTATACAACATGTTACAAAAATACCCCTAATGCCGAATATGGTAGATAGGGACCATCAAACTGAACAGCTTTTACTATGGGACCAACTCTCAAATCGCGAAAAAAAAATCAGCTGTTTCAAATATTTTGATATTTACGATTTTAATTTTTGTACGAAACAGCTGATTTTTATTTCGCGATTTCAGAGTTGGTGCCATAGTAAAAGTTGTTCAGTTTGATGGTCCTTATCTACCATATTCGGCATTAGGGGTATTTTTGTAGCATGTTGTATAGACAGTCTGGAAAGATTTAAATCTTTGGTTATAACACTGGTGTCCGGTTCATTTATACCTAATGTTATCGACTCACATGTATTGGATTATTTTAATAAAACTAACGTGACAATATGACACTAGCCGCAACGAAAAACTATCATAGCATAAAATATTACATGCGCCACACAATTTCTTTTATAAAAACACAAAACAGAGTGACAAAAAGCAACACAACACAAACACATAAGAAAATCCCAATTTCACATGAAAAAATATGACAAAAGATATATTATTCACAATGCTATTTTTATATAATACCAAATAATATACTAGACAATACGACTCGCACCAGATCATGTTCTCGGACGGGAATCGAACCCGCAACCTTTGGATATCCGGTTCAATGCTCTGACCGTTGAGCTACCGAGTCACTAGTAGGAACGTCGAATTTCTTCTAGTATATCAACTCTTACGCTGCAAGCCAGCGCCAATTATACAAGTATTGGACCGGATACCCAAAGGTCGCGGGTTCGATTCCCGTCTGAGAACATGATTTGGTGCAAGTCGTATTTTTGTAGTATATTATTTAGTATTATTTTAATTAATATTTGAACCGATACATCGATTCCTTTCGAAATTTCATCAATAATTTCGGTCATATTTTTTCGCCAACTTTTTTTAATAAAACTACTTTTATTAATTAAAAAAAAATAAGATATGCAGTATTCCCTCGTAGCGAATCCCGATTCAAGCAGACGATGCAATATCTTAACCAATTCTCGCTGAATGCGTACGCGCCGGCATCCGATTATAAAATTGGTCAAAATATTTCACCGACCGCCTGACGGGCTGGTCTTCGAGTCTTCGGGTGGTGACGTCATCATCATCAGCCATTTTAATGTCCTCCACAGTCCTCATAGACCTCCCCCTTAATGTCCTCATAGACATTAAGGGGGATAGGCTGTGACCACTTCCTACTTCCTTTTTTTTTCTTCCTACTAATATTATAAATGTGAAAGTTTGTGGGTTTGGATGTCTGTTCCTCAATCACGTTTTAATGGCTGAATGAAATGGGCTGTTTGGGACACATATAGATATTGGATCCAACTTAAGACATAGGATACTTTTTATCCCGGTTTTTGTTCCCGTAGGATAATACAGGACATCAACAACAGTGGGAACGAGAACGAATACGGTAACGGGAACTGGAACGGGATTGTCATATCTCTTGAGCCAATTGGTTCTGAATTGTATTAACTAGCTTCTGGCCGCGATGCATCGCGCTTGGTGCAGACCCACCTATTAATCACGTAAAAACGGCTGATCTGATTTTGATGAAATTAAAACAGAATACTTTCTATCCTGGTCAAAGGTTCTCTATCGATGTTCTCCAATGTCAACGTGGACGAAGTCGCGGGCGGAAGCTAGTACAAGTCTATTTTTTAATCACCAGAGAAACTTTGGGGGATGGTAATGGTATTAATTCAGCCGTTCTATACATTTTCATCGAGTAGGTATTTGTACTTTTCTATGGAACAGCTCCAAAAGTTGTGATAGTCAACTTGCTGATTTTACTGTATAATTTCTCATTTGAGTGTCAGTTAGAATTAAATAAAGGGTCTTGACAGACCGACAGACAGACAGACGACAGCAAAGTGACCCTTTAAGGGTTCCGTTTATTCCTTTTGAGGTACGGAACCTTAAAAATGATAAACTTCGTGTATTTTTGTATGAAGCTCCATTTTTTAAATTTTTACTGATACACGGTGCACAGTGAATTTGACAGTAAAGTCGCAAAGTTGACTATTACAACTTTCGAACAATATTAAATTCAAATAAAATTAGATTGAATTTATCAGAAAAACACCATGAGAACATAGCTCTATTGTCTATAAAATCATCATCATCATCATCATATGGCCCATATTTTCTTTTGAGCAGTATTTTTGGTCACCCATCCCATGACCGACCCACTGCGCCATCGACTTCCACAGCCATTGTAATGATAATAATAAAATATGAAATTGTACCGATAACTATGTTTTTAATTCACATTATATGGAAGACAACCCAAATTAAATATAGTTTGTCATTACCCGTAAAAACTTGAATATGGTAAAAAAGGATTATTAAGACTGAAAACGACCGGGCTGATATATTTCGTTTTTTTGTATGGAAAACGGCAAAGGGAAAAGTGGCAACCCTATACACGCAGATTTAACAATTCATTCAAAAACAAATACATCAATTAGGGTTGCCAACTTGTCACTAAGAATACAGTTATTAATAAAAATTTGCAAATGTTTAGTCAAGTGGTGACTTTCAGGCTTTGTAGTAATTTTCCGGGGGGGCATGGTATTATCTACCCTATTCGAGACTATACGGGAATTATCAAACATCTTGTATGTTTACATACGACACGTAAGTAAAGACACAATTTCATAATTTGTTTTGTTGTTAACAAACACAAAAAGCACGCTCCGGACCAGTAGTACCATTGAGTTGTACCATGATGGTACCACTGGTATGGATTTATCCCACTTGTACCATTGATGGTACAACTGGTATGGACAAAAACACACACAAAGCAAATTAGAAAATCACAAAACAGTGCACAATAAAAGCAAATTGCGTTCCTCAACATGCAAAGACACAGTTACAATACAAAATCAAAACTTTATACAAGTGCAATAATGACACAAACGCAAAAATAGGACAACGACGAGACTCCTATAGACTAAGAGCTAGCCATGGAAATATGTTTGCAATTTATAGAGCAACGAAATCATTAATAAGGAGGCAAATTTTTGCACACGCACAACCACACACAAGCACACACACACAGAAATATGCTATATAGCAATAAGCATAAAGAAATGTTCTTTAAAAAAACACTTGTTGAAATTGTTGTTAATTATTTGAAGAGCCTGTCCTTTATAACACGGGGCAACCTTATATGGCAGCAGTTCATATTTTGCTTTGTTATGTGTTTTCTTAAATAAATTGATTTATTTTTTAATAGATCCGGGCGCCTGACAGCTGTTCAGTAGTGGGGGTGAGAATGGTTGGGCAACAAAAGGGTTGTAAAAGAAAATTATTGATTTATTAACTCTCACCCCCATCGCTGGACTGCTGCCCGGACCCGGGGCCGTACCGGCTAACGCATCGAACTTCAGAAAGTCTGCCGGGCTTCAAATTAAAACAGATAAATCGAGCCCCTATTGGGTCAAAATGGCGAACCCCAATTCATGATGTCACACGAACACCGATATCTTCTAAATAACTTCGGCGAATAGTACAATACGAAACTCTTTACTTTGATTTATCTGTTTTAAGTTGAAGCTCGGCAGACCCGCCGAAGTTCGAAAAGTTAGCCGGTAGGGCCCCCGGTCCTATTAATAATGATTGTTTGGCACAAACTAGAGGGATATTGTCGCTCTGTAAATTGCAAACCTATTTTCGTGGCAAGCTCTTAGTCTATATTTTTTTCTGTCTCTTGTTATTATTATTATCATCGTATGAGGATTAGTTGCTACCTCTGGTTTTTAAATTTTGAGATTTAAGCATTCACAATGCTATTTTATACAATACTAAATAATATACTAGAAAAAATAGGACTCGCACCAGATCATGTTCTCGGACGGGAATCGAACCCGCGACCTTTGGATATCCGGTCCAATGCTCTGACCGCTGAGCTACCTCATCCTCATCTTAATCAACTGTTTAAAAATATCTGGAAAGATGTTCAGTTGAATGTCGAAGGTAATTCCTTCTACATTGGTGAGATGGCGCTGGCTTGCAGCGTAAGAGTTGATATACTAGAAGAAATTCGACGTTCTCACCAGTGACTCGGTAGCTCAGCGGTCAGAGCATTGGACCGGATATCCAAAGGTCGCGGGTTCGATTCCCGTCCGAGAACATGATCTGGTGCGAGTCCTATTTTTTCTAGTATATTATTTAGTATTGCTACCTCTGGTGTTAGAGTTTATCAAGCCGCCTGTAAGGCCTCTGACTTGGCTTAACGACGTTATCAGATGACAACAGCCGGGACCGACGGTTTAACGTGCCCTCCGAAGCACGGAAGCGCTGTTGTAATACCACTTAACGGTCACCCATCCGACACCTGGCTGGACCGAACGGTGCTTAACAAACGTGATCGAGTACGATCAGTCTGTCAAGCTTCGCCATTAGCGCTTTTATCTTTCTATCTAAATCATTTTAACTCTACTACACGAAAATCAATTATGTTATGAAATTTTTATCTATACTTTTTATACAGTTTTTTTGAGCATATCTTACTAAACAACGTCATGATAGATGATCTCGGATCGGGGTTACCAACCTCGCATTTTTACGCTCCAAAGAAAGCTTTGGAGACACTTTTTTGTGATGGCAACACTGAATGGTGGCTATTACACTCCTAATTTGATGTTTTGACGGTGGTTAGGCATGCTTTAATAGCTTTCTCGTCTTTTTGTGGTTTTTTTTTAATAAGTTGGTGCCTTTTTTTCGTTTGACACTAAATTAATTAAAAATTAAAGTGGTAGTGTAGGCTTTTATAAGTACTTAAATGTTATACGTTTTTTATAACTAAAACCTAAAGATAGAAATTATATACGTTACTGTCAAAAGTCATAACCAGTCAAAACCAATTTTTAACGCAAAAAGGCAAAAGTGGTTTTGACCGATGCTCTTATTCAAAAACAGTTTTGTCAATTTTTTTGTTAAAAGCGGTTTTGGTCAACTTTCTTAGTCAAAAATGGTTTTGCTTGATTTCAAGTTTATGAAATATAATTTATTTTATTTTACCTAGGTATTCTATACAATGCCGAAGGCGCGGTCGGTAAAGTGTGTAGAAGACGAGAGCAGGGAAGATTCATGTTATCTTTATAGCGATTTTACTGTATTTATACAAGATGTTACAAAAGTACCCCTAATGCCGAATATGGTAGATAGGGACCATCAAACTGAACAACTTTTACTATGGGACCAACTCTGAAATCGCGAAAAAAAATCAGATGTTTCATACATTTTGATATTTTCGTAATTAATTTTTGTATGAAACAGCTGATTTTTTTTTCGCGATTTCAAAGTTGGTCCCATAGTAAAAGTTGTTCAGTTTGATGGTCCCTATCTACCATATTCGGCATTAGGGGTACTTTTGTAACACCTTGTATAAATGAAGTGTCTAATTATCGATGCGCCCCGACGATTTTTTTTATAAAGCGGTGCGGTATTATATCATCAGAATACGTCTATTGATAGTTAACTTTACAAAAACTAAAAAGTGGTTTTGACAAAACCACTTTTGTTGACGTTTGCAGCCAAAAATGGTTTTGACGGGTTATGAGTATTGAGTGTAACATAAATGTAGTATAAAATTTTAAACTTCCAATGTCAAATCAAGAGTAATTTTAAAAAGAAAAAAAAATGTTCATGGTTGATTCTTAAGCGTCAAGATCATGTGCTACTTTTTTTATTTAAATGCTGTCTCTATGACAATAAACAAAAACGCCCATAAAATAAATAAAAAATAATATGTTACTTTTTGAACCCACACATAATTACGTATGTTTTAAAAAAAATTAAATAGTATACTTTCAAAAAAATAAACAAAGTTTTTTTTACCCGTTAGCTCAATTGCAAGACATTTGGACCGGTAATCCGAAGGTTTCGAGTTCGACTCACATTCAGTCAGCTGGTAACAAATTTGTTTCCTAGTATTTTTCATAGTCATTAATTATTATATCAAAAAAATAATTCAACAATACTATTACACAAATAGCATTGTGAATACAAAGCTCTAAAATTTTAATAACAAACATAATTGCTTTCATAGGACAGCATTTAAAACATACTCTATGAATCTGTCGTCTGAAGAACCACAAAAATTATATAATACCAAATAATATACTAGAAAAAATAGGACTCGCACCAGATCCTGTTCTCGGATGGGAATCGAACCCGCGACCTTTGGATATCCGGTCCAATGCTCTGACCGCTGAGCTACCGAGTCACTAGTGGGAACGTCGAATTTCTTCTAGTATATCAACTCTTACGCTGCAAGCCATCTCAAAATTTAAAAAGTTATATAGCTTTCTCATCTTAATCAACTGTTTAACAATATCTGGAAAGATGTTCAGTTGAATGTAGAGGTTAATTCCTTCTACATTGGTGAGATGGCGCTGGCTTGCAGCGTAAGAGTTGATATACTAGAAGAAATTCGACGTTCCCACTAGTGACTCGGTAGCTCAGCGGTCAGAGCATTGGACCGGATATCCAAAGGTCGCGGGTTCGATTCCCATCCGAGAACAGGATCTGGTGCGAGTCCTATTTTTTCTAGTAAATTATTTGGTATTATATAAAATAGCATTCTGAATGCTTAAATCTCAAAATTTAAAAAAAAAACCACACAAATTATTTAAAAAAAAAGTTTTTAAATAAATATAAAAAAACAATTGGAATATCCTCACGTGCGCCCCGTGAGCCGCTCCCGTACTTACTTCGTCCTAAAACAAAAGAGAAAAAAACAATTAGACACAGAAATCAGACAAGACAACATAAACTTAAAAATAAGCAAACAATATTAGACGACCTCCGTGGTCGAGTGGCTTTGAACACCGGTTTTCAAGGTGTCGCCATCTCTGAGGTCATGGGTTCGATCCCCGGTCGAGCCAATTTAGAAAACGAACTTTTCTATATTGGCTCAGGTCTGGGTGTTTGTGATACCACCGTTGTCTCTGATTTCCATAACACAAGTGATTTAGCTACTTACTTTGGAATCGGAGCAATGTATGTGATGTTGTCAAATATTTATTTATTTATTTATAATATGAAATGTTAAATAAAGCAATGCTAACATCTCATATTTAAGCGCATTGCTTCCCATACCAAAATGATTAACAATTTTATTTGAGCGTAGTTAACTCTTCTTGTGATGTTATTCGGATTAAGACAGTATTTGTCTAGGGTTCTATTAAATTAAAAATCTAAAATACCAAATCAAATAAAATATATGTGTGATCTACAGTTTTGTATGAAAAAAAATAATTGGCTTTCATTTTGAATTGGATAAGTATTTTGGATTTTTTAAACTTGTACATCGGTTTTAAAGGTGTCGCCATCTCTGAGGTCCCGGGTTCGATCCCCGGTTGGGCCAATTTAGAAAACTAACTGTTCTATAATGGCTCAGGTCTGGGTGTTTGTGATACCACCGATGTCCCTGATTTCCATAACACAAGTGCTTTAGCTACTTACTTTGGAATCGGAGCAATATATGTGATGTTGTCAAATATTTATTTATTTATTATTATTATATTAGTGTAATTTGTTCAGAATTTATATTTACTTTTGTCTTATACTAGATATGCGCAAAATAGTTACAAATTCCTTGAACATTTTTTAAGGGAAAGGTTTTTATCATCTCGGCGTATACGCAAATGGACAGCGCCCACGATCTTTGATAAATAACCTAAGTATGACCACTAGAGTTGCCTTATCACAGAGATTAAAAAACGAACAGATACCAAATCGAAATCGGTTCATCTTTCTGGAAGATGTTATGCAACACACAGACACACAGATACCGTTACATAATTAGAGCCAGTTTTAAGGGTTGTGGATATTTTCCAGTTCCATTCAATTATTTATTCATTCTTCCATTCATTAACTCATTCATACATTCATTAACTCATTCATTCATTAATTCATTCATTTATTCAGCCATTCATTCATCCATCCATTCATTCATTCATTCAGCCATTCATTCATCCATTCATTCATTAATTCATTCATTTATTCAGCCTTTGGCTCCTAGCTTGGGAGATTAATCAAACAGCCAGTGTTGCTATAGCGCTAATAAGCTAAGAACTATGTTTTTTGTCTGTACATCTTATATACTAAATTATTACACATTATTGTATGTGCGTCAGCTGGATGTACCTAACACAGTGTGTATGAGTTTGCTCTAGATACAAAGTCCGAGCTGACGCTACAAGCCATTCATTCATTTAATCACACAAGCCATCATTCAATTTAAAACTTAAACGTCTGGGGTTGAAAGAAAGTATCATAGCAGCCCATTATAGTCTACTGTAAAAGACGTTCAGAAAACGCTGCTGACTATTATTTGGTTCACCTTCAGCCCAGCTCCCCTAGCATCACCCGATATGATATAGCGATTTATTGAAGACAATGGATTTTGACAGTTTCACGTGTTTCATCGGTCATGCTAGGGGGGCAGATCCAGCCCAGTGCCAGACTAGATTTCACTGGAATGGATACATTTCCATCCAGTGCCTGTTCATATTATTTCAATGGCATTCCAGCGCTGAATACGACCGCTGGAATGCTAGCTGGAATATTGTGATCCGGACATAACTGACCGAATACTAATAATATTGTTATTTTAAACTTTTGCCTCTGTCCGATTGTTCTTCGCATCTCGGCTGCGAGCGCGCAGGCGATGACGTCACAGACCACCCACAAGCCGGCTAATTAAGACATTATTGTAATTATACCATGTTATTGAACTGCCTCTTTATTGAGTCTAGACTGGCCGACGGATGTTTGTTTTTAAAAATCGAAAAGAGTTTTTTGAAATGTGCAAAACTCTTTACAGTTTCTTAATTTTGGCGGAGGTTTGTTTTAAAATGGAAAAGAAGTTTTTTTTCATTGTGCTTTGTTGAATTCAATTTTATTATTTTTAAAAAGTGATGTTGTTAAAATGTTTTAAAATTAAAGAAGAAAAAGTCAGTTTTTTTTATAGAAAACTGTGAGTCGCATTAATTTTTATTTGGTTTGATATTTTTGATTCTTATTTAATAGAACCCTAGACAAATACTGTCTTAATCCGAGTAATATCACAAGAAGAGTTATTTATGCTTAAATTGCAAATCGTTTTGGTATTACGTTTGTATGGGAAGCTCACTGTTCGCCGGACTCTTAACTTATGTCCTCTCTGTCACAGCGATTTTTTCCGAGTGTTCTTTGGTCTTTGTATTTTACATCTCTACTCTATACTGGTATTAAGAAATACTCTATGATCCGATCTTATCTATGTTATGAGTTACTGGTAGCTAATCCGTATTAAAATCAGACAGCTGATGATATCAATTTTTAATTCTATTAATGCAACACTATTCTGCATTAGGATATTTTAGTCTTATTACTTTAGTCTGGGAATGTAACAGAAACTTTATGATATAGGTTATTAAAAATTAGACGATTATCTAAAAGACCGAAATTTTTTATGAATGTCTCAAATTCATTGAAGAAATAGGGTAACAAGTTTTGTCAATACAGTTGCTCAAAAATATGTATTTTCGATGACAGTACAGCGTGTGGTAAGTTGATTTTACCGCACGCCGTGCGTTTTACGGTTTAGTACAGCGTGCGGAAAGTTGATTTTACCGCACGCCACCACCGTGCGTTTTTAGTTACGGTTTTTTATTTTATTTCAGATAGTACCTATAATGTTTTCTCGCAAATATATTGAAAAACGTAGCATGGCACACGGTTGTTAAGGTTTTTTAAAACTCCCTACCAACCTTGTATCATAAACTACTATTAATGCCCATATTTATAGACTATTTTCCGTGGAATTATTTTTTCTGTGAGAATTTCACGAATGCTCTATTCCAACATCCAATCTATTTTTTTACCGAAAATCATCAAATTTTCTTTGGTATTGACGTGAAAAATGTAAAAATCAAACAGATAGGCATACTTTCATATTTATAATTATAATTTGTATATATATTTTTTTATTATATTTTTTTATTTGACAACATCACATACATTGCTTCGATTCCAACGTAAGTAGCTAAAGCACTTGTGTTATGGAAAATCAGGACCAGCGGTGGTATCACACACACCCAGACCTGAGCCAATATAGAAAAGTTCGTTTTCTAAATTGACCCAACCGGGTATCGAACCCGGGACCTCAGAGATGGCGACACCTTAAAACCCAGTGTACAAAGCCACTCGACCACAGAGGTCGTCAAAAAATTTATAATTTTGAATTAAGCCTTTACGGATTCAAATTGCATTTTATTTTTGATTGTAAATTCATTTTGTCATTCATATTCTATACACTTCAGATGGCTTCATCATTTTTGTTGACAATCCAAAAACCACTATAAGGAAACTAACCACTAAGTTTTACAATTAGGGTTTCCAGGTGTCCGGATTTAGCCGGACATGTTTGGCTTTTTGACCTCTTGTCCGGCTTTTGACTGCGTCCGGCCTGTCCAGCTTTTGTTAGGCTTTAGTGTGGCTGCTTTTAGTGTGACTACCTCGCTGACCGCAATTTGCAAGGCAGTAATAAATATTGTCTGACTTTTGGAACACATGTCCGGCTTTTGGGCAAAATGTCCGGCCAAGTTAAGCACCGAGTCCGGCTTTTGTGTTTTTGGACGTGGCAACCCTATTTACAATCGATTATCGAGTTCGGGCGTTGTTAAGCTTCTGTGGAGATCCTTTTTACTCTAGTCGGTCGCTTTTATATGTCATAAAACATAAGAACCTAAATAAACATTATCCCTTAATTGCCACTTAGAATTTATACATCCAATTAATAAGATAAAACCCTACCAATCAAAAATTAACCTAATCTCAACACAATAAAACACATTTCTACTTGGCGAATAAAAACCAGCTGCCCAGAAAATTCTCAAATACGACAATAGAATACTAACTTTAATTATACAGTCACAAAATTCAATTTCCAGTGATCGCCCATTTAAGTTCTTTTAAAATAGTTTTTAAGCTAAATTAGTTCTTAATTCGATTTTGTGAAGTTTGAAATCGTTCGAGGTTGTATTACTTTTTGAAAAAAATACCTTATTAGAATGTACTTACATTTTTTTTTTCGCCGGATGGAATTAAAACAGCTGTCTGTGTTAAAGGAAATGTGATTATAGGTTTAATTGTTATGGGCAAAAGGTTGATTTTTCTGATTTCACTGAATAGGTTATTTATCTGTTATAATGGCCAGTTATTGGAAGCAAATGTCTTCATTAATGGACGACGTTGGTGGTTCAAAACTGGTTTTCGGGTTCCGTATGGTTTCATAAGTCTTTGTAATAAGAAATTTTGCATAATTTAACGATAAATGGCTTTTTTAATTAGGTTTTTAAATTAATTACGCCGAATTAAGAGTTACATTATACCGAAAAAGGTTGTTGTTAATGGCGAACACTTTTAAAGGGAGTCGTGTATAGTTTAAAAAAAACCGGCCAAGTGCGAGTCGGACTCGCGCACGTAGGGTTCCGTGAAATCACGTTTGTTGTATGGGAGCCCCCCTTAAATATATGTTTTATTTTAATTTAATTATTTATTTTAGAAGTGAATAAACATGTTAAAAAAATACCCCTAATGCCGAGTATGGTATACAAGGTGTTACAAAAATACCCCTTATGCCGAATATGGTATATAGGGACCATCAAACTGATCAATTTTTACTACGGGACCAACTCTAAAATCGCGAAAAAAAATCAACTGTTTCATACAAAAATTAAAATCGAAAATATCAAAATGTATGAAACAGCTGATTTTTTTTCACGATTTGAGAGTTGGTCCCATAGTTAAAGTTGACATAAAATCGTAAAATGACCTCGAATTTTGTAGTTTTTCAATGCTGTGCCTACCATTAATAAACCTATAATCTAGAATTTATAATAATAAAAAAAACCTTAGCTAGCTCTCTAGGTTAGTGATTGATAGTTTTCCAAAATAATAAATAGTTTGACCATCAGCAATTTTTAATGTCCCCACTGCTGGGGCACAGGCCTTTATGGGTGGATAAGGAGGATGGGCCATAACCCACCACGCGGACCCAATGCGGAAATGGCTTAACATGCCTTCCGAAATACGGAGGAGCTCGAGATAATACTTTTTGGTGACCCATCCCGTGATCGACCTTTGCGAAAATTGCTTAACCTCAGCAATCGCTGGGCCAGGCGCTAAACCACTGCGCCATCGAGCTCCTCTAAATAATTTATTAGTAATCAATTAAAAACGAGAATATGTTCAATAATTTCGATAATTTTGACTGTCATTTTTTCAATAATTTCGATAATTTTGACTGTCATTTTTTCAGCATTGTACATACGGCAGCACGTCAGGTTATACAGTTAAACTGCGAAAACAACTTTTATTACGTAGGGCATAAAGGTCAACATGCATAGTCTGAGGTGCCGTCATGCGCACGTACGCCCCGTATACCATCCAAAAGACTTGTGCTCCAGATATGAGCACATAAGAATGGCTGATCAGATGATATCAATATCAAAAAGGAAGGATTAAATTGTGACTATAATAAATAAATGATAAATATTTCACAACATCACATACATTGCACCGATTCCGAAGTAAGTAGCTAAAGCACTTGTGTTATGAAAATCAGAGACAACAGTAGTATCACAAACACCCAGACCTGAGCCAATATAGAAAAGTTCGTTTTCTAAATTGACCCAACCGGGGATCGAACCCGGGACCTCAGAGATGGCGACACCTTGAAAGCGGTGTACAAAGCCACTCGACCACGGAGGTCTTCAAACTAAAATATCAGTAAACAATATTATTATTATACTAAAGACATTTAGTTCTGTATTCACAGGCATCAGTCACTCTAATCTTTTATCTTGTCCATGCCTCGGAAGCATATTAATGCAGTATAAATCACAGGATTAAAACCGGTACTATAAATAGTTGAATTTGCTCAATCAATTTTGAAACTAATATCTGAAGCTTTAAAAATTTGGAGATTTTAGCGTTCACAATGCTATTTTTATATAATACCAAATAATATACTAGAAAAAATACGACTCGCACCAGATCATGTTCTCGGACGGGAATCGAACCCGCGACCTTTGGATATCCGGTCCAATGCTCTGACCGCTGATCTACCGAGTCACTAGCGGGAACGTTGAATTTCTCCTAGTATAACAACTCTTACGCTCTTAAGGATCGCGGGTTCGATTCCCGTCCGAGAACATGATCTGGTGCGAGTCGTATTTTTTCTAGTATATTATTTGGTATAATATCTGAAACTTTGAAGTTCAATAAGAGATATATTTAAATATATGTGACAGTTTAACTAGTCATTAGCAACTGATAATCTGCATAGTTTTATAGACAGTGATCCGCTGCAACTTCACTCGAGAATGTTTGCCAAAGAGAAAATTATACAGATTAAAATGCGCTTGCGGTAGCAAGCGCTCTGAAATTGGTCACTTATTAAATTAATCAAAATTCATAAACATCAATAATTCTAATCTTTTATCTTGTCTATGCCCTCTATTGATGCAGTATAAATCACAGGATGAGCGGTCAAATACTCAAACGAATCTTAAAGTTAAGGCCTTGAAATAAAAAAGTTGTCAGATTTGACAGAAACTATGAAACTGACAGCTCCCTTAAAGTTAAGGAGACCTGAACTAAAGATTTTATCGACTAAAACTAAAGATTAATCGAGAAAGAACTTATCGAGATTATCACGGGAAGTGTAATAATTAAAGCTAGTATAAAGGAGACCCGTCGTTTTATGCTCAATTTGTATACCTTTTTAATTTTTTATCTGTCAACCTAGTAACAGCTAGCTATCAATGCCAAATCAAATTCAGATCGACATTTTTGTATAATACTAAATAATATACTAGAAAAAATAGGACCCGCACCAGATCATGTTCTCGGACGGGAATCGAACCCGCGACCTTTGGATATCCGATCCAATGCCCTGACCGCTGAGCTACCAAATCACCAGTGAGAACGTCGAATTTCTTCTAGTATATCAATCCTTACGCTGCAAGCCAGCGCCATCTCACCAATGTAGAAGGAATTAACCTCGACATTCAACTGAACATCTTTCCAGATATTTTTAAACAGTTGATTAAGATGAGAAAGCTATATAGCTATTTGAAATTTTTTGAGATTTAAGCATTCACAATGCTATTTTTATATAATACTAAATAATATACTAGAAAAAATATTTCTGTTTTCTTAATTTCGTAAACAGCAAACAAACAGTGTTTTATGCAGCCACATTTTCATATTTCATAGTAACATTTCTGCCCTTTGAAGTTTTAATATGGATAATCAAAAGGTATTCATCATTGAATAACTCTTTTTCTACATGCGCTAAAAATAAGACAAAACTTGATTAATGTAGCAAATATTAGTTGCTATATTTGAAGACCAATTTCAATCGTAAATACAAGTTAAGCATTTTTTCTACGGCATGTGCCGGTTCTCCTTTGCTTAAGAGTCTCAAAATCTGTATTTGTCAGTCAAAATACGAGTTTATCTCGAACCTATCTAGCTCCATGCTAATTTTACTGTGTCATAAATACCATAAACAAGTCAACTTGACATTAATAGCTTTATTATCTGTCCAAAGCTCCGACGCCATCTTAACATTTGACAGTTTTTCATCGCATTATCTATGGATTTGGTTTGTCCATGCATAATTATGGTAATTTAGCTGATTAACTAGTTGTTGGGTGGTTTTAATTGCTGTTTGAATAAATTTAAGTGTTTTGTATTATAATATCTTTATTAAATGGGCAAAGTTAAACGGAATACATAAATAGATTTTATACTTCAAAAGGTTTTTTTTACGTTCATCATTAGTCTGGCATCAATTTGGTTCAGTTTTTAATTTCATATTTTTTTCTGGAAGAGATTGCTATATAGCAATAAGGCCGCTGTTTGTGTACTTTCTTTCTGTTTATTTATCGCTTCTATTTTCATGTGCTTTGTTATTATTATTTATATTCTTTCTTCTTACTTGTTTATTTTTATTTCGTATTTTTTGGGAGGCATTAATATATATATATATATATATTTTTATTATGTATGACCATCAGCCATTTTGAATGTCTCCACTGTTGGGTCACAGGCCTTCCTTATGGGTGAATAAGGATGGTCCATGACCCACCACGCGGGCCCAATGCGAATTGGTGGGTGCTAACAACTGCAAATGCAACCGGGACCAACGGCTTACCGTGCCTTTCGAAGCACGGAGGAGCTCGAGATAATACATTTTTGGTCACCCATCCCACGACTGACCCTTGCGAAAGTTGCTTAACCTCCGCAATAGCTGGGCCAGGCGGTATAACACTGCGCCACTGAACAACGGTAAAAAAATTAAATGATTAGTACACCTAAATTTTTCGTTAATTATGCTCAGAGTATATTTAATTTTGACACAGTTAACAAAGCCCATCAGCTGCTTACTATTAAACTAACCGTTACATACTTGTCATAGTTCTACGCATTCTTTCTACCCCTGGCAGTTAAATTTAGTAGTTAACGACTCATCCGAATTTCGCTTCATAATTGGGATTAAGAATTTGGGATAATTACTCTTGTATTTTTAGGGTTCCGTAACCAAAGGGTAAAACGGAACCCTATTACTAAGACTCCGCTTTCCGTCTGTCACCAGGCTGTATCTCATGAACCGTGATAGTTAGACAGTTGAAATTTTCACAGATGATGTATTTCTGTTGCCGCTATAACAACAAATACTAATAAACAGAACAAAATAAATATTCGGGGGCTCCCATACAACAAACGTGATTTGCTCGATATTGATAACGGCAACAGGTAGACGCTTGAAATATGCACGGAATATTTAGTTATAATATATATTCACTTTAAATTAAAAATAAAAATAGGTGGCACCCATACAACAGACAAGATTTTTTGTCATTTTATAGATAATGGTACGGAACCCTTCGTGCGCGAGTCCGACTCGCACCTGGCCGGTTTTAAGATAGTTATTAAACTTCAAATCGAATTGGTTCAAAGTTTTGAACACTTCACGTAGGTCACGTAACATTACGCGACAGCTTTCGGTTTTTTCTGCAGCTTTCAAAGTTATCATAAAATAAAAGCTTATTTTACATATGACCAACAAACAAAAATTGAGGGCGAGTTTCTATTGGGCTAGTTGCCACCTAATGCCCCCGTTACACTATTTAGGGGCTGCATGAGGCGTCTGTTTGCAAAAAAAAAATGAATTTGGTTTGACATTTTGAAATCTTCAGCGTAATCAAAACATCAAAACAGTATGGAGTAGTTGCAATTTGTTATCAATAGTGTATATTTGTCGCGAGTATACTGGTACTATATTTGTCCGAGTATACCAGTATCGGCGCCTGCGTCGAAATGCCGGGTGGTCGCCCACCCAGGGAGCGGGACGAGTGGAGTCGAATTGGGGCTAAAAATATTAGGATTTCATAAAAAGTTTTGGGAAATGTTTTTCCGTTTTCCGTATCCATTTTAATGAAACTTTTCCAAATGGTTATAAATATTGTCAATCTATTTTATTGTTAAACCAATAAAGTGCTCGTATATTTGATATTTTATTCATTTTTATCAAGTCACACAGACGTGAAGTCTAAATGTAAAATTACAAGAAAAACATTTTATTTCTTTGTAACAAAATAATGTTTTATCAATCACATAATTTTCAGTAACAAATATTTCTTTTGATAATTTAGTTGTAAAATATTGCTTTAAAAAAACATTTATTTAAAATATTATTTACCTAAGTCATTATGTACATAATACAATAATATCTTTTTCATAATTCAAAAATACCAGGGTCTGATTAAATAAACGTGACAATTCAATTCAATCCTTTTAATAATTCGTTATACATTCCGATGTCAGTGTGTTTGGTCAGTATATTTTCCCTTTTTCAAATTGGCTGACGCAATGGACACCAAATTGTCAAAATAATTATTAATTGTCACGTTTATTAAAGGCCCACGTCTTACCACTAAATTGTAATAATTTCATTCTCTCCTAGTCGTAGCTCGTAGTCCGTAGACAAATCGTAGCAAAACGACCACGATTTTTTCAACAGCAGTTAAATGCAAAAAAATACCAAAAAAATTATGAGCTACTTGCATTTCCACGTATTTTTGTCCTGCTCTCGCATGCTCATGTCACCAAAACATTTTCAAGCTCGACTTGCATTGATGCCACAACTCACTACTATCCGTGCTCTAATAAGCACTTTATCTCAATAAATTAGAGTCCAAATTTGCATACCTGAAATGTCATTTTTGTTTTAACAACTTAAGGCAGAGAAAAGTTAACCCTAAACATACTGTGGTAATACACATTTTGATTTGAAGATAACTGTAAAGGATTAAGTCTGGAATTCAATGAAGGTTTTGTCATGTATAGGTTTTAGAACTTATGTCGTTGTGATAAGGTTCAAAATGGGTTGTTTTTTGTGTTTTCTATTTGAAGATACGGTTGTGTCAAGTAATTGAGACGTCTTCCGTTTAAATTCATCTTTTTGTATGTGAATGTGTTTAGTACTTAATGAGTATTTTTGCCGGAGACAGATTTTTTTATTTTGTTTTTAAGAAGGGTTAGATAGGTTATAATTAATTAGTGAACCGGGTTCAGATTCGGTTAGCAATATATTTTGGCTACTTTTTAGAGAAGATAGATAAGTTGGTCTCATTTAATGGGGGGTACTAAGCAGTGTTCTTTTATATGATACCCCACATGCCCTAGTAGCTTCACTTCGAATTTTAAGGACCCCCTTTCAGTCCCTGTTGCAAAAAAAAAAATATTATTATTCATCTCTTATTTGCAAAATAGTTGGGCAAATGCCATCTAAAACTATTCTAAATTTCAAGTCGATAGCATCAGTGGTTCTCGAGATATCCAGCTATGACAGACAGACAGACTGAGTCGCACCATAAGGGTTCCTTTTTACCATTTTGATACGGAACCCTAAAAATGAATAACAACAACATCAATACTTTCCTCCGATTCTAACATTTATGTAGCTAAAGCACTTGTGTTATGGAAATCAGAGACAACGGTGGAACTACAAACACCCAGATCTGAGATAATATAACAAAAAATTTAGTTTCCTTAATTGACCCAGTCGGGAATCAAACCCAGGACCTTAGAGATGGCGACACCATGAAAACCGATGCAAGCCACTCGCCCACGGAGGTCGTCGATATACAAGGTTATTTGTAAAATACCAACAACCTCGCAGGAGTGGATTACTAACATCATAGACAACAACATTTATTCTACGACTTTCCCGAGAAAAGACGAAATAAAGAGTCTTGACAGACGGACAGACACACAGACAGACAACAAAGTGATCCTATAATTGTTCCGTTTTTCCTTTTGAGGTACGGAACCCTAAAAATCGACTTTAAATACAAATGTCGGAACAGCTGATAGAGCTTTGTATGAAGAGTTTTTTTTTTCGTAAAGTCGTAGAACAAACGTCGCTTGTTTGTTTGTTACGCCTTCACGTCTTAACTACTGAACCGATCATCATGAAATTTTGCATACACGTTGTCAGGGGTACAGAGAAGGACATAGGGTAGGCCTTTCATCCCGAAAAAAATAATTGTTCCCGAGGGATAGCAAAAAACTTTCCACGCAGACGAAGTCGCGGGCGGTCGCTAGTTTTCTATAATATTATCTCAGGTCTGGGTGTTTGTAGTTCCACGGTTGTCTCTGATTACCATAACACTGCTTTAGCTACATATTTTAGAATAGGAGTAATTCTCTAGTTATTCTAATTATCACCAGATTTCTTTCATAAAATAAAACTCTGAATCTTGCCGTAATAATTTGCCCAACCGTATATCTTTACTAAATCACTAAGACGATGACTAACGTATAAAACACGTTTATTGGTTTATAATGACCTCAAATTTGCCTCACCGGTAGTTAAAATTTGATGTTTCTATCTCAGGTATAAAGAACTGCAATTTAATACAACCATGCGATTAAAAAATATAGCTACATAAATAAAAAGAGTTACATCATCTGTGTGTCTATTATGACTAAGGCGAATCACTCGCTATCATCTCAAAAAAGGATACTATACCGTTAAAGATTATTTAATTGATAAAACAGCTTGGTCGTAGATTTTCTTTTGTAAATGTAAATTGTGCAAGAAATTGTAATAAATGCATTTTTTAATAATTAATGTTAACTTGTATGTCAAGTAACTTCCAGTTAATGTTGCCCCGTCGTAGACTTAATTCACCTGGGCTAATTCTTCATATCATACAATGATTTTCTTAGTTATCGAATAGTAGACAGCGATTTCTCAACTAGTTGAAATTTATTTTACCTACCCATTGAATGTTAACTTTGTTAATTATTGTAATGGAAAATGACGTCACTTTAAATGCCGACCTCATTTTTCAAATTTTGACGACTCTGTATGAAATATACAGGGAGAAAAAAGCAGCCCTTGACGAGTTTCTTGCCGGTTCTTCTCGTTACAAGGTCTCCCGCTTAGGGTTTGCGAACCGATGGCGTAGCTTGTTTGACATTCACGAGTGCTTGTAACAGCCTACACTGAATAAACGAGTTTTGAATTTTGAATTTTGAGTGACTGTATAAATATTAATAGTATGAAATTAAAGTTACTAATTAAAAACATCAAAATGAAGAAATTACTTAATCACAATTGCATGTTACTATTATGATTATTTTAACAAGCTGTATTTTTATGTGTGTCGCTGTCTATCTGTACCATAACTCTTTTTATTTCAAAAAAATGTAATGACAGTTAGTGTCATTTTTTTTTAATTAAGCACACGTAAGATTTGAATCTGCAGGCCTTTTAACCGACTTCAAAAAAAGGAAGATGTAATCAAGTCGACAGTTTTTTTTTATTTATTTTTTTTATTTTACTATGTATGTTTTAACATAACTTCAGCAATTTACTAGAAAAAATAGGACTCGCACCAGATCATGTTCTCGGACGGGAATCGGTGAGATGGCGCTGGCTTGCAGCGTAAGAGTTGATATACTAGAAGAAATTCGACGTTCCCACTAGTGACTCGGTAGCTCAGCGGTCAGAGCATTGGACCGGTTATCCAAAGGTCGCGGGTTCGATTCCCGTCCGAGAACATGATCTGGTGCGAGTCCTATTTTTTCTAGTATATTATTTAGTATTATATAAAAACAGCATTGTGAATGCTTAAATCTCAAAATTTCAAATAGTTAAAAGCTTTCTCATCTTAATCAACTGTTTAAAAATATCTGGAAAGATGTTCAGTTGAATGTTGAGGTTAATTCCTTCTACATTGGTGAGATGGCGCTGGCTTGCAGCGTAAGAGTTGATATAAATAAAATAATAAAATAAAATAAAATGTATTTATTTCAGGTAATTGTAACCCATATTGTGAACAATTAAATATCATTACATTATTAGATTTAACAGATAAAATTACAATAAAATTCATAAAAATTAAATTCGTCATAACAATGATAGTACATGTATTTCAAAAATGTCAAAAATTATAATGTCAAAAATTATAATAGTCTCTGCCTCCGACATTGTGGGGTGTGTCTTTCACAGCAATGTCGGATGTAGGGACAGTCAAATCTATTTGCAATCATAGTTAGGACGCTATTAGAGCTGGTCTGTACTCTGTGCACCATGGAGACTCCCCTTTTACGCATACTTGCGTGAAAGCAGTCGGTTTTCGCTGCTGCAAACATGTAGGATGCGCTACAGAAACGAGACAGCCCCAATACCGCCCTAAACGCGTTATTGAATTGGACTCGGAGTGAACTATATACAGCTTGCGAATATTTTGCCCACAAGCTGCACGTGTACAAGGAAGTGCAGTATGCACGGAAAAGAGAAATCTTTACAGCGGTGGAACATAGAGCAAATCGGCGCGCCAACATGTTGGCTCTCCTAGACAATGCCCGCCGTTCCCGCTCTATATCAGCATGGTCTTTGAGGTCGACAGTGAGCACATGTCCCAGATAAGTGAATTGATTCACTCTCTTTAAAGGAACACCGTTGAGACGAACAGGTGGTAAAGTCTGCGGACATTTGGCACCGGCATCCTCAAATACCATGTATTGGCTTTTCGTTACATTGTATTTAAGCCCATGAATACATGCATAATCCTCGCAAATCTTTAGTAATTTTCTTAAACCACAGACTGAGGCGCTCAGCAGGACCATATCATCGGCATAACTTAAATTATTAACACATACACCGTCCACATGACATCCTAAATTCTGGCTGCTGAGCGCGTCAATCAATGAGTCCATATATAAATTAAATAGCGAGGGTGAGGTTAATCCACCTTGTCTGACACCGCAGTTTAGTCTGTACGGCTCCGACATTGCCCCCGCCCACCTGACGTGATTAATCTGGTGCTCATACCAATACTTGAATACAGAAATAAGTTCACAGGGCAGATTAATGTTCTCGAGCTTCCTCCATAAGATATCATATGACACCAGATCAAAGGCCCTTGATAAGTCGAGGAAGCACGCATAAACGGGTGTTTTTCGTCTAGTGTAATACCTGACAGTGTGTTTTAGGCATAATATCGCACTTTCTGTAGACAATTTAGGTCTGAACCCAAACTGATTATCGTGCAAGTTCATATATTTGTCCAGTTGAGCATTGAGCAAACTATCAAAGATTTTACCTATTATAGTGGCCAGCGAAATAGGCCTATAGTTGCTTTTATCAGATAGGTCACCTGTTTTATTTTTCACTATAGGCACAACAATAGTTTTCATGAGGTCCACTGGCAGATAGGAATGGCTCACACACAGCGAATAGAACATTGACAGGACCCTAGCTGCATGTGGGCCTGCGTGTTGTAGATGTTCAATACTCAGCCCATCGTGGCCAGGGGACTTTCCTCTCGTCATACCCTTAATGATTTTAGAGACCTCTTTAGCAGAGAAAAGTACGCCTACATTTCCCTTCGGTGGCCCCGCACTGACCTCCTCCCCTAGCGGACCTAAAGGCGATTTAACGGAAAAATGACGCCTAAAAGTCTCCGCAATACCCTTATGATCACACACGCCATCAACGCTCACAGGAATACCAGGTCCTACATTTAGTTTTTTGGTACTTTGCCAAAATCCACGAAAATTGCCTTTTGAGTGTTTTTCAGCTAAGGCATCCATCTAAGGCATATACTAGAAGAAATTCGACGTTCCCACTAGTGACTCGGTAGCTCAGCGGTCAGAGCATTGGACCGGTTATCCAAAGGTCGCGGGTTCGATTCCCGTCCGAGAACATGATCTGGTGCGAGTCCTATTTTTTCTAGTATATTATTTAGTATAACTTCAGCAGTTGTTAACCGATTTCAATTAATCTTTTTTTATTTGAAAGAAAATAGTTCGTGTGTGGTCCCATAAAAACATTACAGAGATCTGGCTAGTACGTACTTTTTTCATAATCCTGAAAAATATCAATTATTTAGCTTACTATCGCACGAGTTTTTACGGATTTTCAGGTATAACTTATTTGTTTATGAACCGAGGACGCAATTCGTCGTTCAATAATTTACTTGATATTCAACCTTATTCTGAAGTAAATAGTGTCACGGAGTGGGACGAACATCGTCCGCTTATCGCGATTGTTTTTATGTAATAGGCCTGCTAAAAGTACTAAATATTTTTAGTGAAAAACTATATTTGATGGCACATTTTCAATCTCTTCTTCTTCTTTTTTTGTTATGGCAATCTACTTTCCTCTTGGAAGTAATTTTTGCCAGTGTCAAGTGTTAAATAGGTCAGTCGGTAGATATTGTTTAATTTTTCATTAGAATGCGGGTGCATCGCATTCCAATGCTGCTTGGAGCATTTGGCACCAAGTATAACAAGACAGGTTAGTTCTGCCGAGGAAGCCACCACTTCAATAAAAGTCTCAGCTTCACACAACCAAGATCGCGCCTATTTCAATTATCCCACATATTGTTCAGTTGCGTAGACACATGTACCATCTAACTGCACCAATTTTAAGACACAATATCCACTATGAATCAATTTGAAAATAATTAAAATAGACACCAAACCGAACTCGACAAAATGGCGCCAAAAACTCTTTTAAATCTCATATGACCAAACTAGATTTTTTTTTAAATCTCTACATTACCACAAAAAAGTTAATAACTACTAAAAATAACCACATTGTTTAGCGACTTTTGTTGCTGTCGATACCATTTTTCTTATAAAAACCTAACCTAACCCGACCATTTAAAAAAAATTGGTACCTCTCTCGTCACGTGTCAAACTAACGAGATTTAAAAGAGGCCTCAAATCTCTAGTTTGTTTTTGGTCACTTTGACTCTATCATAGACAACGAGTGCTCTAATAAAACAAAAACTACCAAAAAGTTTTTAATCCGTTCAAAATCCTCTTTTGCTACTAAGCGCTGCGCGTGAGTCACTATGCCACCCAGCTTGAAGGAATGTCGCCGTCTCTTTCATTCGTATAGCGGTGTCTCTCTCTGGCGCTTTTTTTACTTCCATTGAAGAGTTTGCTGTCAAAATAAGGATTATAAAAGAGTTTGGATCGGATTATGCAATATGCGATTGTGAATTTTTTTGTCTTCGTAAGGTTTGTACAACAGAGTGACCAAATTCAGAGCGCTTACGGTACATAACGATGTATTTTAATCTGTAAAATTTATCTTTTCCATACATTATCGAATGAAGTTGCCGCTTCTGTTGTACCGTAAGCTGGGGTGATTAGCAACTTGCGTGGTGAATAACAACAGCGACATTATCGATAGAAAAAATAGCAAAATTCCAAAATGAACCGCTTGGGCCTGTTCAAAGAACATTTTTCTATAAAACTAATAAGGTCATTTTGATATTATATAATTTTTTCTATCGAAAATGTCGCTGTTGTTAATCACCACGCAAGTTGCTAATCACCCCAGTTTACCGGTACATATTTAAATTAATCGCATTATAGGTTTAATATGTTTAAATCTTATCGGCGGATCGAAACATAACGCGAGACGATGCGCAGAACAAAATTTCGATGTAAGTGGGTGGAAGAGGCGAGTGGTGGGGCACGGCTACTCGCATAGTGGCTAACTTCACAGCGGCCAATAAGATTGAAACGCATTAAAGTCTACCTTAGTCTTTATCCACCGTAATCCCAATATTCAAACATGTTGCATAGAGCGGTCCATTGTGGCATTTACAAAAAAACCACCCGATGTGAGTGATGACTTAATTTTAGGACCACCGCGCTCAGTAACCGGACACCGTACACACGCACGCGACACTGGAACGAGACTGGCTGACTTCGTGAGTTTCGGTGTTCGATGTTAAGTAACACCGAAAGCCAAAAGGTCGAACACCAAGGCCGACAACGAATACTTGAGTGCACTAGGTCGAACATTTGGTCGAGTCATTAAATCGCACATGGCAATCAACATAGTCCTAACTCAAAAAAAAATAATTTTGAGTTACCAAATTGGAGATTTCGTACTTAACACCGAAAGCCAAAAGATCGAACACCAAGGCCGACAACGAATGCTTGAGTGCACTAAGTCGAGTCATTAAATCGCACATGACAATCAACATAGTTCTCTAACATACTCAAAAAAATTGACTTTGAGTTACAAATTGGAAAATTATTTACAAATGTGAGCGTGTTAACTTTGACTTGAAACTGTATTGCCTGTCAACTTTTATATAAAATTAATTGTTGTTTTGGGTTATTACTGTTTTAATATTACCGGCACAAACAATTTTACTAGTAGTACGTGTGTTTGCTACTAGAGCTTGGAGCTCTGAGTCCTTTGAGAGACCCAAGAGTAGAGTACTATAGTCATTGTGTCTTAAAAAAACTATTGCAACATTTAGCCAGGCCACCAGCCACTTCGTTGGTGAATGAAAGATCCACAATGAAGTCGCAGTCATTTTAGTGTTTCACACTCTTGCTTACAGTTATCGGTATCTTCTCATTTAATATTATATAAAATTGGTATGGTATAATTATGTTTCAGCATGAATAAACACAAGAGTTAAGAAAGAAGTTTTATCTTTCTCTCTGACCGTTGTGTCCTGCGTCTGTACCGTCCTGATATTCAACACCGTGATATATGGGGTCTCCTAACTGTCGCGATATGTATAGATATGACGGTGTTTTAAGGTTTTTTTAACAAACTATCACGACAAATGACCCGAATAAGTGACAAATTAAAAAGTTCGAATTTCATAGCTTTTTATAAGTTTTTACGGGTTAAGTTATGATAGTGAAAGTGAATATACTCTTTTGGATTTTGTCACTTTCATTTGTTTAAGATATAGTCTGTCGCCATCTTAAGAGGCTGACATAAGCCAACTAGCGCCGCCAGTCGATTATGTTGTATTTATTCTAAATAAGCCCAATTTCTTAAAAAAGGAATAAGTCAAGGTTTTGTTGATAACGTTCTAATACGATGCGAAGCCAAATAATCCCAAAAGGATTAGTTCCTTACCTATGAAATTTGTGTTTTTTTTCTCACACACCTAACTTCTGTGATTTAAAATATTTATCAGTTGCTGAACATTACATCAAATTATGACCATAGTAGTCAACTATCAGCATCATTAAAGTCTATTTATTTTGTTTTCTTAGCATTAAAAAAATATCTTGAAAGTGACTCCTTTTTTTGTTACCGAAAATTACCACTTTATCCGTTGTAACTTAACCGAAACTTATATTTTTCGCTCAAGATGTTGCCTAAGTTAGCTTAGTGTTTTAACATTAATTTGTACATAAAAGTTTTGTTACTATAGCATTCACGGTTATTATAGTAGATTATGCAATAAGGGCTTAAAGTAGTGTATTATGTCGCGGGCGCTATCGCGATTGTGTATTATGTCGCGAATCCTGAGTACGAGGTGTTCAAAATCGCCCAAGACAAATACACATTTAAGCCCGCGATGCATACTCTACTTTTTATACTTTCTGCGAGGCAATTGACACCAATGACTTAAGTATTTATTTAATTTTTTTGTCTTCTATTCTGTAGTGGTCAGTTCGACATTCGAATAAATCCTTCTTGATGCGCGGGTGAAAATGAATTTCGTAAATAGTTTTCATGTTTTTCTTTTTTTTTAATTTGTACATAACATAACATGCAGCCTAACTCAGAATAAGATCTCATTGCACCTAAACTTTTTTGAAACCAACCTCGATCAAGCACGACTACATGGGTTGCATTCCAAATTCAAATCACATTATTCCCCATGGGAAAAATGACTTACTTTAGGAAAGGTTTGCATGACACATAATATGCCATTGACGAGCAGGTAGTGTAAAAAATAAATTATGAAAATGCTAGTATGGAAAATGCAATTTGTTAAAAATTCTCCATACAAAACGTCAATTTCATAGGTAAGGACTTAATATAATAAAAAAACTGAAACAAAACAATTAAACCTATCCTATCGCGCTCCGCAAAGCGGCCTCGACTTTGACAGTAATTTGACAGCTGTCAAAACAGCATTTAGGCGTGACGGATGAGGTCGATAGCGGGCGATCAGCGCTCTATGGATATCAAGTATGGTTGGGTTATGGTCACTTTTGAATTTTTTACTAAGAATTATTGATGTTTTTTTTTTACAATTACTTATTTACGTACTACTGTCAAAAACATTTTAAGCGAGTTTTCAGCGAGTCATAAATTCAAATATAAAGCTCTTCTATGTGTATTTTATTTACTCTTTGTATTTTATGGAGTGAATATTGTTACCACAGCGTTCAATGAGCATTTACGCAGATATAATGTATACAGTACTTAGGCCAATCACGGAAACAACACTTTGTAAACAAAATATATAAATAGGTCCAAAAAAATAATTTTAAATAATATTTATCGAACATGCTCACAAAATTTCAAGAGAATCGGTTGAGAAATGCGACCTTTGGCCCTGCCATGAGTTGATGCAAACTGTTTCCGCTACCGTAAACTATCGGATATACTGCTTACAGTCAATGTGAGTGAAAGAGAGAAAACGATAGTTTACGGTAACGTAAACAGTTTGCATCAACTCATGGTAAGGCCACTGTAGAGGAGAACAAACGGACAGACGGGAACCGGAAGGACATACTAAAATATTTTTGCCCAAGCTGAAACGGAGACGCCTCGCTCGCGCTTCGAGCTTGCTCGGTCAATTAATTTATCATGATCATTGTTTGCTGTGAGAAGCTCATGTGTTATACGGAAAAATCCATTACGGTATTTTTAAATTTTGAGATTTTAGCATTCACAATGCTATTTTTATATAATACCATATAATATACTAGAAAAAATACGACTCGCACTCGACCGCTGAGGTACCGAGTCAGTGACACGGTGGCTCAGCGGTCAGAGCATTGGACCGGATATCCAAAGGTCGCGGGTTCGATTCCCGTCCGAGAACATGATCTGGTGCGAGTCGTATTTTTTCTAGTATATTATTTGGTATTCTATTACGGTACTTCAATGTCTATGAAAATCATACACGTATTTTTAACAAAACAAAGGAACATTTTGAAACTCTGTTTTTCCCTTAAATAAGTTAAAAATAAGTATTAGGTACCTTGTTCTTTTTTTACTTTATTCTTAAGCAAGGCTTTCCTTTCTCTCATGATTGCGTTTATTTAAAGCCCTCCTCACACGTGTTCAATTCATATTAATTTGATGACAGCTTCTACCGCATCGATTATCCTGGTGCACGACAGATGACTTTTAACGCCACATTCACTCTTTATCGCCTGCATAGTCAACACAAAAATTTACAGTAGACTCTATTTGAAACAAAATATTTGTCCCTTAAAATAATGTTATTAAACTTAATTGAAAATTTGTACAAATATACGGGCTTTTGTTTTATAAGAACTACCGCAATATTAAATTCTTGTGATATTAGAAGTATCACTAGCCTTTTGCAATACTTTGTTAATTTCCTATCAACTAGAGTAACTAGAAATACGGCTTTTTTCTCACCAGCAGCCGAAAGCTAGTGCTTTCTAATGGTAGTTTTATTTGACTAAGGGCTGATGACAATCCTTATATAACAGGGAGCTTAGTACGAGTTGGTGTTTTCACTTTTCGCATACTTAACTCTCGGATATACTGCTCATAGTCAATGCGAGTGAAAGAGAAAAAACTATAGTTAACTATGCGAAAAGGGAAACACCAACTCGTACAAGGCCCTCCAGATATCTGTCAGTTTAATTCGTAACCAAATAAAAATAAATGAAATTCAAAACTATGACAGACAAACGTAAGTATGACAAACATTTTGGATTTGGCGGTAAAACGCTATCAAACCAATAAAGTGTTGTTTGGGTATTAAAAAATCAGCCCAACAGAAAAATCTTTCCCTGTTCAAGTGGCTTCGAATCAAACAAAAAATACAAATAAATACACTAATTAGAATAACTTAACGAAAGTGCAAAAGGGATTCTAATAAGTACCTAACTGCCGTACTCAGACACTTCAATTAAGTTTAATGCTTCACTAAGTATCGTGTCGTCTTTACTATCACTATGGAAAAGAAAGAGATAGCACCAATTTTAATGCAGCATTTAACTTAATTGACGTCTCTGAGTATGGCAGTAAGTGCATAACCTTATGCACTTTCGCTAATGTAATTTTCAGAGTTACACTACTGTCCGCATTTCACGTAACGATGATTGTCGAAAATATACGACAAAACAAAAGTGTATCGCTGTAACGTGTCGCATAAATGTGTCGGCGGGGCATTAGCGATGGCTATCGCCGATTAAACGCTACCAAAATAGAAGGAAAACAGGGGGCTGCCTAATTAGTGCTGTGACTAATTGTCAAAAATAAATGACAGATCCAATTTACTATGCAAGAGTTTTTAACGCGATTCGGCAAGGTTGGTGAAGATTTTGTAACGGTTTCTAAGTTATTATGAGCTGTTTTGAAATGAGGAAAAGATTGAAAATTTAAATTTATAATACACTTCTTCTTCTTAGTCGGGCACTCTTGACAGAGTGGTGGTGGCTGTCGATGGACAGGGTTGCGGCTCGCCGTCGCCACTCGCTCCCAGGGCGGCACGACGTGCGATGTCTCTCCATCTCTGGCCCTACCGGCTAACTTTTCGAACTTCGGCGGGTCTGCCGAGCTTCAACTTAAAACAGATAAATCGAAGTAAGGAGTTTCGTATTGTACTATTCGCCGAAGTTATTTAGAAGATATCGATGTTCGTGTGACACCATGAATTTAGGTTCGCCATTTTGGCCCGATTGGGGCTCGATTTATCTGTTTTAATTTGAAGCCCGACAGACTTTCTGAAGTTCGATGCGTTAGCCGGTACGGCCCCTGAGTCGATCTTCAGCGTTGCGAAAACACTGTACTGCGGTCGACTGCGTATTTTTCTTTATGAGGTCGATCCAACGAGTCGGAGTGGCCTCGTGGTCTCTTCCCCTCTGTGTGGCCTTGTACTACGAGCCTCTCCATTGGTTCCTCGTTTCTAGCGATACACTAGCGGCTTATAAAATCACGAACACGGATAGTTTTCCTTCTATCCCTCGGTTACAGTTCTTTCAAGGGTTCCGTACCAAAATGGTAAAAAGGAACCATTATGGTGCGACTCAGTCTGTCTGTCACAGCTGGATCTCGAGAACTACTAAGGCCATCAACTTGTGGAATAGTTTTAGATGACGTTTGCCCAACTATTTTGCAAATAAGAGAGAAAAAAGAATATTTATATATTTTTTGCAACAGGGACTGAAAGGGGGTCTTAAAAATTCGAAGTGAGCCTACTAGAACAAATGGGGTATCATATGAAAGAGCGCTGCTTGCACATTCACAAACTTTTTTTAGGCCGCATAGTTTTTGACTTTTGATGAAAAATGGAAAATAAAATAAATGTAAAATACCGTTAGTATCTCCGAAGTTTGCATAGAGAAAAATCTGAAATTATTTTGTGTGATGAAAATTTATGTAAAGATTATAGGAAAAATAAAACGATGTCTCTAAATAGTAAACTTTTTCAGAATGATGGTACGGAACCCTCGGTGCGCGAGTCCGACTCGCTCTTGACCGTTTTTTCCGGGATGAAATCCGATGGTATCCTATGTCCTTTTCTGTCTCTATGTCTTTGTCTTTTCTGTCCCTGACTACCTCGTCTTACACGTTGTACGCAAAAGTAGTTAAGACATGAAGGCGTAACAAAGAAACAAACAAGCTTACATTTTAATCTAGTGAGGACATGACCTAATGAGGACATGACGTAGTAGGACTAGATTGCGGACTAGACTCTAATATGGCGGTTTAATTTAAAACATAACTATAGGTGCAGATATTAACTTTAAGAAAAAAAAAATTACGCATACACGAGGTCATTAGATGAAAGAAAGTCATGCAGAGTAAACTTGTTTTTAATTCTTTTCACTTATTTTGAGTCTAAAAAAGGTGTAAAAATGACTGCTAAAATGCGAATTCCCAAGCATATTTTATTCAGTCATGCTATTACATTTCGCGACAAGTATAGTTTCTTTATTTTTTAAGGATATTCTTTAACAGTCACTGCCAGCCCTAAGGCGTGTGAATCGAGGGCACACTTCGTCAACAGCCTTTGGCGCCAAATTCGCTGTCACTTTGACAGTTATGATTTACACGGCAAAAGCAGAAAATAAACACGCCACCATTAAGAATGGAAGTTTAAAAAATGAATTGAATTAATAAAATTTAATACGGCCGGCCACACAACGCGATGCATTCGGATTGAGTGGATGTGTCGTCGTATTTGTTTTATCTGTGGTGTGTTTTTTTTTCAGCCAACTCATTGATGGTTCTCCAGATTTTTATTAATAAAACTCCTTGGTAGAACGGTTCGTTTTATGGCGTTTATATTAGGCAGAATAAATCTCTGGACAGAATATTTTTGTTTACGCAAGTAATACTATTTTAGTTTGGATTCCCTCAGTACTTTGGTGGTACACAAACTTTTCTTGTATTGTATTGTTACCGCTAAAGTGCGGAATACGGTAATGTGCGAATTAACTAGATAATCTACAAAGTACCGGGTTACTACTTTTTATACAAAACTTGATCAGCTCGTTTCAGGACGTTTCTGCGGAATGTCGTTTTTTCCCCTTTTTTCGGAAAAGTCGTAGAACAATAATAGTAGTTTGTTACAACCGAGGTAAGCATTCTACCTTACATCATTCATGAGAGGTAAATAAAACATTTATATTGGTATGACCAAGAAGTTTTGCATAGCTTGAACTGAAATGAAATGCCACCATTTTCATTGTTGTTTTTTGTCAATAAAAAGTTTCGTCAATTTATAAGAAAAGAGATTGGTTCACCAAGGAGTTTTACATAGCTTGAATGGTAAAGTGTACTTTACAATTAAAGCGGAGTTCTTGGCGCCATTTTGTCGAGTTCGGTTTGGTGTCTATTTTAATTATTTTCAAATTGATTCCTAGTGGATATTGTGTCTTAAAATTGGTGCAGTTATATGGTACAAGTGTCTACGCAACTGAACAATATGTGGGATAATTGAAATAGGCGCGATCTTGGTTGTGTGAAGCTGAGACTTTTATTGAAGTGGGGGCTTCCTCGGCAGAACTAACCGAGTAAACTGTCTTGATATACTTGGTGCCAAATGCTCCAAGCAGCATTGGAATGCGATGCACCCTCATTCTTATGAAAAATTAAACAATTCTACCACTGAACTATTTAACACTTGACACTGGCAAAAATTACTTCCAAGAGGTTATGGCAATCATAACAAAAAAAGAAGAAGAAGAACAATTAAAGAATTCACCCTATGCTTGAGTTGTAATGTGATTTGAAAATGGAACATTCTAAACAATGCACTGTGTTGCACATGCCAACTTACACAGCCTCTTACCATACTAGTAAATCCTAGTTACCGAGCAGTATAAATAAATAAAAATTTGACAACATCACATACATTGTTCCGATTCCAAAGTAAGTAGCTAAAGCACTTGTGTTATGGAAATCAGAGACAACGGTGGCATCACAAACACCCAGACCTGAGCCAATATAGAAAAGTTCGTTTTCTAAATTGACCCAGCCGGGGATCGAACCCGAGACCTCAGAGATGGCGACACCTAGAAACCCGCTGTACAAAGCCACTCGACCACGGAGGTCGTCGATGTATGGTGTAAACGTCATTGTTTATGATGTTAGTAATCCACTCCTGCGTTGGCGTTTCACAAATAACCCTGCATAATATACGATAATACTTTATTTTGACGTCATAACATGAAAAACAAAAAAACTTACTATGTATGTACACTTATTAAAAATTTAATATTAAAACACGAACGAAGTCTAGTAAGCTAAGATTTTTTTGTGGCATTTATAAACTCAGATAACTGACGGATAAAAGTTAATAGCATAATTAATAAAAGTCTTCCTATCTATAAATCAATATAAAGAAGCCACTTTTTGTTCGTATCATGTTATCTAAAAGGTTCCAATGAGCTTCTTATCTGGCAATTTGTTATTGTTTCTTGATAAAAAAAATGGCTACGTGCGAGTCGAAGAGATTAAGATTTTCTTATAAATTAACCTCATTGTTATTCATGTTGTGTTGTGTGAAAATATGTTAATATACTTTTAACTTTATCTATTTAGTCATTAAAAACACCCTGCCACGTATTGGTGTGTGCCCCCACACACTAATACGAGGCACGAATGTCAAATGGAGGGCGTGAGGTCCAATGCAGTGATGGGGCATACATGCGGTACTACTGCGGCCTCAGAGGCGGCAGGCGAGTCAGTCACTGGTGTTACATTCGTGTCTTACATTGGTGATGTTGTGATGGGCGCGAGGTCCAGTTCAGTAACTGGACATACAGGCGGTACTTCTGCGGCCTCAGAGGCGGCAGGCGAGTCAGTCACTGGTGTTACATTCGTGTCTTACATTGGTGATGTTGTGATGGGCGCAAGGTCCAGTTCAGTAACTGGACATACAGGCGGTACTTCTGCGGCCTCAGAGGCGGCAGGCGAGTCAGTCACTGGTGTTACATTCGTCTCTTACATTGGTGATGTTGTGATGGGCGCAAGGTCCAGTTCAGTAACTAGACATACAGGCGGTACTTCTGCGGCCTTAGGGGCGGCAGGCGAGTGATGTCATACTGGTGTTACATTCGTGCCTCGCATTGGTGTGGAGGACGCGAGGTCCAGTGCAGTAACTGGACATACAGGCAGTACTACTGCGGTCTCAGGGGCAGCAGGCGAGTGATGCCATACTGGTGTTACATTCGTGCCTCGCATTAGTGTGAGGGGGGTGGAAAGATCGCGAGGTCCAGTTCAGTAACTGGACATACAAGCGGTACTACAGCGGCCTAAGGGGCAGCAGGCGAGTGATGCCATACTGGTGTTACATTCGTGCCTCGCATTGGTGTGTGGGGGTGTGAAGGTCGCGAGGTCCAGTGCTGTGACTGGGCATACAGGCGGTACAACTACGGCCTTGAGGCCCCTGAGGGTGGCAGGCGAGTGCTGCCACTGGTGTTGCATTGGTGTCTCGTGTTGGTGTGTGATGGAGTCAAGGGCGCGAGGTTCAGTCCAGTACAGTACATATCAGTGTCATTTACATAGATTTAGTTCGCACATGAACTTTTCTGCAGAAAGGTAGGTAAAGTACGTGAGTGGTCGATTGTAACCTATTTAAAACTAAAGTCAAAGAGAAAATCAAATCGTCAGGTGACTAAATGCCACTGGTATTGGAAGCCATTACTGACATTGTATCATAAAAAATGACACTCCTTAACAACTCTTAAAGGTAAAAAAAAAAGTATTTTTCATACGTTGCCGGGCGTTAAAATTTGTTTCTGCCCACGCGCAGATGGCTCTATGGACCGCACACGTTGACTCGATATAGACGTCAATTTGCTATTAAAAGTCACAGGTAAGTACAGGATGTTGTGATTTTAATACCTAAATAAAGCTTATGAAATATTGACAGAGTTTACAGGAAGAAAAGCTCTACTGATTATTAAATTGAGGTTTATTGCATTTACGATGTTATTTTTAACCCCTGACGCAAAAAAGGGGTGTTATTTATTTATTTATGAAGTACAGCCACATGATACGTATTAAATAATCATATTAATATACTTATTATAACAATAAACATTCTGATATGTATTAAAATAACGGCGTACATAGCTTTCAATGTGATACGAACAAAAGAAAAAAAAAACAATATTACCTACTTAAATTACTAATTAATAGTATACTATTTTAGGTTATCTATAATTTTTTACTTATGTATAAGTTTAACGTGTCTGTGTATCTTTGTGTCTGTCTGTGGTATCGTAGCTCCCAAACGAATGAACCGATTTTGGTTTAGTTTTTTTGTGTGAAAGATAATTTATTTTATTCCGAGTGTTCTTAGTCATGTTTCATGAAAATTTGTTCAGCGTTTGAAGATCATCAGCTCTTTTCTAGTTGATTTCGGAAGGCACGTTAAGCTGTAAGCAATCGTTAACACCCACCAATCCGCATTGGGCCCGCGTGGTGGGTTATGGCCCATCCTCCTTATTTTCTCATAAGGAAGGCCTGTGCCCCTTAGGTTTAGCTTTAGAATTCTCATTTCAACAATTTAAACAACATTAATGCATTCGTTTGTAAACGAAGAAATGGTAACGATTTAGAGCCGATTTCACCATTGACTTTAAACGCGATTAAGATCACGTTTAGCATAAATGTAGTTCAAGTTAAGTTTGATCCCGATTGTTCCAAATTAATTTCACCAGGTCATTGATAAAATTGATACAATATTCTACAAGGCATTGTTTATTATGCAATTGTACACACGACAGCACGTCAGGTTATACAGTTAAACTGCGAAAACAGCTTTTATTACGTAGGGCATAAAGGCGGTCTCAAGGTCAACATGTATAGTCTGAGGTGCCGTCGAGTGTACATTTTTGTAACAAAATTTATTTTGTTGTTATGACAGTGACAACCTTAAACTCGTTTAGTGACAAATTAAGTTTAAAATCAATGGTGAAATTGGCTCTCAGTTTTGGTTGATGTAATAAGCCATCTCTGTCTTTTCTTTAACGAAAAAAGTGCCAACATCAAATTTAAGTAAGGAGGTTTACAACCTTACCACAAAATAAATAAATAAATAATAAATATTTGACAACATCACATACATTGCTCCGATTTCAAAGTAAGTAGCTAAAGCACTTGTGTTATGGAAATCGGAGACAACGGTGGTATCACAAACACCCAGACCTGAGTCAATATAGAAAAGTTCGTTTTTCTAAATTGACCCAACCGGGAATCGAACCCGGAACCTCAGAGATGGCGACACCTTGAAAACCGGTGTACAAAGCCACTCGACCACGGAGGTCGTCCAAAAGATTTTAAAACACTGTTCAACAAGTGTTTATATGAAACTGTCACTTTTTTGACAATATGATTTGAAAGAGACGGCATCACATTTAAACAGTGTCTAATTTAAACAGTGTTTTAAAATCATTTGTGGTAAGGCCGTTAAGTATTTACAGGGCCGAATTTAGAGGTGTGGAGGCCCCGGGATAATAAGGGGGTGGAGGCCCCTAATTATTTTTCAGATAGGTTATATAATATTTTTCTTGCAAAGTATTTCAATCGTTTATTTATTTAGTCGTATCCCAGCAAACATTTTAGGTCAAAATTACAATAAAAATACCAATTTTAGGTTGCAATTTTTACGGTGACCAAAATAAGATACCTAGAATCGACGTAGAGTCGACGTGAAATCACCCTAAGTGGGGAAAAAAAGCACGTGCCAGTGACGTTTATTCCACGTAATTTTAGTGATTGCAACCAGCAGGTCAACAGATAGGTCATATTTTCCACGTAAACTCGACGTCACCACGACGTGCCTTGTAGTTGCAATTACTAATTTGTTACAATTTAATTACATATTTAGGTGATGTTTATATCGTTTGCGATGAAGAGTAAAAGAGACAATAATATTGTATTTTACTCCAAAACAAAATGTCTAACTATAAAGCTAAACTCTGTATCGATAGAATAATAATGGCGGCTTTACAAGTTTCCAAGTTTTGGCGCTCATTACAACGCGATATTATGACGAAATCTTCTGCGATGAAAATTTTTTCGTGCATTATATTGATTTAACGTTGAAATCTGCTGATGGGCTTCAAATATATTAAAAAAATCAATTTTTTCAAGTCTAGGTGATTTTTTTTATTTTATCAATAGTTGTCATAATCTTGCCTTTGCAGTATTTAGATACATAAACCCAACTAACTATCTGAATATTAGACAGTAGAGGTGCCGTTTAACGATATTATCCGAGAAATAACAACAAAAAATCTGCGATTTGAAATATCATTTCTTCGGATTATTAAAATAAAATGGCGGTTCGACTAAAATGTTCTTTTAACCTATATTTCGACCTATAGGTATCTAGTAGTTATTTTACGTTAATTTGACATACTATCTGCGACTAAATGGTATCAGGTTACCTATTTAAGTCAATAATCCTAACTACCATGAAGTTATAGTCGCGACCAATAGGTAATAATTACGGATAAGTCGACGCGACTAGGTTGCGACGTGTCATTATTTGTTTGGCAGTTTAAATCGACATCATCCATAGAAATAGAATGTCAAAGAAAAACAATGTCAATGAACAGGTGATCCGAAAAACAAAGTGCAAATGTGTGAGTGAAATAGTGTTGTGTGCACTACTTAATAATGTTATCGATGACTGTAACTACTTACGTCTTTTCTGTGTGGCTTAGTGGTGATATTGACATTTTCAATCCAATTTTTCGTCTGCGCCATCGACCTACAATACAACTACAACCCGTAGTTGTATTGTAGGTAGGCGCAGGTGGTTAGTGCACTCAGTGTCGTAGGATTCGTAGGTAGGTAATTAAAACATTGCGTATAGTTTGAATAATTATTTATGGGTGTGTAATGTATAACATAATATATTTATATGGACAAGCACAAAAATAATATAATACCTACAGTGTTAACGTGATTTCACTTACGTACACGTACTTTTTTATTTGGGTAAATAAGTAAATTGATTTTTATGACGTTAATTTTTCTAATTAGGTCTTTCTTAAATTCTATAATTAGGTAAGTATTAACAGATTTCCACACCTGACGGAGGCTGAATAGCAGATATTATCTTATGTCATCAATGTATACTATCATATTCTGGGAACTAAAGGATTATGATTAAGACTAGCGACAGGTCGCGACCTTGTCTGCGTGGAAAGTTTTTTTGCTATCCCTCGGGAACAATTATTTTTTTCGGGATGAAAGGTATATAACCCTATAACCTTTTCTGTACCCCTGACGACGTGTACGCAAAATTTCATGATGATCGGTTCAGTTAACCACTGAAGGCGTGACATGACTAACTACAGACATGAAGGCGTAACAAACAAACAGACAAAGGACTTTCGCATTTATAATATTAGGAAATTTACTACAGGCACATCTTCATAAAATTACAAAATATCTAAGCAAAATACCCACCAAAAACTAAAATAGGTACTTACCTTTTGCATAGGTTACTTAGATATGTACCTACCTAGTCAGTAACAATCTGATTAATAAACTATAAGTAGTTTTTTTACGATTCGAGTACTTAGGCAAATGAAACCTCAACAATATGTCAACAAAATTACCCTTTCATAATAATATCTAAAAAAAATTATTTACATTTTCTAGAAACAACTATTTCTAGAATTCAATAATCACTGCAAGCTATATCGATGGCGGCCTCTCAGCTCGTCGTCACAACCGATTACCGAATTCGCTTGCCGCGCCTCCAGTTCCGACCGACCAACTGACGATATGGTCACCCTAAACTTTGATTATTCATAGTAAATAAATTTGCAAATTTCTCTAAAACGAATCAAGATATCGTGGAAATATATTTTCGGGACGTTTATCGTGATCTGAAAATCTGTTTATTTTTAATCTGAATACAATTTTCATCAATATTTTAGACTTTACATTTAAAACTTTAGATCGCGATATCTTTGTCCCGGTTGCGTTACATGAGCAACGAATATGTGACAGAATTCGACGATTTAACCAAAACATAACCTCAAAAAGTGGCGAACGTCTGGCCAACATGCTTTTGTAAATAATTCAGCCGGGAAGCCGTCACAATCGTAACGAAACCTAAAATAATAACGTATATAATCGGTACATTACTTCTAGGTTGTTTTAGGAAGGAATTATGCAAGTGGCACAGACGTTCGCATGCTCACCTTTTTCTATATTTCAAAATAAATTATAAAAAAATACATCAAAAATAAATAGCATGGTCAATTGGACTGCCTGTCCTAGTATGGTTTATCGATTTTATCGATACTCGTGACGTCATCAGTTAGTCAAGCCTTATCGTAAAACAACATTTTACTATTTTACGTAAAATAGACTAAATTATTTATTGTATATATAAAATATGACTATATATGACAAAGGAAACTAATAAACTATGTTCCATACTGTTTTCTTCGTCGATAAGCGAATAAATGTAGCGAAATTTTGTTTTTAGAGAAATGTGTGGCAATATCTTATTTACCTGTAAAAAGTGTGATTACTTGGATTGTTTCTTTTTGTCACATCACAATTACATCAAGAACAAAGGCACCATGGCTCCACGATAACTTTATTTAAAATTCTAATTAAGATTATCAAATATTTTAAGCCAATGGTGATTACTCGTTTGAAAGGTGGACGCTAGGGGCTCTTACTGTAAAAAATGTTGGCACACTGTCACTTGATCCTTTGTCCCTTTTTTTCATAGACCGTGTCCGTATAACGATAACTTCTCTTTTCCACGCTCTATTGGTCTTCTTGAGCGCAGCGAAAAATTTTCTAAGTTTCTGTGACATCGTCAGTTTTCAGCAGTGATCTTCCATCTTTATGAAGTTTAAATCCGTATTTATTTATTATTCCCAACAAATCGTTAAGAGACAAGATGGTGGGTTTATGCTGTACTGACCATTTTTTCAAATCTTCAGTAAGTTTTAATGATGTTAACACAGAGTCATCACTTTCAAGATCATCATTTCCAGAGTCTTCAATTTCAAAGTCTTCGTTTTCTGATTCTTCATTATTATTTTTCTGTAGATTGTCATTACTTATCTCTACGTTTGATTTTATAAGCTGACTTGAAGATGCATTTTCATGAAAAGATGTCGTGGAGGCCGAGGGATGAGCATCGGATGCTAATAAATTTACAGGCAGTTGACATGGTCCTTCTTTTAATGTTCTCTTACGCATTTCAGCTTTCTGTGCTTCTGTTTTTCGTTTGTATTTTCTATAGTAGGAAATTGAATGTCTGTACATTTTTTTATCTTTGCCCATTGCAGATTAGAAGTTTAATTTTAATGAAAAAAACTAGGTCACATGTAATATGTCGTAGTTCACCGTAAACTGACTTATTTGTAACTAAAACACGATAAACGTCAGGTTGCCTCCGTCACCTAAGACTTATTAGTTAAATTACTAAGTAAATCTGACTTATAAGTTATCACGATATAACCTAACGGTATTGCAAATACTTTACAAGTATTTTTCACTCGATTGTCGCATTTTGGTATTTACTATTGGTAAAATTTACTTCAAAATTAGTATCAAATTCGACTTAAAATCGATGACCTAATGGTCGCTGAATAAGAAATAATTACGTAGTAAATACCAAGCAAGCACGTACAAGTATTCATGACTTATTGGTCAAGGTTTCAACCGTCAATTCTACCACTTATTTCGACTAAATTTCAACTTTAAAGTCCTCTACCAGATTAAGTAAAAATAACGTTTTAATTGCTATAGATTTCGACGTAGCAGTTAAAGTGTGTTTGAAGTGAAAAAAAATGGTGCGTGGGACGTTATTTTTACGTGAATTGGTAATATATTCTTTAGTCTTGGACAAAAATACTTAAAATGTTTGCTGGGATGGCACTAAATAATATTAAAATCAAAATTACTAGGTATGTTTTCAAATCGTAAAATTAGATAGGTAGGTACTCTTTCGTTGTGTAAGATTCTTTTTTTAATAAATACAATTCATGTGAAGACCCCTTTCTTGTGGCGGCCCCTTACTTGTGGAGGCCCCGGGCAGTTGCCCCGGTTGCCCTCCCTTAAATCCGGCCCTGAGTATTTACCTAAAATCTTAGAATAATAACAACCTAGAACGATAGTTCCCTACAAAGCGCACTGTCAAAAGTGAGCCAAAAAATACTGAGCCAAAATGGCTTAGTTTTCAGATTTTTATCCTTCATACGTTACTAATCGTACCTATAAGAACAAAATACTTTCAATTTCCCTACCTTTAGGGGATTAGTTACTATTTTATTGGATTTTAGCTACGATTAGGTAACGTATCTGAAAACTCAGCCGTTTTCAGTATTTTTAACCGACTTCAAAAAAAGGAGAAGGTTCTATGTTCGTCTGTTTATTTGTTTTTTTATGTATGTCCACAGATTACTCAAAAACGGCTGAACCGATTGACATGATTCAAACGTTACTTTATCAGGTTTGTTCACAAGTTGGTCCCATTTTTTGAAAATTTGAATCGGTTCAACTGACCCGACTGCATAAAACGTTTTTATAATATCAGTATGCGTACTTGAATAGTAATTATGCAGATTTGAATATTATTTCTTGCTTTTTAGAGCTGTCGCTTTTTGTAGCTGTTTTTATAGCTATTTTTTTAAGGTTTTTTGCTTTACTTTATATGCAAGGTCTCGGCTCCTAGGTGTTATTATTTTAAGCCTAAAATATCATCTAATATAATAAAAAGTTTTTCCCATAATATGAAGAAAAAAATCACCCTTGTTACTCATATAATAAAAGATATGTGTCCCACGCAACATACTTAAACATCACCGTATAAACACAGCCAAGCAAACCCGACATATATTGTAACATTTAATGATAGCATAAAATACTTACTTTACAATGTACTTACAGGTCTTATAACTTACTTTGTAATTTTAAACTAAATAATAATACTTTGTAATTATTATTGTTGTAATAATAATTAGCAATATTGATTTTTAACGGGTTTTCTAAGAAACTAAGCACAAATAGTAGTGGCCACAAAAAATGGACTCTCAGTTCAGATGCACATATATGACTACCTCCGTGGTCAAGTGGCTTTGTATACCGGTTTTCGTGGTGTCGCCATCTCTGAGGTCCCGGGTTCGATCCCCGGTTGGATCAATTTAGAAAAATGAACTTTTCTATATTGGCTCAGGTCTGGGTGTTTGTGATACCACCGTTGTTTCTGATTTCCATAACACAAGTGCTTTAGCTACTGATTTTGAAATCGGAACAATGTATGTGATAATGTCAAATAAAAAAATAAAAAAAAAATTAAGGGCGCGTAGTCTGCACACTAACGCCGCCATTGGATAAAAAACATAGTGCTTAGATAAAGACGAAATTACGAATTATCTCTCTGTAGTGCACTCCGAGGAAGCATTGTGGTACTTTTAAACACTTACACAATATTTTCTATACTATCGTTTAGTTTAACGGAGTTTTATTGCTAAAAGTGGCCACTTTTCGCAAAAAAAATCCATTAAACTAAACGACAGGCTAAAACATATTGTTTAAGCTATAAAAAGTACTAAAAAGCTTCTTCGGAGTGCACTACAAAGAGATAATTCACAATTTCGTCTTTATTTAAGCACTGTGATTTATTATTATTCTAGAATTATTCTGTTTTTCTCAAATATTTGAAGTGACACTTGCTTACGTCACTATCCAGTTGCGCGACTTTATAGTAACAAGCAAAGAGATTTTTTTTTATTGTGCATGGTTGCAAAAGAAATTGTGACGACATGTGTTTTGATAAATGAATTCTTCTACAAGTTTACTGATAATTATATTTCAATTTAGGGTTGGCACTTTGGTTTTGTCAATATTAATAAATGATAAATAACAGTAGCGGGTAGGGATGGGAAACTGTGACATTGGCGACTAATTTCGGTTCAAAATGGGAAGGTTTTGATAATTTAGTAAACTGCAGGGTAATGCACATTAAATATCATATACAACGTGTTACAAAAATACCCCTAATATGGTAGATAGGGACCATCAAACTGAACAACTTTTACTATGGGACCAACTCTGAAAACGCGAAAAAAAAATTATCTGTTTCATACATTTTGATATTTTCGTGATTAATTTTTGTATGAAACAGCTGATTTTTTTTCGCGATTTCAGAGTTGGTAAAAGTAAAAGTTGTTCAGTTTGATGGTCCCTATCTACCATATTCGGCATTCGTTTTGGATTACCCTATACTAAATCGATCATGTTACATATTACACTTATTTGTATTTTGTAAAAAAATTTTTTCGTTCAAAACATTAAAAATGCTTACTAAAATCTAAAAATATTCAAAAACTATCACAGCCAGCCCTAACTCTCGCCTGGGTGGCCCCATCCGTCGCTAAACAAAAAGAGTGAGACAGCTAATGTGACGTCACTTGCCTCTCTCTCTCTAACACTACACGCAAAAATAGGGTGGTGCAATGGTGTTTATTTTTATACGAAACATACTGTATGAAGAATTAACGCTATTTTGGTAAATCCTCATAAAAAAATAGGCACATTTATACAAGGTGTTACAAAAATACCCCTAATGCCGAATATGGTAGATAGGTATATGGTAGATAGATACCAACTCTGAAATCGCAAAAAAAAATCAGCTGTTTCATACTCATTTTGATATTTTCGTAATTAATTTTTGTATAAAACAGCTGATTGTTTTTTCGCGATTTCAGAGTTGTTCCCATAGTAAAAGTTGTTCAGTTTGATGGTCCCTATCTACCATATTCGGCATTAGGGGTATTTTTGTAACACGTTGTATAAGTAAAATTTAAAAAAAATATTTCGATTGAGTGTTGACGTCCATATTTCATTGATCCTTTATACGGAGATGACAATACGACAATAAATGAAAACATTTGTAACACTAGTTCATAGGACTATTTTAAAACTATCAAATAATTCCTAGGAACGAAACAAAAAATATTTTTTTCATACAAACTATAAATAGCACGAAAATTAATTGTACCTACTGAAAATCGTAACTGAAAAATATTTCCTGTGACTAAACTATTGGATATTTTTAAGTATTTTTTTATATGACTGCATGGGAGCGTTCTTAGCTATTCGACATTTTGTCATTGTCGTCTCGAGGTTGTATAATATGTTGACTGAGCGACCGCGAAGCGCGAGCGAAGTGTCTTCGTATGAGCAAAAATGCTTTTGTACCTGTCTTCCCGGCTGCCGTCTGTTCTCCTCTGTAGGTCGCATTTCTCAACCGATTCTCGTGAAATTGTGTGTTTTCAATAATTATATAGTTTTTATATTCGATTCAGTTATTCAAAATCTTTGTAATAAAATCATATTTTAGCCATTTCGAAAAACATCACAAACGCGAGGTCTATAGATCACAAAGCCACTCCTTTTTAAAAAAAATATAGATACACATTAACATTGACACTGGATTTTTTTTTAATACTAGGTAAAGTGATACTAAGTAAGGTGATAGATTCGTATTTGTAACAATCCTCAGACCATCAGCCATTTTTAATGTCGCCACTGCTAGTGCACAGGCCTTCCTTATGGGTGGTTAAGGAGGATGGGCCATCATGACCCACCACGCGGGCCCAATGCGGATTGATGGCTGCTAACGACTGCAACTGCACCCGGGACGGCTTAACGTACCTTCCGAAGCATGGAGGAGCTCGATATAATAAATTTTTGGTCACCCATCCCATGACCGACCCTTGCGAAAGTTGCTTAACCTCCGCAAGCGCTGGGCCAGGTGCTATACCACTGCGCCACCAAACTCCTCAAAAATTCACAGATTCAGGTAAAATTAGGAAGGTATTATAGGTAGTTCACCAAAACCAATTACAATCTTTGTAAGGTATTTTCACGTTAAAAAAAAATGTAGAAAAGTAAGAAAATATCACGCAGCCATATTGACAATTTTGACATTAAAAAGAAAGGGACAAAATACTGTGTAACTATACATCTGTTATACAATCTTTATTAGTAAGGGGGTCAGAAACAAATAAAATTCATTACACTAGACACTGCTTATAATCAAATGTCCGGTAAGGAATATAAATATTTATTTATAAGGAGCAAAACTTCAAAACATGGCAACACCAAAAAGGGGAGATAATGCTTTGTCACCGTTTACCCAATAAAGGAAACCACTTTTCCCCACAATGCACAATTCCTGACTTTACATTTGGCAAATTGCATTAAAAAATCACCTCACACCCCATTTTATCGAATATCTTCACACTTCACATAGTGTAGAATCACTCAGTACCAATGCTTTGTAACGGTATTGTTAACTAGTGTATTTGATTTTTGATCAAGTTTCCTTACCCGTAGCGCGAACATTTTTCGAGAAAAAAACTCGCGTAAATAAATTCGATTTAGTAATTATGTATGGGAAATTTGTACAGCGCCATCTACCGGCGAAAAGTGGAATGAAATGTTCCATAGTCAGCTACTCTATCGAGTAGTTTTACGCGCGTTTTTTTCTCGATAGATGTTGATCGATAAGGTCGTCTTTGGTCTAGTGGTTCGCCCACACGTGTAAAACTCAAGGTTCCTGGGTTCGATTCCCAGGAGGGGTACAATTTGTACTCGGTTTGGTTGGTGGTAGGGCTTATTTCAAGTCTGCCTGACTAGCTACCACCATCTTACATAAGTCTGACGCCATAAAAACAATCTTAAAAAAAAGTGTTGTGTTCAAGCAGTTAGAGGTAAGATAGCCAGTTCCTCAGTGGTGAGGATTCCGTGTGTAGTGCGCTTCCACCTTCGGCCTTATCGTCACTTAACATCAGGTGAGGTGAAGGCCAAGCACTATTCCGTTGTGAAAAAAAGAAGTATAATGTTTAAGCAGGAAAATCTTTCATTGATTTTAATGGTTTTTCATAAAAAAATGAGAAAACAATTAGTTAACCAACCTGTTTTCTTAGATCCAACTTCTATTACTTACTCTTTTCAAGTGTTTTATTGTTTCTATGGTTTTTTAATAAAAATAATAAGAAAAAATAGGAGCAAATCAATCGATCACTCGATAATTTTATTATTGAATAGCCCTGTTAACTTCATATCACCTACAATTCATATGATTATAAATCAAATATAACCTCGAGAATTTTAAAATATTGAAAACCAGCGCCATCTATTTAACAAACGAAAGCAACACTACTTAAGCTTGTTTTTCACCGAGTTCTTTTTATCAATAACCGATCTTTCAGACTAAAACCTTTAATTGACTAAACCTGTTTATCAAAAGTTAGCTGTCAATATACGAAATTCCCATACGTACAAAATTGCCAATGTTGAAGCTGTTCTTTTTGGTTATTCCTATTTTTTGTTGCTAAACCACCCCAGTACTTTAGCGAACAAAACAAAAAAATAATTATTCCAATCGGTCACGCCTTATTTTGTGTTTTAGCCACTAACGAACAGCAACTCATTTTCATATATATGAAAAAGAAAAAAACTCAGTTATGTAACCAACCTCTTTTCTTCCCAACTTCCTGTACTGTATTCACATAAACTATGCCCCTCTGCCGTTCTTCACGGCGGAGGTAATGGTTTGGAATTTCATTTATCGTCACCCGCCAGAAAGTGGGAACGGGTGTTCTATCTGTTCCTGTTGCTGTTTGACTGATAGGGGGGAAATCAGGGGGGGACTAACTTGGGGATAGTATTGGTACAACTATCAAAAGTTCTTCAAGACTAGGTAAAATACAGGGTGTTTTATCATAAACCGTAAGTTTTTTATTTGTATGGAAAACTGCAGTGACAACCCTACCACTAGGCAGTTAATAATGAAAAGAAAATTTCAATAAATGTTTGTGCTAGCGGTACTTTTATGATAAGTACTTACTCCTAGCAATATTGATTCGTGTTCAACTATCATAGCTTACCCGCTATCATTTTTTCGCAATTAAACCATAAACAATACAAGTATAATCAACTTTAACCACCGGTTGCAGCTGTCAACACTCAAGTTAACAGTTACCTTCAATTAACAGCAATTACTAACTATTGTTTACCTTAACTACATTACCGTAACAGACAAAGTATATATTCGTGATCACTTAATGAACAATGTAGGTACCTATATTCTACTAGGACGCACGACGGCACCTCAGACTATACATGTTGACCTTGAGACCGCCTTTATGCCATACGTAATAAAAGCTGTTTTCGCAGTTTAACTATAACCTGACGTGCTGTTGTGTGTACATGATCTATTGGAGACCATGACCATCAGCCATTTTGTCCCCACTGGCACAGGCCTTCCTTATGGGTGGATAAGGAGGATGGACCATGACCCACCACGCGGGCCCAATGCGGATTGGTGGGTGTTAACGACTGCAAATGCAGCCGGAACCAACGGCTTAACGTGCCTTCCGAAGCACGGAGGAACTCAAGATACTAACTTGTATCACATTAAATAATTTCAGATTTTTCTCTATGCATAATTCGAAGATAAGAGCGAGGAACGGTATTTTTTTAAATTTTTCATCAAAAGTCGAAAACTGTGCAGCCAAAAAAAATTAAAAAATGTATGAAAATGTGAAAGCAGCGCTCTTTCATATGATACTCCTAGTAGCCTCACTTCGAATTTTTAAGACCCCCTTTCAGTCCCTGTTGCATAAAAAATATAAATATTTTTATTTCTCCCTCTAGAGGCGCTGCCTGTGCCAAATTGCTTACTACAGTCTTCTTCCGTCTTTTTCGGACAGTCGTAGAACAAACGTTGTCGTTTAGGTGTTTCAAAAATACCCCTAATGCCGAATATGGTAGATAGGGACCATCAAACTGAACAACTTTTACTATGATACCAACTCTGAAATCGCGAAAAGAAAATCAGCTGTCTCATACAATTTGATATTTTCGTAATTAATTTTTGTATGAAACAGCTGTTTTTTTTTTCGCGATTTCAGAGTTGGCCCTATAGTAAAAGTTGTTCAGTTTGATGGTCTCTATATGCCATATTTGGCATTAGGGGTATTTTTGTAACACCTAGTATATATTTGACAACATCACATACATTGCTCCGATTCAAAAGTACGTAGCTAAAGCACTTGTGTTATAGAAATCGGAGACAACGGTGGTATCACAAACACCTAGACCTGAGCCAATATAGAAAAGTTCGTTTCCTAAATTGACCCAACCGGGGATCGAACCCGGGACCTCAGAGATGGCGACACCTTGAAAACCGTACAAAGCCACTCGACCACGGAGGTCGTCGAATCGTTTATGATGTTAGAAATCCACTCCTGCGAGGTTGTTGGTGTTTTACAAATAAACATGTATGTTAAGTCAAACACTAGTTCTATTTAAGTACCAAGTATGCAAGTAAGTAAGTTAGTTGGTTGACTAATTACTCAAGTAATTGCTTTACCTTGCTAGTTCATTAAGCGATTAGACTGAATGTAGCAACATCGCCATATTAGATTTAAAGTAAGAATTCTTTTTTAGAATAAAGACTAAATTTTAATCTGTACACTTAAGGTCCGACCGATTAATTCCGGTAGAAGATTCCCTAGAGATTTTTCGAATGTCTACGCGGACGAAGACGCGGGCGGAAGATAGTTTTCAAGAATTATAGGAGATTCTTCTGTGGTACGGACGGCAGCACGTCAGGTTATACAGTTAAACTACGAAAACAGCTTTTATTACTTAGGCCATAAAGGCGGTCTCAAGGTCAACGTGTATAGTCTGAGGTTCCGTCGTGTGTACGATTACCACTGGTGCTTAAAATATCGTGTCCTTGGCACGAACAGTTATTGAAAAAAAATAACGCGCGTAAAAACATTCGATAGAGTAATTTTGTATGAGAAATTTGTACAGCGCCATCTACCGCCGAGAAGTGAAATGAGATTTCCCATAGGTAATTACTCTAACCAGTAGGTTTTTCTCGTTAGATGTTCGTGATACGGGTACGGAGCGCAACAAGACAAATGGCTGTGTTTTCGAATACGGCCCATACTTTTTATTTTGAGGTATACTGACTTCACCCATAACAGTACCCTTAGCACGAACAGCTATCGAGAAAAATAACGCGCGTAAAAACATTCGATAGAGCAATTTTGTATGGGGAATTTGTACAGCGCCATCTATCGGCGAAAAGCGAAATGAAATTGTTCATAGATAATTATTATATCGAGTACTTTTACGCGCGTATTTTTTCTCGATAGATATTCGTGAAGTAAAGTAAAGTAAGTAAAAAATTGCTTTATTCAAATAAACTTAGTAATTAAGCGCTTTTGAATCGTCTATATTTTCTAAACTTTTTTTAACTGTTTGCTAAGGGTTACCTACTATCTCCATAATTAGTAAAAGGTATCAAAACACAATGTCATTACTCATACAAGAATAGACATTAATGCGACAAACAAACACTCGTATTCCCATCAACTTATGTGGGAATCGTAGTTTTTCTAACAGGCAACGGAAATATTGCTAGTGGGAAGATATGTCAAATATGGCAATAAAGGAAAATAATAAAAAACTAGTTCATACGTCGTTCGTAAGTGTTAGTTTATAGTGGTAATAATGTAGATCTATACTAACTTGATTGGCTTATTACAAAAATGTTAGTTAAGACGCCGGCGAACAGTGAGCTTCCCATACAATCGTAATACCAATATGATTTGCAATTTGAGCATAATTAACTCTTATTGTGATGTGATTCGGATTAAGACAATATTTGTTTAGGGTTCTATTAAATAAAAAAATCAAAAAATACCAAACCAATTAAAAACTAATGCGATTTACAGTTTTGTATAAAAAAATATTTTGTATTGGGTTAGTATTTTGATTTTTTTATTTGATAGAACCCTAGACAAATACCGTCTTAATCCGAATAACATCACAGGAAGAGTTAATTATGTTTAAATTGCATATCATTATGGTATTATGTTTGTATGAGGTTTTTTTTTCAATATAATGTGGTTGTTTTCAGGGTTTATAATCATTTTCCGGGATTGTATGTATTGGACCCTATTTCCTTATACGGTTTTACAAGGCTATTATCAAACATCCCGTGTAAATAATGCTGGTTTCAATTAAATTATCACACACCACTAGAGAAAATTAAAAAAAATTGATAGACGAAGAATGCACTTCTAAGACTTTCGCGCGTACAGTTCATTAGAAATAAAAAAAAAATACAAACTAAATAATTCTAAGACAACACCTGAATTAATAATATACGCGCTGTAATCCATAAAAACTGTTTTATTTCTAATAGACAAAGAGTTTTTTTTTAACAGAATTAAGAATACAAACTTTACACTTGTAACTTAAAAAACAAACAGAAATAAAACGATACCGAATAGAATATAAAACGACTAAAAGTATTTTGTCTTAATTAAACATGACTCATGTCTTAAAGGCTGTAGAACAAATTCCCTCGCCTCATCGCCGCACCATAGAGAAAGCGCGCGAACTTGTAACTGTCAAAAGTGACAGCCCGCCATCTTAGCGGCGGATTCCTACGTGTTAGTTGCCAATATCGCTCCTTCGGATAATTACTTTGGCGATTAGTCAAGTTTAGCCTTCGCTCCTTATTTACACAGTAGCGAACACGTTATTACAAGAAAGTTGATTGGGTACAGAATAACATCTGTAATTTAAGCTGTTTAGCTTTACTGGCTAAGACTGGTAGCTGTACCTTGTATTTATTTGCTCTGCGCTAGTTGCTTAAGCCTGGGTCAAACCGAGTGCAGCACAGCCCATTGCGTTGCGTAGCGTGATGGCAAACGACGTTTTAAATGTATGAAATGCCCAATGCCACACTGAATGCGCGACTGATGCGCAGCAGCCGCGCGGCATTCGGTGTGACATTATACTGTTATATACATATCACCAAGGAGCTCGGTGGTGCAGTGGTATAGCGCCTGGCCCAGCGATTGCGGAGGTTAAGCATCTTTCGCAAGGGTCGGTCATGGGATGGGTGACCAAAAAATTTTTATCTCGAGCTCCTCTGTTCTTCGGAAGGCACGTTAAGCCGTTGCTCCCAGCTGCATTTGCAGTCGTTAGCACCCACCAATCCGCATTAGGCCCGCGTAGTGGGTCATGGCTCATCCTTATCCACCCATAAGGAAGGCCTGTAGCAGTGTGGACATTAAAAATGGCTGCTGGTCATACATATCAACGCAACGCAACGAGTTGCGCTACAATGCAATGCACACGCATTCGGTGTGACCCAGGCTTTATAGTGGTGGTATAATTGTATGCCATAACTTTGAAACGGAATGACTACTGCACCGTAATATTACAAGGATTTACGTAAATAATACTGCAACAGCTTAAAATAATAGTATTGTATTGTATTGTAATCTAAGAAAGTATTTTAGTAACGTTGCCAACCGAACATGAAAATTGTCTTCAATAAATCCAAAGATAGGTATTACAGAAACTTTTTGCAGTTTATTTTTCAAGTTTGATCAGCTGAATCAATTTTGATAACATATTAAGATCTGCATCCTTAGCACGAACATCCATCGAGAAAAAAAACGCGCGTAAAAGTACTCGATAGGCTAATTGTCTATGAGACATTTAATTTCGCTTTTCGGCGATAGATGGCGCTCTGCTAATTTCCCATACAAAATTATTCTATCGAATGTTTTTACGCGCGTTTTTTTTCGATAGCTGTTGGTGCTAAGGCTTTATTTTATAATTTAAGAGTCCGGCGAACAGTTACCTTCCTATACAAACGTAATACCAAAATGATTTGCAATTTGAGCATAATTAACTCAAAAATAGTAACCCAATTCAAAATAAATGCCAATTACATTTTTTCATACAAAACTGTAAATCGCCTTAATTATTTTTTAAAAGAACCCTAGACAATACTGTCTTAATCCAAATAACATCACGAGAAGAGTTAATTATGCTTAAATTGCAAATCATTTTGGTATTACGTTTGTATGGGAAGCTTACTGTTCGCCGGACTCTTAAGATAATTAAATTATAGCCTGTTACTTTAAATGAATGTTGTTATTTCATCCCCCTCCTGCCTAGCATGACCACCGAAATACGATATATGTCGTGATATAGCGTTTTATCGACACTCAACTGTCAAAATCCGTTGTCTTATGACAGTTTTTTTTTTGACAAAATCACATACATTGCTCCGATTCCAAAGTAAGTAGCTAAAGCACTTGTGATAAGGAAATCAGAGACAACGGTGGTATCATAAACACCCAGACCTGAGACAATATAGAAAAGTTCATTTTCTACATTGACCCAGCCGGGGATCGAACCCGGGACCTCAAGAGATGGTGACGCCTTGAAAACCGGCGTGCAAACCACTCGACCACGGTCGAGTTAAACGTGATATATTTCTATATCGCGTGTCGGTCATGCTAGGGGGCTGATTTGATAAAACTGATAAGTTTCTTGCGCTCATTCAATTTAGCTGTAATTTAGTTAACTTAAATTTATTAGTCAACTTAATGAGATATTATTTCATTTCTCATTTTCGCAGTACAGTTTTGCCAAAAAAAAATATTAAAAACAATACAACATTAGTTCGTAACAACAACGGTGTAAAATCTCCTAAAGGTAAGCGAAGTTCGCTTTCGTTAATTACTAGCCATCGATATGAAGTGTTCAACTGATGGTGCACTCTTAATAAGTCGACAGAGTCGCTGGAATGAGGTATTAATTTATGAATGTTCTCATTGAAACCCTTGGCACGCATTTCGTTATGTAGGTAGTCGGAAAAGTTCGCGGCCTTTTTTTAAGCATAAATTTTGCGTGTAATATTTCCGACAATACTCAACTTAGGCGGGAATGTAATATACTGTTGGACAGCTGACTTTCTGGTAATTGCGGTAAAATTAAAAAAAAAATAATTGTCTTGCTTTTTCTTAATTTTTATGAGATACGTTTTACATTTTTTTAAGGGTTCGATACGGGATCGAAAAAAATAACGCGCGTAAAAACATTCGATAGAATAATTTTGTATGGGAAAAGTACAGCGCCATCTACCGCCAAAAATAGAAATTAAATTTTCAATCGATAAAACACTCTATAGAGTACTTTTACGCGCGTTTATTTTCTCGATAGATGTTCGTGCTAAGGGTATAGAACAATAAATAATTCAGTTTACCCTGAGACATTTGTGACATAAGCAGTCAAATTCTTTACGCACACAATTATTGCACTGCTATACAAGGTGTTACAAAAGTACCCCTAATGCCGAATATGGTAGATAGGGACCATCAAACTGAACAACTTTTACTATGGGACCAACTATGAAATCGCGAAAAAAAAATCAGCTGTTTCATACAAAAATTTAAATCGAAAATATCAAAATGTATGGAACAGCTGATTTTTTTTTCGCGATTTCATAGTTGGTCCCATAGTAAAAGTTGTTCAGTTTGATGGTCCCTATCTACCATATTCGGCATTAGGGGTACTTTTGTAACACCTTGTATATACAACAACTTAAATTATAAATCAAAGTATAGCATGGGTAATTTGCAAAGCTATCCATTATGTTTCAGGGAGGTCCGTAGCTAATTATTCTAAAGCGAACATTATAACCATTAGGTTTAATAAACGAAGGAGTATGCAAACAAAACGAAAGCTTAAAAATGTTTATGTGCTATCGCCCGTGTCTATGGATTGATGACTTTTTAATTTTAGTAACGGCTCTGGATGCGGCGGTCGCCGATGGAGGTGATTTACTTTTTTTTGTTTATATGTGTATGATGATAGCAGATTATTTCTGAAGTGGATATGCGTTCAGCCTATCGATTTTGTGACCAAACTTGAACCTCACTTCACTGCGCGGGAATTTTAAATCATAAATGAGATGATGATAGGCCGTTTGTTTAATCACAGAAGATTTTAAATAACTACGGTAGCTATCTAAAACCTTTTGCGATCGGTAAAGTAAAATATTTCACGCGAAGTGAAGTGTTTTTCAAAGTGAGATGCGAATTTGGTTACAGAATAGGTTTCTTAATTCGCAGCTTAAATTTAAGAAATACCTAGCTTAACTTCCTTGTTGCATTTTAGATTTATTTGGATAACCACATATTTTCAATCCATTGAAAGCCTGTTTTCATGAGTAGAAAATGATTGACACTGAAAATGATTGATAATGATGATAAACCATAGTCTATGACTATTAAACAAAAGATTAATTAACACTCATTATTTTCGTCTTCATTTGTCTTTGGCTTTTTGTTTAACTTCCTTCTTTATAGTTTCATCTGAACCTTTTTTCTATTCCCGAAATGAAAAGTAATAAAAACTTATTAAGACCTCTTTTCAATCAAATCGCTTGAAAGTTCCGTAGGTACCTGACAAGTTTAGCACAGAACTTTGCGAACATTTCACTGTCTGCTGGAAATTAGCAACAGAAACAGATGGGAAATGTGATTAAGTAGAATGTGGTCCGAGGCACGAGAGACAGCGATTTTCAAACGTTTTAATTATCAATCGAATTGTTCGCTTATCATTCATTCGATTGTCAATCGATGGTACAGTGCGTTTCAAACTTTTGGCGGCTTTTAGCTACTATGCGCGTAGCTGTGCCCCACGACTCAGACACTTACATCGAAATTTATGCTCTGGACATCGTCTCGAACAATGTTCAGAGACCGCCATTAAGTTTTTTTTAAAGCACTATTGTTGTTATACATACTAAATAATGTACTAGAAAAATACGACTTGCACCAGATCATATTCTCGGACGGGCGATCCCGCGACCTTTGGATGTCCGGTCCAATGCTTTTACCGCTGAGCTACTGAGTCACTAGAGGCATCGTCCAATTTCTTCTAGTATATCCTACTCTTACGCCGCAAGCCAGCGTTATTTCATCAATTTAAGGAATCATCACTATTATACTAAATAATATACTAGAAAAAATACGACTCGCACCAGATCATGTTCGTCGTATTTTTTCTAGTATATTATTTAGTATTATATAAAAATAGCATTGTGAATGCTAAATCTCAAAATTTTAAAAAATCTTCACTATTGTTGTTCTTTTTATCCGCAACGCATTAGTGCTTGGCCTTCACATCACCTGATGAAGCGCTCATAGCGGAGCTTGACAAACTGATCGTATTCAATCACCTTTGTTAAAGCAACGCTCGGTCCGGGTAGGTGTCGGATGGGAGCACAGCCCCACTGTTGGTGACATATGCGGCGAGAGGGTAAGTGCCGGAGGTTTTTAGTGGGTATTCCCTCCTCCCGAGATCCCACCGAACCACTTGGTTGGGTGGTGGTTAGAAGGCAGTCGTGGAGGGAGCCACAACGTTGAATATTACGGCCCCCTCCTGGTGAGTCCCACTTGCCCCCCCTCTCGCTCACCTGTGGGAGGGGGAAGCGCGTAAATGCGTTTTCCCTCTCGCTCACCTGTGGGAGGGGAAGCGCGTAAATGCGTTTTCCCTCTCGCTCACCTGTGGGAGGGGAAGCGCGTAAATGCGTTTTCCCTCTCGCTCACCTGTGGGAGGGGAAGCGCGTAAATGCGTTTTCCTTCGGCATACAAAAATAGGAGTCGGATGGGTAACCGTTAAGTGGCATTACAAGTGAGCGCTTCCGTGCTTCGGAGGGCACGTTAAACCGTCGGTTCCAGCTGTTGTCATCTGATAACAGTCGTTAAACCAAGTCAGAGGCCTTACAGGCGGCTTGATAAACTCTAACACCAGAGGTGACCACTAATCCTCAAACGAAGAAGAAGACCTCACCTGATAAGTGACAATAAGGCCGAAAGTGGAAGCGCACTTCACCCGGAATACTCAACCACTGAGAAACTGGCTATCTTACCACTAACTGACTGAGCTATATCGAGCGTAATAATAAAAGACATAGGCTGAGTTGCACCATCTTGATTTAACCTTAACTTTAACAGACACAAACTTATCTGACTCGGTGACAGCGTCGCTGTCGTCTACGGCGTAACCTAGGTAACAATATGTAATAACACTTAATTCTAGTTTTGGCCACCGGCTCAGATAAGTTTGTACCATGTACTGTTATAGTTAAATTAAGATGATGCAACCGAGCCTTAGACGGAGGGTAGACCAATTTGTCTGCCAATAACATCTACCCGCACGCAACAATCGACAGTTCTTCCGTGACCATGGCGCATGCAACTGCGCCGAAATATCGGAGTCTCAAAAATAAACAGGTACATGGTGTAAATCCCGATATAGTTTATTCTAATAACTGACTGAAATGAAAAGTAGATGTATTGTATTTTTTTATCTAGAATGCCATTGTTTAGTGCGTATGAAGAATAAGAAATATAAATAAATTATATTATAGAGGCAGAATGGCATGTAGAGGTCAATTTCCTTTAAATAACGTAATTAATAAAAATGCTTTTCTCATTGCAACCCCATAAACAGCTTAAAGTTTATGACTTAACTGCAAACAGCCGTATTGCAATTAAAATAGTTCGGTACTTCGAATCGTTTCAGAGGGACAGAGACAAAAGATATTGCTGGCCTTTCCCACTATAACAGCATTATTAAACGCGTTTAGTTTGCTTTTTAAATTAATGATTCAAGAAATAAAAAAATCAGATATCCCATAGTTTGAGTATTTAAACCGCCTTTGTGGTTTAGTGGTTCTCCCACACGTGTAAGATACAGGGGTCCCGGGTTCGATTCCTAAGAGGGGGGTACAACAGGTAAGGGGTAGGCCAAGCACGATCCCGTTGTGAATATAAAAAAGTACTTTGATAGAAAGGACGTTACTTAACACAATATTATGCATCAAAAGTAATTTTTATTTAAGCTGTTACAAAAGTACCCCTAATGCCGAATATGATAGATAGAGACCATCAAAGTGAACAACTTTTACTATGGGACCAACTTTGAAATCGCGAAAAAAAAATCAGCTGTTACATACAAAAATTAATTACGAAAATATCAAAATGTATGAAACAGCTGATTTTTTTTTCGCGATTTCAGAGTTGGTCCCATAGTAAAAATTGTTTAGTTTGATGGTCCCTATATACTGTATTCGGCATTAGGGGTATTTTTGTAACACCTTGTATAATAGATGTAGGTATGTCTTGTAAGCTCGGTAGCGCAGTGGTATAGCGCCGGCCTAGCGATTGCGGAGGTTAAGCAACTTTCGCAAGGGTCGGTCATGGGATGGGTGACCGAAAATTTATTATGTCGAGCTCCTCCGTGCTTCGGAAGGCACATTAAGCAGTTGGTCTCGGCTGCATCTGCAGTCGTTAGCACCCACCAGTCCGCATTGGACCCGCGTGTGATGGGTCATGACCCAGCCTCCTTATCCACCCATAAGTAAGGTCTGTGGCCCAGCAGTGAAGACATGAAACATTGCTGATGGCCATGTTTGTTTTTGTGATACCTAACCTAATCACTAATCATAATTTTAGTACCAATTAAATGTGAATGTCAAAAACACATCAAAAATAAAATTACTATGAAAATGCTTAAAAAAAAAAGTGCCAAAGAGTTCGCTTAACCGCGCCGTTGCCTACCTATGGTACGCTACAACCCCTAACGGTGAAATTTCAATTGGCACAAGTTTCTCAATTAAAAGTCAGTCAGCCGTTCTTAACCCTCCTCCACGGTGCATTAGCCGTTAGCTGCTAAATTAAAATAACTGTTATTTCATTATCACGCCGGCTGTCAGTTGTTCTCGATTGGCGGGAATTTAGTGGTGACAATTTATTTATATTGTTAATTTACTAATTTATAAGTTACTAGCGGATCCGACAGACGTTGTCCTGTCTTTGCTAAAGCATCAACTTAACAAGTTTTAAGAGAGAAAGAGAGAGAGAGATTATTTCTTTTTTAAACGATATTTTTTTACATCCTCTTTGACGATATTGCAGCACGCATTCTGTCAATGTTATGTCAAACGCCATAAGGTTACATTAAAAAAGTTTGAATTGTCAAAAAAGGTTAAATCAAAAAAGTTTATTTTGTCAAAAAAGGTTAAATTAATAAAGTTTATTTTATCAAACGCGCTAAGGTTACATTAGAAATAATTTTATATAGTGGTTAAGTATTATTTAATTCTCATTTTTTTAGTTTTCTTATTTTTTTCTTTCATAAGAACTTTCTTCTGACAATAGCAAACACAACAAAAAAAGAATTAGCAAAATCGGTCCAGCCATTCACGCGTGATGCCGTGACAAAGGGAAATAGGGAATCATTTTTATTATTTACTAGTGAGGAGCTCGGTGGCGCAGTGCTTTAGCGCCTGGCCCATCGATTGCGAAGGTTAAGCAACTTTCGCAAGGGTCGGCCAAGGGATGGGTGACCAAGTTCCATGATTGTTCTTCCCAACCAAGTTTACTTCTTTAATATAGGTAATAACAAACTACAAAAATACAATGCGATTAATTTGACAATGACGGTGGTCATCAGCAACTTCACTCGAGAATGTATGGTGCGAACTACCCTTAGCACGAACAGCTATCGAGAAAAAATCGCGCGTAAAAGTACCCGATATAGTAATTTTGAATAGGAAATTTGTATAGTGCCATCTAGCGCCGAAAAGCGAAAATAAATTTTCCATAGAAAATTACTCTATCGAGTATTTATACGCGCGTTTTTTTTTTCTCGATAGAAGTTCGTGCTAAGGGTGCTGAAAAGGCTCATAATATTATCAACTATTTAAATGAGAGTTAACCCTCAACCGTAAATGTTGCATTATAGTTAATTATCTGACAAAATTGGATGACAAAATCACCAGTCACAATAAACAGGCTGTTGACTATAGCTCATTACGGGCAATCGAATCGAAAGCTCTCGAACAATCGATAATCGATTAGGCCCGCTCTCCAGACATTTCATTCCGGGCCATTACTCTATAGTGATGCGGAGAATTTTTTCCATTTTCCAATTACAACACTTTCTATGCTACATAGTTGGCAATTTTTTTTAAACATTATTTGGCTTTTCACATTGACGACCTCCGTGGCGTGGCTTTGTACACCGGTTTTCAAGGTGTCGCCATCTCTGAGGCCCCGGGTTCGATCCCGGTTGGGTCAATTTAGAAAAACGAACTTTTGTATATTGGCTCAGGTCTGGGTGTTTGTGATACCACCGTTGTCTCCGATTTCCATAACACAAGTGCTTTGGCTACTTACTTTGGAATCGGAGCAATGTATGTGATGTTGTCAAATATTTATATTTATATTTATTGAACGACTCACTCTTTTTTACAAATTCACGCCATCATAATTTTCAAATTTTCTTTTTTAGCAACACACCGATAGAATACCATGGAAATAACATCTTTTCTTTGAACAAAATTAATGTATTATGTAAAAAAAATCTGTGAAACATTTAATTGTAAATTAATCTAGTTCTGAAAATCATAGATACGGTTTTTGTTATAAACTAGACTTCAGCGTGTAATTATTATTCACCCCTCACATCACTACATCACTAACCGAAAAAAGCTATAAAAAAAAAGAAAAGAATTTCACTAATTAGCGAATTTACGGACCATTTTTACGACATATAAAACTGACAATTAAAAAGCTATAAATTTTATAACGGAAAATAAGTTTTTTACAAACGCTTTTTTCACACCCGTTACGTAAAAAAGTATCTCATTAGAAAACGTGATTTAGCTCTAATAATAGTAACGCGTTATTGTTAATTAGCGTCTTCAAGTAGATAATAAGGTGTTAATTTTAACAAACACTATATAATTTTTAGGTGTGATTTTAATTAAGTTAATTATTCTGAGGCACGAAAAATTTGTAGTCGTTAAAATTACAGGGTTTATTACTGTAAGAGAATTTCCGAGTGCCAAAGTAATTAGTGTTGATAATTATGAGACTATTGTGTGTTTTTTACATTGTAGTTTGGGAATTTTTCCAGAAAATAATAGGGTAGTGACGAGCAGGCATGTAGAAATAAAAAAAAATAGCTGTAGCTATAACTAATAGCTATACCTTTATGTATTCTGTGGCTATATACTTAATACCCACTGATCTGAATTTGGTAAACGTGGTGTTATGTCCAGTACCCTTAGCGCGAACATCTATCGAGAAAAAAACGCGCGTAAAAGTACTCTATAGAATAATTTTCTATGGAAAATTTCATTTCGTTCTTCGACGGTAGATGGCGCTGTACAAATTTTCCATACAAAATTACTCTATCGTATGTTTTTACGCGCGTTATTTTTTTCGATAGCTGTTCATGCTACGGTTACAGGAAAAACATCGTAAGCGCCAAAATAGCAAAAAATCGTTTTTATAGTAACGGCCACATTAACTGATTTTGCACCTTATGCACTGACTTTAGAGTTCACATTAGAATATAACTCGATTTTATTAAATTTTAAAGGTTTTATCATTATAATTAGTTAAAAATTGCAAAATGAAAGGCAAGTAATATCGTTTTAAACTACAAGTACAGGGAAACGCCTGAATACTTTTTAATTAAATCATTAAAAAAAAACATACAGTCGACTTGATAACCTCCTCCTTTTTTAAAGTCGGTTAAAATTATAGTATTTATTTAAGTAACTACAAGTTTGTATGTTTTATCTTAACCGATAAACTGCCTTTATACAGGGTTAATTTGTAAAACACTAACAACCTCGCAGGAGTTAACTAACATCATAAACAACAACATTTTTCTACGACTTTTCCGAAAACAGACAAAAAAATCGACTTTCCTTATAAATTTCCGAATTTTATATGAAAGCTCGATTTTTTTTGTCTGTTTTCGGAAAAGTCATAGAACTATTGTTGTTATATAATATGATGTTAGTAAATTACTCCTGAGGATTTGTTGATGTTTTACAAATAAATAAACCTGTATAAAAAAAACTGACAATCTGTAAAGTGTTAATTTAAAATCATAAAAAATACATCCATCCCTAATACACGTTGTATTATTCAACAGTGTTATAATATTAGCAAATTGAGTGTCATAGCACTTGCTGTGAACACAATGATATCTTAGATTATGCGTCCAGACAGATGTCGGGGAGAGGTGCTAGTGATGCGCACAGTTATCGGTAAATGCAGCGAGAAGTTATCGATAAACAATTCGATTATGGTTTAGGGGTAATTTTCACCTTACCTTAAGATTGTTTTAACTTTGTCATATCGTAACAACGTAAATATTTGCAAAATGATCGCTAAATAGGTTGGCGAACATTGAGTTTTTTTGGACTAACATTTTGGTTCGAAATGAATGAATATTTTTAATCAGGGTACAAGTTACTATTCTTTCCAAATTCAACTTTAAATAGTAAGAAATAAAGAAGATAATACTTTGTACAAAATAAGCGCTCAGTTTGAAAGTGGGGAGTTATTTTGAGGTGCCGCTTTTGAGACTCTGACCTGACATCTAGAGTACCTATTCTTAATTGAAGCTTAAAATTCATTAGTTACATTTTTTGTTTTTAAGACATGTTAATATGCGATAAACAGAGATAAGAAAATATTTATATGTCCAAGGCCGTGATTATAAATTATAGCTCGCTAAAGCAATAAAACCCATAGCTATATGAAACTATGAATGGCACTATTATAACACCTCATAATTATTTTTAATTTAATAGCTCATTTGAAAATATAATAATTCAATATAAATGTAACAGGTCAATAATTCAATTCAGTCGATAATATCGATAATATGTAGCTTGGAAACGTTTTACATAAACATGAATCATAAAGTGTTACAGATAATCGATATTTCTATAATGATCTAATGTTTAAAATAACTTGAAGTGAACACACTTTATTGCCTAATGTAGCGGCGCGATCATACCGTTACTTAAGCAATCAACCAATGACGAAGAAATGCAGGATCAGCGAAAAGTACAATATGTAAACATTACGCAGACGTGACGTCGCACTACGTCAAGCTAACATCGAGGCAAAAATGTATGAAGACCTGACTCACGATATCGAAGTTTTCTAAGCACTTCGCATAAATACAAATTCCAACATCTTACGATTGACCCACGGTCCCCGAGCACAGACACCTAGCTCGGTGGAAGTACTTCCCCTTTCGCTGAATACATGGCGAGGAGATCCTGCCTCAACACCTGACATCTCATTCCAAAGTATTTAGTTTCAGGCTATTTATGGCAAACGTGTTACGTTGACATAAAGTTTTTCGTTATTACTATTGAAATTGCTTTTTTCGTTAGTTAACGAAAATAAGCCTGGGTGCGTAGTGCGTGTTTTTTACTTACTCGACCGCGCTAACGTAAATTTCATTTTGTAAAGGATTTGTGGCCCGACATCTAGCGGAATACGCGATGAACTTCATCAGCGCCATACAAAATTCTAACGCGCTCACGATCGAGCGTGAGGTAAAAAAACTCGCATTAAGCACTCTGATGATACTACATTCTAAGTGACGCAAAGGGATAGAGCTAAGAAAAAATTGCGAAGCTTGTACAAGTGTAGCTTGATCTTTAGATAAGAGGCAATTTTCAATATTACTATTTGAGCAAAGAACAGCGACATTTTCATGTTGTAGCGCTTAGTATTTTTGGACTTAAATGCAATTTCATGAACACATAAAGCTGTTGTTAAGCAGCCTTAAACCTACTTACAGCACTGTTAAAATATTTCTAGACGATCTTGATAAGATATGTCACTGCATTAGTGCAGATAATTAAAACGTGTATATTATGCTGTATCTCTTTAAGCGCGGCACATCAAAGCCCGTCATTTTCCTCTACTAATAATATCAACAAGTTGCGACAGGGTTTGATAAGCATCGCTTATAAAGTACTGATCAATTTATATTACCTGCATTGGCATTAAACATAATAATATTATGATTATTCTAATCACAATTCATTAAGGGCCGTCCATTAATTACGTGATGTTTTTTTAGCAAATTTTTGACATCCGCCCTCATCCCCCTGTATTTTTTTACAAAGTACTTATCTCAAAAATGTCCTGGCAAACATTAGATCCAGGTTTCGGTTTAAAAATCAGGACTTCAACGAAAAAATAAATACACGTGATATATCACTACACCCTCTTCCCCCTTGTGATATTTCGTAATTTTTTCCGAACCCCTTCCCCCCCTTTCGAGCCTTACATGATTATTGAACGACCCCTTAATCGCTTGTAAGGGATGGCTTTTGGTTTCATAGAGTTTTTAAATTTTCTACTTATGTACCATTTTATCACAGAAAGATTTGAATTTCTACTTTTAAAATTATATCGATAGCTTAATTGGAGCTTGTCACATCACTAGCGTGTCCTCCACCCTCCAATATAAATATTTATCGACAAGAGTGTTTCATGGCTAATGATTTTTAATTCAATTAACTTGGGGTGTGTTTCTTACATGCGTTGTTTTGATTAACCTGTTTGGTGCTGGAAATTTTATTTTGTAATCTTTTCTTTTGCGAAAATCTGCTGAAAGTACTAAATATTTCCTCCCCTATATGAACCTCTAGCATGAACGTCTATCGTGAAAAAAAACTCGCGTAAAAGTACTCGATAGACTGATTGTCTATGAGAAATTTAATTTCGCTTTTCGGCGACAGATGGCGCTGTACAAACTTTCCATACAAAATTACTCTATCGAACACTTTTACGCGCGTATTTTTATCGATAGCTGTTCGTGCTACGGGTACAGAACTGTTCATGTACGTACGTTTTATTTATGCATTTTATTAGATATTTTATCGTTCCTTTAATATTTTTTTTAACATTTAATAAGGGTTTTTCTTAGGAAATGCCACACTCATATTCTTTTCATTTCTACATCCACTTTGCTATTTATCATTTTCTTTTAATTTACGAAACGTGAATCACTTAAGATGTTGCCACTTTTTAACTGTTTTTTTAGCTATTGACAGAACAATAAATGTTTTTAGAATATAATAATTTGTTAAAAACAATATAAATAATAAATCCAACACATTTAATTAAAGAAATTATATAGTGTTATTCTCACACTTTCCAAAAGAATATTTTATCAAAAGAACTTGTAAATATGCTTGCAAATATTTTGTTTAACTCCAGTCAAAAAACCATAGCCAATTTAACATACACAGCTAAAGATATACTTTCAAAAACCAGTTACAAAACCTACTTAACAAAATTACATTTGTAAAACAATTGCGGTAAACAACTGAACGAAAGCACAAACAAAATTGAATCGTATCCCCTTACCAGAGACATGAAAATTGTATATATAATATTAGTGGGGGGGTTACGCCATGGAGTGAAAACATGGAATAATTTGATAACTGCCCTTTAGGGGATGTTTTGAGAAGATAGGCGGTTCCCCTAACATTAAGCTCCCCTACTTCAATTTGCGGCTAGAGTACGAGTTTTCACTTGGGCGGAAATAGATAAAAAATCAACATACCTTATTTTTTGTAATATTTCTATTGCCTTATTGATATACGAAGAATATTGACACCTAGTTTAACCAAAAGTATTGGTTAATAATAATAATAATAATAAATTTGACAACATCACATACATTGTTCCGATTCCAAAGTAAGTAGCTAAAGCACTTGTGTTATGGAAATCAGAGACAACGGTGGTTGTCACAAACACCCAGACGTGAGCCAATATAGAAAAGTTAGTTCTTTTCTAAATTGACCCAACCGGGGATCGAACCCGGGACCTTAGAGATGGCGACACCTTAAAAAACCGGTGTACAAAGCCACTCGACCACGGAGGTCGTCAAAGTTAGTAATATTATTTATTGGTTTGAGGAGCTCGGTGGCGCAGTGGTTTAGTGCCCAGCGATTGTGGAGGTTAAGCAACTTTCACAAGAGCCAATCATGGGATGGGTGATCAAAAATGTATTGCCTCGAGCTCCTCCGTGCTTCAGAAGGCACGTTAAGCTGTTGGTCCCGGCTGCATTTGCAGTCGTTAGCGCCCACCAATCCGCATTGGCCCGCGTGGTGGGTTATGGCCCACCCTCCTTGTCCACCCATAAGGAAGGCCTGTGCCCCAGCAGTGGGGACATTAAAATTGGCTTTTGGTCTTTATTTTTTTTATGTTCGACAAATAAGAGCTCATAATACTAAACAAACAATTAGTTTTTTTAGTGGGCTTATGAAAAAGAAAGTGGATTCGGTCGACATATTAAATATTTACTCCCTTCATTGTTTACGCGTGTATCTACTAGACATTGAATCGGGAAAAATAAAAAAATAACTGAATACAATTTGATTGTAATCGCCATACGTGATGAAAGTGATCTAAAATCACTGATAAAGTCATTATTTTCAGTTAGACTCTTCAGTTTTAATGATAAAAATCTATAGTATATATACGAGAATATACTAGGTGTTACAAAAATACCCCTAATGCCGAATATGGCATATAGGGACCATCAAACTGAACAACTTTTACTATGGAGCCAACTCTGAAATCGCGAAAAAAAAAACAGCTGTTTCATACATTTTGATATTTTCGATTTGAATTTTTGTATGGAACAGCTGATTTTTTTTTCGCGATTTCAGAGTTGGTCCCATAGTAAAAGTTGTTCAGTTTGATGGTCCCTATATACCATATTCGGCATTAGGGGTATTTTTGTAACACCTTGTATAGTAAATAATTATCCGATACCTCATTACTACCAATTTTAAATAAATACATATCCATTCGATTATTTATCAGCAAACGTATTTAGACATGAGAATTAAAAAATCGTGTGTTATGAATTATGCAGTGACATAACATGATCAATAAAACACTGTTTAATTTAGTCACTGTTTAAATGTGATGCTGTCTCTTACAAACAATATTGTCAATGACAGCATCACATTTAAACAGTGTCTTAGGCTCGGTTGCATCATCTTAATTTAACTATAACAGTACATGGTACAAACTTATCTGAGCCGGTGGCCAAAACTGGAACTAAGTGCTATTACATATTGTTACCTAGGTTACGCCGTAGACGACAGCGACGCTGTCACCGAGTCAGATAAGTTTGTGTCTGTTAAAGTTAAGGCTCCTATATACCTCAAGTGGCGCCCTCATTTTAATTAAATTTATTGCTCGCTAAGTACATAATGTATAGAAAATTCACATGTACAGATTGAAGTTAAGGTTCTATAGTTTATTTACAAACAATAACTTCATTAAAATACAGTTAGTTGTAGTAGTAGTTCACAAAAGTGCTAAAAGTGGCCACTTTTAGCACTTTTGCGAACTACTACTACAATGAACTATATTATACTGAGGTTATTGTTTGTAAATAAACTATTGAACCTTAGCTTCAATCTGTACATGTGAATTTTCGATACATTATGTACTTAGCGAGCAATAAATTTTATTAAAATGAGGGCGCCACTTGAGGTATATAGGGGCCTTAAGGTAAAATCAAGATGGTGCAACTCAGCCTAAGTTAAACACTTGTTAAACAGTGTTTTGTGGTAAGGCCGTAAGTCCGGCGACTGCGCCCACTTTTACTGGACCCACGGGCGCAGTCGCCGGATCGAATTATTTTAATATTTTTATTCCGTCAACTGCGCCCATCTTCGGTATTCTTAAAAGATCTACAGCCTTACCACAAAAGATTTTAAAACACTGTTTAATTTAGACACTGTTAAATGTGATGCTGTCTCTTTCCAACAATATTGTCAAAAAAGTGACAGCATCACATTTAAACAGTATCTAAATTAAACACTTGTTGAACAGTGTTCTAAATTCTTTTGTGGTAAGGCTGTTATTGTTTAGATCAGGGATTCCCAAAGTCCCAGGGGTCGACATAAACGAATAATTATTAATTACACTTGATATTTGATAAGATTTTTAAGGTAATTCGGCTATGGGGTCTGAGGTATCAGTTCTTTTTGGAAAAGGGGTCTCTTGCACAAAACAGTTTTGGGCATCCCTGGTTTATAGATCATGCTGAGGCGCACTCCAAAGGCGTAAATTGATAACGTGGTTTCCAATGTGTGTAATAGTGTGTATATCAAAACATGTGTACTCACCGGAACTGGGCCGGTCACTGTACCGCGTACAGTACACCCAGGCAGGCCACACCATCGGACCACCCTCTCCGGTCGTTGTACCTGCAAAACGATGTACTAGAATATCTAGTCACCAAGCCGTACCGGCTAACGCATCGAACTTCGGAAAGTCTGCCGGGCTTCAAATTAAGGCTCCTATATACCTCAAGTGGCGCCCTCATTTTAATTAAATTTATTGCTCGCTAAGTACATAATGTATCGAAAATTCACATGTACAGATTGAAGCTAAGGTTTATTTACAAACAATAACCTCAGTAAAATTTTGTTCGTTGTACTAGAGGTTCGCAAAAGTGTTAAAAGTGGCCACTTTAAAATGAGGGCGCCACTTGAGGTATATAGGAGCCTTAAAACAGATAAATCGAGCCCCAATCGGGCCTATATGGTGAAACCCAATTCATGATGTCACACGAACATTCCCCAATTCATGATTTCGATTCGCCGAACTTCGATTAATTCTCCTCGCTTTCTCGGGAACAACAAAAGGCTGAAATTTCGGTGTTCTTGCATCATAGTCTACCCTTGGTAAATATTTAGGTTATACTTTTAGAAGATTACTTTGAAATTACTTTCTGATTAAATTTCAAGAGTTCCATTTCGTAAGTAATACTCTTTGTACATTTATAAGTTTATTTGATTAATTCATAAAAAAATAGGTATTTGTTAAGTGGTAACGAAACAAAGATTGAGACCTAAATGACTTACTAAACATTTGTTTAACTTCTATTGTTTAATTGATTCAAATGTTCGAAATTTGAATCGAAAGTCGGCCGAATGCCGAAGTTCGGTTTAACTGCCGAAATTCGGTCAAACCGAATTTCGGCCTAATTTCGGCCTATCCCTAATTCCAATGAAATAGATAGTGATCTAATGATAGTATAAAAATTTGGACTACACAACTCCTTCCGTTCAGAAAATGTCAAAGGTTTTTCATCCGTTCCTTTCCGAATCTTTTATACTTTAATTTATTTAGTTGATATTAAGGCGTACTGAAATACTTACTGGTAGTTGAACCCTGATTGCTACTACTATCTTCGTTTTTCGAAAGGTCGATAGCACCTCCTTTTTCCCCCGGTTTTACCTCCGGCACTCTAGACTCCAAGACCTCAGGCTTCGAGGGAATTGGAACAGTTTCTTTCACAGGTACCGTCTTAGCCTCAAAATGACGAGCCTTCAAACTTTTCCTTTTCGTCAAAGGGTCTGTTATTCTTCTCCCAAAATCAGCTTTCAATATATTATCTATGCTAAACTTCAAGCAATTCTGGTTGATAAAATCCCTACCAGATTCATCGCTCGGAGATTTCGGACTCATGTAGTTTAGCCGCCTATTTTCATCTGTTCTCGTACTCCTAAGTTCCTGAGTCCCATTTTTCCTTACACCGAAATTTAAACCGTAATGTTGCGCAGCTAAGTTCATATTACTCTGTGGTATCGGCATCCTATTCAGTCCATTGATGCCTGATTTTAAATCCACTTGATTCATCAAAGGATTTTGAAACAAAAGAGGTTGGTTTAGGAACATTAGAGGATTTGGCGTGATAGGACTAGGCCTTAGAAGTAAAGGTTGGTTCATGTTTAAATTTTGGCTTAGCTGAGAGATTGCGTTTAAATGAGTTTGTATATGCTTGAAGGAGGTGAGACCTTGGTTTGCATCGGAACTCTTTTCGCTGGACTCGTAGCCAACTGGAGCTTCGTTTCCAACTGATAAAACTGTGTCATCGCTACAGCAAGAATTATCATCATCAACGCTGATTTCTGCTCTAGATTCATTGGTGTGGTTCTCATCATCGTCGATTTGAGGACTAATGCTGTCAGAATTTCTTGAACTATCATGGTGGTCTTCGAAGTTCGGCGTGTTCTGCAGCAACTTTTCTGTTGAGAACACGTTTTCTGGGCTATTGACATCTCTTTCTTTCTTCAGCACGTTGTGTATGGAGAAAGAGGAGGAGTGTATAGGTCGTTCTTCAGGCTTTTCTTCGTCATGGTATTCCGGGCTCGTGGTGTCCCGGGTGTTGGGAGAATACGGTTCCTCGTCGCTGTGATCCTGGATTTTAATCCTGGAGTCCAGGTGCACGGAGGTCGACACCGCGGCCATTTTGAACCGCTATGTTTACGCCATCTGTTAAAGAAACAAAATATTTAAAATTCACAATACTATTACTTTTCGAAAACTCGGAAAACATTTTTTAGAATATCTTTTTTTCATACGATGTAGTTAGTATCCTGCATCCATTGGTTTTTAAGGTAATAAATAAAAATCTAAGAACCACGACCGACAGTCTGACACCAAATTTCTGTTGGCACAATATTAAAAAACATGTAGGTTTCAATGTCATCTCTAATGCAGATACCTAACATAATTTTTACTGACACAAGACTATGTTTTCGACTAATATTTCTTTTTACACGACTACCCAAAAAAAGGAGTGTAATGTGTTCAGGGTTCATGTTGTTAACACTCTCTTCTCATTTAATAGTGCTCAATTACAAATTCATATCACAACGAATGTTTTCTGCAAATCATTTTGTACTTTTTCGAACTTATAAAAAGCACAAACAACTTTGTTTTAGAATAATATTGACTAACTCCATGGTCGAGTGACTTTGTACACTGGTTTTCAAGGTGTCGCTATCTCTGAGGTCCCGGGTTCGATCCCCGGTTGAGTCAATTTAGAAAACGATTTTTTCTATATTGGCTCAGGTCTGGGTGTTTGTGATACCACCGTTGTCTCTGATTTCCATAACACAAGTGCTTTAGCTACTTACTTTGGAATCGGAGCAATGTATGTGATGTTGTCAAATAAAAAAATAAATATAGCCCCTATCAATGGAGCATTTCTAATAGTATCGTTGCTTATTAATATACCCTCATACCCAAAAGAGCCATCACTGCCAACTTCTAAAAATGGCGGAGTTTTTCTACTTCCTCCCCGTTTTTCATCCAAACTATTTCCCAAGCTAGTGTTCACGTAGCCATTTTGAGTACGCGCAAAAAAACAAAATGGCCGCTTCAATGATCAATTATTAACAGAAATGGGATATTTGTAATAATTTGCATTAATAATGGGGTGCATGAAATTATACGATGCAATAAAGGTGCAGTAATGATCAACTTATATGGTGTCAGAGTTTAGCATTTGGTTCAGGGTTGTATTGTTTATGCCCACAGTATTTCTATTAAAAGGCCGGCGAACAGTGAGCTTCCCATACAAACGTAATACCAAAATGATTTGCAATTTCAGGATAATTAACTCTTCTTGTGAAGTTATTCGGATTAATACAGTATTTGTCCAGGGTTCTATTCCAAAAAAAATCCGAAATACTAACCCAATTCAAAATCAATCCCAATTACATTTTTTCATACAAAACTGTAAACTTTTTTATAACCGAGTAGATTTTTTCATAAATGATTCAGTATTCCAGAAATCAATAAAAATGTACTTTCAAATTTCTGGCGAAGAGACAATTAAAGTTATGCAATAATCAATCATATTCTAAGTAGATAGTGAAAGAGTAGATTTCGTGAACTGCCTTGTCTAAATCTACCACTTTTCTTTCGACAGAGGCAAAAGTATTTCCGATGGTGAGCAAATTGCGAAGAAGCGTATCGATCGCTACGCTATGGGCTCTTTAGTTTAGTATGGTTAGTATAATGTATATCTAGATTGTCTCTGGTGAATGATGAAGTGGGCACGACGGTTCACTGGTAGAAACCACAGGTCGGCTATACGGATAAGATGAAAGGAAGGGTGCTCTACTTTATTAATAAAAAAATACAAATAATAAAATAATAAAGCTTTGAAAACCCAAAGCTGTATTTGTATTTTTTTTTAAGTTTTAAAGTGGATTAAGGGATAATGATGGTTTCATAATAAACTGACAAGATATTGCTTAATTTCCTAAATATCATAAGTTTTGCCTCAAGTTAACAATCATGGATTGGGAGCTTTTAAAGGATTGTACTCTAGCCTAAGAATAATGCAAAATAATCTGCCAATCGAGGCTTTCTTAAAAGAAAAATGCAGTTTTTTTTTAGAATACTGCGAAAAAAATATTCAAAGTCATCACAGTGACATTGCAAGCGTATACGCTGCGGTAATCGCATAATTACTGCCATTTAAAACTTAACACATAAGCAAACATTGTCCTTAACTTTGATAGAAATCTGCGTGCAGTTGATGCATGATATTTTAAGAATTAATAACATCAACTTATTGTTAATATTTGCTTTACCCTTGAACGCCGGCCCGGACGCCTGCGTCCAGCTATAAAATCACTATATGCCGTTCTGTCAAGCCCGCGCGGACTCCTGCGTCCGGCCTAATGCGCCTGGGAAATAGAGTAAAAATAACCACGGATTGATCGCGTAGAACTAAATAATGAAGATTTTTAGTCTTTAATGTTAGTATTTGAATATGGCCAACATATTCATAATTAGAACACACTTTACTGATTGAATAAATTTAATGTAATTGCGAAGTTATCGGGTAACAAATACGGGGAAAATACGGCATTTTTTTTGTTCTGTTTGCTTCTATTCATAGTGATTTACATAAACTGGAAAACCTTTATTTAAGTCTCCGGTGTGCCCGGCGCGGAAGGCTTAAATATCAACAAATCTTTGGGTGAAGCCTAAATGGGTGTGAGCCTGATAGGTATTGTGGAAACCTTTGCTAGATCTCCCTATTAAATTAAACAGAAGATAGGATAAAATCAAATTTATTGTATTTCATTTTACTTTTATAATATTCCCTAATTGATCTCGCTTGACCTGGCTCGATGCCGGTCCAAATTAACTCTGTCAAAAACTACATCGCAAGCCTTCTTTCTTAATTGACTTTCAAATAATCATATCTATTCTAAAAAGGCTTACCTACTTACAGAGTAAACATTTAATATCAGCTAATCACAGCCTACAAATTAACTATACTGAATAAAGAATTTCATTTTTACATGACAATCAGCTAATATTTGACGATCGCATTAATAATATTATTTTTAAGGATTCTAGGGCTGTTTGAAGTCACCTGGAGTACGTGTTGCACGTCTGAATCCCTCATAACCTTACTTATATAGCGCGTATCGAAAATATACAAAGAAAATTTATTAAATATCTCTGTACCTGTAATTGGCTTTCAAATTGTAATATCAGCTACCTACTAAACTACTGAACGTAATAAATTTAGCTGTTAGTCTTCAGAATAACAAAATAAAATAAAATCATTTTATTTATGCAAGTAGAGCAACATTCCCTCCCAATCGTTCGCGGACCACACACGTCGAGTCGCAAGCGCAGCAAACCAGATATTTCGCTTCAACCAAACAACCACAACCGATACAACCACTACAATCAAAACTCATCTTTATTACCCACACCACAGGGCTAGCAGAGCCGCAATCATAACATAGCCTCGTTTAAGGGCTTGACTAATTTAAGCTCCCAAGAAAGTAATCGATTATAACATCTATGGCCATTAAAATAAGGTTGATAGTGATCGTAAACTGTAGTTAAGTTGGCTATGTGTTAAAGTGTAGTGAAATTGAATCGTTTTATTTTGAAATCACGGTTTCGCAATTTTAAATCGCAACTGTTTATTTGTTAGTTTAATATTTTAACGATTAATTTTTGTCGGTTAGTTAGTGTGTTATTATTCAATTGCAGTTTAAATCGAAACTGGTTTACGCTTAAATATGTAACTACTTTTTATTATGTATAGTTACACAGTGTTTTGTCCCTTTCTTTTTAATGTCAAACTTGTATGGTTTGACAGAGACTAACCATTGTGTCATCTGCTATACAATCTTTATTAGTAAAGGGTTAATGTTTAATTTTATAGGTAGGTACTATTACTTAGTTGAAATCCAAGAGCTTTGGTAACAAACAGTCTACCTCCCACGGGCATACTATTAAAAAATATACCTAGGTATTTAATTTAACTCAAATTACCAATGACTTCAATTACATAGACGAGCTGTTCAAAATTAGAATTGTGTCACAACCAACCTTCGCGGCGCATCAACTGTTTCTCTCGGTCGCTCGCAATAGACTAAAGGAGTTTCGGTGCATGCACCGTAACTTAATGAGCAATTTTTCGGTACTGTACAGCCTGTCTAGTGTAGTGCACATAGAAGTCTTTGGTTACTACAAGGCAAGTTGTAAAAATGGATGGATCCGTTACTACCAGTGACTTCAATTACATAGACGAGCTGTTTAAAATTAAAATTGTGTCACAACCAACCTTCGCGGCGCATCAACTGTTTCTCTCGGTCGCTCGCAATAGGCTAAAGGAGTTTCGGTGCATGCACCGTAACTTAATGAGCAATTTTTCGGTACTGTACAGCCTGTCTAGTGTAGTGCACATAGAAGTCTTTGGTTACTACAAGGCAAGTTGTAAAAATGGATGGATCCGTTACTACCAGTGACTTCAATTACATAGACGAGCTGTTTAAAATTAAAATTGTGTCACAACCAACCTTCGCGGCGCATCAACTGTTTCTCTCGGTCGCTCGCAATAGACTAAAGGAGTTTCGGCGCATGCAACGTAACTTAATGAGCAATTTTTCGGTACTGTACAGCCTGTCTAGTGTAGTATATACATAGAAATCTTTGAAAATATCACTTTAATTAAACTGTAACATTAAGCTGTATGTAGTGTAATATCTGAATATTCAATTATCGACCGTGTTTTCTGCCCTGCAGCGCATAATTTTGCATAATGTTACACGCTTTAAGTGGATTAGTTCGATTAGCGTGGAAATATAACTTTTTTCGCCATTACAACTTACCTACTTATTGGCTAACACAATTTCATACACCTTCGATACAAAAGAAGAATAATACTAAATAATATACTAGAAAAAATACGACTCGCACCAGTTTAGAAGACCAGATAAGAAGTATTTTAAATTATCCCATTTATAAGGTAATTATGTTTGTGTATGATTGATAAAATAGTCAAGAGCGAGTCGGACTCGCGCACCGAGGGTTCCGTATCATCATTCTGAAGAAGTTTACTATTTAGAGACATTGTTTTATTTTTCCTGTAAACTTCGGAGATAAGTGGGGGGGCGGTTTTTTACATTTTTTATCAAAAGTAGAAAACTATTATTTACTCGACAGTAAGGACGTTCTTTTTAGTTATGTAATAAATAAGGGTTAATTAATGATCAATTTCAATTAATTAATTAGGTACCTAGTTTTGTTTTGTTTGTAATGTAAAATTTAACCGCAAAATTACTTTTATTTTATAAATAAGTTACATCTGTTGACTCTGGAAAATACATTGAAATATTCATTTTGTCTAATGAATAATTCCGTACCCCAAAAGGAAAAAACAGAACCGTTATAGGATCATGTTGTTGTCCACCTGTCTGTTTGTCTGTCTGTCTAGTTGAAATTAAAACAATGTACTCAAGTCTACTTACTGTCCCTTGAAAATGTAAAAAAACAAACTTCTAAGTTAAAGTAAAAAAGGATTTATTCCTTTCTAATACCAATGGTATTTGTTTATTGCCGTTATAAAATGTATATTCCCTAAGATTACAGCCCGTATATGCCGCAGAAAACGCATATTCCGACACTCTCAAGTGAATCAAAATTTATAGGGTAATTCCCGTTGACTTAAAACTATGAAATTTGGCAAGTAATATCGTCTTATACTACTCGTACAAGTACAGAAAAAAGTCTTAAAACTATACAAAAAAATATATGAATACGGTCTTACCACAAAAGATTTTAAAACACTGTTTAACTTAAACACTGTTTAAATGTGATGCTGTCACTATTTTGATAGTCTTTATTTAAATACCTCGACGACCTCCGTGGTCGAGTGGCTTTGTACACCGGTTTTTAAGGTGTCGCCATCTTTGAGATCCCGGGTTCGATCCCCGGTTGGGTCGATTTAGAAAACCAACTTTTCTATATTGGCTCAGGTCTGGGTGTTTGTGATACCACCGTTGTCTCTGATTTCCATAACACAAGTAATTTAGCTATTTACTTTGGAATCGGAGCAATGTATGTGATGTTGTCAAATATTTATTTATTTATTTACCTACATACGGAACCCTCGGTGGGCGAGTACGACTCTCACTTGTACTGATTTCGTAGCGGCTTCCATATCTTCTAAAAATTGTGCCTTAAGACCTACTTATGCCATCAGTCTTGTTTTTATTTGATAATGACGTTAAATTTCACGCATAAAACATATTCAGAATGTTATTATCACATAAAAAATAAAACAAAATTGCCGTCCTCCTAACCGACTTCACGTCGATACGCGTATTTACAACATCCGTTGAACCAACAAAGAATGTCACGCAATTTCATTGGCGTTCTCAGAAGGCGGCTTTGATCATACGCCTCTAAGATCAGACAATTGGTTGAAATGGGAAAATCTATTTTGAAAATTATATATGGCGATTCTTAGAAATTTAAATAAAACTATGATTCTTAGGATGTTTCTATACTAACTGCTTCAAATACCTCATGATCAGCTAGTTTTAACCGACTTCATAAAAAAGAGGAGGTTCTCAATTCGATTGTTTTTTTTTATCGTTCGCGCGTATCTTCGACAATAATGAACCGATTTTGACAATTCTTTTTTTGTTTGATTAAGTTTATCGGTTTAGTAGTTTTCAAGTAATCCTAAAAATACTATGAAATATATTGGTAGGATTATGATTATGACAATTCAAAACAAACCGAGCAATGGTTTGCGATGTTCTGGACTAGACTTGGACTACGAAGGCACAAGGGAACTCCTTAAAGACAAACAGCGTGGATTTGGAAATTGAGTTATAATATCTAATAATAATAATAGTAAAATCGGTCACAACCTACCACGCGGACCCAATGCGAATTAGTCTGTGTTAATGACTGCAAATGTAGCCGGGACTTAACGTGCTTTTTGAAGCATAGAGGAACTGGAGCTAATCTATTTGTGGTCACCCATCCGATTACCAAACCTAACGAAAGTCCAAAGGTCGCGGGTTCGATTCCCGTCCGAGAATTTGATCTGGTGCCAGTCGTATTTTTTCTAGTATATTATTGAGTACCTATTGTATAAAAACTGTGAATGCTAAAATCTCCAATTTAAAAACTAACGAATTCATGAATTTTGCTACGGAAGACTCCACTTCAGATAGAATTAAAATCATGAGTCGAGTTTGCCCTGAAAGTTTTCGCTAGGGTGCTACCTAGCACCCCGTATTTTACCTATAATAATTTTGACGACCTCCGTGGTCGAGTGGCTTTGTACACCGGTTTTCAAGGTGTCGCCATCTCTGAGGTCCCGGGTTCGATCCCTGGTTGGGTCAATTTAGAAAACAAACTTTTCTATATTGGCTCAGGTCTGAGTGTTTGTGATACCACCGTTGTCTCTGATTTCCATAGCACAAGTGCTTTAGCTACTTACTTTGGAATTGGAGCAATGTATGTGATGTTGTCAAATATTGGTTTATTTATATTTATAAATGCGAAATTAGTGACTTCATTGTTTATAGCGTTCTCCACACGTTATTAGAGGTACAGAAAAGGACGTAAAGTAGGTACAGTGACGTCAATAAATATGTATACAGTTTAGAACTGTGTCGCTCTAAAATCTATTACTTTTTGAACAGAAATCTATAACAAAATGACAACTACGACAAAGTGACAAAGTTGTTAACTGTATACATATTTTTAGACGTGAAAACATGTATGACTCTACATTCCGTCCAAAAAAGGAGGGCTATTCCCGAGGAATAGACAAAATATTGTCCACGCATGCGAAGTTGCGGGTGGCCACTAGTTCTCTTCAACTTTTCCCTTCAGCTATCAGTGATGCGAAAAACGGGCATTTTTTCTGCCCATGCGCAAGGCACTACTCACTCTTGGCCCCTTTCGAGTCATTTAAAATACCGGATACGCTAAATAAGGTTTTATTACTTCCACGAGGTTCAAGTATGTTTCTATAGGGCAAATACGGGATACAGGTACAATGTGGTATGAAAACTTAATCATAATTATAATGTTTAAGGCTCTTAAGGGCACGTAGTCTGCACACTAGCGCCGCCATTGGAAAAAAAATCATAGTGCTTAAATAAAGACGAAATTGTGAATTATCTCTCTGTAGTGCACTCCGAAGAAGCTTTGTGGTACCTTTTATAGCTTAAGCAATATCTTCTAGCCTGTCGTTTAATGGTGTTTTATTGTTAAAAACGGCCACTTTTCGCAAAAAAACTTAATTAAAAATTTAATCACTAGTTACAATCGATGATTGATAATAACATTTCAATCTCATTGTAATCCAATGTTTTTAGCCAGGCAGTACTAATCCTTTTGCATTCATATTTTGGTAGTGAGTAAATTTTGTAAAAAAAATCGATACTCAACTCGAGTTATATTTTATCTAGTATACCCGTAACACTAACACCCTGTACCACGAACAGCTATCGAATAAAAAAACGCGCGTAAACATTCGATAGAATAATTTTGTATGGGAAATTTGTATAGCGCCATCTACCGCCGAAAAGCGAAATGAGATTTCCCATAGAGAATTACTCTATCGAGTACTTTTACGCGCGTTTTTTTCTTTTGATATTATGTTCGTGCTAAGCGTAGTGTCGAGAAAAAAGCGCGAAAAAAGTCTATAGAGTGATTTTGTTAAGGAAATTTGTACAGCGCCATCTACCGCCGAAATTTAGATTTCCCATTACTTGTCTTTGATAGAAAACAGTTTTTGACAATTGTCATATGTCTTTCAAACTTTAATCGTTATTAAAAAAAATATTGTCTTCTTACATTAAGTTTTTTTAAATTTTGAGATTTAACACGTTAGCTGCGGCACCAATTTTTGCATACTTTCCGTTCCTGCGGCACGAGGTATAATCGGCCCGTACCGTGACCAGACGTTAGGGCGACACGCGGTCTATTAGACCCCACCTCCTTTTACAGACTAAAATCCATTTTCTGGCGCGAAATCAAAGATAAATGAAAATTTTGGTCCTTATTGATATAGACAGTGAATTGATGAACCCTAATCCACCGTCGCCCCGGGATCTGATGGCTAGTTTAGGAATTATTAGCAAAACAAAATATGGGATCTTATACACCTCGTAACGCACTGAAATAGGGCAAATTTTCGCTGAGATTAGTGATGGGAAAAATAATATCGACGTTTTTAAACTGTCTTAACTACGCAACGACTTGACCGATTTTGATCAATTATATCTCATTAGATCGTTTTAAGGGCAAAACCTGGCAAAACAACACAAAGCTATCAAAGGATACATTTTTTTTAATAATCTAAATTGTGCTTGAAGGCGCCATAAAGAAAAAAAAACCGGCCAAGTGCGAGTCGGACTCGCGCACGAAGCGTTCCATTCTATACCATTAAGAGGCACCTATTACAGACTTATTATTGGAAAATAATGGATCACGGTTTATGCATAAGGTTTATCTATCTATTTGTATATGAAAATCTTAATGCGGTTCACAGAATAGAAAAAAAAGGCAACCAGAAGTAGAAAAGAAACTGAAGATTTTTTTCATTAAAAACTTTTGGCTCTGTTTCTGAGTTTTTTAAAATTAACTTCTTCCGACATCGTTTAGACATGTTCGGCGCTGTAAATGGACGTGCTCTCCAATCGACGTGATGCACAACACTGGTCGCGGGAAGCTCGCGTTGGGTGCGGTACGAGGTCAGGGGGGATATGGGACGTTTTAGCCTCGTTCCGCACTGCATTAAAATTATATTAATTCAGTGCGGCACGAGGCCTAAGACATCCGGTACCAAGGTAGGTACACCACCGAGTACGGAACCATTAGCGCATCTCAAATATATATTTATCTCTTTCCTACACTGGACCAAACCAAAGCTATGCCATTCGCACGACAGAGAAAGTCACGTTTTTCCTTGCCGCACCACAGGGAAGTTGCATCAGGGGTGATTTAGGCCTCGCTTCGCACTTAACGTGTTAAGCATTCACAATGCTATTTTATATAATACCAAATAATATACTAGAAAAAATAAAAAAAAAGCTTTCTCATCTTAATCAATTGTTTAAAAATATCTGGAAAGGTATTCAATTGATGTCGAGGTAATTCCTTGTACAATGGTGAGATGGCGCTGGCTTGCAGCGTAAGAGTTGATATACTAGGAGAAATTCGACGTTCCCACTAGTGACTCGGTAGCTCAGCGGTCAGAGCATTGGACCGGATATCCAAAGGTCGCGGGTTCGATTCCCGTCCGAGAACATGATCTGGTGCGAGTCGTATTTTTTCTAGTATATTATTTGGTATTACATTAAGTTGTCATTAATAATTATCAACTTCTTTCGTAATCTGTGTGTGGAAAACCATTTGTTGTATTTTAAAAATGAACATTTCAATAAAGAGTTGGGTGAAGATTGTTTATCAAATAAGACAAGTAAAGATAAACAGACTATAGATAGATATTCATGCCAGAGGTAGGTAAAGAGTAGACAGAGTAGTCCATTAGCGGTGTCTTTGGCAATACAAAATTAAAAATTAAATCCAGTTCAAACAAATTCTTGTGTAAAATTAAAAAAACTCAACACCGTTTACTTAAGAAGGTAAAGCAGTTTAATTATTTTAATTCAATCAACTTTGCTGTATAATAATGAACTTTAAGTATTAAAAAACTAGGTCGAATCTGTATATGTGATCGATAAAACAGGTGTTGATTGGAACAAATTCTTTGATCTTTAACAGGAGTAAATTAAATTGTAGAAATAAGCATGCTCGTTAGGGAATATTTTAAATTTTTGCTTCCGAGTAGTTTTATAATTCTTACTTATAATTACAGAAAAACTTTAAGACGCCGGCGAACAGTGAGCTTCCCATACAAACGTAATACCAATATGATTTGCAATTTCAGCATGATTAACTCTTCTTGTGATGTTACTCGGATTAAGACAGTATTTGTTTAGGGTTCTATTAAATAAAAAATCAAAGATACCAAATCAAATAAAAAATAGTGCGATTTACAGTTTTGTATGAAAAAATGTAATTGGCATTTATTTTGAATTAGGTTAGTATTTTTAATTTTTAATTTGATAGAACCTTAGACAAATAAGTACTTTCTTAATCGGAATAACATACAAGAAGAGTTAATTATGCTCAAATTGCAAATCATTTTGGTATTACGTTTGTATGGGAAGCTCACTGTTCGCCGGACTCATTCAATATATTATGTTTAGTGCTTAATTTGGTCCTTCTACTGTGTGGACAAAATATTGTTACAGAGTTAAAAATTCTCGATCTATCATACTAATACTAGTAAAGATAAACACAAGTACTATAGTACAAGTACTGTAGTAGTTTAGTACGACAGGCTCCGCGAGCTGTCGACCTCGCGTTAAAAAGAAACTCAAATAGTACGTTGTTTAAAAACAAATAAATAATATTCGCAGTCATAAAGTTCTGTCACAAACAACCTAAGCAGCATTGGAATGCGATGCACCCGCATTCTAATGAAAAATTAAACGATATCTACCACTGAACTATTTAACACTTGACACTGGCAAAAATTACTTCCAATAGGAAAGTAGATTGCCATAACAAAAAAAGAAGAAGAACCTTATTATTTTCAAATTTCGAATATTGGCCAGAAATGTTTTGATTGATTTTGATTCTTAAAAAAAAATAACAAAATTTGCTTTGCACCGCGCTAATAAAAAAGGTTTAATGTGTTATTTTTGATCATTTTTCAAAACGGCTGAAATATTATTTTTCTTACATATCTCCGCCATTTTGAAAAAGAACGATAAACTGAATCGACTAAAAAATTATCTCACAAAATTTCACGAGAATCAGTTGAGAAATACGACCTTAGAGGAGAACAAACGGACAGACGGACACCGGAAGGACATAAATAATATAAACATTTGACAACATCACATACATTGCTCCGATTCCAAAGTAAGTAGCTAAAGCACTTGTGTTATGGAAATCAGAGACAACGGTGGTATCACAAACACCCAGACATGAGCCAATATAAAAAAGATCGTTTTCTAAATTGACGCAACCGGGGATCGAACCCGGGACCTCAGAGATGGCGACACCTTGAAAACCGGTGTACAAAGCCACTCGGCCACGGAGGTCGCTAGACATACAAAAGCATTTTTTCCCAAGCTGAAGCAGACGCTTTGCGCTCGCTCGGTCAATTATAACGAATAATCATAAATTCCATTTTGTGATCTGCTTTTTGAACCTGTTTAATGATTTCCTTTAGAAAACAAAGTAAACATTTTAATACCAAATAATATACTAGAAAAAATACGACTCGCACCCGAGTCTCCTGTATTTACTTTGTGTGAGACAACAATAAAGTCTTTTTATTATTATATATTATTATTATTATTATAAGATTTGGCATCCACATTAGTTATTGTTAGTTAGTTATGGCTATGTCTTTTATGTAGGTAATAATTTAAACATGATAAATAAAGAGTTAACTTTCCGAAGAAAGGTAAGTATTTTTACAGTTTTTAAATTTTGGGATTTTAGCATTCACTATGCTATTTTTATATAATACTAAATAATATACTAGAAAAAATACGACTCGCACCAGATCATGTTCTCGGACGGGAATCGAACTCGCGACCTTTGGATATCCGGTCTAATGCTCTGACCGCTGAGCTACCGAGTCATTAGTGGGAACGTCGAATTTCTCCTAGTATATCAACTCTTACGCTGCAAGCCAGCGCTTTTTTCTAGTAAATTATTTGGTATTATATAAAAATAGCATTGTGAATGCTAAAATCTAAAATACAAAAATTAACATTTTTATTTTTAACCTTCAACTACTTAGCTGTTACGATTTCTTGAAAGCAAAGATTATTATTCTATTTTATTATTTAGCTTTGGCAACATTACAAATCTTACAAGATTTCGTTTGATGTTTTACTAAGTTGTTTTCTTCAACATTGTAATATTCTTTTGAAAATTTACTATTAATGAATCGACTTTGATGTAATCAATTTAATTAATTTGTACGAATATGTTGTAATTCTAAAACTGTATGATATATTAAAACGTTTTCAAGTAAACTTCAAGACCGATGAAAAACGACGCAAGACAGCGAGACGCGAGTCTGTTTAAGGCCCCTATATACCTCAAGTGGCGTCCTCATTTTAATTAAATTTATTGCTCGCTAAGTACATAATGTATCAAAAATTCACATGTACAGATTGAAGCTAAGGTTCTATAAGTAGTTTATTTACAAACAATAACATCAGTATAATATAGTTCATTGTAGTAGTAGTTCGCAAAAGTCAAAGTGGCCACTTTTAGCACTTTTGCGAACCACTACTACAACAAACTAATTTTTTCTTAAAGTTGCAAATTTCCGCACTTTACCTAGTTAATCAGTGCGGAAGACAGTGAGTGAAATAGCCAATGGATCAAGAAATTTAAGTAAAAGATCTCTACTACACGACCTCTGCTACAACTCGGTAGCATCGGTCAGTGCATTGGGCCGGAACCCCAAGGGTGCGGGTTCGAGTCCCGTCCGAGGTGCTACGGGTGAGTCGACTTTTTCTAGTATTTCTTCTAACATTAATTTTCTTATTATAAAAATAGCATTGTGAATGCGAAAAATCTGAATTGAATAAAAGACCTCTATTAAAAGTAAGTTTTAAATCCGCAGTTTACTAGTTAATTTGCGCTTTAACTGGTTTACGCACTTTAACTGCGACATATAATATAATGTTGCACATGTTGGGTTAGGGTAGGTTAACTGTGACCAGTAAAAAAACAACGGGTTAAGTCGCATTGGGTCGAGTTGCGCCCTTCAAGGCCGTCTTTAACCAATTTGAGGCCCTGGGCACATTAAGATATGGGGGCCCCTATGATGCAAGTAGTATTTCTAGTCAGTAATTATTGTTTAAGTTATCGAAATACCTAAATATGTTTTATATGTTTTGGTAATAAGCATCCGTTATCGTTTAGCTATAGATCGGGCCCTGGGCACGTGCCCAGAGTGCCTAGTGGGAAGATGGGCTTGGCTCCCTTAATCGCAATCGCATGGTGATGATGCGCTAATCCACTGCGCCACCGAGCTCCTCATTTCATCTTTTACGTAACCTGTAATAATATGATTCATACTAAATTTTATATGATACGGAACCCTAAAAACAGAAGCCACTACACCAACAGAGCCATAAACAAAATAACAAACATGGTCAGTAACATTTACGTGTGTTTATTGTAAAAGTAATTTATGTGTTTATAGCGAGTGCAGTGTGTTTTAGTTTCTGATTTAAATAAACATAAATTATACGCAGAATGGAGGATCAAATCAACGCATTTGGACGAAAAGACATATATTTAAAACATATTTTTGTCTTGGGCGGCAAAATGGTCTTTCACAAGTACCTTCGTCCTCTTCATCTGAGTGCTTAGTGCGAGTTTTTTTACCTCACGCTCGATCGTGAGCGCGTTAGAATTTTGTATGGAGTTGATGAAGTTCATCGCGTATTCCGCCAGGGGCCCTATCAGCTAACTTTTCGAACTTCGGCGGGTCTGCCGAGTTTCAACTAAAAAACAGATAAATCGAAGTAAGGAGTTTCGTATAGTACTATTCGCCGAAGTTATTTAGAAGATATCGATGTTCATGACATCATGAAAATTGAGGTTCGTCAATTGGGCCCGATTGGGGCTTGATTTATCTGTTTTAATTTGAAGCTCGGCAGACTCTCCGAAGTTCGATGCGTTAGCCGGTACGGCCCCTGATATCGAATCCTATGCAAAATGAAGTTTACGTTAACGCGGTCGAGTAAGTAAAGAACTCGCACTACGCACTCGCAAAATCATGTGTCTACGTCTAGTTAACGTAATTTTTCCTCTTTGGCAACATTGTCGAATTTCGAGCTAAGTCGATTTATTCGCTCTCAAATAGTAAGTATCATAAAAAATATAGATCTAAAAAGTTTCCTTCCACTTGTACATAATAAAGTACACAGGCGAATCACTCGAAACGAAACGCAGTTTTCGCCCAATTTTCTTTTATTTAAAATTCAAATTTCTTTTTATTCTAACTGACACACGGCGAATAGGAGAAATTATACAATAAATTCGACAGTAAAGTCGGTAAGTTGACATCTATCGAAAAAATAACGCGCGTAAACAAAAACGACAAAGTTGTGTGGGAAAGTACAGCGCCATCTATCGCCGAAAAGCGATATTAAATTTTCCATAGATAATTCCGCTATCAGTACTTCTATTTTTACGTGCTTTTTTTTCTCGGTAGATATTCGTGCGTAGAGGCACATTTTGTAAGCCCACCTTTTGTAGCTGTGCGTTACGATTTCTTCGGCTATTACTAACGCCATCTAGTTGAGTTCTCACGAACTAATGGATTGAGTCTGCAGAGGAATGTTATTATTTTTGTAATAATGTTCTACTGCTTTTAATGTAGGTATAAGTATTGAAAATAATTTACAATAAATTAAAATTACAACATAGGATTTTCTTTAGTTTAATAAGTATTAAAAATGTGTAAAAATAAATACCTTTCAGGACCCTAATTAATAACGTGACAATTTGTAAATTGTCATGACAATTTGGCTTACATTGCGGTGTAGCTATGAGTAGTTTGTTCTATTTTCAAATTGGTTGACGTAATGGATATAAAATTGTCATGACAGGTGACAAATTGACACGTTTATTAAATAGAGCCCTGGACTTAGCTCTTTTGTATGGAAAATCATAGAGTAGCCTTTATTTTCTTTTGAACAGTATACAGGGTGTCCAGGAACTTTGCCACTCGGAGGGAAAGTACCATAATATTGAAGATAGAAATACTGAAAGAAGACTTCATTTGCTTTTAAGGGGCTGACATGAGCCAACTAGCGCCGCCAGTCGATTTTATTTTATTTATTCTAAATAAGCCCAATTTCTTAAAAAAGGAATCAGTCAAGGCCTTGTGAATGACGTCTAATGTTTATTGAATAACGTTACAACATTACAAAATGCGTGCAATAGTTTAAAAACGGGTTTGAACCAACAGTGGCCGCTTAACAATATCGCGTTTTAAACTGTTTGAATACCTTTTCAAACTGTGTAAACTTATTCAATAAATATTAGACGTTATTAACAAGACCTTGACTGATTCCTTTTTTAAGAAATTGGGCTTATTTAGAATAAATAAAATAAAATCGACTGGCGGCGCTAGTTGGCTCATGTCAGCTCCTTATGTTATTAAAGATAATTGGAACTGCATTCAAAGATTCTTTCAGTGAAATTTCCTACCTTCAATATATTTAAGGTACTTTTCCGTGTGGCAAAGTTTTGGGTCACCCTGTATATTAAAACCTAAATTATTACAGCTGTGTTACCAATGATTAAAATAACACCCTATTGTGTGGAAACGATAAATCTTTCCGCTTTCGCAATAATTTTAACTTTAATAAAAGTATTTGCGATCACGTAATAATATATGAATAATCCGTTTGTTTGTCAATAAAATAATATTCCTTATGTACAGTCACATCTATAAATATGTATACAGTTCAAAACTTTGTCACTCTAAAAGATATTGCTTTTTTGAACAGAAATCAATGACAAATACAAATTACAACAAAGTGACAAAGTTCTAAACTGCATACATATTTTCAGACGTGACTGTACGACACTTTAGCACTTATGTTTAATAACTAAAGTTGGTTAAACCATTACAATAATTTATAACATCCAAAACTGTTAATATTTACTTTTTTAACAACCTCAACTTTAGTAAAAAAAAATACAATATAATTTTTTTAAAACTGTCGTGTGATTTGGCCAGTAAAAATCGCCTCATTTCATAAAAATAACACAGTAACCTAAATATTATATGTACTTAAGTACCTACTGTAAGGATAGTCAATTTGTAGGCTGCGATTGGCTGATAATAAATGTTTACTCTGTAAGTAGGTAAGCCTTTTTAGAATGGATATTTTATGATTATTTGAAAAGTAAAATAAAAAAGGAAGGCTTGTGATTCAGTTTTAGACAGAGTCTAATTTGGACCGGCATCGAGCCAGTTCATGCGAGATCAATAGGGAATTATAAAAGATAAAGTGAAATGCAATAGATTCGGTTCAATTTAATTTAAATTTAATCTTCTGTTTAATTTAATAGGGGGAACTAATAAAGGTCTCCACAGTACCTACATACCTACATAAATCATCTAAACATGATCTAAAATATCATTATTTGTTCAATCTCAACTCTGTATTCAATACCAATTAGGACAAATACATAGCCATTTGAATAACAAAAATATTATTTGAGTAGGTATCTATGTAAGTGTATTAATTTTATTATTACTTCAAATAATATAATCCATTACATATAATTCAATATAGAACAATGAAAATCGTCACAATAATTTACGAACAAAACCGAGACTAATCGGAAATTAAATATAGTTATATGTAATACTTACTTGTGCTTCTGAACAATATAAGAGCAAATTTTCCAAACAATATATAATGAGGCGTAGATAAGATATTATTGATTTACATCGTTAATAATGGAACTGAACATAAGTCGATTCAAAACGCACCTGCATAAGTGGCTTCTAACGCACACTTTTTATGACATAAAAGAATTTTTAAATACTAATCACTAATTTTTTTATTTTAATATCAATGTTAAATAATAACTTGCTATAAAACGTAGGTAGTAATTATATTTTTTGTCTATTTAATAGTTTATAAGAAATATATTTGCATGCCGTATTATTGGCTAAACATGTTTGGCTACTTACTATTGTTTAAATTACCACAATTTTATACCATGTTTACAAGCAAATAAAGATTTTGTATTTTGTATTTTGTATTTATTTTATTTTTAGCGGACGCCTTCGACTTTGTATACAAAGACAGACTTTGGACAGATATTTTTATATCCCTCGGGAACAGTACCCATAACACGAACAGCTATCGAGAAAAATAACGCGCGTAAAAACATTCTATAGAGTAATTTTGTATGGGAAATTTGTACAGCGCCATCTACCGCCGAAAAGCGAAATGAAATTTTCCATAGATAATTACTCTATCAAGTACTTTATTTTACATGCGTTTCGATAAAATGTTCGTGCTAAGGATACAGAGTGCTTAGTGCGAGTTTTTTTACCTTTACGTTCGATCGTGAGCGCGTAATTTTGTATGGCGTTGATGAAGTTCATCGCGTATTCCGCCAGATGTCGGGCCACCAATCCTATACAAAATGAAGTTTACATTAACGCGGTCGAGTAAGTAAAAAACTCGCACTACGCACCCAGTACTCGAGTCGGTCTGACTCGTCCCATCACTAGCCCACAGTAGGACATAGGCCATTCCTGTGGGAGAACGTTTCCCTAATCTCCACGCCTAGCACGAGTTGAAGATCGCACCGTTTTCACATAAGTACTTAGGTACTTTAGTCCTATTCAAATTACCGTTTCTTTTGTATTATTTACATTATAAAATAACGTAAAAAATCGTAAAAGTCAACTTCACTCTAAATTATATGTAATAAAAATTAATTAGCGTCAATTTTAACCCCAAACTGTCTATTGATAGCCTTATTAGAATATCTAATGACATATTTTGGATTCAATTAAAATTAATTAAAATATCAATGGTAAAAGTCAAAATACCGGAACGGTATGTGCTAATTGAATTTTTAACAAAAATGTAGTAAATTTATTCATATTAACTATAATACAAGAATTAATATGGTTATTAAAGTTCTTGACTGTGATAAATAAACAATGACAGTTTTTTTTTTCTTGACAGGTTGTCAATTGGTTGTCGTGGACTGCCGTTTATTCGAGAAAATGGAAAAAATATTGTGTTGTGTAATCGATTATTCTCGTCGATATAAAGAATTTATCGTTTTTTTTTTAAAAACAGCAAAAAAGTATTCGTGTCTTATACGTTTATGTATCGTGTCTTCTTCTTTTTTTGTTATGGCAATCTACTTTCCTCTTGGAAGTAATTTTTGCCAGTGTCAAGTGTTAAATAGTTCAGTGGTAGATATTGTTTAATTTTTCATTAGAAGGCGGGTGCATCGCATTCCAATGCTGCTTGGAGCATTTGGCACCAAGTATATCAAGACAGTTTTCTCGGTTAGTTCTGCCGAGGAAGCCAACACTTCAATAAAAGTCTCAGCTTCACACAACCAAGATCGCGCCTATTTCAATTATCCCACATATTGTTCACTTGCGTAGACACTTGTACCATATAACTGCACCAATTTTAAGACACAATATCCACTATGAATCAATTTGAAAATAATTAAAATAGATTCCAAACCGAACTCGACAAAATGGCGCCAAAAACTCCAAAATGGTTGTCGTGGACTGCCGTTTATTCGAGAAAATGGAGAAAATATTGTGTTGTGTAGTCAATTTAAAGAAATTATCGTTTTCTTTTTAAAGTAAAAAAGTATTCATGTCTTATGTTTATGTATAGTGTCATATGTTTATGTCGTATATTTCTGACAGCTCGTCAAAAATAATTAGCGTTTCGCTGGAAAAGGTCAAATATCAAGTTGTACATAATTACGTTTTATTTTAGAAAAGATGTTTACTTAAAGATGAAATAACAAAAGGTATTTTTTTATGGTTTGTCTTGTTTCGTAATTAGTTTTTTGTGTGTTAAGGCCCGGTGTATAGTGAAATGTGTTCTTTGAAAGCTTAGTACCGGACTTCTAAAAAGATTTCCTTCGTTATATTCTAGTATGTGTAACTTCAGTCCTTTAACTAAATATATACAGAACAGAAACACGATGGGTAATACTTTTCTTTTTACAAAACTATGCCGAAACCAAGCAATTAAAATGCTGTATTCGATACTTCTCCGTCAAACTGATTTTATGACCGAATATTTTAGCGATACGTTTATTATTTCAATTACTACGAATTAATTCGTGTTTTTTTCTTCTAATCTGCCAAATCGGTCTCGCTCACGCGCTCGTCCTTTTCTCATTGCTATCTCGCTTTAGTAAAGGAGCGCCTTAATCACTGAATTGTTAATTATTACTAAATACGTAAGTGAAATTACTAAATACGTAAATGAAATTATGCAAAATTACACAAGGAGTTTCACACACAGTTTTAGACAAATAGGTACAAGGTAGAGTGCCCAAGAACTTTATAATCATATTCTAGAGTCTTCTAAAATTCTTGTAGGAGCTTAATTGCTCTTATACACTTCTAAGACTTTCGCGCGTACAGTTCATTAGAAATAAAACACTTTTTACGGATTACAGCGCGTATATTATTATTATTACACCCCGCATATAATTACACCCCTGGAAAGGTGTCGAAACGTCGGGAATTCTAAAAAACCAATAAATACAAACTAAATAATTCTAAAACAACACCTGAATTAATAATATACGCGCTGTAATCCGTAAAAAGTGTTTTATTTCTACTTAACTGGTCTTTTTATAAGCTAAAATGTGTGCTAGAAAAAAACAACTTATCCTTAAATTATCTCAGTAGATGAAAATTTAAAGAATAAAGCTTCACGCCCACGAGCGACTAATCGCTGAGCGATTTTTTGTAGCCGAGAATAGAACATACATAGTTCAATGCATAAACTCCCACGAGCTACAAATTAAGATATTTTAAAATCTATTTTACGTGAAAATAAAAAAATTACACTGGTGGCCAGATAATTAAGGACACCAGTCGATTTTCATACAAACAAGGTAACTTTTAAGGCTTGTTACGCCACTAAGGATTGTCCGAGCTGTGATCTGATGATGACCATCCAGGGAATGAATGGAGGAGATTCAGATCGCTATATACTAAATGATTTGATCAGAATTCTAAGCGATATAAGGATCAGAGTTTTCAGTTTTAGGATTTCCATGCATTTTTATGCTAATTTCGCAGTTTTTTTAAACATATCCAGATATCTCTTAGAATGTTGATCAGATTAGTTGTATAGAGCGATCGAAATCTTTATGATTTCAACCCTGTGCTAAACGATTAATCTAATACGTTAAAAAGGTTTCTTTAATTTAATCCTGGGCGGAAAAGCAAAGCTATAAAGTTACCTTGTTTGTATGAAATTAGGCCGGCGATTACATATTTTTGCTCGCGAGTGTAGCCAAAAAACTGAGTCCGGCGAACAGTAAGCTTCCCATACAAACGCAATTTGAGCATAAATAACTCTTCTTGTGATGTTATTCGAATTAAGACGGTATTGACGACCTCCGTGGTCGAGTGGCTTTGTACACCGGTTTTCAAGGTGTTGCCATCTCTGAGGTCCCGGGTTCGATCCCCGGTTGGGTCAATTTAGAAAACTAACTTTTCTATATTGACTCAGGTCTGGGTGATTTTGATACCACCGTTGTCTCTGATTTCCATAACACAAGTGCTTTAGCTACTTACTTTGGAATCGGAGCAATGTATGTGATGTTGTCAAATTTATTATTATTTATTTATTATTTAATTTTGTCTAGAGTTCTATTAAATGAAAAATCTCCCTCTCACCGTTCGCCGGACTTTTAAATTAGGAAGTAAAATCCTTTGAATATCTTTTTAGCAAACAAACAATACATAACTTTTTATTTATTAACAGTATGTTTTAAACTTTTAATGTTGTAAGTATACTTAGAACAGCTATCTTCTTCTCTTATATATAACAAATAAATATAAATATTTGAAAACATCACATACATTGCTCCGATTCCAAAGTAAGTAGCTAAAGCACTTGTATTATAGAAATCAGAGACAACGGTGGCATCACAAACACCCAGACCAGAGCCAATATAGAAAAGTTCGTTTTCCAAATTGACCCAACCGGGGATCGAACCCGGGACCTCAGAGATGGCGACACCTTGAAAACCGGTGTACAAAGCCACTCGGCCACGGAGGTCGTCAAATAAAAATGAATTGCTGTTCGTTAGTCTGACTAAAACTCAAAAACTTGACAGATTAGAATAATTATTTTTTTGTTATGTTCGCTATAGTACTGGGGTGGTTTAGAAAAAAAAGGAAAAGTCAAAAGAACAGCTAAATAATCCAAAAATCTACATTGGCAATTTTGTATGGGAATAATTTCAAATTACTAAGTCCTTATCTATGAAATTGATAATACTAAATAATATACTAGAAAAAATAGGACTCGCACCAGATCATGTTCTCGGACGGGAATCGAACCCGCGACCTTTGGATAACCGGTCCAATGCTCTGACCGCTGAGCTACCGGGTTCGATTCCCGTCCGAGAACATGATCTGGTGCGTGTCGTATTTTTTCTAGTATATTATTTAGTATTATATAAAAATAGCATTGTGAATGCTTAAATCTCAAAATTTCAAATATGAAATTGATGTTTTGTATGGAGAATTTTTAACGAATTTCATTTTCCATACTAGCATTTTCATAATTTATTTCACAACCGTGAACGCTATTGTAACAAAACTCTAATGTACAAACGTTTGAACATAAAGCTAACTTAGGCAACATAACTTAAGCGAAAAAAATAAGCTTCAGCTAAGTTACAACGGAAAAAGTGGTAACTTCCGCTAATAAAAAATGGAGTCACTTCAAGGTATTGTTTTAATGCTAAGAAAACAAAATTAATAGACTTTAATGATGCTGATAGTTGACGGCTATGGTCATATATTGATGTAATATCCAGCAACTGATAAATATTTTAAATCACAGAAGTTATGAGGTTCTCTGTGTGTGAGAAAAAAACACCAATTTCATAGGTAAGGACCCAATATATGTGACCTAAATTTTTTTTTAAAGCGATTACGAACTTCGTTATTGAAACGAAATATACGGGAGTGACTAACGTTATCACTAGCTTAGCTATAGATAAAGCCTTAATAAAGTACTTTGTTGTTTATAACCTGTTGTATGTATTGTATTTGGTAACGATATATTTAAGTTTGTAAATATCGTTACTTATTTCTGTTAAAGCTGATCAGTTTCTTGCGACTGTTCTTCTTGTCAGTTAAAAAAGTCTGGAACGGGTGGTAGAAAAATATAGACGATTCAAAAGCGCTTAATTACTAAGTTTATTTGAATAAAGCAATTTTGCACTTTACTTTACTTTAAAAAAATAATATACAAGAAAAAATACGACTCGCACCAGATTGGAAGTTCGATTTCCGACCGAGAATATTGTATAGACATTAGTATTGTGATGCCCAAATCTAAAATTTAATAATATAAGTAGGTATAGCTTTTTAAAATGTCAAATGCATAAATAAATATATTTCTATAGTTTGTTATCTATGACTAATGGATAGTTCGAAACCAAGAAGTGCGTATTTTTAAACATCATTATAACTAATGTTGCCGAGCCGGCCTCTTATTTACTAGTTTATGGTTTTTTATTTTTTATTTATATTTTTGAATTCTGTTCTTTTTATACTATAACATATTTTCCTTTAGTTTTGTACTCTGTGTTTTAATTACTTATGTCAAGTTGTGTTCGCTATCACTTTACAATAATTAAACTACATTTAAACCCACTTTAGCTCAGTTTCAACTAACTTAATTTTTATTTCAAAATAGACTTTAAAATACTCTTTCGTACTATCAATTTAATTTAGATTTTATGAAGATTTGTATGTAAATGTGCTTAATGTATACCTTTATAATTACTAAGTTTAACTTAGTTCTTAGAATCGGTAAATTAACATCTCAATAAAACAAACAGTAAATAAATATTACTTGCAACTTCGCTTAGGAAAGTACAATGCGATTAAATAAACAATGTACTTCAGAAGTGACCAACTTCAGAGCGCTTGCGATAGACAACGACGTATTTTAATCTGTAAAATTTACTCTTTGCCATACATCTACATTTGCAGGTACATATTACATTGTAGGTAATACACTTAAATGGATAAGATACCCTTTTTCAACTTTTTGAAAAGTCTTTAAAGGAAATTAAGCTTTCGAAAGCTTAAATTAAGCTTTGTCTTAACAATCAAACAAGACACTTACCTGAAAAGTAAACTTTAAGTAAAAACTCCAGGGGTATCCGCCATCATGCAACCTTCTTTCTCAACAACAAAAAACCTTCACTCACACTTCACCAAAAACCAAATCGCGGGAAATTCGAAAATCGAACTGTCAAATCGCGCGCGCACCGCGGCTCTGGGCTCAAACAATTTGAGACAATTGCAGTTTTAAAAAAATCCGTCAACGCATGCCCGGCAAGATTCGTTGTACGCAAAACGCAAACACTGACTGGCGAATGGTACAGTATCCCCACTACCGCTAGGCGTGGTTTGAGAACGATCGCTCATTGGGCGGGGCCGTTTTTTTACTTATAAATATGTTCGAATACTTTCGTGGTTGCGTTTTATTTTCTTTTTGGCCAGTGTTTATTATATTGTAATGTCAGTTTGTTGGATTTAAATAAAAGTTGAGTTGTCATTTAGTTATTGTGTGGAGTTCCAAAGTGTTGTAGTATTATTGTTTGTTTAACACTTTAGGGTGGCATAAGGGAGGAAAAAATTAACATTAATTATTATTTTCGTTGAAATAAGGGCAGTATTCTCTTTTCATTGTGTAAAGCGGCCTTTTTAAGTGTCAAAACTCTTTAAAAAAACACCGTTGTTGACTATGGTTGATACTTGGAAATTAAACTATTTAACTGTACCCGTAGCATGAAATTCTTTAAAGAAAAAAACGCAACTAAAAAAAACCATAGGGTATTTTTGTATGATAAGTTTGTACAGCGCCATCTACCGCTGAAAAGCGAAATGAAATTTTCCATAGATAATTACTCTATCGAGTACTTTTACCCGCGTTTTTTTCTCGATAGGTGTTTGATTAATTTAACAATGTACAACTGAAGTGACTAACTTAAGAGCGCTTGAGAGACTAACGACCTGTCTTATTCATAAAGGTTATGAAAAGCCTATAAGCTTGCTATAAGGAATTTTTTGAGAATAATTATTCATAAATATTTCACTACATCACATTCACATACATTGCTCCGATTCCAAAGTAAGTAGCTAAAGCACTTGTGTTATGGAAATCAGAGACAACGGTGCTTTCACAAACACCCGGACCTGAGCCAATATAGAAAAGTTCATTTTCTAAATTGACCCAACCGGGGATCGATCCCGGGACCTCAGAGATGGCGACTCCTTGAAAACCTGTGTACAAAGCCACTCGACCACGGAGGTTGTCAAATAATACAAATAAACTAATCGCTCCATAGCGACAAACGCCCTATAAACCTTTGATAACGTTATTAGAAGGGTACTGACAATTTTATCCCTATTTTAGTGAATAACATGGCCGACTACATAACAGCTGATTGAACTGTTTCACGCATAGATTTAGAAAAATTTTCGCTGCGGTTTCACTTTATTTTAAACAACTTATTGACATTTCAAGACGGAATTTTTTGGCGCCATTTTGTCGAGTTCGGTTTGATGTCTATTTTAATTATTTTCAAATTGATTCATAGTGGATATTGTGTCTTAAAATTGGTGCAGTTATATGGTACAAGTGTCTACGCAACTAAACAATATGTGGGATAATTGAAATAGGCGCGATCTTGGTTGTGTGAAGCTGAGACTTTTATTGAAGTGGTGGCTTCCTCGGCAGAACTAACCGAGTAAACTGTCTTGATATACTTGGTGCCAAATGCTCCAAGCAGCATTGGAATGCGATGCACCCGCATTCTAATGAAAAATTAAACAATATCTACCACTGAACTATTAAACACTTGACACTGGCAAAAATTACTTCCAAGAAAGTAGATTGCCATAACAAAAAAAGAAGAAGAAGAAGACATTTCAAGACAAATAATTGTTTTTTTTTCGGAAGATGTGAATATCAGAAAGTGGATTTGCCTGGTTTGTCTATGGATTCGTCAGAACAACAACATACTAAGGTTAAAGTAGTATTTTCTTAAAAAACGTTTATGAATGATGAAAGTTATACGAATTTATGAATAAGGTGAGACGTATTTTAATCTGCATCCTCTTTGCCATACATTCTCGAGTGAAGTTGCAGCGTATCACTGTCTATATTGTCAGTTTAATCACGTTGTATACAACATGTTACAAAAATCAATCAAACTGAACAACTTTTACTTTGGGACCAACTCTCAAATCGCGAAAGAAATCTGCTGTTTCATACATTTTGATATTTTCAATTTTAATTTTTGTATGAAACAGCTGATTATTTTTCGCGATTTCAGAGTTGGTCTCATAGTAAAAGTTGATCAGTTTGATGGTCTCCATATACCATATTCGGCATTAGGGGTATTTTTGTCACATGTTGTATACTGATGATTATTTTGTCAAATGACTAAATAAAGAATAACTTTGTTTAAACAAAATTAGCATCTTCTACACTTCTAAGACTACCGCGCGCTCAGTTCATTAGAAATAAAACACTTTTTACGGATTACAGCTCGTATATTATTAATTCAGGTGTTATTTTAGAATTATTTAGTTTGGATTTATTGGTTTTTTTAATTCCCGACGTTTCGACACCTTTCCAGGGGTCGTGGTCACGGGAGGACATTAATAATATACGCGCTGTAATCCGTAAAAAGTGTTTTATTTTTAAAAAAATACCATCATCCGAAAAATAATATTAGGTATTAAAAAAAATAATGAGAATGAAATTAAAAAAATAGATTGAAAAATTGGACAAAGAAACAGATTTTCCGCCCAAAAACTGTGCGTTATAATAAAAATTGTTACCGGTATATTGTGACATAAAACTTGTAAGCTGAACTTCAACTGAAAATCTTGAACGAAATTTTAAATGAGTTTTAATTATTACGAAAACAAATTTTCAAATTGCAGTTTAATAACTCTTTCTAATCTATATGAAACAAAACAGTGAAAAAAAACATAAGTTGTCGAGTTTCTTGTTGGTACTTCTTAGTATGAGTTCCGCCCTAGGTAAAATTACATACATTTTAAGTAGTATTTTTACTAATAGGTATTATAATTTATCTTAATATAAAAATAGCATTATTAATGCTAAAAATACCATTGTCAATGACTTGTGAAAACGCGCGTAAAAGTACTCGATAGAGCAATTCTCTATGATAAATTTAATTTCACCTTTCGGCGGTAGATAGAATGCTCTTATCACTGAGCTACCGAGTCACTTGTCAATGGTAAGAGCATTGGACCGGACATCCAAAGGTCGCAGGTTCCATTCCCGTCCGAGAATGACCTGGGGCTTTATTGCTTAACTCAAAATAGGTCACGATCGTATTTAATTTGGCAATCGTGTACATCCATCACTGGGTCTCAAAGACAGTCTGTCACAGTGCCTTGTAATAATACAGCAATGGACGTAGCAGTCGTGTCAAATTGAAACCGATTGCGATAGATTTTGAGTTAGTCAATTGTTTTGCTGGTGCGAGTCGTATTTTTTCTTAGTATATTATTATTAAAACAGCATTGCGAATGCTAAAATCTCAAATTTAAAAAGAACCAATACTACCTATAAGTAGTTAAATATTTAATAATAATAATAATAATTCATTTATTCATAAAATTACATTGATCCATATTTGTTAGCAACAATTTGGTACTTATATTCCGTTAGTATTTAATTCGAGAATTTAATAATAATAATTTACAATAAAAATGCCAATTAAATTAATACCTAATTATTATTTATTTATTTATTATTAAGGAAAACAAACAGCTGCTTTTACACAAGATGGCATGTATAAATATCAATGCAATAGCCAATTCTGTTTCCACATTATAACCAACATATGATATGTACACACGACGGCACCTCAGACTATACATGTTGACCTTGAGACCGTCTTTATGCCCTACGTAATAAAAGCTGTTTTCGCAGTTTAACTGTATAACCTGACGTGCTGTTGTGTGTACATCTTTTGTTATGGTCAAAGCAATAAACATATGAATATGAATATGTATTTTGTGTAAGTATTTCGTGCAACGCTCTATTATTTTAATGGATAAAGCTTATTCTTGAAGGTTAATTAATTACCCAAATAATCTTAAAGAAAACAAGAGTGTTTTCAAGTAATTAATGATATCTTGTTCCGAGTGATAGAAACACCAAATTAGCATTTATCCCTCTGGGGTGGCAAGCTTAGACGCGAAAATCTCCCGAAAGAGGGGTATTTTTTAATTAGTCACCATTTTTAACTGTGGACTCTTAAAGGTGATGCTTCGTTTAGAAGAGGGGAAAAAACAATTATTATTCGAGTTTTTTTTTTTAATTGACTTTTCTTATCAATTCTAATAGGTACCTTTCTTCTAGAAAAAATACTGTTCCCGAGGGATAGAAAATTTAACTGTCAATCAGATTAAGTTAAGCTAGTTGAAAAATAACAAAAATTGACAGAATTTCTGTGGAATTATCTATGTGACAAGTTAGTAAGTTGGAACTTTACCTAAAGCAACGAAACTTAACCATAAAATATATAAAAAGGTAGTAGATAATAATGCTTTGTAAGTTTTAATGTTTTCGCTGAGTACTTCAATAATGAGGAGCTCGATGGCGCAGTGGTTTAGCGCCTGGTTCAGCAATTGCGGAGGTTAAGCAACTTTCGCAAGGGTCAGTCATGGGATGGGTGAACGAAAATGTTTATCTCGAGCTCCTGCGTGCTTCGGAATGCACGTTAAGCCGTTGTTCCCGGCTGCATTTGCAGTCGTTAACACCCACCAATCCGCATTGGGCTCGCGTGGTGGGCTATCCACCCATAAGGAAGGCCTGTGCCCCAGCAGTGGGGACATTAAAATGGATGATGGTGAACTTCAATAATAAGGGCAGAAAAAAAACAATAATAGTATGTTATGCAATTAGAAAATAAAAGACGGATTTAAAGCGAGGGCCATAGATGAAACACGAGCAAGCGAACTTCCAACGATAATATACAAGGTGTTACAAAAATACCCCTAATGCCGAATATGGTATATAGGGACCATCAAACTGAACAACTTTTACTATGAGAACAACTCTGAAATCGCGAAAAAGTAATCAGCTGTTTCATACATTTTGACATTTTCGATTTTAATTTTTGTATGAAACAGCTGTTTTTTTTTTCACGATTTCAGAGTTGGTCCCATAGTAAAAGTTGTTCAGTTTGATGGTACCTATATACCATATTCGGCATTAGGGGTATTTTTGTAACACCTTGTATAGGGACCATCAAACTGAACAACTTTTTCTATGGGGCCAACTCTGAAATCGCGAAAAGGAAATCAGCTGTTTCATACATTTTGATATTTTCGATTTTATTTTTTGTAAGAAACAGCTGTTTTTTTTCGCGATTTCAGAGTTGGTCCCATAGTAAAAGTCAGTTTGATGGTTCCTATGTACCATATTCGGCATTAGGAGTATTTTTGTAACACCTTGTATAAGTTAGTTTATGGTTAGTACAAACGAGGCATAGACTAGAGGAGAGGTGGCGAAATAAGACTTACTAGTGACTCGTAAAACAAAGACAAAACGAGAGAGGAGGAAATGTGAGGAGCGCGGGGTTTTTTTAATTAAACTTTTTGCACTAGTCACTTTGAGAGGGGTGAAAAGAAGCCGCTTAAGTTAAAAAAAATAGACTGTACTCTCATAAAGCTCCTTACAAGATGTTCCGTAAGTGTTTATTATTATTTTTTAAAGGTGTTAAGTAAATTTGATGCGATTAATCTGAAAATGTGCACGAGATATGACCGACTTCACTGCAGTGGTTTTAACTCTGCAGTGCAAACCATACTTTCTCAAGTGAAGTTGCCGAGGAGTCGAGGACCGACTAATTGATTTTTATTTGGTTTGGTATTTTGGATTTTTTATTTAATAGAACAATAGATAAATAATGTCTTAATCCAAATAACATCACAAGAAGAGTTGATTTCATTATGCTCAAATTGCAAATCATTACCGACTTTAAAAGAAGGGAGGTACTCAATTCGACCCGTATTTTTTTTTGTTTTTTTTTTTGGTATTACGTTTGTGTACTACTTTTTGTCAGCCTTAAAAGTCTCGAATGTGGTAGAAAAATATAGATAAATTATAATTACTTATAACCTTACCACAAAAGATTTTAAATCACTGTTTAATTTAGACACAGTTTAAATGTGATGCCATCTCTTTCAAACAACATTGTCAAAAAAGTGACAACGTCACATTTAAACAGTGTCTAAGTTAAACACTTGTTGAACAGTGTTTCAAAATCTTTTGTGGTCAGTGTCTAAGTTAAACACTTGTTGAACAGTGTTTTAAAATCTTTTGTGGTCAGTGTCTAAGTTAAACACTTGTTGAACAGTGTTTTAAAATCTTTTGTGGTAAGGCCGTTAATTTCTAAGTTTATTTGATTAAAGAGTTTTAAACTTTATTTTTATTAGTTTTAATCCGGTATGCAAGCCACTCCATCAAGGAGGTCGATAAATCGATAACAAACTCAAAGATTAAATTCAATACAACCTTTGCAATGCAATTAACATTAGAAATAAGTAGTTTTGGTCAGTGAAAAATTAGCTTTTAACCGAAATGTTTTTTTATTAATGGATGTAAGTATATTTCTTATCGTTAGATATTAAAAAATATAAAGGCTCCTATAGCCCTGAAGAACCCTCATCTTAATAAATTAAGAAAGCCACTTTTTGCTTTTTTGCCTACTTCTACTACAACGAACTATATTTTAATGAGTTTTTTGTTTGTAAATAAACTATTTGTAAATAAACTGTTTGTAAATAAACTATAGAACCTTAATTAGCTTCAATCTGTACATGTGAATTTTCGATACATTATGTACTTAGCGAGCAATTATTTTATTTAAGATGTGGGCGCTACTGAGGGATGTAGTCGCCTTAATAAATGGGAACATAGTAAGCAAGCAAACATAATTTTTTAAAGAACGCACGGTGCAGACACCGTACATTAAAACATGTAAAAAAATATAAAAACATGTGCCAGCTACCGACGCCTAATAAAGATCGTATATCAGATGCTAATGATACGTCTCGTCGAATCTAAAACGTTTTGCCAAGTGATTCAGATAAAATCTGTGGCGTCAATTTTCGCGATACGATCTTTCAAACGTCTAGTGACATCTAGTAGTGAATAGCAAACGTATAGTAGAAAGGTGTGGAAAGTATTGGTAACGCCATCTGTTGGCGAGTAGCAATCCTAATAAACTACAAGCTAAAATCTGGTTGGATGTTTTGGTTCCCATTTCAAGATGGTGCCACCTGCATATTTTTATTCAACTAGAACCATCCATAGACTTATGTATACTACACTAGTAAGTTTATTTATGATCCCATGCATTTTCTATGATTATTATTTTGAATAAATTCTGAGATTATAACACAGGCTTTTCTCTGTGAAAAAGCGATGATAGGTATATCTATTCGAGTAGCAGCTAGGTAAGTACCTACCTACTCCCAAGAACAAAAAGGAAGAAGATACTTACCAAGGCTACAACTCAGAAAAAACACTTAATAAAACATGGAAAAAAATCCCCTCGCATCAAGTGACTCGACTTTTCGCAAACAAAGCAATTCTACGTTGGTTTGGTTGGTACCTAGGTAGGTACTATGTTAAAAATAAGTAAAGTCATAGATACATCTACGCGTTTCAGGTGTTATTTTAGAATTTTATATACAAATAAAAATTTTGTACATAAATATTGTTTGTAAAAAACACCGTAGCTTTACATTTATTCATAGTTTACACTGTTTACTTAATTGCTAATTAAGCATAAGATTACATTTTTTATAACAACACAATCCAAAAACATTAGTTTAAGTTTACTTTGACGTCAATACATATTTTGCCTAAGAGGTGGAATCATTATTATTGAATTTCATTAAAATTAATTTCAACTTTCTCACATATTTTTTATGACCTCCGTGGTCTAGTGGCGTGTACTCGGTATAACCCTAGCACAAACATCTACCGAAAAAAACGCGCGTAAAAGTACTCGATTGCTGTAATTCTCTATGGAAAATCTCTTTTCGCTTTTCGGCGGTAAATGGCGCTGTACAAATTTCCCATACAAAATTACTCTATCAAATGTTTTTACGTGCGTTATTTTTTTCTATAGCTGTTCGTGCTAGTACTGAAGTTGGTCACTTCTGTTGTACAAAGTTACTGAAAAAGACCGCTGATAGGTGCCTCAAAGGTGAGCGAAAATGTATCTTACGTCTTTGGAAGACGATGTAAATTCCTCCATCATTCACCTTAGCTTGTTGTTCAGCGATATTTTTAGGTGTCGCGATCTATACTATGGAACATACGATACGGACGCCAACCTCGTTCACCCCTTTTTAGCAAATGTCTGGTGTGAAGTGAGTCACGCAGGCCTTCTATAAGGATGGATGAAGAGGATGGGCCAGAAGCCCACCCACCACATGGGCCCAATGCGAATCGGTGGATGGATTGGAAAAAATTTCATACAAAAATGAATTTATTGCCATTAAAAATACTTAAGTCCCACTTATAGGTATTTATGCGTTTAATTATCATCTATCATAGTTTCCGTAAATACCTCATGTCTGCTGGACCTAAGTAAATAGTTGTATTGATAGGAAATTGAACTCAGAAGCTGCTGGCCTTCAGGTTGTGATTGGTCATCTGGTATAAATCGACCACTTGTAATCGATCACTCAATTAGTGACTTTTGACAAGGACAATTTGTGCAGTCGCTTTTTCTTAATAACTGTAAAAGTACTAAATAATATGCTAGAAAAAATACGACTCGCACCAGAGTGCTTAGTGCGAGTTTTCTTACTTATTCGATCGCGTTAACGTAAACGCGATTTAGTATGGAATCGGAACAACGCCATCTCGTGACGAAAGGCCGTACTAGAAATTGTGAGTGTAAGTTTTTTACGCGGTCGATACCGAGCATCGACAATCGAAAAGTGAGAGCACCACGTGACCACGTGAGAACGTTCTTGCTTGTGATTGGTCGTTTGTTATAATTTGCGAGTGCGAGCTGCATTTTTGACAGTTCGAATAGTTAACTTAGGTGAAAAAAACGTGAAATCAATCGAAAAGTTAACGCGACATTGTCACCTAGATTTCTTTAGTGAAAACACTGAAAACCGAAGTTACCGAAAATATTGAAGAAGAGTAAAAGCATGGTAGCTCGGTATTATTTGAAAACCGAAGTTACCGAAAATATTGAAGAGTAAAAGCATGGTAGCTCGGTATTATTTTGCTTGGAGAATGCTGGCGGCGGCTGATACAAAGAAATATCGGAATTTTATCACCGTCAGTCAAGCAAGAGCTCGAGCTTCATTTAATATCAACAACATAAGTGATGAAGAATTTTAAGCGCAGGTACCGGCTAACCAAAAAGTCGTTTAGGACTCTTTGCAATGAATTAAAGATGAACACCAATTTAAAGGCATCTCAGAGAGTATCTTTGGAAATAAAGGTATGTTTTCCTTCTCAGAATTACCAATAAAATAATGGTACCAACTAAATAGCAACCTAACATTATTTGTATACACTTCGGCTTCAATAACTTTCTTTTTCATTTTAGGTGCTCAAGTACTGCTCTGCTATTCTTTGCGACGGGTTCTTACCATGCCTATTGGTGTTGCTAAACATGTGTCCCAAAAAAATGCAGTGTGTACATAGAGGAAGTATGTGAAGCCTTAACACATAGAAATATAATGAATAAATATATTAATTTTCCTTCCAATCTTGCTGCCAGACAAGCTGTAAGTCAAAGGTTAGTGTTGCAATTTAATTATTTTAGTACCTATTATAAAAGTCAATATTATTGATGTAAACTAGGTAACTTAATTTTGTCATTGTTTAGATTTTACAGAAAGTATGGGATACCAGGAACGGTTGGATGTGTTGATGGGAGTCATTTTAAAATAGTTGTTCCATCTAAAGAAGAAGAACATCTGTAATTTAGTAGGAAACACTATCATTCACTAAACATGCAAATGGTAAGTAAGGAAGGTAGTTAATTAAGACCAAATTGATATTTCAAAACTAACATGTTTAAAAAGGTATGTAGTGTATTAAGGAAGAGAACAATTTTCAGGCATGTGATGATGAGCAACGCATCATCAGTGTAAATGAAGTTTGGTGGTGCCAATCATGACTCCTTCATTTGGAAAAATAGCAACCTGAATACTTATACAGGGCTTACACCGTAATGGAGAATCAATTTGGCTTTTAGGTAAAAATATGAACAAAATATTGTGGTCAAATGTCTTTATTTTATTTGGAAGTGTGTATAAATGAATAAAAAATAAAATATGTATAAATGAATGTTGTAGGAGACTGGATATCCTCAGCGGCCATCTTTGACTTTCACAAGCTTTTGTAATTACATGAGTAAACTATTTTGAATTGCATTGAATGTTTTATTTCACTGAATTTCATTTTATAGTAGGTCTTTTATATCTATAATAGAATTATTTATTTTGTAATCTCTATTGGAAACAAAAATAACCCAAAGTTCATTTATTGGCCCCCTTTGACCTATTGTTGGCATGTACTGCCCCAATTATTTTTAGGATGTGGATGCTTTCAAAAGTGCGGTCACATTTGTCTGATGCCACGCGCGCCGTATTTATAGGGACGTGTTTTTAATGCATACATTTGTAGCGTCAGACAAATGTGACCGCACCTTAAAACCTACATATTGTATCATGAAAGATTTTGCTAACGTTAAGCTATGTAGGTAGTTTGGGGATCATAATTTTAGAAAAATAAAACCAGTGCTTAAGAAATTAAGTAGTTTTAATAAAGTTAAAAAAATACAAACGAACACGAACTCATTGTAATCTCCTTAAATTAATTAGATAAATGCTATAATCAGTCTTCAATTTTATTGTGTTACTAGTTACCGCCTGCGACTTCGTCCGTGTGGACATTCGAGAAAATTCTTAGGGAACCTTTAAACAGGGTAAAAAAATATTTATACTTAAAATATACTTCAGTACCCAAAACCAATTATTGGCATGCATTGCACCATTGTTAGTAATAAAGTACCCATTGTTACTCATAAAGTGATAGTAATTGAATTTTTTACTATTGGCATGGGGCCAACATTTGGAAATAAAAAAACTATTGTTTACAGTAATTAATGTAAGAAAACTTTTGATAACTAAGTACTTATGAAAATAAGGTTCCTAATGCAAAAATAATAATGAAAGTACTATCCCAATTATTGGCAATAGGCCAGTAAATTTTAAGTGCATAAAACTTAATTTTTAAAATAATTGAATATTACCAAAGCATATTGAATTATAATAACCCCTTCTTAGATTATGCTAATTATAGTAGTAATATTTGGCATAATTGTAATGAGAAACAATAAAAGTAGGTATATTTAATATTAAAACTAAAATGTAAGTACCTAGGTAGGTATATAAATTCTTAATTATGACAATATTTATCAAATAATTTCTCCATTAATTCCAAACCTCTTAATCCTAATTGCTGCCAGTCTCTTTGGATTTGCAGTTCCATTTCTCTTATCCTATTTTTCTCTCTTCTCTGGTCCATATAGTCCTCGTATTGCCTGTGTCAGATTCTCCTCCATTCCTCATCGGCCTGGAGAAATATTTGACTGGTTTGTTCAGTTTGAGTAGGCCTCACCAGTCTTCGAGGTGAACATATATTTCTCCTAGCCCATCTGCCACGTTGAGTAGGAGTGTGGCCAACGGAAGAAGGGTGAGGTTGTACCCGGACTGGAGATTGAGGTGGAGAAACAGCCCGGGTTGGATGAGTAACATTGACACCTAAAAAGTTCAATATTGTTAATTAGTTGAGACAGAGTTGCTATTGGTAGCTTTAATTCATTGTGGTAATGTGGTAATAGTGCCTAAATCACATCACATTACATAGGCACTTTTAGAGGAACTATTTTTTTTTTAGTCATATAATGGGTTGCAGTGTCAAAATACTTAAATACTATAATTTATTTATTTATTAATAATCTAACCTATACCTAATTAATTAGATGTGTAGTTTACTTACTTTTTTCCATTTCTCAGCAGTTTTAGTATCACCACTTCCATCACTATTTAATAGTTCTGCAAGTTCTTCCCACAACCTTAAATGTAAAACCCTGCTTCTTGCATTTGATGAGGGTTTGCTGATATCTTCATGTCTGTAAAACAATTTCACACAGTAAATAACACAAATTATAATAAAGCAAAGAAGTATAGCTACTATAAAGTATTTTTCAAATAATGTTTGTTACTCACTGCTCCATTAATGAAACCATAATTTCGAATTGAGACGTGCTCGTTCTCATTTGTTGTTTCGTATGTTTACAAATGACGAAATAACCAAATCAACAGTAAATATGAGCATGTCTGCACAATAATTCAGAACCACTTTAATCTTGAAACACTTCAAAACACCTTTTTTTTGACAAAACTTTTTAGTTACGTTCTTTGGTGAAAGAGTGTACAATACAAAAACAAACCACCGTCGTTTCCACACCATAAATCAATGACTTAATTAGTTAGTTTGACTCTACAAGAGTCCTATTTCGCCCATCTCAACCTTTTTGGGCGATAAGCTTTATTTTAATAACAAAAGTGTAGAAAGAGCATTTAAAAGTTTGTCGACTGAAAAAGTAAACACATTCCTATAACCCTACCAAATCCAAAAGTAGCAGTTTTAATACTTTTCATTTAGCTAGATAGAAAGATATCCCCTTTAAAATCGGTTGGATTATATCACGACGTAAACTTACTACCAACACAAGAAAATAAAAAACTCTATTCACGGTGAGTAAACGCAGATCGAGCGGTTACATGTAACTACATCTCGCACTCGCTCGTTTTCGATTTACGCCGCGTTTCACGTTTACTCGATTAACGCGATAGTAAAGTTATTCGCAAGAATTTAAGAAACTCGCACTAAGCACTCAGATCATGTTGTCGGACGGGAATCGCTACCGAGTCACAGCTCAGCGGTTCGATTCCCGTCCGAAAACATGATGTGGTGTAAGTCGTATTTTTTTAGTATATTATTTAGTATTATATAAAAATAACATTGTTAATGCTAAAATCTCAAAATTTAAAAACTGTAAAAATACTTACCTTTCTTCGGAAAGTTAACTCTTTATTTATCAAATAAATTTGAGTCTTTTAACAGTTATGTATAACCTGACGTGCTGCTAACTGTACCTATATCTTAAAATGAAATGGGGATATTAGACTACGTTACTGAATATATACAAGGTGTTACAAAAGTACCCCTAATGCCGAATATGGTATATAGGGACCATCAAACTGAACAACTTTTACTATGGGACCAACTCTGAAATCGCGAAAAAAAAATCAGCTGTTTCATACAAAACTTAAAATCGAAAATATCAAAATGTATGAAACAGCTGATTTTTTTTTCGCGATTTCAGAGTTGGTCCCATAGTAAAAGTTGTTCAGTATGATGGTCCCTATCTACCATATTCGGCATTAGGGGTACTTTTGTAACACCTTGTATATGCAGTTAAAAGTTTGAAAATATCGGGTAAAAATTGATTAATCGGAAAACTCACAATGATACTAAAACGCGTGCGTAGAAGCATTCATTCTTTTCATGGTTTACGTAATCAACATAATACGTAACAAGAGCTATAAACCAGAAATCAGTGAAAATATTGGGACACAACAAACAAAACTCAATCTTGACTAATTATTAAAATATAAAAAAAAATAACTGCACATACTTGATGACTTGATTAAAAAATTGATCGTGTATAAACAGAACTAGCCATATTTTAGAGGATCAATCATAATAAAGTCCAGAATACAAAATAATCTGTAAATAATCCGTTGATTATAAAAAATAAATGGCGTCTTTTACATCTTCAAACGACTGCTCCAATAAAAATATAAGTGTTACGTTTATAAAATAAATAAGAATATGAATGAACATGAACTCAATTTAAAGTCGTCGAGTTACACCCATTGTTAAAACAATAGTTTTGTCACTTTGAACTTTAATATGTTAGCGATAAAGACGCATTTTGCGACACAACTCGATATAGATTAGTTACATATATTTTAGTTTAAATAACTTGTTTGTGTCTCATAATAGTTAGTAGTTTGTTACCCGGCTACTAAGATGTATCTTTTGTTGTTAGCTCTTGGAAGTTTGTTCTCAAATTCTGTAAGTGGTTTTTTATCATTAAGTAAGTAAAAATAAAATAGTGGTAAAAAGTAGAAACTCTCTATTGGTCTGTCTGACTGACAGCACACGAAGAGTCCAGGGTTGCCAATCGTCCGGTTTTCGACCAGACTGTTGGATTTTAGAATGGATTGTTGGGGTCACTTCCAATCGGATGCAATTTGTTCGGTGTAACCTTAGCACGAACATCCATCGAGAAAAAAAAACGCGCGTAAAAGTACTCGATAGGGTAATTATCTATGGAAAATTTCATTTCGCTATTCAGCGGTAGATGGCGCTGTACAAATTACTCTATCGAATGTTTTTACGCGCGTTATTTTTTTCGATAGCTGTTCGTGCTAATGCTAAGGGTGTACAACATTCATAGCAAAACTGTCTTGGTGAGATAAAACAACTATAACTTGGGCGTAACGCACTTACTTATCTTCTAATCTAATTAATTCTGTTTTCTTTTTTTTCAGCTTTGCGAACATAAGGATGCGGTAGCGCCAAAAATTCCACTCAATGACGGCAACCAGATCCCAGCCTTGGGCTTGGGAACTTTTTTGGGATTTGACGAGGTAAGTACTTTCATTACGTTACGCCACACTACTGCGGCGGTATCGGCTAAAACATTGATGTTCATGTTAACTGCGTTTTGACAGATATATGTGATACATTGCTATTTTTCTTTGGTAAGTTTTTATTTGTGCCAAAACAAAGTAGCAATGTATCATATACATCTGTCAAAACACAGTTAACATGAACTTCAATGGTTTTAGCCGATAGAGCCCCTGATAAATAGATAGGTATCACTGGCTAAGGATCCATACAAGCCGATAACCATCAGTTTATATTTCTACACCGATCCACTATGCTGCCCCTCTAGCATTACCACTGTAACACGAGTAATATCGCGTGATATAGCTTTTTATCGACACTCAACTGGTAAAATCCATTGTCTTTTGACAGTTTAAGGCCCCTATATACCTCAAGTGGCGCCCTCATTTTAATTAATTTATTGCTCGCTAAGTACATAATGTATCGAAAATTCACATGTACAGATTGAAGCTAAGGTTCTATAGTTTATTTATAAACAATAACCTCAGTAAAATTTTGTTCGTTGTAGTAGTAGTTTGCATAAGTGCTAAAAGTGGCCACTTTCGATACATTATGTACTTAGCGAGCAATAAATTTAATTAAAATGAGGGCACCACTTGAGGTATATAGGAGCCTTAACGTGATAAGTCGCTATATCATAATAATATCGCGTTTCGGTGGTCATACTTCCACCGAAATCATTATTTTTTTGTAGATCGGCTTACGTTCGTCATAATTTAACCCCTCACCACTGGTAGGTGTATGCATTAAGGTTGTTATAATCATTAATCGTGTATTTTCTTACAGAATGGACAGAGAGAAGTAGAAGATGGTGCAGTAGAATCACCAGTCACGTGGGCTTTAGACGCTGGATACAGGTACAATTAATTTTATGAAACTTTATCCGCTAAGCTTAATTTTTGTTATACATAGAAGCTCGATGGTGCAGTGACTTAACGACATCGCATCTCTTCGCATTTTGGCGTATACTCGTTTCCCTGTGACATTTTTGTAAGGACGAACCTCGAACGTCATCGATTTGATATAATCTGGACATATGTCAATGTTGCCTTTTGCCGCGGCTGCATTTGCAGTCATCAAAATCCACCTACCCGCATGAGGAAAAGAAGGCCTGCACTGCAGCCATAGCACGAAACGCTATCGAAAAAAATAACGCGCGTAAAACATTCCATAGAGTAATTTTGTATGGAAAATTTGTACAGCGCTGTCTAACGCCGAAAAGTGAAGTGAAATTTACTCTATCGAATACACGTGTTTTTTTTTCTTGATAGATGTTCGTGCTAGGGTTCCTGTACTCTAGCAGTGGGGGCATCTAATGATGATGATGATGATATTTTCTTGCAGACTAATTGACACTGCAGCAGCTTACAATAATGAAGATCAGGTAGGAAAAGCTGTCCGCAAGTCATCAGTGCGGAGAGAGGAAATTTTCGTCGTGACTAAGGTACTTTTCCTCATTTTCGGCTCAAAAGTAGGAAATGTAGAAGAAATAGAGAATAACAACCAAAAGTACCCAGCCCCCCGCCGAATGACCACCGAAACACGATATATATCGCGTTTTATCGACACGCAACTGTCAAAACCCATTGTCTTTCGACAGCTAAACGTGATAACTGGCTAGATCATATCGCGTTTTGGTGGTCATGCTAGGGGGCTGGTGGTTTTAAAGGGCTCCTGATATTATACTTATACCCCCTTACTAATAAAGATTGTATAGCAGATGTACCTATAGTTACACAGTGTTTTGTCCCTTTCTTTTTAATGTCAAACTTAAATATTTTGACAGAGAATAGAAGAATGTAACTATTCATCTGCTATACAATCTTAACTAGTAAGTTGGTTCAAATATTTTTGGAAAATACAGAGATTTTTTTCTAATTTTGACATTGTGAATTTTCGTTCCAGCTGGCGCCCCACGCTCAGCGACGGGTGGTGGAAGCCCTGAAGGATTCCCTGAAGCTCCTCAACATGACCTACGTGGACTTGTTCTTGATACACAACCCGGTAGCTTTTCTGGTATGTACCTAAGATTACCTACTTATAAAAAAATGGAAACATCATGCGAGGTCTAAAATTATATAATTCTAGGTAATTTAGAAAAAGGTATTCAAAATAGCGACATGTGGTAGATTTTTGGTGAGAACAAGTATTTCATGAACTTCTGAAGATACGTTAAGCCGTTAGTCCCGACTGCTATAACAGCTACCGATCCACATTGGGGCCACCGCTGTGTTCTGGGTTAGGGTTCATAGTTCGTCCTTATCCATCCATAAGGAAGGCCTGTACCCAAGAAATGGGGACATTATAAGCCTTTTTTCTTTAACAGCCCAACGGCAGTGGTTATGACATCATCGACTACGTAGACACCTGGAAAAGCATGGAGGAGGCTAAGAACCTGGGCCTGGCCAAGTCTATCGGCATCTCCAACTTCAATGAGAGTCAGATCCTGAGGCTGTTGGAACACTGTGAGTTGAAACCGGCGGTTCTCCAGGTTGAGGTAAGATCTTCAAAATTATAATATTGTATTCACTTCTTAAATTTAGAACATGTAGCGGCGCGATCATACCGCTACATAAGCAATCAACGAATAACGAAGAAATGCAGGATCGGCGAAAAGTACAATATGTAAACATTACGCAGACGTGACGTCGCACTACGTCAAGCTAACGTCAAGGCAAAAATGTATGTAGACCTGACTCACGATATCGAAGTTTACTAAGCACTTCGCATAAATACAAATTCCAACATCTTACAGTTGGACTGTGGTCCCCGAGCAAAGACACCTAGCGCCTAGCTCGGCGGAAGTACTTCCCTTTTCGCTGAAAACATGGCAAAGAGATCTTGCCTCAACAAACACTTTGAGATCAAGTCGCGTGTGAATAGGCACCTTCTAGGCAAGCGCGTTTCATCGTAGATCGCATCATCGCTTACCACCAGACTTGATAGCAGTCAAGCACTCGCCTGTCTATCATACAAAAATGCTTTTACTTCGCCTCTAGTAATTACTAGTTTATAGAAATATTTCTATTTAAAATCTTTCAGGTGAACCTAAACTTAGCTCAACCCAAACTCCTGGACCTCTGTAAAAGCCACGACATCGTAGTAATGGCGTATACCCCATTCGGATCCCTGTTCAGTAAGGAAACCGACGCCCCCCCGCCGAGGGCCGACGACCCGACATTGGTGGGACTTGCCGAGAAGTATAAGAAGACTGCCCCGCAGATTGTGTTGAGATACTTGGTAAGATTCTTCATCATCTTGATCTATTCCCGTTGTTCCCCACTGTTTGTCCACCACTGAGGGATATCGGGAAAAAAAGTTTTACTTCCACACTTCTTTCTTCCCGATGTCCCCCAGTAGTAGTCAACAGGAATAGACCGTCCATCCCTTTTTCCCGATATCCCCCAGTGGCGGACAAACAGTGGGGCATAAGTCATAACTGGAATACAGGACCATCATCATATCAGCCGCATGACACCCACTGCTCTATACCCAACAGCGGGTCTGATTTACATTACCATATTCGGCATTGTAAGGGTATTTTACCAAAATCAAACACCCTGTAGGTATATTGTGTGTGAAGGGTTAATGCTATTCTACTCTGCTGGATTTCAAATAATGTTTCAATACTTACTGTAATCAAAATAATAATTTCTTTTCAGATTCAACTGGGAGTTGTTCCGATACCGAAGTCCGAAAACAAAGAAAGGATCGAGCAGAACATCGATGTCTTCAATTTTGAACTGACTGATGAAGAAATGGAGACGTTGAGTAAGAAATACTGATGATGTCTCTTTCCTTGCAAGGAAGGGTATTCCTTGCTAGGGTTATTCACGATTGTCGGAAAGCTACTCGAAAGCATTCGATGCGAATAGTATCCTCCGATAGATTCGAAAAACTGCTATTCACAAATACATTTGACTGGCATTCGATTCACTTTCCGACGGGAAAGCGCAATGCATTTACAAAGTTTGGTAGCATAAGGTAGAAAATAAGATCTAAATCGGAAGACTTTCCGATTCGATTCGGAAAGTTGTTTATCGCTAATCGTGAATAAGGTACCCGCACAAAACCGCTCACACCTAGATCAAAGTTTTGATGTTTCTGAGTAGGTACCTATTGAAAGAAAAAGAAAAGTCTTATTAGTCTACCTGCATTTAGTGATGTAAGCGGGTCAACAAAACTCCTCTCATTAGACAAGTGACATAAACCCAAACTAAAACAGCTTTTTTAGTATAACGCAAAAATGGTAATTTTACAGTTAGGTATGTACATACATCTACTTTTGAGGCAACGTTATTTCTGTTTTCTATTTGAAAATTACCATGAGAAGCCATTTTATAATTGTTTTTTTCTTTCAGGGGCATTCAACAAAAACTACCGCACTGTCCATCCTAGTTTCTGGCAGGACCATCCATACTACCCATTCGAGATAAAAGAAGTTACGGAGCGAAACCTCTTTGGGCCGAAAAACTAATTATCCACATCATCGATTTTTTTATCAATAGTTGTTCGTGCTAAGGGTACTGTACCCTTAGCACGAACAGCTATCGAAAAAAATAACGCGCGTTAAAACATTCGATTGAGTAATTTTGTATGGGAAACTTGTATAGCGCCATCTAGCGTCGAATAGCGAAATGAAAATTTCCATAGATCATTTTCTATCTAGTACTTACTTTTACGCGCGTTTTTTTCTCGATAGATGTACGTGCTAAGGGTACTATACCCTTAAGACAAACAGCTATCGAGAATTATGCCCATATACGTACGCGTTTATAGGCGGTCTCAACATGTAGTCTGAGGTGCTATAGTGTGCGTTTCCGAGTAGAACAAGAGCGCCACCGCTACGTATGTACTTTGTGCGAGTATTTACCATTGGCACAAAGTACGCACGACAGCACGGTGAGTTAAACAGTTGAACTACGAAAACAGCTCTTATTACGAACGACATAGAGATGGTCTCAAGGTCAACATGTATAGTCTGACTTGCCGTTGACTGTACATAGCGGTTTTGCCCCGTATGCACCGACAGGTGGTAGATCAAGGGTGGCCAACCCGCGGCCCGCGAGCCACATGCGGCCCGCAGACTGTCAACTTGTGGCCCGTGGAGTTGAGTAATTTCTTTTTAACGTTTAAAAAATAATTACAATAGGTACTAAAATTACTTATTAAAAAAAATTCTATAAACCGCTAAGAAATATCTTCTTTTACGTTTAAAATTTCTTCAATTTTTTTGTGTGTTGGTTAGCTACATAACATTTGGTAGGTAGTGCGGCCCGGTGCGAAATTCTATTTCCGAATTTTAGCCCAGCTACCGAAAAAGTTGGCCACCCCTGGCCTAGATAGTCTCCTAGAGTGTAGCGAAGTAAATAAAGTTCTATAATGTTCGCAACCAGCCGCATAGCGAAGAAGCCAAGCGCGTAGTGGCTGCGAACATTATAAAACGTTTCTTTTAAATGGATTAACTGTCCTACTAGAACTTTGACATGATAGTGAAAAAAAGCTTAAATGATTTTTTTATTTCTAGATGAAATTAAAACTTGTTTATTTTTGTAAAGTCAGGGGGCAATGACAACGAGTTTTAAGTATATTTCAACAGTTTATTAATAATAAAATAACATAATACAATACATTAATAAATGATATTTAAACAGATAAAAACGAAAACATACATTTTAAATATTTTTTCAAAACCAACACTTTTAATATCCTGCAAATAGTAAAATATTTCATCAGCACAAACTGAATATAAATTATTACATAGTTGCGAATAATTTTAATGCGATTTTGATAATTGTTTTTTATAATTCTTTCACTCGAACTACATACTTAATTGTTTAATAATACCACTCCTAAATTGAAATTTGTATGAATATCTTGAAATTAAGGAAAAAAATATTGATACATTTTGTATTCTTCATAAGTAGGTACTTAATTGATAAAACAATGCAAAACTCTTTACAAAAAGGTTGTTTTATTCAGACCTTCGATAGGTATATAACATTTCTCCCGATATTCATACAAATCCCCAAGTATCTAGTGAGAGATTGCTCCAGAAATGTCATAGATTTAAGTTTTTAAACTGAGACAGATGTCCAATCCTTGTAATGCAAGTGAAACATTTTTTAAATGGCCGTTATTCGATTCGTTTTTTTACAGGGTTTTTTAACGTCCTCGGCATACTAATTATGTCAGAGTAGTTAACTTTTCCCGTAGGCTAGTGACAGTCCTCTCTTTAGGACCAATGAAGCGGGCCCGCGCTCCGCCCGCAGCCACGATAAGGCTGGTTTATACGAGGTAAGCGACTGACTCCGAAATCGAGACAAGTCAGCGCTGACCCAAAAAACCCAATGTAAATTGGTTTGAAGTCAGTACAGCGGCATGAAGTCAGCGCTGACTTGAAAATTCCCACACGAATATTTTGAAGTCAGTCGGCACTGACTTCTGTACTGACCCTGTGTAAACTTGGCTTTAGTTCAATACTCAGTCACGCGCTCACTGCGTTGCGTATAGATAGTTGCATGTTCCGATATTTTTGTATGCATTTCTTATACCATAGTACGTTTATGATAATTATGCTACGCAATTCATTTAAAGCAAGACAACCCTAACGTCGTCAGAAGAGATGAGAGTACGCGATAGAAAGAGAAGCAACTTCTAGGTGAATATAACTGTAGGGAAGGGAGCGCTGTGCGACCTGAATTGCGCTTTATTGTGTTGGAGCAAGAGTCGCTATTTATTTAAATGATCTTGCGGAGTGTCTCTTCTGTTCTTGTACTATTAGGTATTCTGTGCCGTAATGAAACTACCAATAAAAGTTATTTTTTACTAAAAGGATTGCTTTCTTTTCCTAAAATATTCTTTGACTGGGGCTCCTAGAATTTATTAAATTCTAAAAGTGACTACACTGGTTTATTTGCATTGTTGTAAAAATCTTTGACTACCTATCTCAGTTCTCCACTTCAATCTATTTGTACACGATGTATTCTCCTTCTAGTTCGGTCTCTTGCACTGTGTCACATTTGGCGTTCGCTTCGAAGTCGCACTGTTGCTTCTGGGCGTTGAAGAACAGCCCGTCGGAACAGTACGTGGCTTGAATGGCTCCATCTGCGCAACGCCAATAACGTTGACAGTCACCCCTGAAAAAAACGCAAAAAAAAACAAATGTCACACTATCCAATTTTGGTTTATTAATATAAATATCGTAGCCTAAAATCGGAATTACCTACTTCTAACCGACTTAAACGGATAGGTAGGTACAGCTTGGCCAGAGAGAGATGAAATTAAAAAATAAATTGTAACTAAAATTGTTCAGTACAAAATATAGTCAGTGTTGCCAAGTTATTCGTGATTTTGACGTGTTTGCATAGAAAGTGGCGCCCTCATTTTTTGTCAACTCTTTATGGTCAAGCTGTACTACGTACTAAAGTTTGTCTAAAGTAACAATAGCTGGTATATGGCTGGAAAAGGAATTTTGAGGTTTATATGGGTCAGTTCCCAATAAAATATTAATTTAACAGGGAAAGAAGCGCCAGCATTTCGTAGACACGACTAAAAAATAATCTGCCGAATAAACTTTCGGTCAAAAGAAGGGAAACTCTATTACGTTGTCAACTTACTTGTAAGGGACTTGTCTGGAGGAGCTCTCTAGTCTCCTGCAGTCCAGGACGCCGGCGAAGGTCGGCGTGTCTTCAGACTCTGACGCAGCGTCAGACTCAACAGCTGTAATGAAAAACCGAGAAAAAGTTAATGAAATGTTTTAGCAGATTGAGTGTTCGTTCATTATTTATTTTTATATCAATAGATAATAAATCATAAATAATAGATAGGTACTACCTATAGTATAATGTGAATCTGATTTCTATTCAACAACTGCATTATGTGACCATCAAAATTGATTCAATAGGATGAATACTGAGGAGGTAATGGCGCCACAAGCGACTATACGTAAATCGTTTGATTGGTTGTTTCAAACGTCAAATGTCATTTCTGACGTATTTTAACCAATCAAAAACATTGATAGCAGTCGGGTCGCCGCTGGCGCCATCAGCCATTAGCTTTGCGTGTCAATAATTTTATGAGGAGTTCGATGGAGCGCATTGGCTTTTTGGCCTGTGATTGCGGCGGTTAAGGTTCCTATAGACCTCAAAGTGGCAAATCTTAGTTTTTATTCCTCGCTAAGTACCTACATGATGTATCGAAATTTCACATCTACAGCTTCTAGCACGAACATTTATCGAGAAAAAAACGCGCGTAAAACTACTTGATAGAGTAATTTGTCTATGAGACATTTAATTTCGCTTTTCGGCGGTAGATGGCGCTGTACAAATTTCTCATACAGAATTACACTATCGAATTTTTTTATGCGCATTTTTTCTCGTTAGCTGTTCACTTAAGTTTAAGAAAGTAGGTATACACTTAAGTTTAAGAAAGACTTGTATTCAGCAGTGGGGACACTATAAAATGGATTATGATGATGGTTATACTAATTACGACGATGGATGATCTCCGTGGTCAAGTGGCTTTATACACCGGTTTTCAAGGCGTCGCCATCTCTGAAGTCCCGGTTTCGATTCCCGGTTGGGTTAATTTACAAAATGAACTTTTCTATATTGGCTCAGGTCTGGGTGTTTTAGCTACTTAGGTACTTTGGAATCGGAGCAATGTATGTGATGTTATCAAATATTTTATTTATTTAATTAATTAATCTAGCTTACCATAAGCCTCTTCCTGAGGCTGCCAGTAGCCGAGATCATCTTCATCACCTGAACCCTCGATGTCGTCTTCTTTGGGGTCACGAAGGATGCACTTCGCTCTGTCTTCCCAGTCACAACCCTGGAAGAAATAATCCATAGGTAGGTACTTATTATTACAGAGCTGGAAGTAGGTATAATACTGTTTACATTATTCGATTGTACGGTTTTTGGTCACTACTGAAATTAACTATTTTCCGATAATATTATGACGGTATTCGACTTGCCCGTTTTAGGACAACATTTGTGAAAATTGTTAGGTATTTCGTATAATGCGGTCGTCACCAATCACCAATGGTAGGTTGGTACCTACGTAGGTAACCTTATGGGGAGTTCGGGAGAAGGCTCTCTCCCTCTCCCTCCTCTGGGGAGAGGTAAGAACCCCCGGCTCCCCCGCCGAGCCTACTAATTAGACTCGACGGGGGCGCCGGGGGCGGCGAGAGACAGCCCAGGAGTGGCTTCCTGCGCGCTGACCGAGTCCAACATGCCGTTTGGTATACCTAAAGATTGTATATGCCCTCACTCTAATCAAAAAAAAAAAAAGGTTGGTACCTACCATATCACACACAGGTCAATACCATGTGATAGTTTTCCTTAAGGAATATTATTACGTGACCCTGAGTGGTCTCAATATTATTGATGAGCAGGTAATGGTGCAAGCTCTTAAAACTTGTCAGTTACATAATAGCTATTAATAATGCGTCTCTTTCACTGACTTTCTTTATTTATTTCTAACATAACATAGACAAAGAGGACTTACCTGAAGTTCGAAATCGAAGAGCGTCTCTTTGGGACATGAGAACAGCACCTCTTTTCCATTTGCACACATGAAGAATTTCGTGCAGTCTGAGAAGTGAGGGAGCAGAAGGAAAATCTGAAATAAAAATATAGAGTCATACTAAATAATATACTAGAAAAAATAGGACTCGCACCAGATCATGTTCTCGGACGGGAATCGAACCCGCGACCTTTGGATATCCGGTCCAATGCTCTGACCGCTGAGCTACCGAGTCAGTGAGAACGTCGAATTTCTTCTAGTATATCAACTCTTACGCTGCAAGCCAGCGCCATCTCACCAATGTAGAAGGAATTAACCTCGACATTCAACTGAACATCTTTCCAGATATTTTTAAACAGTTGATTAAGATGAGATAGAGTCACTTAACTTAAACGCTTCTAGAAAGGTCATGCATCTAATATTATTTGATTTTTCATGATTTTTTTGTAATAATTTACCATCTTATAACCGCCCCAGATCGTCGCCTCTGGATTTATTCAACAAAATAAAAGGGTGATAGACAGGGGGACAAGGCAGTTGGTCTACCCCCTTCTAGCAATGAGTTATACAAGGTGTTACAAAAGTACCCCTAATGCCGAATATGGTAGATAGGGACCATCAAACTGAACAACTTTTACTATGGGACCAACTCTGAAATCACGAATAAAAAAATCAGCTGTTTCATACATTTTGATATTTTCGTAATTAATTTTTGTAATGAAACAGCCGATTTTTTTTTCGCGTTTTCAGGGTTGGTCCCATAGCAAAAGTTGTTCAGTTTGATGGTCCCTATATACCATATTCGGCATTAGGGGTATTTTTGTAACACCTTGTATATCTTTAGGAAGGTCTTTTGAGATAAATATTTTCTGCTAACATACTTTAGTATTTTCAGAGTCTAGGTAATTAAAATATAAAATTGTTTTGTCTATGGGAGTTGTTCTAACCCCCCTGTGATATATAATTCGAAAAATCTTTTTAAGATAATATTCTATGCTAAGGGCACAGGCCACAAACAGCTATCGAAAAAAATAACGCGCGTAAAAACATTCGCTAGAGTATTTTTTACATTTTTCATCAAAAGTCAAAAACTATGCGGTCTAAAAAAATATTTGAGCATGTGCAAGCAGCGCTCTTTCATTTGATACCCCATATGCCCTAGTAGCCTCACTTCAAATAAGACCCCCTTTCAGTCCCTGTTGCAAAAAAAAATAGAAATATTATTATTTCTCTCTTATTTGCAAAATAGTAGGACAAACGTCATGTAAAACTATTCCAAATTCCAAATTGATAGCATTAGTAGTTCTCGAGATATCCAGCTGTGACAGACGACAGACTGAGTCGCACCATAAGGGTTCCTTTTTACCGTTTTGGTACGGAACCCTAAAAAGTAAATAAGTACCTGTCCTTCCTTGTCGCACTCTAACGAGTTAGGGTTCACTCCTTCCTTCGGCCTCTCATCTTGATTGTCCACATTAGGCCTATCATCATCTTCCTTTAAGCTAGCGGCTGCCGATAAGGCGACCAAAGCGGAAATAATCACGAATTTAGCTGGAAAAGAAAGAGAATGGCAATTTTATTCGACTGCTTATCATCGGTGTATTGAGGGTGATTAGGGATTTCAAACCCCCCTCAAAATAAAAACATGGATATAATTACTAAGTAAAAAGGTTTAGTCAATTATTTTTTAACGTGGACCATTTAGATTGGTTGATTAAATAAACTGCGCCCTCATCATGTAAACTGCGCCCCATCATGTAAACTGCGCCCCATCATGTAAACTGCGCCCCATCATGAAAACCTTTTTTTACGTGCTGAAGTCTGACCAGAAAGAGCGAGTCTTGTCATAGAAATAATGGCGCCACTGTCCCTGGTAAAGCCCCTTTATACCACAAAGTGGTGCCCTCATATTAATTAAATTCATTGCTCGCTAAGTACATAATGTATCGAAAATTCAATGTACAGATTGAAGCTAAGGTTCTATAGTTTATTTACAAACAATAACCTCAGTAAAATATAGTTCATTGTAGGAGTAGACAAAAATGATTAAAGTAGCCACTTCTTGCTCTTTTGCCTATTACTACTACTTAGCGAGCAAATTCAATTATGACGAGGGCGTTTTTAAGGGATATAGCCACCTTAACTAGTATATCATTGTAAACTGACCCTTAAAATAAGGCGCAAAAGTATTTCCTTTTCCAACCACCGTGCCAGCTTTCGTAAGACAGTCTATCAGTACCCTTAGCACGAACAGCTATCGAACGCGCGTAAAAACAACAGCTATCGAAAAAAATAACGCGCGTAAGAACATTCGATAGAGTAATTTTGTATGGGGAAATTTTTACAGCGCCATCTAGCGCCGAAAAGCGAAATGAAATTTTCCATAGATAATTACTCTATCAAGTACTTTTAGTCTTTTGCGCGCGTTTTTTTCTCGATAGATGTTCGTGATAAGGGCAACAGTACCCTGTACAGATAGAGAAGTTTGCTTTTCGACGCTAGATGGCGCTGTACAAATTTCTCATACAAAATTACTCTATCGTATATTTGTACGCGCGTTATTTTTAAGGGTACAAAAATCACGTTATCATAAGTAAGTAGGTAAGTACTGTACTATACTGTAATATTTACCAGTAGAATGCATTTTTTATCAAATAAAAAAATCCAAATTACCAAGCTCTTAGATAAAAAAACTAAACCAAAATCGGTTCATCCGTTTGGAAGCTACGATACCACAGACAAGTAGGTAAACAGATACACAGACTTATAACACCCCTCTTTTTGCGTCAGGGGTTAAAAAAGGGGCATAATATTCTTGTGAAATTTTGCTCTATCAATGTCATTCATAGAGTTAGGTTGAAAAACTCAATTATCTTTGTTTATGATAATAAATAGATAAGTGATAGAATATGAATATAAAATACTTGGATAAGTGTAGGTAGAGTTTATAACATACTTAGGTAGGTAATAATGATAAGAATTTTTCCATGATTTTTATCAGAAAAAGTAGACAAATAATTAGATGTAAAAAACTAAGTGCCTAGCCTACCTACGTGAAGCCCAAGTGCTTAGTGCACGATGGTGGTCAAACTTTACTTTTTTAACTGACTTCAAAAAAGGAGGAGGTTCTATGTTCGTCTGTTTATTTTTCAGAATTTAAGTTAGAGCGCGTAGAGGCCAATTTTTGCAATAAAACTCCATTAAACTAAACGACAGGCTAGTATTTATTTTATAAGCGATAAAACGTACCTCAAAGCTGCTTCGCACTGCAGAGAGATAATTCACAATTTCGTTTTTATTTTATGCACTATGATTTTTTTCCAATGGCGGCGCTAGTGTGCAGACTATGGACTCTTAAATCCTCCGCGCACGCGGTTACTCTAATCGGCCTAGGTTGAGGTAATGCTTGGGTAATAATAATATGAACAGCTCAACCACAGAATATACAACGTGTTACAAAAGTACCCTTAATGCCGAATATGGTGTATAGGGACCATCAAACTGAACAACTTTTTACTATGGGACCAACTTTGAAATCGCGAAAAAAAAACAAATGTTTCATACAAAAATTAATTAAGAAAATATCAAATTGTATGAAACAGTTGATTTTTTTTCGCGATTTCAAGGTTGGTCCCATAATGAAAGTTGTTCAGTTTGATGGTCCCTATCCACCATATTCGGCATTAGGGGTAATTTTGTAACACGTTGTATACAGGGTTATTTTTAATTCATTTAAAACCTCTCGTGGGGTTGATCAGACCATCAAACTGAACAACTTTCATTATGGGACCAACCTTGAAATCGCTTTAAGGTTGGTCCCTTAATGAAAGTTGTTCAGTTTAATGGTCTGATCAACCCCACGAGAGGCTTTAAATGAATTAAAAATGACCCTGTATAGTAATAGGTACCTACTTAACGTTTTAACTTTGAATTGACATTTGGTAGCATCTATCGACTACATTAGTGACTTGCTACATGCGGCCACCGAACGCCAACGAATTTCTCTCTGTTTCATTTAAAATAAGGAAATAGTAAGAGACGGAGGGAGGGAGGTTCATTGGCCTTCGTTAACCCGGTATGTAGGTACGAAGCATTGGACAATGATATAAGTCTCTAAAACTTATTTCACTTTGTCCACAATCCACATTCGTTCTCAATCACAATGACATGACAGTTGTCTAAGTCTACCCATGCTTAAAAGATTTATGCATAATTTCACAAAATTGATTTGATGACGTCATCGTAATTATAATTTAATACTACTGTTTATCAAATTAATTATCGGATTACAAAAATCGCTGGCGACCGCGTGTTGATATCGATCACTAACCGGTAGAGATGTGACATGACAAACGTAACACTTGGATTAGAAACAAACAAACATAGATAAGTACTTATTTAAAAAAACACACTTTTTAGAAGTTATTGTCAGTCACTGTATACTTTTTTGGCGCCATTTTGTCGAGTTCGGTTTGGTGTCTATTTTAATTATTTTCAAATTGATTCATAGTGGATATTGTGTCTTAAAATTGGTGCAGTTATATGGTACAAGTGTCTACACAACTGAACAATATGTGGGATATTTGAAATAGGCGCGATCTTGGTTGTGTGAAGCTGAGACTTTTATTGAAGTGTTGGCTTCCTCGGCAGAACTAACCGAGTTAACTGTCTTGATATACTTGGTGCCAAATGCTCCAAGCAGCATTAGAATGCGATGCACCCGCATTCTAATGAAAAATTAAACAATATCTACCACTGAACAATTTAACACTTGACACTGGCAAAAATTACTTCCAAGAGGAAAGTAGATTGCCATAACAAAAAAAAGAAGAAGAAGTCACTGTATACGGGCAGCTTATGGATGAACTACACAAGGAGCATTTTTTATATTTTGAGATTTTAGCATTCACAATGCTATTTTTATATAATACTAGAAAAAATACGACTCTTATGCAAGCCAGCGCCATCTCACCAAAGTATGTACAAGGAATTACCTCGACATTCAACTGAACATCTTTCCAGATTAAGATGAGAAAGCTATATAATATTTTTAAATTTTGGGATTTTAGTATTCACAATGCTATTTTTATATAATACTAAATAATATACTAGAAAAAATACGACCCGCACTAGATCGTATTTAAGATACATTGCTACTTCGTTTTGGCACAAATAAAAACTTACCAAAGAAAAGTAGCAATGTATCACATACATCTGTCAAAACAAGGTTAACTAACATTAACTCCATTCAATCTAAGGCTCTAAGGCTCTATCGGCTAAAAAAATTGAAGTTAATGTTAACTGTGTTTTGTCACATGTATGTGATTCATTGTGACTTCGTTTTGGCACAAATAAAAACTTACCAAAGAAAAGTAGCAATGTATCACATATATCTGTCACAACACATTTACATGAACTTCAATGTTTTTAACCGATACCGTCGCTGATGGAACTGCGTCGACATTGTAGTCAGGGATGCTGGCTGCAGCGGAGGTAGATAGATAGGTTTTCAGCTATCCTAAAGTAAACGCATTGCGTCGCTTATGCAACGTGTGCGGGGCAGAGCGAATCTACGTTGTTTCTTACTTCCTGCGTCATTGTCGTTACTCAAAAGTCTTTGTAAAACTAATGCATCGCAATAAACTAATTAAAAATATGCAAATTTATATAATTTATTATCGTATTCTAACGTAAATGATGGCATATTTCCTTGAGATGCATTGGATGCCTTTAACATGTTAGTTAAGTGCCTGCTACGCGGCTATCAGCTATGTAGGTACACACGACGGCACCTCAGACATGTTGACCTTGAGACCGTCTTTATGCCCTACGTAATAAAAGCTGTTTTTGCAGTTTAACTGTATAACCTGATGTGCCGTCGTGTGTACCAACCAAGGTGACCTTGGACGGCAACCGACACAACTCGTATCGAAGCTACAAAGTTGTAAACCACCAAAGTCACCTTGTCTGGGACGTGGTTACCAGCACCCTGATTACGTAATTCTGTTAAATTCTCGATTGAAATCGATTGAAACCGCATTAACATTGCTGCTTTAAGTAAGATAGTTGTCACATTGGTTCTTACTAAAGCAGCAATGTAACTGCAATTTCTGTTAGAGTTGGTTGCAACAAAGGTACAAAATCTGGGGACTGATTACGTAACTCTGTTGCTAACAATTCTCGATTGAAATCGATTGAAACTGCAGTTACATTGCTGCTTTAAGTAAGATAGTTGTCACATTGGTTCTTACTAAAGCAGCAATGTAAACTGCGATTTATGTCAGTTGATTGCAACAAAGTTACATAATCATGGGACAGGGGGTAGGGCCCTATTTCATAAACGTGACAATAATAATTTGTCACCTGTCGTGACAATTTATATCCATTGCGTCAACCAATTTGAAAATGGAACAAACAACTCATAACTACACCGCAACGTAAACCAACGTCATGACTTTTGACAAATTGTCACGTCATTAAAACGAAAATAAAACGTCATACCTACTTTTCTATCTAGGTACTATCTATATATTTGGCAAATCAAACTAATAGAAGAAGATTTGAGAAATCATAATTATCACGCACTAAAATAATGTAATAAAAACTAATACCTACCTAAGTACTTATTAAAGATATAATGATAATGTTAGTAGGTACATAGAGTTAATATAAAATTATTAGAATAAACTTATAGGGATTTACACCAATGTAGGTACTATTTTTGAGACTCCGATATTTCGGCGCAGTTACATGCGCCATGGTCACAGAAGAACTGTCTATTGTTGCTTGCGGGTAGATGTTAATGACAGACGAATCCCGATATAGTTTATTCTAATAACGTCAATAACCATGGTAAAACATTATAAAGTTAATATAGTAAAGTATGAATAATTTGATATTATTTTATTGAAGGATTGTAGACGGTACGAGTATGAACAGAGCTATGGGATTTGACTGTATTCAACATCTAGGTTCTTTTGCATTCCCAATAATGTGACTTTTAGAAAAATCAATTCCTCAACTGTCACTGTCAACGTCAATTCTATTCGAAAACGTCAAATCAAACAAACGAAACGAAATGATATCGTGGATTTAGATGGTGGGTGGTCCGGTGTTGATTGACACACGTGCTCGCGCTATTATTGATATTATTCCAACTTATCCACTGAGTGTTTGAATATTTGTGTTGTCCTTTTGTTGTTGGTGAGTGTTACTAACATCCTATATTGCTGGTAAGTTATTATAGGGAGTTTTAAGTATGAGTGATGAGGAGCCCCCTGATGGGGGGGGAGGCGAGTCCTCTTCTAGTCTGGTTAACACCGGTTCACAACCTTTATTTTCTCCATTGCCGGAAAAAATGGACACCGTAGACATTGTTTCTCGTCTAAAACGTCCAGCGCCAGGAAGTGACTCACAAGCCGGTTTCATTCCCGCGAAGAAAAATACTAAACCTTCAGAGTCTAAACAAACCATTTTTGTTAACCCAGATTTCGAGGGAGACTCCCCTCTCACCTACACCTCGGACGCCAGTGGTCCCTATATAGTCCACATTTCCAGGAAAGAACCCGACCCATCGACCGGGCTTACAATGCGCACCATTAAACTGGCTCAACAACTGCATAAAAACAAGGTTTGTGGCATTGTCAACGGAGGAATCACCTCTGTAGGAAGAAACAAGGTTTCTGTAGAATTTGAGACTGCTGAGTTTGCTAATAAGTTTATTAGTAATAATCCTCTCGATAAAAATCTTGATTGTATGATACCTAAATTCCATGTATCCCGGATGGGAGTCGTACGTGGCATCCCAACAGAGTGGACTTTAGAAGAACTCTTCCAAGGCATTACATATACCCGCAACTGTGGCCCCGTAATAAGGCTGCGTCGATTGAATAAAAAGTCCATGAGGGACGGCATTGCGATCTGGAATCCCACAACAACAGTAGTCATTACATTTCAAGGTCAGCGCTTACCAGAGAAAATATTCTGCTTTCATATGGCTCTTAACGTAGACACATATAAACTCCCTACCATTCAGTGTTGGAAGTGCTGTAGATTTGGTCATGTCACAGAACAATGCCGTTCATCTCCCAGATGTTTCAAGTGCTGTCAAAACCATTCAGGGGCCTCTTGCTCAACACCAGATAACCAAGCTACTTGCTTGCTTTGTACGGGCGCTCATAAAGCTACAGACCCAAATTGCCCAGAACACTCAAGACAAAAAGCCATTAAACTTGTAATGTCAGAGGAAAACATCAATTACTCTGATGCCTCTCAACGCTTCCGACCTTCACGCCCATCCTACCTTGAGAAAGCAAGTTTGACTCCTGCTACTCCTTCGCGCCCCCGTCAGCACACCCCTGCTCCAAGTCTAATACCAAGTCCTAGCCAATCCTACAGCTATAAAAAAACAGTGACAACCCCTAAACCTCACCGCCCAACAACTCCTCGCCCATGGGACTCAGTAGCCCACGAAATTACCCGCACCCCTAACTCCTCAATGCCCAATGGCTGTGGATTAACTGAACAACGCCAACGCTCCATCTCCCCCTCCCCTAATGACAACCTCATCGAATTAATGGTTTCAACCATGATCAACATGCTGGAAAAGTTCAGCGATGCCATACCGTCCAATGTCCTATTCCTACTAGAAGCTTTTATAACCTCATTGACAAACAAAAATGGCCAAGTTAATGCAATGGAATTGTAAGAGTATTAGACATAAGAAACCTGAAATACTATATTTTCTCAAAAAAATTAAACCCATTGTGTTTGCTGTCTCTGAGACATGGCTTAAACCGGAATCCACTTTTAGGGTTCCGGGGTATGCGTGTCTCAGAGACGACAGACATGACGGCAAGGGTGGCGCAGCCATCCTAATCAGCCGAAATATCCCTTTCACAGTAGTAGATCTCCTCACCCACTCTGAACTTTACCAATTGGTGGCTGTTAAGGCCATGAATATAACATTTATCTCCATTTACATCCCTCATCCGTCCCCAAACATCATTTTAAATGTAAACAACTTACTTTCTTCTATACAAGGTCGTAAAATTATATTTGGTGATTTTAACTGTCACCACCCTCTCTGGGGCTCTGAACATAGCTGTTCTAACTCTGCCCATCTAGTAGAGTTTATGGACAACCTTAATTTATATGTTTGTAATGATGGCTCTCCAACCAGAAGAGTCCCTCCTGGTTACAGAAGGAGTTGTGTTGATTTGACTTTGGCTTCCCCTGATTTGTTCTCTCGTCTGAATTGGAAAACCATGCCCCTGACTCACGGCAGCGATCATTTCCCCATCATGCTTACACTTGACTGCCCACCTCCCCTAAATGTTGATATTCCCCCCCTTCTCAAGTATAGAACCAAACAAGCTGACTGGAAAATTTTTGCTGCCAGTGTAGATTCTAAGCTGGATTTATTTCACATCATTAATGCGGACAACTACTTACAGATGTATGATTTATTTATTAAAACTTTAACCGAAGCGGCAGACGAGGCTATTCCCGTCAAAAATTCTGTCCGTAACCACGTATCATCTCCTCCTTGGTGGGACGCTGAGTGCACAGCTGAAATTAAAAAACGCAACGAAGCAGAACAAGAATTTTCAAGAGATCCTAGTTGTATGTCTAAGTATCTCATCTACCAGAAAACCACTGCCAAGTCGAAACGGGTTTTATCTAAGAAAAAATCCCTAGGTTGGTATAACTTCTGTGAATCTCTCTGTCCACGCACTCCATCCTCCTCGGTGTGGAGGAAGGTCAACTCATTCCGCCGTTCAATGGTCCCGCCATGTAGCTCCAACAGTGAAACAGATTCCTGGCTTCCGGATTTTTCTAATAAACTTGCTCCTCCTTTTGTCCCTAGTGAGGACTCATCTCCAGCATACCCTTCCCCCAATTCGAACGATAGTATGGACGCCCCCTTCTCATTCGCAGAACTCCATTGTGCTCTGGACGGGCTAAAAGACAGTTCCCCCGGTATAGATGGCATCCCATATTCTTTTGTCATTCACTGCTCAGACAGAGCCAAAAAGGTACTATTGGACATCTTCAATAACCTTTTAGCTAACGGGTTACCTCCCAACTCCTGGAAATCACAAATCATTATCCCCATCTTGAAACCAGGCAAGGACCCAAAAAAATCAACATCATATCGCCCAATAGCATTAGCATCCACCTTGTGCAAAATAATGGAACATCTTATTAAAAATAGGCTGGAGTGGATTGTAGAGAAAAGGGGCATACTACCTAAGACTCAATTTGGTTTCAGAAGAAGTATGGGCACATTGGACAGCTTGAGCATACTTTCAACCGATATCCGCCGTGCCTTTTCTGAAAATGCGTCAACCATAGGGGTCTTCCTAGACGTGACTGCTGCATATGACAATGTCCAACTTCCTCTGCTCAGGCAGAAACTGCATCATCTGAGTCTACCAGTGAGGTTGACAAATTTTATATGCAATTTGCTTACAGAAAGAACGGTTAATGTTCGTGTCAATGGAGAAATACAGACTCCTAGATCAGTCTGGAAAGGTCTTCCTCAAGGATCCGTCCTGAGCCCCCTCCTTTATAACTTATACACGTATGATCTTGAACGATCCGTCACTAGCTTCTGTAACATTCTGCAGTATGCAGATGACCTCGCTCTATACGTTTCGTCTAAGGACCTAGTAGAGGCCCAATGTAGGATTAATGATGCCTTACATTATTTGGATGTCTGGCTGTCTGACCACGGTCTATCCCTGTCAGCAGAAAAATCAAAAGCTGTTGTATTTTCTCGTAAAAGATCTGTCCCGCTCCTGGATGTTAATATTAATGGTCAGCCAATCGTAATAGATACCAACTGTAAATTCTTGGGCGTAATCTTTGATTCAAAAATGTCTGGTATTTCTCATTTAAATTATATATGTAAAAAAGCTGAAATGGGCGTTAACATTCTTAGGTCTCTATCAGGGGTTCACTGGGGATCACACCCGAAAAGTCAGAAACTTTTATACAATGCGATTGTCAGAAGTCACTTTGACTATGGCAGCTTTATCTTGGAACCTTGCAACAAATCTGCATTGAAAATATTAACTTTAATACAGTCAAAGTGTCTTCGGATAATTGTAGGAGCCATGCGGTCATCCCCGGTTAATGCCCTCCAAGTTGAATGTGTTGAACCGCCCCTGAACCTTAGACGTCAGATGCTGTGTGATAGGTATCTGCTGGGTGTCTATCAATATCCAAACCATCCCCTGCTAGATAAACTTCAAAATTTAACAACCTCTGTAAATACCTCTTCCTACTGGACCCATAAAGAAACCCCACGTCTAGTTGAGAGCTTTAAAGACCTCTCTAACCTTCCAACTCCTATAGCAAAATTTCCTTTAAACCCTCTGTTTGACGTTCCTTATGAGGCACTCATATTCCAACCTCCGGTTATTTTGCACTTTGGCATCTCCAAAAATACCCCTGATGCTAACGAGGCTTTCCAAAATATTTTAAACAAAGATTGGCTGGACTGGTATGAGTTATATACGGATGCCTCCAAATTAGATGAAGAGGGAAGCGTAGGTATGGCAATTTGGCTCCCCAAATACCAAATAATTTTAAATTTTAAATGCCCTCCTTTGCTCACTGTTAATTCTGGCGAAGCTTTGGCGATCCTTGAAGCTATCTTGTTTGTTAAGTCGCACAATTTAAACAAAAGTATTATCTTTTCTGACTGTCTCAGCTGCCTTCAGGATATTGTCAAACCTCCGTTTAGTTCTAGAAATAACTTTAGTGTCGTCCTCAAAATCAGACAAGCCCTGTTTGAATGCCACTCATGTAACATTCAAGTGGTTCTGGCGTGGATCCCAGGCCACGTCAATATAGAAGGCAATGAAATAGCTGACTCTCTTGCTAAAACTGCTATTACAACCGGAATAGAATACTTAAACCAATGCTTCGCTCGAGACCTACGAGGCAGAACTAAATCAAAACTGTCGGAGAACTGGAGTGAGTTATATCAGAGGTCCCTGCAATTGAAGGGTAAACATTATGGTACACTGCAACCCAATATCCCATCGAAACCTTGGTTCTTCCGTCATAACCACATACCCAAACAGTTGGCATCGACTATCAGCCGTTTAAGACTGGGTCATATATGCACCCCTACTTTTCTAGCTAAAATTAGGGTTAAGGACAGTTCCCTCTGTGAATGCGGACTAGACGAGGGCACCGTAGAACATATCTTTTTCCACTGCCCAAAAATAAAAACTCCCCTATACAGCTTACTTAACAAAAATATATGTCGCCCCATAAATATCAACTACCTATTAACTCAGGTCCACACTCCTATTGCATATATTTTATGTAAGTTTTTAAAACAAAATAATATTAAAATATAAAATGTTACAATATATCTATATTTCATCGCCCTTTATTTATCCCTCCATGTCTACCTATAATTCAAAGTTGTGTTGTTCTGTGTTGTCCTGTGTAAATGTCTATCGCCCCTTGTCTTATTTTGTTTCAGATCTCATGGAAAGTTAAATTAATATTACCGTACAGTTCTAACTAAAACCGAACGATTGAGCAAATTATCACTGTTTCTTTTAACTCGGACGTTGGCAGAATCGTCACGTAAAGCGACGCAGCCATAGGACCCAAAAATTGAATCGTGGATTTAGCGCGCAACCGTTTTTTTTTGATCACCTACTAATACTGACTATTACTAAACCTTACCCTAAGTAATTGATTTGATTGATTATTTATATTGATACTTTAATCGCCGCGTCCGTCGACGCCTTTGTTATGGATTTGTCGGACTTGGAAGATGATTCTAATGACATAGTGCAAACTGCGCAAAAGTTACAACAACCTAAAAAGAAAACAGACTCCGCGATCATGTTGAACAACACCGTAACCGAAGTGGACGGAGTGAAAAAAACCAGTAGTTCAAAAACTAAAGTGAAAGCTACACCAGATAGTATACAGAGTGATGATGTTTTAGTAGAAACGTCGTCCAAAAGAGTTACACGATCGGCGGGAAAACAAATTTCAGAACCAGCTCCGAAGAAAACTACACAGAAAAGACCCAGAGCAGAGAAGTTGCCGTCAATAAGTAGTATAGATGTCAGCTCAGATACAGCTCCGAAAAAAGCAGCAAAGAAAAAACCTAGAGTAGAGAAATCGCCGTCTAAAACTTCTCTAGATAGAAACTTAGATACAGCTCCGAAAAAGGCGACAAAGAAAAAACCTACAACGGAGAAACAATCGGCAGTTAAAAGAAGTTCTAAAGATGCCAATTTGGAATTGCTTCCAAAAAACCTACAAAGAAAAAACCTAAAGCAGGAACAGGTGATGTAAATACCCCTGATAAAAGTGTAAAAGCAGTGAGTAATAAGAGTAATAGTCGTGGCAGAGGGAGAAGTAAGACAAGGGGAAGAGGAAGAACAGGAAATAAAAATGTAAGGCTGTGGTTACCAGCCGATCCTTTGGAGAGAGCAATAGCTTTATCAGCATATTATAAAAATAATCCAGAGCAATGTAGTAGCCGCAGTAGAGGAAGAGGTAAAAAAACTGGCAAAGCAAAGCCTAAAAATAAAAATGTAAGAATGTGGTTGCCGATCGATCCATACGAGAGGGCTCAAGTGTTATCGAATTTTGAATTATAATGAGAATCCTGCCTGGATTATTTAGGCCTTCATCTCACATAATGATGATGATAATTTGGCATTTCTTATTTTATGGGTATTTTGTTAACATTAGATATAAAGAATGTACCTCCTCTTTCTGTCATACATGATTTGAAGAATAACAGAATTGTTTTCAAATATTATGGTATACATGGAAACTTATGATTAGATTGTAAAATTATGATTCAACAATTTTTAATCCAATTTGTGATTATTATTATTATATTAATATTGTTAATACTAAGTTCAAGGAATGTTTGAGAATTTGATTACCTACTTATTAAATAGTTTTACTGATAATATATTTATTTTATGAAACATTGCATCTATAAATACAAATAACAAGTTTAAATTTTATTAAAATCATATTTTGTGTCTATAATGCTGAATTTATTTATACTCATTATTAATATTAGAAGGATTAGTCACTATACCCGCCCGCATTCCATTATATTCCAATCCAATGTAAACCAAATAAAACTGAAGTATTGGCTGTATGGACATCGATTCTTTCGCTTACTCTATAATGGGATAATCTCAATTAGGGATGTTGTAAGTGGAATAAAAATGTATAAATCGATATTTTCAAAAATATCAAATTATCATTTATTTTTTTAGTTTCATCAAACCAATTTTGATATATCGGGAAAATATATCAATATGGTGATGTATAGAGAAAGAAAGAAAGAAAATACATTTATTAACATTCACAGCATATTTAGAAAAAACAAGGAAAAGGAAAATTATACGAACAAAAGAAACAATATTATAAATATTATAAAGCCAATAAAAAAGCCCTGTGTCAGCTTTATGCCTCTGTGTTGCTTCGCTGTTATTCTGACAGGGTGTTCCTTCGTTTGGTAGGAAGTCAAAAATATGATTTACAAACATTGGCTTAATAACTTGTCTACTTAGTTCATTAATGTCTGTGGTGCGCTAAGCGATTGATATATGGGTAAGCTTAGAGGCCTTAGAGCATTTATTCTATTGCGATTAACCAAACAAATTTTTCCGCCATTTTTAGCGTAAGGCATACATCCATATCCGTTAAGGCATTTAGAAGTTATGGTGGAATAAAGAAATTCACATACCCACAAACATACATGAACCCTAAACACATGACACTCTGTTTTGCTGTGCGTGCAGGTAGGTAAACATGTACACACGACAGTAAAAATGTCGTTTTTGATACTGGATTATTATCTATCGATATATTAATTCAACGGATTATTTTTTTATTCGTTCCTAGGAACAATCTAATCAGTCACTGATGATGAGGCAGTATGTAATATTATTAAAAATATAGATGTATCGAAAAAAGAGTCGATGTTTTTTCGGCATCCCTTATGTCAATTTGACATTGACAGTTAACGTTACGATACGTACGAGTTACGTTACGATTTTTATAACAAAGCTCGGCGTTGCCTGTAATCTGTTGCCTGCGTTTTTTTCATTGATGTTTGGTAATTTATTTGTAATGTTTGTGTTTTTTAAATTTTGAAAGTTACAACTTACAATGGATTCATCGGACTCGGAGGATGATTGCTACGGCAACATAGCGCAGAAGTTACAATCAATGAAGAACAAGTACACCGAAGACAAAATAGACACCACGAATCTTTTGAACGATTCCGCCGAAGCTAAAGTGGACAAAATTGTAAAAAAAGCTTTAAGCAGCTCGAAAACTAACGAAAAAGCTACATCAGAAAGCCAACTGAGTAACGACACAAGTGCTAGTTGTAATAACGAGGAAAGTTTAATTGATACCTTGGTAGCGAGCTCGTCCAAAAGAGTAACACGATCGGCGGTAAAAAGAAGTTCTGTAGATGCCAGCTTAGAAACGGCTCCGAAAAAAACTACTAAGAAAAAAGCTAAAGCAGACACCCCAAATGAAAATGTTGCTGATAAAAGCGTGGAAGTAGAAAGTAACAATACAACACAAGAGAGTAACAATACTACCTCAGAAAGTAACAATATTACTCAAGAAAGTAACAATACTACTCAGAGTAGTACTCGTAGCAGAGGTAGGGGCAGGAATAGAGGCAGAGGGAGGTCAAGAAACAGAAATAGAAATTCAAGAATGTGGTTGCCAGTTAATCCCTTTGAGAGAGCTCCAATTTTATCAACATATCCTACTTACAGTGTAGGTAACACAGACGAGTATCCCGATCAATCTGATAACCAAGCTTTGTTTACAAAAACAGCTACAAAGTCAGATGATGTTGTTATTCTTGAAGAAAATGAAATAGATGAGAATGAAGAGTTGTCCGTCAAAGTCTACTGGCAGAGTTCTGAATTCTTCAAGTTCACTATAAGACGGTACCAAAAATTAGCACAGATATTTGATTATTTCGCTAAGAAAGAGGGTGTGAATATTGACAAACTTTTATTTACATTTAATGATAAAATTCTTAAACCTGATGATACACCTGATTCTATTGAATACAGTATAGTTAAGTTTATTGATGGTGGGATCGTTAGCCAGAGTGTGTCACAATTAGTAACTGACAAACATGAAGATAAGAGAGACGGCATAAAGTTGAAGTTCCAATGCCAGAATGTGAAAAGACCGTTTGAAACTATAGTAGGTTTGGATGACAAATTATCCATTGCCATGATAAAATGTGCGGAGCACTTCGACACCACCATAGATAAACTGAAATTTGAATTTGACGGTGATTCAATATCAGGTAATTATAATCCTATTAATGAGTGTTTTTTTTTTAGTACTGAAGACTTCTTAAAGAAATTAATTTATTTCTTTACTCAATACGATTCTTTATTAATGGATACATGTACAAAATAGTTTAATTGAACTTCCAACAATTATTGAAGGACTCATATTTTATTCTAATTAGTTATAATAGGTATCAAACTATTGTAAACACAAGTAATTAATTACATATAATGTGATTATAGAAAGACTATAAATAGATATGAATAACATGTTTTTCATCAGATCGATAAATCAACATACTTGAAATTCAAAGCAATTTCTATGATATCACTTTTGGTGCAATACATTGATGCATTTATATCAATGATTATTTTGTTTCGAAAGTTGTTGATTCATTGAATCAAAATATGGTTCAGGTTAATGAGACTGATCACCCGTCCGGCTTCGCTGGCATCCCTCCCTCCAAATAATAATAATAATAAATGCTTGGACAATTTAACACAGCACCATCTAGCCCCAAACTAAGCAAAACTTGTGATATGGGTGCTAGGCAACTGATATACACTACTACTTTTTAAATAAATACTTATTATACATAGAAACACCTAGACCCATCACAGAAATTAAAATTCATCATTTCAATTTCTGCCCAGCCGGGAATTGAACCCGGGACTTTGTGTTGATGTTGACCACTGCACCACTAAAGCCGTCAAAATATTCATAAATAAATAATGTTAGTACAAGCTATTAGCTTCTTTATTCTTATCTACACAACTTTGAATGAGACCAAATATTGAGCCCATTTTCTGCAAAAAGAGTTTTTTTCTGGATGGTATGTACCCTGAATGTTCTTTTCTGTATCTCTGACAATTTTGGGTATGAAAAATGTCATGATGTTCGGTTGATCAATCATATATTATGATATTTTATGTTTTTTTTCTGTTACAGGAAAAAGAACAGCAAGAGATATGGATTTAGAAGGAGGTGAATGTATAGATGTTAGAATAACTAGCTGATATATTTTATAATTATTTTATTATTTGTAAATAGATAACTTCTATCTAATGAAAAATAGATATTCTTGTTATCAACAAATGTATTTTATTTATTTTCATTTATAGTTTTAGTAAAGAAGTAAATATAACCCTCTTGGTAGTAAATGATCTTTAGTTATTAAGGGCGCTTAGTCTGCACACTAGCGCCGCCATTTGAAAAAAAATCATAGTACTTAAATAAAGACGAAATTGTGAATTATCTCTCTGTAGTGCACTCCGAAGAAACTTTGTGATACTTTTTATAGCTTCAGCAATATCTTCTAGCCTGTCTGAAATTTTGAGATTTTAAGCATTCACAATGCTATTTTTATATAATACTAAATAATATACTAGAAAAAATAGGACTCGCACCAGATCATGCTCTCGGACGGGAATCGAACCCGCGACCTTTGGATATCCGGCTGAGCTACCGAGTCACCCGGTAGCTCAGCGGTCAGAGCATTGGACCGGATATCCAAAGGTCGCGGGTTCGATTCCCGTCCGAGAGCATGATCTGGTGCGAGTCCTATTTTTTCTAGCCTGTCGTTTAGTTTAATGGTGTTTTATTGAAGTGGCCACTTTTCGCAAAAAACTCCATAGATTTTTTTTCCAATGGCGGCGCTAGTGTGCAAACTACGCGCTCTTAAGAATGATTGTAACGAATTCATCCAAGGCGATTAGTATGAGAATCACTATTATTTTGAGAAATACTTATTAAGTTATTTTGATTATTATTTGTATCATTATCACCACTTATGTAATTAGTTCTGATAGATTGTTTTTTAACATAATCTTAAAATAAGGAGTCCCTCAGGGCTTTCATTTCGGACCACAAAATTTTTCATCAATTATAATCTTTGTATTTATACTATACGCAATAAAAATGGGTTAAAAAATATTAGGGAAAACATTTCCAATAAGTTACTTAAAGTTAAATCGTTAATAGTTAAACTAATTTTTTTTTACCACGCGTTCTAAAGAACGAATGATCTAAAATAATTTAATAAAGAATGGTATTCTTTGTTCATAAATTAATAAATTAAAATAACTTCACTTACCGAACATTTTTAAATTATTATTTAGTTTAAAAAGAAATTAACAAAAAAAACACAGGTATTCACAAGAAAAAAACGAACACAGTCAGGCAATATTAACAGTCTAGCTGCCTTTGTATGCCTAATTAGTATTAATATGGTCTGCAACTTTTATAGATCTAAATACAATTGATATGATGGCATTATTTATTGAAAAAATAAAAGGAGATGCAATATTAGCCTTTATTTCTACAAGGATAAGAAGAATCGATGTCCTCGCGAACTGAAAAGTTATCTTTGCAAAGATAAAATAAAGGAAGACATATTTTTCGAAGATTACTTGTTAATCGGCCGATAACTTATAGATTAACACATTTGCGTACAAGTTTAAGGACTTAAGGCAATAACCAGTCTGATTTTTTGGGAACTATATCCTTAGCACTAACAGCTATCGAAAATATTAACGGGAGAGCCACTCACCTCGGCTACGCGCATCACCTAAGTTTGAAACGCACTACCTACTACTACGCGTTCACTTCGTGATTGCCGTCGACGACCGTTATGACGTCACAGCTAACGGTACTGTAGACAAAAAAGTAATCATGTTTTTCAACTGTTTTTAATTTTTTTCTAATCAAAGAGTGTCATAAATTTATATAACAAGTTATGTTCGCCATTATGTAGAAACTTTATTCTTTTAATCATTATAACAACACAAATAACGAACGTAATGATTAAATCAACAGAAACAAAAATTAAGCATTGCGTTGCTAGCCGTACTAGAAAGGCGACGCAGGGGGTGCGGTATGACGAAGCGGGCCGGGAGGTAGCGGCAATGATGAAGTGAACGCGTAGTACCTACATTTAAAAATCGGTTCATAAACAATGAAGTTTTACCTGAAAATCTGTAAATACTCGTGCGATGTTAACCTAAACAATTGATATTTTTCCAGATCATGACAAAACTACTAGCCAGATCTCTGTCATTTTTTTATGGGACCACACATGAACAATTTTTTTTAAATAAAAAAAATTAATTGAAATCGGTTAACAACTGGTGAAGTTATGTTAAAACATACATAAAAAAAAATACCGTCGACTTGATAACCTCCTCCTTTTTTTGAAGTCGGTTAAATAAAGTTCTCTCCTCTCCTACCTTGACCGTGTACTTTGTAACTACACTCGGCGTCAAAAAAATCGCACCTTTTCAAAAAAATTATTTGAAACCATTTTAATCATATCTAATTCATAGTAAATGTTGTCATATACTTCTATCCATTCGTATATAACCAACAGTCTCTCAAACCGTTGGAACACTCGTCATACGGAATAAATGACTGAGATTTAGTTTCCCAGCAACATTGCACTGTCACATTTTTTGCAATATAACAATTTCATTTGACAAGCTTCATGGCCAATAGTATGCATCTTGGGTGTTTCTTTTCTTAATTGAGCAGTTGACGTGCGTTCTCTCTAACGTTTCGATAGTGAATTTACCCGATTTTCCTGGATTGACCCCTATTTATACCCTTATAATGAATGCGCAAGTAATTACATGTGCAGCGTTTAATTGTGGTAACTGTTATGTTTTTTAAACAATAAATGATTGTTTAAAAGACCAATAAATGTACTTTCAATAGATATAAATATTAAATAAATAATACGTGTGCTAGCAGTAGCAGGTAGGCATATCTAAACTAATGTAATAGAAGGTGCGATTTTTTTGACGCCGAGTGTATATCATGCTAATAAGATTGCGTAATTAAGAAGCCGGCGAACAGTGAGCTTCCCATACAAACGTAATACCAAAATGATTTGCAATTTGAGCATAATTGAATCTTCTTGTGATGTTATTCGGATCAAAACAGTATTTGTCTAGGTTTCTATGAAATAAAAAATCCAAAACACTAAACCAAATAAAAACTAATGCGATTTACAGTTTAGAATGTCATTAAAAAATGTCATTAATTTTGATTTGGGTATGCTCAAATTGCAAATCATTTTTGTATTACGTTTGTATGGAAAGCTTACTGTTCGCTGGCATCTTAACCAAGTAATGCAATTTCACTGTAAAATACATCGATTTATCATAAAATTATCTACAATCTTTAAATTAAATATCGAAGTCTATTGATAAACAAATTTAAGAATTTTACGATCATCAGCTGCACGCACTACACCTTGAGTGCGTAGCGAGTTTTTTTATCTCACGCAAGCCTCACGTGAGCACGTTAGAATTTTGTATGGCGCTGATGAAGTTCATCGCGTATTCCGCCAGATGCCGAGCTACCAATCCTATACAAAATGAAGTTTAAGTTAACGCGGTCGAGTTAAAAAAAACTCGCACTACGCACTCTGCTGGGTATAGGCCTCCCCCAAGGATCTATCCTAGTGATTTACATTCTCTTTGGATCTATCCATTAATGGAGGGGTTGCCATTCTTCTGCTTTTTTTGTTATGGCAATCTACTTTCCTCTTGGAAGTAATTTTTGCCAGTGTCAAGTATTAAATAATTTAGTGGTAGATATTGTTTAATTTTTCATTAGAATGCGGGTGCATCGCATTCCAATGCTGCTTGGAGCATTTGGCACCAAGTATATCAAGACAGTTAACTCGGTTAGTTCTGCCGAGGAAGCCACCACTTCAATAAAAGTCTCAGCTTCACACAACCAAGATCGCGCCTATTTCAATTATCCCACATATTGTTCAGTTGCGTAGACACTTGTACCATATAACTGCACCAATTTTAAGACACAATTTCCACTATGAATCAATTTGAAAATAATTAAAATGGACATCAAACCGAACTCGACAAAATGGCGCCAAAAACTCTCAAGGGTTGCCATTATGTGGGGTCATGAATTTTTTTAAGATACCTTTGTCGACCTTACCTTTTTACGCCGTTGTCTCCACGGGAGAGAGAATCGCGACGAGTAAGGCGCTGTCCTCACGGGCGAGAGAATCGCGACGAGTAAGGCGCTGTCTCCACGGGCGAGAGAATCGCGACGAGTAAGGCGCTGTCTCCACGGGCGAGAGAATCGCGAGTAAGGCGCTACGAGTAAGCGCTTCTTCTATCGTCGCATCGCCGCAATAACATCGCCGTGTGGAGACGCACTCATAGAGTAATATATAGAAATACGTGGCACGACGATAATATCGCCGCGATTCTCTCGCTCGTAGAGATGGCGCCTACGGGATGAGAGAGGGGATAGTGCTATTCTAGAGGTCTCAGTACACGTAACAGGTTTTTTCACGTCCCGGACGGAACGGAGCGATTTATTGATGGAAAGTTTATTTTTTGTAGATCAATGCTTCATTTGAATAACAATCCGTTGTCGTCTAACTGACCACGATCAACCAATTATAATACAACGTGTTACAAAAATACCCCTAATGCTGAATATGGTATATAGAGACCATCAAACTGAACACCTTTTACTATGGGGCCGACTCTGAAATCGCGAATAAAAATCAGCTGTTTCATACATTTTGATATTTTCGATTTTATTTTTTGTATGAAACAGCTGATTTTTTTTCGCGAATTCAGATTTGATCCCACAGTAAAATTTGATCAGTTTGATGGTCCCTATATACCATATTCGGCAATAGGGGTATTTTTGTAACACCTTGTATATCCCTTTAAACGTCAATATTCTATGATCTAGTTCTAATTAGATAATGACGTCAACATCAAAACGCGATTAACCGATAACTGTAATGCCCTAATTTATCTACTTTTAATCCGCTATGTTGACAAAGAGAACGCCGTATCTTTGTTATTTCTAATGTATTGTGTCTAGTCATCTAATCTAAATTCTCTACTTACCTACTTACGTTAAACATCTCTTGTTACCTTAGCACGAACATCGAGAAAAATAACGCGCGTAAAAGTAAGTTCTTAATAAGTAATTGTCTATGAGAAATTTTATTTCGCTTTTCGGTGGTAGATGGCGCTGTACAAAAATACTACTTGCACCAAATCATATTCTCGGACGGGAATCGAATCCGCGACCTCTGGAAGTCCGGTCCAATGCTCTTGCCGCTGAGCTACCGAGTCACTAGTGACATTGTTGAATTTCTTTTAGTAGGTATATAATAATAAATATCCCACTCTTACGCTGCAAGCCAGCATTATTTCATCAATGTTAGGAATTACCTCGACATCCAATCGAAATATCTTTCCAGATATTTTGACAAATTGATTAAGATGAAACAGCTTTTTAATTTTTTTCAATTTAAGATTTTAGTACTCAGTGCTACTTTTATACAATACTAAATAATATACTAGAAAAAATACAACTCGCACCAAGTCATATTCTCTGAAGGGAATCGAACCCGCGACCTTCGGATGTCCGGTCTAATGCTCTTACCGCTGAGCTACCGAGTCACTTGTGGCAACACGACGATCGATAAAATCAACATCTTGACAGGTCAGAAATGGGCGTCCTTCTTGCACAATCCATGAACTAATTCACTGCGATATTTACCTTCAACACCAAATTCATCACCCTTTGCTGCAAAACCCGCAAAACAATGAAAATATTTTTACATAATAAATTTTCAGTGACTTTTTAGTGATCTTCGTACCCTTAGCACGAACATCTTTGGAGAAAAAAAACGCGCGTAAAAGTACGTACACGATAGAGAATTCTCTATGGAAAATATCATTTCGCTTTTCGACGGTAGATGGCGCTGTACAAATTTCTCATACAGAATTACTCGATATAGCTGTTCGTGCTAAGGATACTGCTTCGAAGTCACTAACTGCTGAGTGTAGGTTTAATTTTCACTCCATTTCTTTGTTTAGAGAGCGATACCTATGGGGTAACATAACCTTTAAAAAAATTTCCTTGATATGATTTTAAAAAAATCAACGTTTCAATCTGTAATTTTAATATTTAGTGTCTAGACACATTATGCCGAAATTACGCGACCGAAGTTTAGTCAAGTTACGGCTGCATTTGCTTTGTGAATGGCTAGCAACACATCTGCCGAAAATTGCGTAGCGATTTTTTGTTATTAAAAACGTTGCCGCCGAACTTCGGTCGCGTAACTTCGGTATGCCGAAGTGTCTAGTCTCTAGACACACTATGCCGAAAATACGCGACCGAAGTAAGCCTAGCCGCCGAAAATTACGTCGCGTATTTTTTCATAATATTTTATTATAAAAAAACGCAACGCTTTTACGTTGCTTCGGAACTTCGGTCGAGCAATTTCGGCATAGTGTGCCTACCTTAGAATACGAAACTTTTTAGGTCAAATCAGTCGTAAATTGAATTAGGGAATAAAAATAAAACACCACAATTCATTATATATTTTTAATATAGATTAAACATTCGATTACGCTTAACTACAACTATAGTAAAACTTGTTCGCTATATGAACATACGACTATCGCTGAATTATCGCTAATATTAATCTTAATTTAAAAGGCCTATTCGTCGGGAAATACAATCGTACAATTTCGTAATTAAAGATATTTCTTGTTGGTTTTTATTTCTATTATTTCAATAGAATTCTCGCACATTAAGGCTCCTATATACCTCAAGTGGCGCCCTCATTTTAATTAAATTTGTTGCTCGCTAAGTACTAATGTATCGAAAATTTACATGTACAGATTGAAGCTAAGGTTCTATAGTTTATTTACAAATAATAACTTCATTAAAATACAGTTCGTTGTAGTAGTAGTTCGCAAAAGTGCTAAAAGTGGCCACTTCTAGCACTTTTGCGAACTACTACTGCAACGAACAAAATTTTACGGAGGTTATTGTTTGTAAATAAACTATAGAACCTTAGCTTCAATCTGTACATGTGAATTTTCGATACATTATGTACTTAGCGAGCAATAAATTTAATTAAAATGAGGGCGCCACTTGAGGTATATAGGAGCCTTAAAATGTTTTAAACGCATTTACATTAAATATTTATTATGGTAAGAAGTAAAAGTTGATTAAAACACATGCATACTTTTCATTTACAATACCCAGTCATTGACGAGATCACCAAATGAATACTTCCATATGGAACTAAGTCCAGGGGCCATACCGGCTAACGCATCGAACTTCGGAAAGTCTGCCGTGCTTGAAATTAAAACAGATAAATCGAGCCCCAATCGGACCAAAATAGCAAACCCCAATTCATGATGTCACGAACATCGACATCTTCTAAATAACTTCGGCGAATAGTACAATACGAAACTCCTTACTTCGATTTATCTGTTTAAGTTGAAGCTCGGCAGACCCGCCAAAGTTCGAAAAGTTAGCCGGTAGGGCCCCAGATTTAATGTTCCATTTGGAAGCACTAACACCGTCACTTCCGGAGCTTAAATCTGTGGCCCTACCATGAGTTGATACAAACTGTTTTTGCTACCGTAACCTATCACTTTCTCTCTTTCACTCGCATTGACTGTGAGCAGTATATCCGATAGTTTACGGTAGCGAAAATAGTTTGCATCAACTTATGGTAGACTGGACGTAAATACATCCATTTGGAAATATTATACAACATGTTACAAAAATACCCCTAATGCCGAATATGATATATAGCGACCATCAAACTGAACAACTTTTACTATGGGACCAACTCTGACTTCGCGAAAAAAATCAGCTGTTTCATACAAAAATTAAAATCGAAAATATCAAAATGTATGAAACAGCTGATTTCAAAGTTTGTCCCATAGTAAAAGTTGTTCAGTTTGATGGTCCTTATCTACCATATTCGGCATTAGGGGTATTTTTGTAACATGTTGTACTTATAGTCGTCTGCCAAAAGGAGGTTGGTCAGTAGCTAGCTTTCCATTAAGAACAGGAGAAGCAGTAATGTTGTACTCATTGAACATAGACAGGTCACACCCGTGAATTCGGCTGAATACAGCATTCGGTTGCAAATCGAATTCTGGCGGCTAAGGGTCAGTTCACACCGAGACGCGACGCGACAATTCGCCGAGTGGCGGCCTCAGGCTGCGCCTCGCGGCGTCGCGCGTAAATATGTATCTTTTCGTATAGTAAATAAAGTCAAATTTTGAGTCGCAGCGTCGCGACCCTGGAAATGATCGAATTAGAGAGACCCACTTTCGTACAAATTGGACCTTCGTACTCTTTACCGAGAATCGTAATAACTTTGGAAACCCTAACTTTAGGATGTAATCTTAGCAGAAACTACATAAAGTTAATGTTAAGACTCCGATCCGGCCACTATCCATCAGCAAAGTTTGCCTTTTTAATGAAAAAATCAGAAACTGATAAATGTCCTACTTGTAATAAAGTCGAAGATGTACAACATTTGCTGATGGATTGTATAAGGAACAAGGATAAGAGAGAGGCATTTATAAAATTCTATAATCTGAATTTGTTAGATGTAGGGATGATCCAAACTATTTTATCGGATCCTAAGTCGGAAATAGCAAAAGACCTATGTAGTTTATTTAATAATCTTAGATAAGTAAGTTTTTTTTTTTTTTCTCCTGTAGTAAGTAAGTAATAGTATTAAGTCTGCATTAAATGTATCGGGTACGATGGGGTTGGCATATCCATAGCGATAAAACCCCGTAAAAAAATAAAGGAAAAAAAAAAAAAAAAACCCTAACTTTTTATCTTCTCTCCGCGTACAGACTTTATATTCGGCGAATTTATGACGCGATATAATCGAGTTAACAAACAGATTATCGCGATAAAGTCATAACACAATTTACCTTATCCCACCGCTAAATGCATACATTTATTGATATCATCAAAACATTATTTTATTCTGTATTTTTTATCTATACTTGAATCTATTCGACCTCTGATAAGAAATGTTGAAATTATTACTTTCAAATCACACAATGTCTGCGTTTGGATCTTGAGCACAAAATGTTAGACAGAAGAGGTTTTCCGTTCACACACACACATAGACATTACGTATAGTACAGGCCAGCTCGAGTCAAACCAGAAACAAATGAAGTAAAGCCACGTACGCACTAACAGGCTGCTTTATTAGCACTTAGAGCGTAGTCACCTCGCGTGCAGCGAAGTGAAAGGAGCGTTCTATAATGTTCGCAGCCGGCCGCACTGCGCGCTTGGTGCCTTCATTATGCGGCCAGTTGCGAACATTATAGAACATTCCTTTCACTTCGCTACACGCTAGGCTCTAGGGGGTTCCCTAACTTATTGGGAACGCGCCCCTTCTCTACCCAGACAATTTTAAGTTAACCCTTCTGCGCCGGAGTCCTATAAAGGTTCCCAATGGATAACACTCCCTCTAGCTAGATAAAACAGAAAAAAAAAAACAAAAAAATGCCGTATTTTTCCGATTTTCCCCGTATTTTACCCGATAACTTTGCAATAACACTATATTTTAACGACCTCCGTGGTCGAGTGGCTTTGTACATCGGTTTTTAAGGTGTCGCCATCTCTGAGGTCCCGGGTTCGATCCCCGGTTGGGTCAATTTAGAAAACTAACTTTTCTATATTGGCTCAGGTCTGGGTGTTTGTGATACCACCGTTGTCTCTGATTTCCATAACACAAGTGCTTTAGCTACTTACTTTGGAATCGGAGCAGTGTATGTGATGTTGTCAAATTTATTTATTTATTTATTCGATCAATAAATTGTGTTCTAATTATGAATATTATTCAAATACTAACAATTGAAGACTATATTGTAACATCTTTATTATTTAGTTCCACGCGATCAAACCATGGTCACAGAATTAGTATAGTACTACCATGGTCCAACTTTAGCAAAAACTGGATAAAAATAGTTCATAATAGACCACTAATACACGAAAATGAATGAAACACTGTTCAAAACAATAAACAAGTGCGTACGTGGCCTAACAATTTCGAATACGGCCAGGGGCCCTACCGGCTAACTTTTCGAACTTCGGCGGGTCTGCCGAGCTTCAACTTAAATCGAAGTAAAGAGTTTCGTATAACACTATTCGCCGAAGTCATTTAAAAAATACCGATGTTCGTGTGACATCATGAATTGGGGTTCGCCATTTTGGCCCGATTGGGGCTCGATATATCTATTTTATTTGAAGCCCGGCAGGCTTTCCGAGGTTCGATGCGTTAGCCGGTACGGCCCCAGAATAGCGCTCGTCTAGAACACACGATTACAACTCGCGCAGATTGAATGGGATTAGAAATGGTATTTTGTACATATTCACTTCTCGCTCGCACACTATATCGCCTCACTTATCGATCTCTCTCTCTTAGACATTCATTTCATTATTAGTAAGCACGGTAAACCATTTCTTTCTCTTTCCATTTGTCTATCCAAAACAGCCTTTTTATCAGTTAAACATTGTATTAAATATTTACAATTCATTTATACAAGGTGTTACAAAAATACCCCTAATGCCGAATATGGTATATAGGGACCATCAAACTGAACAACTTTTACTATGGGGCCAACTCTGAAATCGCGAAAAAAAAATTCAGCTGTAATCAGCTGATTACTGCTGAATGGATCAGTTCGATGGTCCCTATATACCATATTCGGCATTACGGGTATTTTTGTAACACCTTGTATATTTTCATAAGCTTCTCACCTGCAAAAAGAAAGATTCTTCAGTGAACAGAATGTGTAAATGAAAGATATATTTCTGTCAGTTTAAAATCTAGACTTATCAACTAAAAAACCAATAGGCGGTGATATATGAACCGTAAGGCGAATTATTATGTCTATAGCCAATAGAATAGACGGAATGAAATTGATATAACTTGCAAGGCGGATTTTTTATTTACAGTAATTCAATCTTTTAACAGAAAATTATGTAAATTCTCTAGTTGTTCTGAGTTTTAATCTTTAATCATTTGCAAAAAACTGCCATAGTTTATTGGATATACAACGTATTACAAAAATACCCCTAATGCCGAATATGGTATATAGGCCATCAAACTGAACATCTTTTACTATGAGGCCAACTCTGAAATAGTGAAAAAAAATCAGCTGTTTCATACATTTTGATATTTTCGATTTTAATTTTTGTATGAAGCAGCTGATTTTTTTTTCGCGATTTCAGAGTTGGTCCCATAGTAAAAGTTGATCAGTTTGATGGTCCCTATATACCATATTCGGCATTAGGGGTATTTTTGTAACACGTTGTATATGCTTTCATTCAGAAATACAAAGGCTTAAATATTTCATCACTAAAAGAATAATAAAACATTTGATTTAATCACAATTCAATTCATAAACACTGATATATTGGTAAGCACGAGATAAGTTTGAAATTGATAAGTCGTTAAACTATTGATAATAATGATAGTATGGATAGAAACTATGGTTGATTTTTTGATTCGGTGACTATTAAACAGGAAACGCGATAATCTTCATTCGATTTAGTTGATATTGAACCTTGAACCCCTCGCAAGAGTAACAATGGGGTCACAAGCTGATCGCAGATGGCGCCAGCGGCGACCCGACCGCTATCAACGGTTTCGATTGGTTAATATACGTCAAAAATGACATTTGACAACAGTCGCTTATGGAGTTTTTTATTAGTTCCTCAGTATTCATTCCATTGCAATCTTCGTAATCGTTCGCTTTCGAAACATGTATGGATTTGACGTTTTAAAAATATATTGTTTAACGAAGACTGACGGCCGAATACTCAAAGGTTTCTTAGCTAAAATCTTTAGTTAAAATCTCCTTAACTTTGAGGAAGCTGTCAGTTTCTGTCAAATCTAACAACTTTTTAGCGTTCCGTACCAAAATGGTAAAATAGTCACAGCTGGATATATCGAGAACTATTTTTTTCATATAATAATATAAATAATAATTATATTAATATAAATAATAATAATTTTACCCCCCCTATCTGCGAAGTTTATGTGATAGAAGTTTATCACACTCTAAATAGTAAACTTTTTCAGAATGATGGTACGCAACCCTCGGTGCGCGAGTCCGACTCGCTTTTGACAGCTTTTTTTTTATTTAAAGTGAACTTAACTTTAAGATTCGTTTGTATCTTTAGCGAAGCGATAACGAAGATTTTCAAATGTTTGTCTATAAGTCCGTTTATACTTGTCCTATTTGGTAAACAATCTTCACCCAACTCTTTTATGAAATAATCATTTATAAAATACGACAAATAGTTTTGTACACATAGATTATGACAGAAATCGTTAATTATGTAGATAATAATCTAGTATTTTTAGGAGGTATCATAACATTAAGTAAAAATGTCCAAAAACAGACTAGAGTTCCATTTAAGTTCAAAAAATTTTTTGAGTATGAATGAATTAACTAGAGCCTTTGTAATATAAGTCAACATCCTGTCAAAAGTGCCAACTTATAATGAACTCGACTGTACCTTCTAAAAATACTAGATTATGGGCCTGTTTCACAATCAATAAGTAAGTTCTGAGTAGCTTACTTGACAGATGATTTGACAGTTGTGATATGAAAAATCATCTGTCAAGTAAGCTACTCAGAACTTACTTTTTGATTGTGAAACAGGCCCTTAGAGTCTTAATTGAAATTATGTATTATAATTACAATATTATTGGCGCCACTTTCTGTCTGGGTGCCGCCTTAACACGTCAGTACTATTATTTTTGTGCCTTAACGTCAAAAAAAACGGTTATTTTGGTACTTAGGAAACGGTTTCCATGGTTTCCATTATACTGCTTTGACGTTTATTCGATTCGAACTAGAACTCGATTTCGTCGCTATAGGACAAGTAAGTATAAACGGACTCGGAGCTCAAACACAGGATGCGGTCCGGTCATGCGATCCGATCCGCAGATCGCTGCGATCTATGCGATGTATAAAGTTCTCTTATCCCTTCCACACTGGTTGCGTTCCGATCGCATAGATCGCAGCGATCTGAGATCGGATCGCATGACCGACGCATCCTGTGTGATTGAGCCCTTATAAAGGGATAGAGCAGGGAGGCTACTCTAAGCTGTTAAAGTAATATTGATGTAATGTTGTGATAGAGACAGAGCTATACATCGCGTATAGCGCCATCTCACTTATGATAGTCAAGAGTAAGGGCCCAGAGAACTAAACACACAATCGCGATGTAGGCCGCGCTGTATTGTGTACTTTAAGCTAGACATTAGTTTCAAAAAACGTTTTTGTCTGGTAATCAGTATTTCTTAACAATACCACCAAAATTTTCCTATCTACTTTACTTTAATTATCTCTGATTATACATAATCTACGATTATTTCATTAATTTAATGCGAATATTTTTTTAAACCGGTAAGTATTTAATGCGAATTTTTGGTTCGCCATGATTTATACGAAGTTATTTATGTTTTTATTTTATGTTCATTAATAGTTAGGTTTTAAGACTATAAAAGGTAAGGGATTATTACTATCTACTTTTTTAATTTCCGTCCCCGGTGAAGGCTATCATTATCTCTCTTAAGAGCGCGTAGTCTGCACACTAGCGCCGCCATTGAAAAAAAAACATAGTGCTCAAATAAAGACGAATTTTGTGAATTATCTCTCTGTAGTGCACTCCGAAGAAGCTTTGTCGTACTTTTTACCTCTTGCACAATATTTTCTAGCCTGTCGTTTAGTTTAATTGATTTTTTGCCGAAAAGTTGCCACTTTTAGCAATAAAACTCCATTAACCCATAGGCAGCGCTAGTGTGCAGACTATGCACTCTTAATAAAAAAATCAAAAATCTTTAAAAAAAATTGCATCATAGATAAAAGTAATATTTCATTATAATAAATCAGGCCATAGACGATAGTTTTGAGTTAAAAAAAAGTCGAAAGCTTAAATGTATACTTAACTAAAGTGGACGTAAAAAAATAAACTTATATCTTAACCAAACACATTGTAAGACTTGATTTGATTTGATTTATGGCACCGGTCATTTTGACCCTTGGGGATAAATTTGACCCAAATTAGGAAAAAGTTCAGTGATACTATATTGTATTAGTTTTGATGAGACCAAGTCCCGCCACACACGAACGGAATATCGACTAAGAATTCCGAACGCAGAAAATCTATACAAATCTATGGAGGTATTGTTCCGCTCGAATTTTTCTTATATTTATCTTCCGTCCGCTTCGGAATTCCGTTAGTATGTGGCGGACCACCAGCCAGGGACCGTACCGGCTAACGCATCGAGCTTCGGAAAGTTTGCCGGGCTTCAAATTTAAAAAAATAAATCGAGCCCAAATCGGGCCAAAATGGCGAACCCCAATTCATGATGTCACACGAACATCGATATCTCCTTAATAACTTCGGCGAATAGTACAATACGAAACCCTTTACATCGAATTAGCTGTTTTAGTTGAAGCTCGGCAGACCCGCCGAAGTTCGAAAAGTTAGTCGGTAGTGCCCCTGATGGTCTGACGACATATCAACAGCCGCAGGACCGCACTGGCCTAGACAAACAGAGAACAGTGACCCTACCATAAGTTGATACAAAATGTTTTCGCTACCGTAAACTATCGTTTTCTCTCTTTCACTCACATTGATTGTGAGCAGTATATCCGATAGTTTACGGTACCGGAAACAGTTTGCATCAACTCATGGTAGAGCTACAGGGCTGCTTGGAGGAACAGTGGAGAGGCGTATGCTCAATGGTCTTCGGATATGCGCTGAAGAAGAAGAAGTTGCGGGCCTTAGACATGGCAGGCAGTTTTTTCTTTTCCAGTTTGAGCTTAATATTCCCTCGGGTCAAAATGACCCACTACTATTTTTTTTAATACTTTATCAATATGATTTATGAGGCGGAATAAGAATATTTTTTTTGACGTAACTCGAGACTTCAGCACGTGAAGTTTTATACGAAATTATCTAATCACGTGTAGAATTTTATCATTTAATCGTATCAATCATCATGTAAAAACGTAACGCAAAGTAAAGGATCAAAAGTTATATATTTCCCAATTTTTATCTTTTTAAGAGCCTATGAAAATACTTAGTCCGGCGAACAGTCAAAAATACTAATACTAATTTATTTTGAATTGGGTTAGTCTTTTCGATTTTTTATTTATAGAACCCTAGAGAAATACTGTCATTATCCGAATAACATCACAAGAAGAGTTAATTATGCTCAAATTGCAAATAATTTTGGTATTATGATTGTATGGGAAGCTCACTGTTAAATGGGTGAATCAACTTTTTCATGTAAAGAAAAAACCAAAAAATTCTCGTTTTACGATATAGATTCATAGCCAATAAAACATATACAGTTTTGTACAAAAGTAATCAATAATTTATAAGAAACATGGGTAATCCATTTGTCTCCAGATTGTGTATGAAAAATGCGGGTTGTCCTCTGGCTCACTAATCTTTTTCTGCTTTGCACACCGGTTTTCAAGGTGTCGCCATCTCTGAGGTCCCGGGTTCGATCCCCGGTTGGGTCAATTTAGAAAACTAACTTTTCTATATTGGCTCAGGTCTGGGTGTTTGTGATACCACCGTTGTCTCCGATTTCCATAACACAAGTGCTTTAGCTACTTACTTTGGAATCGGAGCAATGTATATGATGTTATCAAATATTTATTTATTTATTTAAAATCACATAAAAAATTCACGACTTTTAAGTTTTCTTATAAGATAGACCGCTGAGAGTATTTGCAACTACATATTGACCATCAGCCATTTTGAATGTCCCCACTGCTGGGGCACAGGCCTTCCTTATGGGTGGATAAGGAGGATGGGCCATAACCCAACCACGCAGGCCCATTGCCGATTGGTCGGTGTTAACGACTGCAAATGCAGCCGGGACCTTAACGTGCCTTCCGAACACGAAGGAGCTCGAGATAATAAATTTTTGGTCACCCATCCCATGACCGACCCTTGCGAGTCGCTTAACCTCCGCAATCGAGCCAGGCGCTGTACCACTGCGCCACCGAGCTCCTCTACAACTACATATTAACATTATTACGCGTTCACTTCATGATTGCCGCTACCTCCCGGCCCGCTTCGTCTTACCGCACCCCTGCGTCGCCTCTAGTACGGCTAGCAACGCAAAGCTTAATTTTTGTTTCTGTTGATTTACTCATTACGTTCGTTATTTGTGTTGTTATAATGATTAAAAGAGTAAAGTTTCTACATTATGGCGAACCTAACTTTTTATATAAATTTATTACACTCTTTGAACAAGAAAAAAATGAAAAACAGTTGAAAAACATGATTACTTTTCTGTCTACAGTACCGCTAGCTATGACGTCATAACGGTCGTCGACGGCAATCACGAATTGAACGCGTACTATATAAAAATGGCTCAAAATACAAAAACAAATGATTCACCCAATTGATTTTTTCCGATGTTAGTTCGCGATATTTTTATTTAATACTGATATAGTGTAAAGTTTAAGGATGTTTCAAAAAAACCTGGCATTTTTTTTTTAAATTAAATTTTTAATTAATATTATAGTAGTATAGTGGACAGATAATTAAGGACACCAGTCGATTTGGTTCTCCGCCAAGGATTGACCTAGCTGTGATCTGATGATGACCATCCAGGGAGTGATTTTTTTTTTCTTTTTAGTGTACCTTCTTTATTATGTCAGTAGACGTACGGATGCGTGTTTTATGGTACCCAAAGGAAAAACCAGTAGGTACCGCTATATTTCACGAGTTATAGCACATTTCTTGTGGCCCGGCCACACAACGTACATGTGGCCTGGCCCGGCCACGCTTCTATCAACAAAATAAATAGCTAACTTTATTATTATTAGTCACACCTCATAACGCGGGCCCAATGTGGATTGGAGGGTATTAATGATTGCTTATGCAGCCGGGACCAACGGATTCAGCTAGAACAAAAAGCTAATGTTTACATAGATGATTTTGCTAATTATTGTTCTAATTATTCATGACTCCCATGACATTAGGCCCCATATCTCCGAAGATTATCGTCGGATTTCAATGAAACTTATATGGGACCAAATTGAAAGTATATCTAATCGAACAAAATACCAATTATTAAAATCGGCACACCAACGCCAGAGTAATCGGTGTACATACAAAAAACAAAATACGGGTCGAATTGAGTACCTCCCTCCTTTTGAAGTCGGTAAAAAGGCCGCCATCTTTTCCGACTACCGATTATTTAGTGTTGTTCAAGCATAAATCAAATCAAACCTTTGTCATTTCATAAAAAATAGCACCTTCGTAAAATGAAGCAAAAATATTTAAAAAATAAACAATTTCAAATCACGTAAAACAAACAGCCGGTACATACACACATTCAATTATACAACGTGTTACAAAAATACCCCTGATGCCGAATATGGTATATAGGGACCATCAAACTGAACAACTTTTACTATGGGACTAACTCTCAAATCGCGAAAAAAAAATCAGCTGTTTCATACATTTTAATATTTTCGATTTTAATTTTTTTATGAAACAGCTGATTTTTTTTTCGCGATTTCAGAGTTGGTCCCATAGTAAAAGTTGTTCAGTTTGATGGTCCCTATATACCATATTCGGCATTAAGGGTATTTTTGTAACATGTTGTATAGTTGTACTTTTTTATTTAAAATATGTCCATGTTGTGTTACTTTAGTCTGTTTATCCTTATTTGCCTTATTTTGTAAACAATCTGAAACCAACTGTTTATTGAAAAAATCAATTATAAAATACACACATAGATTACGAAATAAATTACTGATTATTTGTGACAATTTGATTTAATAAGACAACACATTTTTACAATACTAATTATTTAGTATTGTATAAAAATAGCATTGTGAATGCTTAAATCTCAAAATTTAAAAAAAAAAAGTAATTTAAAAAAATAATAATTAAAATTAAAAAAACATATGACAACTGTCAAAAGCTGTTTACTAAATGGGACACTTAAGGATAAACACCAAACAGACTTTACAAAAACTATGTTTTGTTGAGACACTGTTTAAAATGTGATGCTGAGCTCTCTTTTAAACAATATTTTCAAAAAAGTGACAACATCACATTTGTGAATAGAGAAATATATGTAGCTTACTCCCGCAAAAAATATATGCAGGATGCACCGCCCGCCCGCCCGCAAACAAATGCACATGCACACCACTATAATATCAGTGCACAATACTAAAAATCTCCCTGATTCTATCAGAAGGGCTCCCAGTAAGTTTTCTTTTAAGAAACAAGCTCATGCACATTTATTGGAGGGCTTATGCCCGTGATGTGAGAAGGTCAATGTCAACACTTTTCTAAACTCGGTATTTGGTGTGTACGTATATATATATATGTATGTATATAATTTCTATATATTATATTAATATTATATAAAATTATGTAGACATGTATTTAATGGTGTGTATTTATGTAATATTTATATTGTATGCATGTAAATATTAGTTTTCTTTGTTTGTGCCGCATTCGTGTCTATCTGTTTACTGTTGGTTGACTGGTAGAGAATGCTTTTAGCATTAAGTCCGCCATTTGTACCTTACTTTGTGTATTTGTACAATTAAGATTTATAAATACTTGCATTTAGCATGACAGCGACACACCTTGCACCTTCACCAATTAGACTACTCTACACGTGTTTCGCCCCAACCCGGAGCATCCTCAGGAGTTAGATCCTGCGTGAACCAACACCGATTTCACCACGGGCGGGCGGTGCATCCTGCATATATTTTTTGCGGGAGTAAGCTACATATATTTCTCTTTTCACAATGGTTTGGGACTTCCGCCAAGTAATGCCTGATTCAATCAAAAAACCATCACATTTTAAACAAGTGTCTAAATCAAACATAGTCTAAAAATATTGTAGTAACACTGTGTATAGCATTTTAAGACTGCACATCAAATATGTAAAAACAAACAATTTTCAATATGAATACACATAAAGATTACACAATGAAGTCCAGTCTTTGGTTAAAAATAAATTTTAAGATAATAAAAAAACAAACTCTAATCACAGATTAATAATTATTCCCGCATCCGAATTTCAAATCTTAGTACATTTTGAACAAATGCCACTTCACTCTTATAGTAATATTATGAGACGAGTATGTTTAAAAATAGTAAAGTTATTTGTGTGTAAAATATTTCAAACTACCAATATGCTAAACGGATATCATGCAAAAGAAATAAACAGCATTTTGTCATAATGAGCGATTTTCTGGGGCCCACTTGCAGTAACATTTACTAAATCTCAATTTTGGTTAACCTAGATGTAGACCTTATGAAACAGTCAAAATTTTAAATGTCGAATCAAAAAAATTAACATAGTCGTATGAGTAAAGTCTAGGTTTAACAAAATCGAGATTTAGTGAATGTTGCTGCAGGTGGACCTGACAGTTCAAATAATAATAAAAAATAGTTCAAAAAAATTCGATAGATGGCGGTTTATGAAAGCCCTAAAGTTAAACCCCCTTCACACTAACGGCCAAATACTCAAAGACTTCTTAGCTAAATTATTTGGTTAAGGCCTCCTTAACTTTAAGCTGTCAGTTTTATAATTTCTGTCAAAACTGTCAACTTTTTTTTAATTTAAGGTGGCCTTAACTTCAAGATTCGTTCGAGTATTATTATTATTATTATCGTATGAGGCCACCTCTGGTGTTAGAGTTTATCAAGCCGCCTGTAAGGCCTCTGACTTGGCTTAACGACTGTTATCAGATGACAACAGCTGGGACCGACGGTTTAACGTGCCCTCCGAAGCACGGAAGCGCTCAGTTGTAATGCTACTTAACGGTCACCCATCCGACACCTGGCCGGACTGAGCGGTGCTTAACAAACGTGATCAAGTGGGACCAGTCTATCAAGCTCCGCCATGAGCGCTTCAAAGTTCGAGTTCTTCGTTCCAGTATTTGGCCGTAAGCAATTTATGGCATGCAATTCTTTGGAAATTTTGATAGCAATTGCTGTAGTGTGCTCCTTCACCTTAAGAGATTAACGAGGAGACATAATAAGCAACTTTACGATGGCTCGTCTTTCATAAAGCGCCATCTATCGAGATTTTTTGAACTATTTTTTTATGGTCTCAGAAAAACGCCCAATAATTTCATTCATAATCCGTCATCGATTTGTAATTTTAAATAGGTACAGCTTGATATCATCAAATATTATACACAAAAAAATATCTTACCTAAAACAATTATTGTAACATGATATTATTTATATGTTTAACCAATAAAACATCCAAATAATTTGGCCTTTATTCCACCCCTTAAAATAGTTTTAAAGTTTAAAATTAAGTAATACATTTTTTTTCAAACATAGTAACTTGTTTGTTAAATAAATAAACAATATCGTGTTACAACAACAAACTGCCAATTTTTATTAATAAATTAACTATTAATAATAATATATTAATTTAGAATTTCTCCGCCTAATATTAAAACTGATAGCGTTATTTTTGAATTTATTCATCATTAACAATAAATATTTTTATATAATATATATCTTAATCTGATATACAAATCAATACAGGCGTTTCTGCATGTAATATATTATTGTATATAAGCAACGTGTTGCAAAAAAGGCGAATATGGTAGATAATAATAAATAAATAAATATGTGACAACATCACATACATTGCTCCGATTCCAAAGTAAGTAGCTAAAACACTTGTGTTATGGAAATCAGAGACAACGGTGGTATCACAAGCACCCAGACCTGAGCCAATATAGGAAAGTTCGTTTTCTAAATTGACCCAACCGGGGATCGAACCCGGGACCTCAGAGATGGCGACACCTTGAAAACCGGTGTACAAAGCCACTCGACCAAGGAGGTCGTCAAAGTAAGATAGGGCCATCTAACTGAACAAAGCGTAAGACTGAGTTGCACCATCTTGATTTAACCTTAACTTTAACAGACACAAACTTATCTGACTCGGTGACAGCGTCGCTGTTGTCTATGGCGTAACCTAGGTAAAAGATGGTAATAACACTTACTTCCAGTTTTTACCACCGGCTCAGAAAAGTTTGTGTCATGAATTGTTATAGTTAGGTAAATTAAAATGATAAAAGGCTCGGTTGCATCATCTTAATTTAACTATAACTTAAAGAAATATAAACATAAATAAATAAATATTTGACAACATCACATACATTGCTCCGATTCCAAAATAAGTAGCTAAAGCACTTGTGTTATGGAAATCAGAGACAACGGTGGTAAACACACACCCAGACCTGAGCCCATATAGAAAAGTTCGTTTTCTAAATTGACCCAACCGGATATCGAACCCGGGACTTCAGAGATGGCGTCACCTTGAAAACCGGTGTACTGTTATAGATAAGTTTGTGTCATGTACTCATGACACCAACTTATCTGACCCGGTGGCCAAAACTGGAACTAAGTGTTATTACTTATTGTTACCTAGGTTACGCCATATTGTTACCATAGACGACAGCGACGCTGTAACCTTGTCAGATAAGTTTTTAAAGTTAAGGTTAAATCAAGATGATGCAACTCAGCCTTACTATAGTAAGGCTATATGGTCCTTTAGGACCACCTCTGAAATTGCGAAAAAAAAACAGATGTTTCATACAAAAATTAATAACGAAAATACAAAATGTATGAAACAGCTGATTTTTTCGCAATTTCAGAGGTGGTCCCATAGTAAAAATTGTTCAGTTTGATGGTCCCTATATAACATATTCGGCTTTAGTGGTTTTTTTGTAACACGTTGTACTTCACAAATAAAATAATATTAATTTAAATTAAATAAATATTATTAGTCTTATTAAAAGTTCTATTAGTCAATGTCTGTATTTTAGAAGAAAAAAATGATATTACAACTTATGTATGAAGACAACAAATCATACATATTGATATACTTTTCATACATAATCTTGCCATCGCGATGCAGAAACGTCTTTAAAGGTGGAAATCTGTTATTCTGTTTGTTTATGTTACTTGTATTTAGTTAGTCTGGTGGTAGGTAGCTGAACAGTTTATATTTATCCCTGATGTACGGTCGCACATCGTCTTTCTGCAAAGAAAATATTTTTTTCACTTCTCATGGTCGTAAAATTCGTCTTTATGTTGGGTAAAGGCTGCATAAAATCGCTTTTCATGCTCTAGTGCATAAAGTAAAATTTTCGCCTAAATCTCATACTCTAAGACAAAGCTCTTCATGTAAACAGTCACACAGTCCGGAAAATCAACCCATGTAAATGCCCCCATGGGTAAATTTTCTGGGCGACAGTTATCAATATCGCGGTAAGATTAAATTTTCTGGGCGACAGTTATCAATATCGCGGTAAGATTGCTAACGACTTTGATTTCACCCTGTATATTGTCTCGGACTTTCTTAATAGTACTAGGGGTTAACTACTAACACTCATCATAATTTTTCTTCTCAGATAACAAATGAAAGTGCACCTTAACATCTTAAGATAAGGTTGATTTTTATCAAATGATTGGCTATTTTGGTAGATTTAAATGCTCAGATCATTTTGGTGCCGACTGTAAATGTGTAATATTAAGAGCGCGTAGTCTGCACACTAGCGCCGCCATTGGAAAAAAAACATAGTTTTTAAATAAAGATGAAATTGTGAATTATCTCTCTGTAGTGCACTCCGTAAAAGCTTTGTGGTATTTTTCAACGTATTAGCAATTAACAAGTAACAAAAAAACTTCATTAAACTAAACGACAGGCTAGAAAATATTGTTTAAGCGATAAAAAGTACCACAAAGCTTCTTCGGAGTGCACTACAGAGAGATAATTCACAATTTCGTCTTTATTTAAGCACTATGATTTTTTTCCCAATAGCGGCGCTAGTGCGCAGACTAAACCCTCTTAAATAAATTATGTAAATGCTTACCGTAGCGAGGTGTTCCAGGAACGGCAGTAGTTTGAGCAGTTCGTTGTCGCTGCGGTCCACGAACCAGCTGTCTATGGGGATACCATTTTCCAGCTGATACCCGAACGCCTGGGAAAGAGGGTCTTATCGTACTCTGTTCTGTGCTGCCGTACTCAGAAACGTCAATTAAGTTTAACGCTTCATTAAAATTGGTGCTATCTCTTTCTTTTCCGTAGTGATAGTATAAGACAACACGATACTAAACCGTTAGGGTTAATAACCGAAACATATCTGTTAATAACCCATAAATATATCGGTCGGTTTGACGACCTCCGTGTTCGAGTGGTCTGTACGCCGGTTTTCAAGGTGTCGCCATCTCTGAGGTCCCGGGTTCGATCCCCGGCTGGGTCAATTTAGAAAACGAACTTTTCTATATTGGCTCAGGTCTAGGTGTGTGTTTACCACCGTTGTCTCTGATTTCCATAACACAAGTGCTTTAGCTACTTTGGGATCAGAGCAATGTTTGTGATGTTGTCTTATATTAAAAAAAAAACTTTACATACACATACATATACTCACGCCTGTTTCCCATGGGGGTAGGCAGAGACTATGGATCGCCACCTGCTACGATCCTTGCACACTTCTTTCGCTTCATTTACATCCATCAACCTTTTCATACATGCCCGGCGGTTTTTCTCACTGCGTACACCAGCCTTTTTTATTAAAACCTCTAATTGGTCCGCGTAGGTTTTTCTGGGACGCCCTTGCGCATTCGTTCCCTCCACATTCGCACAATATATCTCTTTCGTGATTCGACTTTCATTCATCCTCTCTAAGTGACCGAACCACCGAAGCATTCCTTTCTCAATTCTTGTCACTATATCATCTTTCAGACCACACCTTTCACGAATTACGTCATTCCTCATTCTATCACTTAATTTTACTCCACATATTTTCCTCAACGATCGCATTTCTACAGCATTTATTCTGCTTTCATTCTTCTTCTGCCATACCCAAGACTCACTTCCATACATCAGTGTCGGCACCAGCACTTTTAAAAAACTTTTAAAACGGGTAACAGTTTATCCTTTAACCCTTTGAAACGATTATCTATTAAATCTGTTAACCCATATAATATGATTAACAACAGTGGAAAGGTTAACCTGTATTTTGTAAAAGACAAACATTTCTGCCCTCCACGCCACGACTTTATTAGTTCTAATAAAGTTATAGAACTTTATTAGTTATAGAAGACCGTGACGCTCAAAAGGTTAAGTATCGTGTTGTCTTCTACTATCACTACGGAAAAGAAAGAGATAGCACCAATTTTAATGAAGCGTTAAACTTAATTGTCGTCTCTGAGTACGTTGGTTACCAAAATGTTAATAAAGCGGTTGACATAAGAGTCAGCTCGGACCGAGTCCACTCGTACGAGCCAGCTTCATACGTATATATGCTTCATATATACACTTCCGAGTGCGCTCGTATTACGAGGGTGGTTTGATAAGTCCATGACTTTGGAAAGAAGAGACACATTTTTCCATACAAATTAAAAACTGCGGGTTATTTTGAAACACCCTGTATTATACAACATGTTACAAAAATACCCCTAATGCCGAATATAGTATATGGGGACCATCAAACTGAACAACTTTTACTACGGGACCAACTCTGAAATCGCGAAAAAAAAATCAGCTGTTTCATACATTTTGATATTTTCGATTTTAATTTTTCTATGAAACAGCTGTTATTTTTTTTTTCGCGTTTTCAGAGTTGGTCCCATAGTAAAAGTTGATCAGTTTGATGGTCCCTATATACCATATTCGGCGTTAGGGGTATTTTAGTAACACCTTGTATAAATATGTATTAGGTTCCCGAGTGCTACTGTAATATGGTGATATCTATCAATTCAAGATATAGCTACATTTTGATCCATATTCCATTGCAATAAGACTCACCTGCGGGCTGTTATCCACCATGACAGTCATCCTCAGATCTCGGCCGAATATCGACAGATCTTTCACGTAGTACCCATTCTTAGTTCTACCATATAACTTAGCTACATTTTGAACCCTATTCTAACGCAATAAGACTCACCTGCGGGCTGTTATCCACAATGACAGTCCTCCTCAGATCTCTGCCGAGTATCGACAGATCTTCACGTAGTATCCATTCATTGTTCTACCATATAATTTAGCTACATTTTGAACCCTATTCTAACGCAATAAGACTCACCTGCGGGCTGTTATCCACAATGACAGTCCTCCTCAGATCTCTGCCGAGTATCGACAGATCTTCACGTAGTATCCATTCATTGTTCTACCATATAATTTAGCTACATTTTGAACCCTATTCTAACGCAATAAGACTCACCTGCGGGCTGTTATCCACAATGACAGTCCTCCTCAGATCTCTGCCGAGTATCCGACAGATCTTCACGTAGTATCCATTCATTGTTCTACCATATAATTTAGCTACATTTTGAACCCTATTCTAACGCAATTAGACTCACCTGCGGGCTGTTATCCACAATGACAGTCCTCCTCAGATCTCTGCCGAGTATCCGACAGATCTTCACGTAGTATCCATTCATTGTTCTACCATATAATTTAGCTACATTTTGAACCCTATTCTAACGCAATAAGACTCACCTGCGGGCTGTTATCCACAATGACAGTCCTCAGATCTCTGCCGAGTATCCGACAGATCTTCACGTAGTATCCATTCATTGTTCTACCATATAATTTAGCTACATTTTGAACCCTATTCTAACGCAATTAGACTCACCTGCGGGCTGTTATCCACAATGACAGTCCTCAGATCTCTGCCGAGTATCCGACAGATCTTCACGTAGTACCCATTCTTAGTTCTACCATATAACTTAGCTACATTTTGAACCCTATTCAAACGCAATAAGACTCACCTGCGGGCTGTTATCCACAATGACAGTCATCCTTAGATCTCGGCCGAATATCGACAGATTTTTCATGTAGTACCCATTCATAGTCCTACCAAGTAATTTAGCTACATTTTGAACCCTATTCAAACGCAATAAGACTCACCTGCGGGCTGTTATCCACAATGACAGTCATTCTTAGATCTCGGCCGAATATCGACAGATCTTTCACGTAGTACCCATTCTTAGTTCTACCATATAACTTAGCTACATTTTGAACCCTATTCTAACGCAATAAGACTCACCTGCGGGCTGTTATCCACAATGACAGTCCTCAGATCTCGGCCGAGTATCCGACAGATCTTCACGTAGTATCCATTCATTGTTCTACCATATAATTTAGCTACATTTTGAACCCTATTCTAACGCAATAAGACTCACCTGCGGGCTGTTATCCACAATGACAGTCCTCAGATCTCGGCCGAGTATCCGACAGATCTTCACGTAGTATCCATTCATTGTTCTACCATATAATTTAGCTACATTTTGAACCCTATTCTAACGCAATAAGACTCACCTGCGGGCTGTTATCCACAATGACAGTCCTCCTCAGATCTCGGCCGAGTATCGACAGATTTTTCATGTAGTACCCATTCATAGTTCTACCATATAACTTAGCTACATTTTGAACCCTATTCAAACGCAATAAGACTCACCTGCGGGCTGTTATCCACAATGACAGACCTCCTCAGATCTGGGCCGAGTATCGACAGATCTTTCACGTAGTACCCATTTTTAGTTCTACCATATAACTTAGCTACATTTTGAACCCTATTCAAACGCAATAAGACTCACCTGCGGGCTGTTATCCACAATGACAGTCCTCCTCAGATCTCGGCCGAGTATCGACAGATTTTTCATGTAGTACCCATTCATAGTCCTACCAAGTAATTTAGCTACATTTTGAACTCTATTCAAACGCAATAAGACTCACCTGCGGGCTGTTATCCACAATGACAGTCCTCCTCAGATCTCGGCCGAGTATCGACAGATTTTTCATGTAGTACCCATTCATAGTTCTACCATATAACTTAGCTACATTTTGAACCCTATTCAAACGCAATAAGACTCACCTGCGGGCTGTTATCCACAATGACAGACCTCCTCAGATCTGGGCCGAGTATCGACAGATCTTTCACGTAGTACCCATTTTTAGTTCTACCATATAACTTAGCTACATTTTGAACCCTATTCAAACGCAATAAGACTCACCTGCGGGCTGTTATCCACAATGACAGTCCTCCTCAGATCTCGGCCGAGTATCGACAGATTTTTCATGTAGTACCCATTCATAGTCCTACCAAGTAATTTAGCTACATTTTGAACTCTATTCAAACGCAATAAGACTCACCTGCGGGCTGTTATCCACAATGACAGTCCTCCTCAGATCTCGGCCGAGTATCGACAGATCTTTCACGTAGTTCCCGTTTACTAGCAAGCAGTGTTCGCGGAATAATCTATATAAGAAATTAAACAATTTCAATATCATCTTTAATATATTACTCATCAATTGTTACGAAATTTTAAGCATTGACATAGACAATTTGATCCATTTTCTAGCTGGTTCAAGCAGATTAAGTTAATTTTCTAAATAATGGAATACAACAAAAAATATTTTGTCAAAATAAAAAAAACCGTTTCTAGTTTTGCCCCTCAGGAGTGCGAGAAAAATAATTTTTAAAGCAATATTTATGGAGAAAATAAATGAAATGCAAAAAAAACTCTTAGTGACGTCACAGCTCGGCACGACAAAAGCATACACCTTTGCTCACATTGTAGGCTACATAAAAAATAGGTCACTTAAAATATCACATTGTTTGACAGTGACAGCGTTTTCACGTGTTTTCTGAATGTTTGTTTGCTACGGTTTAAATCTAAGTTTTTGCGGTTAATCCTCGCAATTATTTTTGGTTCAAATCCATTTGACATTGAGGTAACAGTCGGCTGTCAGTCATTTTTTTAATCTTAGGCACTGTGTGGCAATGACATCACTACATAAAGCCTCAGAGCTACGTCACTTCGGGCAAACTTTTTAATCTTTTAAAACATTTTTATTTTAGTAAAAAAAAATATACCAAAACTTAAATATATGGGTCATCTCTTTTTTGATTCTCTCTTCGAAAAGCAAATAAAAAGGGCATTTTATATTTTTGTCCTATTGTCCATTCTAAAGATTATACAACATGTTACAAAAATACCCCTAATGCCGAATATGGTATATAGGGACCATCAAACTTAACAACTTTTACTATGGGACAAACTCTGAAATCGTGAAAAAAATATCAGCTGTTTCATACATTTTGATATTTACGATTTTAATTTTTGTATGAAACAGCTGATTAATTTTTTTTTTCACGATTTCAGAGTTGGTCCCATAGTAAAAGTTGTTCAGTTTGATGGTCCCTATATACCATATTCGGCATTAGGGGTATTTTTGTAACATGTTGTATATCTAATATCAATCTTTACCTGTATTTGATCCACCTTCTGGCCGGGTCCAGTAGATTGAGGAGTCTGTCTGCGTACACTCTCTTGCTGGCGGTGAATAATATCACTTCGTATAGGCGAGACACGCGAGAGAGGAACTCGGCAAAGTGCGGTCGAGTTCGGACGAATACCTGTTAACAATAATAATTTATAAAACAAAATAAAAAAACGGTCAAGAGCGAGTCGGATGATTTAAAAAGTTTACTATTTATAGACATCGTTTTATTTTTCCTGTAATTTTTACATAAACTTTTATTACATAAAGATAAGACAAGGGGGGTAACGGTATTTTTTTTTACATTTTTCATCAAAAACTATGCAACCTACAAAAACGATTGAGAACTTTCAAACACTTTAAATTTTAAGAACCCCTTTCAGTTCCTGTTACAAAAAAATATAAATATTTTTATTTCTCTCTTATTTTCAAAATAGTTGGGCAAACGTCATCTAAAACTATTCCAAATTTCAAGTTGATAGCATTAGATAGCTCGAGATTTCCAGCTGTGACAGACAGACAGACAGACAGAGTCGCACCACAAGGGTTCCTTTTTAACATTTTGATACGGAACCCTAAAAACATACCCGCCTTTAGTTAGGTTCTTTTAGTGTCTTATCTTTGGGTCTTTCCTATCTACTAACGTGGTTGTTTTATGTCATTGGAAAACTTCTTATTTTCTAATGTTCATATATTACCTGTTACTTATACAACATGTTACAAAAATACCCCTAATGCCGAATATGGTACATAGAGACCATCAAACTGATCAACTTTTACTAAAGGACCAACTCTCAAATCATCTGTTTCTTACAAAAAAAGAAATCATCTGTTTCATACAAAAATTAAAATCCAAAACATCAAAATGTATGAAACAGCTGTTTTTTTTTCGCGATTTCAGAGTTGGTCCCATAGTAAAAGTTGTTCAGTTTGATGGTCCCCATATACCATATTCGGCATTAGGGGTATTTTTGTAACACGTTGTATAATAAAATGTGTAAATATCAGTTTATAGCCATATGGAGGTGGTTACTAAACTCTATACTGCGCCTGGCCCGACACGCACTTGGCCGGTTTTTTCTTTTGTGTGGAACTTACCGTATAGCGACAATCTTGGAACAGCACCGGGAAGTGGAAGCTAGCATCTGGCAGTTCTTGTAGCGAACAATGTACTAGAGTTTCATCCAAGTCTAGTACCTGTTAACAAGGTTATATTGTACCAAATAATATACTAGAAAAACATTCTTAAAGTATCCCCTTTCTAACGAAACAAGAATCATCTAAATCGGTTTATAAACAAAGAAGTTATGTCTGAAGATCCGTTAAAACTCGTGCAAAAGTTACCTAAAAAATTACAGTATTTTCAGGATTACTCGAAATATACTGAACCGATTTAAAATTTTCAAAAAATGGGACCATCTTGGGAGCAAACCTGATAAAGTGGCGTTTGAATCATGTCAATCGGTTCAGCCGTTTTCGAGTTATCGGTGGACATACATAAAAAAAAGAAGAAAATAAAAAATAAACAGTCGAACATAGAACCTCCGTTTTCTTTTTAAGTCGGTTAAAAAATACGACTCGCACCAGATCATGTTCTCGGACGGGAATCGAACCCGCGATCTTTGGATATCCGGTCAAATGCTCTGACCGCTGCGCTACCGAGTCACTAGCTGCAAGCCAGCGCCATCTCACCATTGTACAAGGAATTACCTCGACATCAATTGAATACCTATTTTTTTGTAGTAGAGTCGTATTTTTTCTAGTATATTATTTGGTATTATATAAAAATAGCATTGTGAATGCTAAAATCTCAAAATTTAAAAAAGTTATATTGGTTATTTAGTGACATTGAAAATTAGACTTTATGTTTTCTTGACTTTTGACTTCTTCGCTGGCTTGCAGCGAAGAAGTAAAAAGTAGTAGAAAATTTCGCCGCTCCCACTAGCGACTCGGTAGCATAATTGGTCAGTGCATTGGGCCGGAATCCCAAGGGTGCGGGTTCGAGTCCCGTCTGAGGTGCTACGGGTGAGTCGATTTTTTCTAATATTATTTATCTTTATATAAAAATAGCATTCTGAATGCGAAAAATCTAATTTAATAATTAGACTTTATGATTTAAGATTAAGAACTACTTTAAATCCTTAGTTATATTGACTTTTAAGATTTGTAACTTTAATTTTCACAAAAGTAGAGAAACAGCTGTTTTTTTTCGCGATTTCAGAGTTGGTCCCATAGTAAAAGTTGTTCAGTTTGATGGTCCCTATATACCATATTCGGCATTAGGGGTATTTTTGTAACATGTTGTATATAAAATCCCTCATGATAATAGTGTAGAAAAGCAGAATATTTATTTTCACATATTTGCCCTTTGGCAAAAAAAGTACTTACCAGACTGAAATCGGGACTTGTTCTTGTCTTCAACGGGAGAGCGGGACAGCGCGCTCTCAAAGCACCCGTGGCTACAGTTTCTAAAGGCGGTAACTGTGGAACACATCAAACGCATTAAAATAAATAAATATAAATATTTGACAACATCACATACATTGCTCCGATTCCAAAGTAAGTAGCTAAAGCACTTGTGTTATGGAAATCAGACACAACGGTGGCATCACAAACACCCAGACCTGAGCCAATATAGAAAAGTTCGTTTTCTAAATTGGCCCAAACGGGAATCGAACCCGGGCCTCAGAGATGGTGACACCTTGAAAACCGGTATAAAAAGCCACTCGACCACGGAGGTCGTAAAGTTATACTTTTATCAATTAATAGAGAACTTTTCTATATTGGCTCAGGTCTGGGTGTTTGTGATACGTCCATTAGTGCAAAAGTAGAATGCGAAATAAAAAATAATAATATTTACCTGTTTGATAAACAAGTATGGGTCAAAAGCGTCCACCCAGGAGGATATCTGTTCACAATCCACTCGGTTACTGCACGAGGATATCACGTCGGCAGCCTCCTCCTGCGAAATACTAACAGCCTTACCACAAAAGATTTTTCACTACCTGCTCGTCAATGGCATATTATGTGTCATGCAAACCTTTCTTAAAGTAAGTCATTACAGCCCCACAATCTAGCCGGGTCATAATGTGAAAAAATGATATTCAGTAGAATTCAGAAGAATATCATTTTTTCACATTATTATTAGGATTATTGTAATATACTAGAAAAAATACGAGTCGTATTTTTTCTAGTATATTATTTAGTATTATATAAAAATAGCATTGTGAATGCTAAAATCTTAAAATTTAAAAATCCTAGAGGCATGTGAGACATGCTAAAACTTTTTTTGTTAAATTGTAATAAAACGATAATTAAAGTTAATAAATTAGTGACTAATTTGTAAAAAGGTGACGTTGTTTAGTAAACAATACGATTATAATACAATTTGTTTCATTCAAAATATTAAAACATGAGTTTTCGTGTAAAATGTAGGTGGGCCGATTTTTGTGATGACCAGTGTATTTTCAGCCATGTATACTATACTTTTACGATTGAATATATAAAGAATAATACACTTTTACTCGTTTCATTAAATATTATTAGTTTTTGGAAGTGCACAATTTTAATACAGCAATACAATTGAATTAATTAATTATTTAAGTTGCAGTGCCCTGCAGGGTGTCACACTGATCTCAAAACTTTTGTTAACAACTTTTCTATGTACTGTGACTAGCAATGAATAAATAGAATGAAATGAAATGAATATAAGGTTCGTAGTCGCATAATACCTCAATGTCTGTAGGCGCTTGCTCATCGTGGCATGTGAGGGATGCGTCGTCCGCCGACAAATCGGCTGCGTTCTATAAGAAAAATATAATTTTTTTTACAGTTGCTCGAAAATGTGTGCTTTTGATCACAGTGTAATGTGTTTAGCTGATGGTTTTTTTTATTTCTTTTACAATTTCAGTAGGTAGTGGTACAGTCAGCGCCAAAATGATCTGAGCATTTAATAATGGTATAGCTGTTTCATCTTTATCGATTGTCAAAATATCTGGAAAGATGGATCTTTCGAATGTGGGGGTATTTCCTCACATTGACGAAATTGCGCTGGCTTGCAGCAAAAAAGTAAAAAGTAATAGAAAATTTCGCCGCTCCCACTAGCGACTCGGTAGCATAATTGGTCAGTGCATTGAGCCGGAATCCCAAGGGTGCGGGTGCGAGTCCCATCTGAGGTGTCGATTTTATCAAATATTATTTATCTTAATAAAAAAATAGCATAGTGAATGGGGACAATTAAATAGCTGTTTCATCTTTATCGATTGTCAAAAGATCTGGAAAGATGTATCGAATGTGGGGGTATTTCCTCACATTGATGAGAGCCGGGTTCGAGTCCCGTCTGATTTGCTAAGGGTGAGTCAATATTTTCTAATATTATTATCTTAAACATGTTAGATTTTAAATCTTACCCATCCAGCAGCTTCGGCAGCTAAGCTCTGGCTGATCTCAGCCAGGAATCCGGAGTTAGGGCTCCTCGCAGACAACGCCTCCAAGCTCTCTATGGCCGTGCCCTGCGTGTCGCACGTCGATGATATCTCGCACTCAGAGTCGCGCACGTAGCTGTCCTGCTCTAGCAGCGCTACGAAGTCCGGCTAGAGGGAGACAGATATATAAAGTGGTACCATGATACTGTTGTTCAAACTGAACAACTTTCTCCAAGGAACATGGGTCAAAATCGTTTCAATCGATTTCAATTGAGAATTGTTAGCAACAGAGTTACGTAATCAGCCTCCGGTTCATATTCTCGGATGGGAACTCCAAAGGTCGCAGGTTCGATTCCCGTCCGAGAATATGATCTGGTGCGAGTCATATTATTTTCTAGTATATTATTTAGTATTGTATAAAAATAGCATTGTGAATGCTAAAATCTCAATTTTTTTTTTTTAATCTTTTTAATGTAGCTTCGTAAAAACTGCTGAGTCCGCAAATTAATTTGAAGTTTGGAATAGCTCTTACAACAAAAAGAAAGTTTAACTTACCTGAACATATTTCTCTCCATTAGTCAAGAAGTCAGTACAAGTGTCCAAATCATCAGTAGTTGACGTCGGTTGGTACATTTCCAAGTCATTGCTGGACTTCCTCCTTTTAATCAGACGTTTCTCCACCGAATTAGTTCTCAAGGTTTTCTTTATTTCTTCTTTGTCAGTAGTCATTACCCTTGCAGCTTTATCAGCTAAGAAGTTGACTTCATCTTCAGTTTGTAGATTATCGTTTATAAGTCTAGCACATTCTGCTATAGCGATGAAGTCGTTTAAACAGTCGTTAGGAAGACACAGCTCTGAAGATTCAACGTGAGCATCCGAGTCGGATTCATCTGATTTCGGTGTTGGGAAATCTACAAACGTCGTCGTATGAGCTTCATACATAGTTATATCATTGTCTTCAGACCAATTACCATTTTCAGGCATAACTGGTGCTTTGGTTTTTCCTTTTTTCTTAGGGCTTTCGTTAGTTGAGCTGACTTTAGTTAGTTTCGGTGATGAGACACCCATTTGTCTTACTTTTCTAATCGGAGAACTGTTTAATGATGCCGATTTATCAGGTTTATCCATCCTTCTTGTTTTCCTAGGAGAATTAATTGCTGTTGACACTTCAGTCTTTCTAAGTTCACGATTCAGTGAGCTGTGTCGTTGAACACTTTTAGTAGCTCGCACATCTTTAGTTTTGGAAGTTGTTGTGATTTTGTCATTTTGAGTGGTTTTGAGATTTTTTAAAGTGGTCGAGGAGGTGACCAAGTCTTTAGTGCTGCTGCGAACAACAGTTTGGAAGATTGGTTTCTTTAAGCTATCTTTGTGCTTGGTTTTGGCTTTGTGCATTGTGTCAACCGGCTTCTCCATACTTCTGACTGGTATGGTTCTTACCGGTCTGCTTTTTAAATTTTGAGACCTTGTAACACAAAACTGTTTAGGGCTTGCCGATATGCCATTATTAGCTTCCTGCTTCACAATCTTCGTCCAAGTGGAAATTGGCTTTGACAGTGGTTTATTGGGTTTCTTTTTGAATTTTGTGACCTTCTGAGAACTTCTGTTGCTTGAGAGCGGTCGCTCCCTTTTTCTACTTCTTAACCGCATCGCAAGTCCAGAAGAAAACTTAACCTGTAATTAATAGATTTAAGTTGTTAAATCTAATAATAAAATATTAAATAACAATAAAATTATAGCACCCATGTTATTTTTTTTGGCAAGACCATGCAACGAGATATTGGGTAACGCATTGTTATCTAATAAGAAAGTAATAGGTGAGTAGCTATATGAAATTATTAGTACTTACATGAACTTAATCCACAAATTGGAAAGTTTGTATCTGTTACACACATAAGTTTTTATAACTTTAATCAAGTATTAAAACTAAAAACACATAACACTGGCCGGTAAGTGGGGCGCGAGGCCGAAATGTCTTTGTTTCAGTAATAAAACATTCGAGAGTTTATTTCGGTAGCACGGCCCAAGCTACACTTCGCGCCTTTTTCTTTTGCTGCTTTTAATAACATTTCGAAAGTAAAACACGACTAAACTAGATTTAACACACACTTAAGTTATTAAAAGAATTGTTTATCGTATTTATTAGCACTTTTTAGCCAAAATATCTGCAAAATTAACGTCGCGGAAAATAAAAAGCGGCACAGCACTAACATTGATTTATACGACGCTTAATGTCTGTATTTTTACAAATGAACTTGAATTTATACTTCCACCGTAAGCAGGAAGCTTATTATTCATAGAAAGATGTAAATAACCGGTTTAACAAAGTAATTTCACGAAATTTTCTATGAAGAAACACAAAGCTAAACAAATGTCAAAATGGCGGCGTTTCATTTAGTAATGTGTATTTTTTTCTTCAGATGGCGCTGCTGTGCGCATACTGCCCTACTGGCTCGCCGCGCCGCGCACCACGCATGCGTTTCGATAGTGCAAAAGTCGATAAAATATTTTTTAAGTTTTGTGAACTGGATTTCATTTGATATTCGTAATAAAATAAACATTGAATAACTTTACGGTTCAATCACTGATATTTGGTCAAGGGTTCTTCAGAAAAACCTAGAAAAACACATTTACAAAAATCTGTATTTTATATTACGATTTATAATACCTATTCAATGCAATGTTTATGTAGGTTAAAATTACCATCTTATTTAATTATGTAATTTAGGGTGGATTTAGGCTGGATTTGCATCGCAACATTTTCCAAACGAAGTTATTAAATATTAGTTAAGTCATTCGTAACATAGCAAATCAGTGGATTCTAGCAGAATAATCGCTAAGTCAACAATTGTGAATTATTTGCTAATTGCTTCAAAAATCCGATGACTTTTAAATAGCGATTGATGGAAATCGGAAACCATTGTTTTCATCGCTTTTGGTTTTCGATAAGAAATCAGTGACCCTACCATGAGTTGGTGCTACCTGTTTTCACTATCGTTTTCTCTCTTTCACTCAAACTGACTGTGAGCAGTGTATCCGATAGCTTTTGATAGCAAAAACAGTGTGCATCAACTCATAGCAGTGCTACAGCTATTACTTGTGTGCAGCGAACTAAAATCTATGGAAGATATCTTAAATAAAAGCACCACTGGGCTTAAAAATAACAACCCGCACAGGATTTAGTCAGACCAGGCATGTGCCCGGTGACAGATGTTAGCCTTCTTTACAGTAATAAAATTGCAGTTTGTATTTTATGGAAAAGAGAGTTTATTATAAATAACGTCCTGTGTAGTCAAATGTGGTAAAAGACGCAAATAAAGCAAAAAGATGCAAAAAGATGCAAAAAAAATGCAGAGATTTCTAGAAACAGCCCAATGATTCTGTTCCGACTTACTGACGATATGGTCACCCTACACTTAGATTATTCAGAGTAAATAAAGTTGCTTTCTCTAAAACGAATGAATATATAATTATCGTGATTGAACGGTTAAGAAATCTGTTTATTTTTATTCTTAATACAATTTTCACCAATATTATTAACATTTCAAAAATCATGTGGGCTGGCCGCGCCGGAATGTCTACCTGAAATAAGAATGTAAGTATATCGTCGGTATGTACATACATTACTTCAATAGAATTATGCATATGCATGTGGCACGGAGGTTCCCGTGCTCATGTTATGCTTTTGAAAAGGACATCTTTGACACACTTGTTACAAAACTGTCAATGTACGCGACTGGCTTAAAAAAGGGTATGATTTTATCAATTACCTAATAAATGCATTTTCAGTGACCTAATAAATAATATTTGTTCCTAAAATAGTAGATCTTTCACTTAAATTTAATCACCAAATAATATAAAAATGCTTACCTAAATATTAATTAATAATTACTTGTATATAATATCAATCATCAAATAATTATATTGGGTTTCTAAATAATAAAAGTGTCACTAAAACTGAATCACCAAACAATTAAAAATGTTTACCTAAAAAATATATTTGATCATTGAAAAATAATATTAATTTATTACATAATTCAACTGAAATTTGACAATATGATTAATTAAATTAAACTACAATTTAGGTTTTAATCATATAATTTACATTTATAATCGAAACAAAAACACTACTTATCTAAAACTAAACAAAACATTGCAGTCAAGTGCGAGCTGTGCGAGTTAGTTAGGTATATTTGTTACCGGCCAAACCCGATTTTCAGGACAAACTAGTTTGGCCTAGGTTAAACTAGTTCTTCCTATACGCGATGGGGTTAACTGATATAGCCTAGACCAAACTAGTTTGTCCTAAGCCCGATAGGATAAACCAGTTTAGGCTAGGGCAAACTAGATCCTGAGATAAGCATTATGGCCAAACTAGTTGATCCTGATATTTATGGAGCTTCGCTCGCTTCGCTCGCTCCGCTGCGAGTGGTCTAAACACTAACCTAACCTACTTAGTGCATTTAAATTTTCACAGCCCGCCAATTTGACTCCGCCCCTACTTAGGAATTTTTCTATTAATTAAGTGACACATCTATTATTTTGATGATTGAACGATTAAAATGATACTAATAGTTTGTTGATTAGATTTATAAGGTGATAGATTTACTATTTTAGGTACAAATATATTATTGCTGCCAGGGACTTACTTTTTAGAGGACAGATCTTATATTTAGGCTATAGAAAAAAGGGATCAAACTATAATTTAAGAGACATATTTACATTAATACGGTGATTTATACTTAGAGACAGTTTTGATAAATATGATGACTAATCTATTTCTTGGGGATAGATATTATAATTAGGGTATTGCAGATTAGTGACACATCTAAACTTAGGTGACAGAAAATATTGTTCCCCTTAAAAAAAACACCACAAATATATGCATTCCACGGAATGCATCGATCAAAGTAATCGGTCACGTGATCGTTGACTTAGCGATGAGTCTGCCAGAATGCACCTAACCCAATGTCAATGTCAAACTTTTGATTTGAACGGAACGGCTGTCGCCGTCCGTTCCTTCCTCGATTTTCTTGGTTTGATTTGTTTTCCTGTGTTTTTTGTTGTTTTGTTTGCTTGCACTTTGTTGTGTTAAACTTTGGTTAAACTATTTTGTGTTTGGCTCAAGGGCAAGTTAATTCATTTCTTTATTTTGTAAGTGATATTAATATTAACTCACAATCGAAAGTCAAAATCAATTTGCTAGGACTTAAGTAATCAGAATGTCTAGTGTTTCAGTTACTTCATCAAAACGTGAGGTAAAGTATTAAATCTGAAGACTTCTCAATCTATATAGACATAAATGGCATGTTCTCACTGAGTGACGATTAGAATTTATTCCACCATGCCATTAGATTCTTACTTTCTTCTAAATATAATATCCATGTATGTATGAATACGAATTTTATGCGAAAGACAATAATAATATGGAATATACGTACACGAAATAGATACCTATACCTAGCTAAACTACGCGCCACGCACGACTACGAACGAACCACGACACATATCGTCTGAAATCGAAAAGACTTATTCCCATCTTCCAACTATTGGGAATTTTATGTGTCATCTTCCAGACCTACCCCGGGTTGGTTAATGGGAATCTATTATCTTAACTATTTTTGTTCCTAACTTCCAACCATAAGATAATAAATTCCCATTAACCAACCTGGGGTAGGTTGGAAGATGACACATAAAATTCCCAACATCCAACCAGGGGCCGTACCGGCTAACGCATCGAACTTAGGAAAGTCTGCCGAGCTTCAAATTAAAACAGATAAATCGTGCCCCAATCCGGCCAAAATGGAGGACCACAATTCATGATGTCACACAAACATCGATATATTCTAAATAACTCGGCAGACTCGCCAAAGTTTGAAAAGTTAGACGGTAGGGCCCCTGGGGTGGAAAGCTAGGTTGGAAGATGGGAATAAGTCTCTGAAATAAAGGATTTTGGTTCCTATTTAAACAATCACACACTTGCCCCAGCAGTATTGGTGTTACGTTACATTGATGTTCATAAAAAAGCAATGATCACCATTGATTATCCCAACCGCGCACAACAGCGGTGCTAGAGCGATATCCACCTCTATTTAAATTGTTATATTATCTAGGTAAGTACTCTAAAATTAGAATATTAACTTTTTTTTGCAGAAAATAACATCAGATCTGATGCAAGAGATAGAATCAGTGAAAGCACTTAACAGCAGTCTCAGAGTTTATTTAGAGCATGTACGTTTCGTCAAAAAGAACATAATGGCTATGAACAGTAATTGCCAGCAGCTGAGTAAAGTCAATAACCAGTGGATAAATGCATTGAATGTGAAGAAGTAATAAGTTTGTGTATAAGGACTAGACTATGAAATACTAATTAAGGTTGTGTGTTTTGAATAAAACAGATTTAATTGTTCCATTACCTATTTCATTTAAAAGGAGGTCTGGTAGGCCGGGCTGTCAAAATATTGGCCTCTTCTATTAACCCCTCTTTTGGCCCCCACTAGGAAAAAAGTATGTAACTTTTTACCGATAAATAAATAAAACATTTGACAACATCACATACATTGCTCTAATTCCAAAGTAAGTAGCTAAAGCACTTGTGTTATGGAAATCAGAGACAACGGTGGTATCACCAACACCCAGACCTAAGCCAATATAGAAAAGTTCGTTTTCTAAATTGACCCAACCGGTGATCGAACCCGGGACCTCAGAGATGGCGACACCTTGAAAACCGGTGTACAAAGCCAATCGACCACGGAGGTCGTCAAAAAGTCGGAGGTCGTCAAAAAGTCGGAGGAGGTCGGAGGTCGTCAAAATATCGCCAAGTGGGGGACAGAAGTGTGTCCCACACTATAGGGGAATATGCCATAATATAAAACACTATTAGGGCATTCACGGACTTACTTAGTTTTGATTCGAATTCAATATGTAAGTACTCTTAGTTTTTAATTATTATTTGTCAGAGCTGCCAGATTGGGGGTTTTTTCACAATTTAGAGTTTTTTTATTGGGGCAAAGATCTATGTGGGGGCAAATCTTTATGTTACAGTAAAAAAAAGCCTTAGAAATTAAGCTTTAAGTATTAATTTTTCTATTCCTAGTATCAATCAACTAGATGCATTTGCAGTATAAAATCAACACAACTAAAACTTAGCTTGATGTCTCATGACTTTTTAGTAGAAATATGGTATTTAGATGGCATACCTATAAACCCTTTTTGTCAGGGTTTTATAGGTATGCCATCTGGTAACACTCGTCTCGAATACAAATCGAAAACGGATAAGTGCGTAAAGCTAGCACAAGAAATGCGGCCATCTTTTCACGTATCGAATTCGAACCAAAGCCGAGTATAGGTACTGTTAGAACGAAGGCGAGAAATGATAAAAAAATCTTTTCACTTTTAAACAGTTATTTATTTCAACACACGGCGTAGCCTAGGATGGTCTTCTATAAAACAAAATAGCGAACTGCCGATCATATTCGAATTAAATTCAAAATCCATTATTCTTTTTTTTTATTGCCTGTAACAAAAGAGTCACAGAACCCAAATAGTTTGCATATGAGGCTAAGGCCTCACAGTACACCCTTAATGTACACACAACGGCAAATCAGACTATTCATGTTGACCTTGAGACCGCCTTTATGCCCTACGTAATAAAAGCTGTTTTCGCAGTTTCACTGTATAATCTGACGTGCTGTCGTGTGTACATTTTTTTTATTTTCATATAAGTACCTACTGAGCTAGAATAAAGAAGTAGGATTAAAAACTATGTAAAAATAACTTTTGTAACTTTAATCATTTATTTTGTCAAGCTTATATAAAAAACCAAGTAGGTATCAGTAGCTTACATATAAATATACTACGCGTTCACTTCATGATTGCCGCTACCTCCCGGCCCGCCTCGTCACACCGCACCCCCTGCGTCGCCTCTAGTACGGCTAGCAACGTAAACCTTAATTTTTATTTCTGTTGATTGAATCATTACGTTCGTTATTTGTGTTGTTATAATGATTAAAAGAGTAAAGTTCCTACATAATGGCAAACCTAACTTGTTATATAAATTAGTGACTCTTTGAACAAGAAAAAAATGAAAAACAGTTGAAAAACACGATTACTTTTTTGACTCCGTTAGCTGTGACGTCATAACGGTCGTCGACGGCAATCACGAAGTGAACGCGTAGTATGTATAACTTTAATTTTTTTTTTCTTCATGTTGTTTCGTAGCCTTCTGTTGCATTTTCTAAACCAGTTGGCTTCAAGGATTTTTCTGTAAAATATTAATTTATCAAGTAAATGTAGTTTGTATGAAAAAAAACAGACACTTTTATGAATCTGTACCCTTAGCACGAACGCTCGAAAAAAAATAACGCTCGTAAAAACATTTGATTTAAGGCTCCTATACAAGGTGTTACAAAAATACCCCTAATGCCGATATGGTATATAGGGACCATCAAACTGAACAACTTTTACTATGGGACCTAAAAAAAAACAGCTGTTCCATATAAAAATTAAAATCGAAAATATCAAAATGTATGAAACAGCTGATTTTTTTTTCGCGATTTCAGAGTTGGTCCCATAGTAAAAGTTGTTCAGTTTGATGGTCCCTATATACCATATTCGGCATTAGGGGTACTTTTGTAACATGTTGTATACCTCAAGTGGCTCCCTCATTTTAATTAAATTTATTGCTCGCTAAGTACATAATGTATCGAAAATTTATATGAACAGATTGAAGCTAAGGTTCTATAGTTTATTTACAAACAATAACCTCAGTAAAATTTTGTTCGTTGTAGTAGTAGTTCGCAAAAGTGCTAAAAGTGGAGTAATTTTGTATGGGGAAATTTAGGGTTGCCAGGTCCAAAAACACAGAAGCCGGACTGGGTGCTTAATATGGCCGGATATTTTACCCTAAAAGCCGGATATACCTTTTTTATTGAAAAAGGTATATCCGGCTTTTAGAAAAGCTATGATTAGCTATTGCTTATCTATGATTAGCTATTGCTAATCACAGCTTTTTAAAGCCGGACATATGTTCCAAAAGCTGGACAATATTTATTACCGCCTTCAGTCTGCGAGGTAGTCGAATAGTGGCATTACTTGCGACTCGCGCGGCAGCCACACATAAAGCCGGATAAGCCGGACGCAGTCAAATTTAGCCGGACAAGAGGTCAAAAAGCCAAACATGTCCGGCTAAATCCGGTCACCTGGCAACAAATTGCATAGTATAAAGGGGGTTTTACCAATCATGCAGATAGAATACTGAGGCGTATCGCAGGGCAGTCCATAGACTAAGCCGTTGAGGTGATCCTGGCGGTCCAGGTTGAGGCACGGGTTGTCCATGGAGAATTCCTCGTCGAGCCATGGCGGCATCTATCGGGGAGTAGAATGAAAACAAATAAGACCTTAGAAGTGTTAAATCGAACGAATTGAATGCATACCTAATAAATAAATAATTGACAACATCACATACATTGCTCTGATTCCAATGTAAGTAGCTAAAGCACTTGTGTTATGGAAATTAGAGACAACGGTGGTATCACAACACCCAGACCTGAGTCAATAAAGAAAAGTTCGTTTACTAAACTGACCCAACCGGGGATCGAACCCGGGACCTCAGAGATGGCGACACCTTGAAAACCTGTTTTTGTCAACTGGCCAAGCTGCAGATGTACCTAGGTACCTACTGAGGGCCTAGCCAAAGTAACATATTTTGCAAATCTTCGTTATCGCTTCGCTTTCCAAATATATTAAGCGAATGTTAAAACGTCTTTTCATAGTGTAATGTCCTACGGAATGTTGTTGTGGGGCTCAGCAGCTAACATTGGAAATATTTTTGTGCTCCAAAAAAGAGCTGTTCGCGCCATATACAACCTGCGGTCGCGAAATTCTTTAAGAGAATTGTTTAAAGAAATTAATATTTTAACAGTGGCAGGCCAATACATCTATGATAATTTAGTTAATGTAAGGAAACATTATTGCTCACTTGCTAAAAATAGTGATGTACACCGTTTTAATATAAGAAATAAAGACAAACTTGCCGTTCCTAGTTTTAGACTAGCAAAAACTAGGGGCTCATTTATGGGGAAAGGAATTGCCCTTTTTAATAAAGTTCCACAAAATCTAATTGAACTGCCTTTGCATGAATTCAAAATACATGTTAAAAAGACGCTCATGAGCAAAGGTTATTACAAAGTAGAAGATTATTTAAAAGACAGCAATGCATGGATGTAACATTATAAGTGACTATCCTAATTTTCAGTTTTTAATAACTTTATTGTTTTTTTTATTATGTTGTTTTAAATTAAGGTAGTTGGTAACGATATAATTTCTTTGTAAATATCGTTACTCTGATTTCTGACAAAGCTGATGAGTTTCTTGCGCCCATTCTTCTTGTCAGCTAAAAAAGTCTCGAATGGGTGGTAGGAAAATATAGACCATTCAAAAGCACTTAATATCTAAGTTTATTTGAATAAAGAATATTTCATTTCATTTCTAATCCATACATTTGTCGGAGCGAAGCGATAGCGATAATTTGTAAATGTGACTTTGGCTGCGGCTCTGGGGCCCTAACTTTTCGAACTTCGGCGGGTCTGCCGAGCTTCAACTTAAAACACATAAATCGAAGTAAGGAGTTTCGTATTGTACTATTCGCCGAAGTTATTTAGAAGATATCGATGTTCGTGTGACACTAGAATTAAGGTTCGCCATTTTTGCCCGATTAGGGCTCGATTTATCTGTTTTAATTTGAAGCCCGGCAGACTTTCCGATGTTCGATGCGTTAGCCGGTATGTCCCCTGACCCGTTAAAAAAAGCTCACATATAAAGTTAACGCCGGGTCCTGTTGGTGCATCATTGGGTTGTAGATTCTCCTTCCATTGCTCGGGTTGTGCCAGGAGTAGGTGATGGTGTCTGTGGCGTCCTTGGTCATGTTCAGCCTCCCGGAGATCCAGATGTGACGGATTGCTGGAAAAATTAATAACATAAAGCTCGAGGAGAAATGTAAATAGAAGTGTAGTATGGGAAAGTGCAGGCCGTCTTCTTAGCTTTTCGGCGGTAGATGGCGCTGTACAAAATTTCCATTCAAAATTACTCTATCAAACTTTTTTCTCTGTGGATGTTGTTTTCTTTATTATATGGAGGTACTATTATCAGATGACCGACCCAACAATAATAATTGCTTAACCGCCTCAACATGAAGCCGTATGCTAAGCCACTGCACCATCGAGATTCCATTTTGGATTAAATTATTAATTTGGCATAACACACGCCTACAATTATTACGCTAGTAATATAGTTCAGTACCACAATAGAGTTGTTGCAGTTTATAAAAAGATCGAGCGAATTTTTTTAATTGGTCCACGGTGCATAGTGCAAGTTTTTTCACATCACGCTCGATCGAATTTTGTATGGCGTTGATGAAGTTCATCGCGTTTTCCGCCAGATAGCGGGCCACCAATCCCATACGAAATGAGTTTGTGTAAGCAAAAACTCGGACTTCGCACTCTCTACCCGTAGTACGAAGAGCTATCGAAAGAAAAGCGCTTAAAACATTCGATAGAGTAATTTTGCATGGGATATTTGTACAGCGCCATCTACCGCCGAAAAGCGATATTAATTTTTTCACAGATAACTACTTCTCTCGAGTAAAATTACGCGCGTTTTTTCTCGATAGCTATTCGTGCTAAGGGTACTGATTTATAGACTTACGTTCCTCCTTATTCTCTCCCATAGTAAGCAGGAGTTGTAGGAGCACATCATTGCTATCAACGCTAGCTAGTGAACCGTTCATCTTCTGACAGTTGTTGAAAGCATGCTGCCAGTACAGCAACTGGCGGACTAGCACGTAGTAGTAGATGTCGTCGTTAGGGGTCATTGTAGAGGAGGCGTGGTCACCTGGAAGAAGGCAAGATAACATAATCATTTATACAGGTGTCCTACCGTAGGTTTGTTACCAGGGGGTCTAGCAAAAGTTACATTTGCAAATATTCGTTATCGCTTCGCTTTTGAAACATGTATGGTATTGACATAAGGTTTCGTTATCAATTGAAATTTGAAACGTCAAATCCATACATTTTTCGAAGCGAAGCGATAGCGAAGATTTGTAAATTTTACTTTGGCTAGACCCCCAGTTGCCAATTAGGAAAAAATGATTCTCAAACGAAATTTAACGACGTCCTTGGTCAAGTGGCTTTGTACACCGGTATTCAAGGTGTGGTCATCTCTGAGGTACCGGGTTCGATCCCCAGTTGGGTCAATTTAGAAAACGAACTTTGCTATATTGGTTTAGGTCTGGGTGTTCGTGATACCACCGTTGTCTCCGATTTCCATAACACAAGTACTTTAGCTACTTACTTTGGAATCGTAGCAATGTATGTGATGTTGTCAAATATTTATATTTATATTTATTTATTTAGAAATTGGTTTCGATAGGTACAAGAATATCGCGGAGGGAAATCACCGTTAATATTGTAGACACGAATAAGATATAAATTATACCCAGGTCCTACTGAAAGAAGACTTAATTTTGATTAAAAAAAACCTGTCTAAGCGATTTGGACTCGCGCACCGAGAGTTCCGTACCATCATAATATAAATACACTGCAGAGTAGAATAATTATTGGAGTGCCATCTTTTGACCAGTAGTGGAATTAATCAAAACCGAACCTGGCAAGTGTGAAAAATAAAAGCATCCTGTATTTTTACGGCTTTCACCATTACCCCCAGCACGAACGTCTGTCAAGAAAAAAAACGCGCGTAAAAGTACTCGATAGAGTAATTATCTATGGAAAATTTCATTTCGCTTTTCGGCGGTAGATGGCACTGTATAAATTTCCCACACAAAATTACTCTCTCGAATATTTTACGCGCGTTATTTTTTTCGATAGCTGTTCGAGCTAAGGATACAGAAAACGCGCCCATTTTTGGTGAAGTGTGTCAGAATAGTACCAAATGTTGCCGTATGAATGTATGAAAGGGTCTGCTGACCTTGGTAGCATATGAACTGCATCTTTCGCTCGCATCGTGCCTCCATAAAGACCGGTGGATGTGCTGCGTGTCGATCCAACTGCAAACAACCACTCTGCTTCACAGAACTCCTGTCCCTATAAGAAAACCATAATCACAGTTAAGGCTCCTATGTAACTCAAGTAGCGCCCCCATTTTAATTAAATTTATTGCTCGCTAAGTACATAATGTGTACTCGCAAAAGTGGCCACTTTTAGCACTTTTGCGAACTACTACTACAATGAACAAAATTTTACTGAGGTTATTGTTTGTAAATAAACTATAGCTACTAGGTTCTATAGTATATTGTAAATATACTATAGAGCCTAGCTTCAATCTGTACATGTGAATTTTCGATACATTATGTACCTACTTAGCGAGCAACAAATTTAATTAAAATGAGGGCGCCACTTGAGGTATACAAGGTGTTACAAAAATACCCCTAACGCCGAATATGGTATATAGGGACCATCAAACTGAACAACTTTTACTATGGGACCAACTCTGAAATCGCGAAAAAAAAATCAGCTGTTCCATACATTTTGATATTTTCGATTTTAATTTTTGTATGAAACAGCTGATTTTTTTTTCGCGATTTCAGAGTTGGTCCCATAGTAAAAGTTGTTCAGTTTGATGGTCCCTATCTACCATATTCGGCATTAGGGGTACTTTTGTAACACCTTGTATAGGGTCCTTAAGTATACATTGCCTGCTGCCTCGTGGCATGTTCTGCGAGGCGCGCACGGATGGATAAGACGCGATAATGCGTAAAAAAGTTGCTTCTAGCAAGAATGAGGGACAGTACCAACAGTATCCTAAGTGTAATAGCCCTAAAAAACAACTAACCTATAACCAGGGAGCGTAGTGCGAGTTCTTTACTTACTCGACCGCGTTAACGTAAACTTCATTTTGCATAGGATTCGATATCTGGCGGAGTACGCGATAAACTTCATCAACGCTATACAAAATTCTAACGCGCTCACGATCGAGCGTGAGGTAAAAAAACTCGCACTCAGCACTCGTGAGGACTTGCAGCTAGATTAAAAAAAATGTTTTATGTATTTTATAAATATGGATCTATATTAAGATAAATAATATTAGAAAAAATACTAGAAAAAATCGACTCAGCGAAGAAGTTAAAAAAAGTACTAGCAAATTTCGCCGCTTCCACTAGCGACTCGGTAGCATAATTGGTCAGTGCATTGGGCCGGAATCCCAAGGGTGCGGGTTCGAGTCCCGTCTGAGGTGAGTCGATTTTTCTAGTATTTTTTCTAATATTATTTATCTTAATATAAAAATAGCATTGTGAATGCGAAAAATCTAAATTTAATAATATGGATCTATAATGTAGTCAGAAATATTATTTTATTATTATTACTAGTGGCCCGCCCCGGCTTCGCACGGGTACAATGTAGTTACTAATGTGGTGAGTGTGAAGTTATTAGACTATACTACAGGATATCTATATAGGTATAGTAGTGGCCACATAATTAAGGACGCCAGTCGATTTTCATACAAACGAAGTAACTTTTAAGCATTGCTTCTCCGCCAGGGATTGACCGAGCGGTGATCTGGTGATGGCCATCCAGGGAGTGAATGGAGGAGATCCAGATTTCTTTACACACCCAAGTGATCTGACCAGCATTTTAAGAGATGTAAGGATATGTTTAAAAAAACCGCGAATATAGTATAGAAATGTATGAAAACTTGCAACTGTAAATTCTTATGCTTACATCTCTTAGAATGCTGACCAGATCAGTTGGGTGTGTATTGCTATCTGAATCTTCTCCATTCACTCCCTGGATGGCCATCATCAGATCACAGCTAGTTCAATCCCTAGCGGAAAACAAAGACTTCAAAATTACCTCGTTTGTATGAAAATCGACTTGTGTCCTTAATTATGTGGCCACCGCTATATGTATATACGACGTACACAACATACGCAAGGGGTGTTTTAAGTTTGACTTGTGTGTGTCTGTCTGTCTGAGGCAACCTAGCTCCCAAACTTATGGACCGATATTGATGCGGTTTTTTATGCATAGCTTAAAAGATCTAAGTGTACAGACGACGGGACTCCTAAACCATTGATCCGATTATGATGAAACTTTGGCGAGTTGTTCTGCTTACGACCGAGAAAGTCCCTGGCTAAAAAAACGGAGCATTGCAATATACGCATGGCGGGTGCAGCTAGTTCTAAATAAAAATATGTTGTGCATTAACAGGATTCTCAATCTCGATCATCCAACACTTCTCTATAATAAAAATCAGCTGTTTCATACAAAAATTCAAATCGAAAATATCAAAATGTGTTTCATACGTTTTTAATATTTTCGATTTGAATTTTTGCAGATTATTTTTTCGCGATTTGAGAGTTGGTCCCAATATTAAAAGTTGTTCAGTTTGATGGTCCCTATATACCATATTCGGCATTAGGGGTATTTTTGTAACATGTTCTATACCTACCACATTTCTTGTCATGTTATCCGGTTGCAAAATAAAAAGGTTATTCGGCGAGCTGACTCTCGAGCAGGCGACATTAGAGCTGGCCATGGGAGAAACAATCACTGCAGATCTACACCAGCCGCTCTTAATCTTTGTCCCTGTGCTTTATTAATTGTTATAGCACAGGCGACCTGACCGAATATTGTATTCTTTTAAAATTAAACTGATAATTAGAAGGAATAATTTTGCACCTTATTACAACGCAAGGAAGGAAAAAATGACAGCACTGCCAACATAACGCCATAGGAACTATTCAATGAAATGCATTCTACCTACTCTCAGGGGAAATGACCAAAGAGAATGTAATACTACGTTGAGATGACAAATGATATTTATTTTTCTTAATTAATCAATCAAATGCACAAAATAGTTTCAATTCCGACGTCGAAGTCAATCACAGCAAAATTAGCTTTATATCACTTTTTAACCCTGTTAGGTGATAAATATTAAAAAAATACGAAACACGTGTTCAATTAATTTTGTGAAAGAATGTCTATGCCAAATTTCAAGTCAATCGGGCCAAGGAATCGCGTCCTCCCATACAAACTTTGCCACCCTGTTTCACCCCTTTAGGGGTTGAATTTCGCAAAATCCCGTCTTAGTGAGCACCTACGCCCTAAAAGGAGCCCCCATGCAAAATTTGAGACTCCTAGCGCTTGTAGTTTCTGAGATTTCGTGATCAGTGAGTGAGTGAGTGAGTGAGTGATTTTCCCTTTTATATATATAGATTATATTATTCCAATTCCAAAGTAAGTACTTAGCTAAAGAGTTTGTGTTATGGAAATTAGAGACAACCGATGGCAACACACTACGACCTAGGTTAATATTTGGGATGGAATTATTCACTTCGGAGGGCGTCGAGCTCTGGATCAGAGACAACAAGAAACAAGTTGTTTCTAAACAACTTAATTTTTAAATGAGCACAAATATATTGCAGGATGCACCGCCCGCCCGCCCGCAAAAAAATGCACATGCACACAACAAAAACATCAGTGCACAATACCTGCATTTAGCAAGACGTGACACACCTTGCACCTTCACCAATTAGAATACTCTACACGTGTTTCGTCCCAACCCGTGTTGGTTTACGTACGATCTAACTCCTGAAGAAATCTGCTAAATGCAGATATTGTGCCCTGATATTTTTGGGGCACTGTGCATGTGCATTTTTTTGCGGGAGTAAGCTACATATATTTTCTCTTTTCACAATGGTTTGGTACTTCCGCCAAGTGACGCGATTCAATCAAAAACATTAAATAAACACAGATTTTATTGAAGGGCGAATGTGTAAAACGGTGGGTTTGTTAAGGCATTTCGGGGGGCATTCAACTACGGCCTATGATCTAACGGAGGTGGTTAACTCATAATTTGCTTGATTCCAAATAAATAAATAAAGAAGGTAGGTAATCCATTGCGCCATCGGGTTTTTATTGAATGGTTGGGAAAATTCTTTCACTCTTTACCAGCTTTATGAAATAAAATTCTCCGTATTTAGGAAAGTTTTCATAGTTATGAAATTCGGAACTTTTGGGAGGTAAATACACTGCAAATTCATTTGGCTTCATGGAGAAATTTCGGACTTATAGGTACGAAGCCATGTCATAACAACCGGGCGATTCCGAAACGAAACTTGCAACTCACTTCGAAAGTGACTTCGCATGAGTTTGATATTGGAAATTAGATAATTGTAGGTTATTTAGCATTCACAATGCTATTTTTATATAGTAATAAATAATATTCTTCTAGAAAAAACATGACTCGCACCCGCACCAGATTATCAACCGGACATCTAAAGGTCGAGGACTCGATTCCTGTCCGAGAATATGATGGTGCGAGTCGTGTTTTTTCTAGTATATTATTTAGTATAACTGTAGGTTACTTTATCAATAGAAAATTAAAATTACATAACTACGGAATCCACAAATCTCTTGCAATTAAGACTGCGTAGTCTGCACACTAGCGCTGCCATTGGAAAAAAAACATAGTGCTTAGATAAAGGCGAAAATACGAATTATCTCTCTGTAGTGCACTCCGAGGAAGCTTTGTGTTACTTTTTATAGCTTAAACAATTTCGTCTTTATTTAAGCACTGTGATTTTTTTTCAATGGCGGCGCTAGTGTGCAGACTACGGCCTCTTAATAAATTAGTCTATTATTATCTTATTTCTAGGGCACTACCATGAGTTGATGCAAATGGTTTACGTTACCGTAAACTATCGTTTTCTCTCTTTCACTCGCATTGACTGTGAGCAGTATATCCGATAGCTTACGGTAGCGTAAACAGTTTGCATCAACTCATGGTAGGGCCACTAATATTAAACTGGTTGGAAGTGAAGTGACTTTCGAAGTGAGTTGCGAGTTTTGTTTCGGAATAGCACGGCTGTTAATTTTCAAGACTTAGGATTAGAATAATAACAAGCGCACGTTTTACTGTGCCTACCAAAAAATATTTGTGTTTCTTTGTAAATTTATACTTAGTTTTGTTTCGGAAAATGTTTTTCGGTGAATAAAATGTATTCTTTGCTATAACTTAAAAAAAAGGAGGTAGGTAATATAGGTATAAGTACTACTAGTATGCATACATGTTTTCAATAAATAAATAAAAACCAATTAGTTTCTGAATGGATGCAAACGTTGGTAGAAGTGAAGAACAGTACCAGCACGAACAGCTATCGAAAAAAATAATGCGCGTAAAATTACTCGATAGAATAACTACCTATGGAAAATGTCATTTCGCTTTTCGGTGGTAGATGGCGTTGTACAACCCATACAAAATTACTCTATCGAATGTTTTTACGCGCGTAATTTTTTTCCTCAAAAAATGAATTAAAAAAAAAAAGCTTTACCCCTTTTTCACTCATTATTAATTAATCACTTAAATAATCACAAAATAATATATCTCGCATTTAAAATAAAACGAGCAGAAATCCACGCGCACAGTTGCACACAACTAGCATTATGCGTGCATCTACGCGAGTTTGCCGACGCTACGGCTGGCCGACGGACCGTGCGCATCTCAGTTCCAAACGGTAGCATCGCTAAACGGAACTAAAATTTTTCAGTACAAAATATAGTCAGTGTTGCCAAGTTATTCGTGATTTGACGTGTTTGCATAGAAAGTGGCGCCCTCATTTTTTGTCAACTCTTTATGGTCAAGCTGTACACACGACGGCACCTCAGAATATACATGTTGACCATAAAGAGTTGACAAAAAATGGCCGCCGTTATGCACTACGTAATAAATGCTGTTTCCGCAGTTTAACTGTATAACCTGACGTGCTGTCGAATGTACATTACCTCATAGGAGGCCAGGCTTCGGATTGGACATCGCCAATACTTTGCTGGTTGAAGATGCTCACTCCAGTATCCACCCAAGACCATTTTCCGAGGAGGCCTTTCGCTCCAATCCAGGCGTTTTCGATGCCTAATATAGAATAAAAATGAATGAATGAAAATGTTCATTATTCAAATAGGCTCACATAGTAAGCATTAATCGTCAATTCTTTTACCCTACCACCCATTATGACGTCTTTAACTGACAAGAAAAATGGGCGCAAAAAACTTATCTTTATCAGATGGAACGATATTTACAAATATGTATATCGTTTCCAGACATTACATTCGTCACAATTAACAAAGATTAATGAATAAATAACATTTTAATTTGATCATTTATTAATTAATCAATTTACAGGGTTTTAAACAAAATTCAAAAGTCGAAGTCTTTTATTCAATCTAGGCTGTAACAAAAAATTCAATGTCAGAAGCAGGCTCATTCCCACAGGTAGCACCCGTTGTCGAGCATGATGCATGAACCTTTCACTTATCCATTTATTATTCAAGGTGTTACAAAAATACCCCTAATGCCGAATATGGTATATAGGGACCATCAAACTGATCAACTTTTACTATGGGACCAACTCTGAAATTGCGAAAAAAAAATATGCTGTTTCATACAAAAATTAAAATCGAAAATATCAAAATGTATGAAACAGCTGATTTTTTTTTCGCTTGTATATTTATCAAATACTCCAAATATAGAAAGAAAGCCTTAAAGATCTACGATCAGTACCCGTAGCACGAAAAGCTATCGAAAATACATAACGCGTGCAAAAGAATTCGATAGAGTAATTTTGTATGGGAAATTTTCACAGCGCCATCTACCGCCAAAAAGCGAAATGAAATTAGATAATTACTCTATCGAGTACTTTTAGGAGCGTTTTTTTTCTCGATTAATGTTCGTGCTAAGGGTACGAACATTGATAGAGAAAAAAACGCGTGTAAAATAATTCGATAGAGTAATTTTGTATGGAAAATTTGTACAGTGCCATCTACCGTCAAAATTCAAAATTCAAATTCAAAATTCAAAACTCGTTTATTCAGTCTAGGCTGTTACAAGCACCTGTGAATGTCAAAGAAGCTACGCCATCGGTTCGCAAACCCTAAGCGGGAGACCTTGTAACGAGAAGAACCGGCAAGAAACTCGTCAAGGGCTGCTTTTTTCTCCCTGTATATTTCATACAGAGTCGTCAAAATTTGAAAAATGAGGTCAGCATTTAAAGTGACGTCATTTTCCATTACAATAATTAACAAAGTTTACATTCAATGGGTAGGTAAAATAAATTTCAACTAGTTGAGAAATCGCTGTCTACTACTCGATAACTAAGAAAATCATTGTATGATATAAAGAATTAGCCCACGTGAATTAAGTCTACGACGGGGCAACATTAACTGGAAGTTACTTGACATACAAGTTAACATTAATTATTAAAATAAATGCAATTATTACAATTTCTTGCACAATTTACAAAAGAAAAGCAAAATGAAATTTTCTATAGAGAATTACTCCATCGAGTACTTTTATGCGTTTTTTCTTGATAGATGTTCGTGCAAGGGCACCTACAGCAGAAAATCCCAAAAAGAAAAAGGATACGTTATATTATATTTTAATAAATATTTGACAACATCACATAATTGCTCCGATTCCAAACTAAGTAGCTAAAGCACTTGTGTTATGGAAATCAGAGACAACGGTGGTATCACAAACACCCAGACCTGTGCCAATATAAGAAAGTTCGTTTTCTAAATTGACCCAACCGGGGATCGAACCCGGGACCTCAGAGATGGCGACACCTTGAAAACCGGTGTACCGCCACTCGACCACGGAGGTCGTCAAATAGGATTATAGGATCACTTTGTTGATCGTGTACAGTCACGTCTAAAAATATGTATACAGTTTAGAACATTGTCACTTTGTTGTAGTTGTCTTTTGTCATTGATTTCTGTTCAAAAAGGTAATAGCTATTAAAGTGACATAGTTCTAAACTGTATACATATTTAGACACGTGACTGTAGGTCTGTCGGTCAAGCAAGACTTGTTTCCCAGAAACGCGTACAAGTATTGATTGAAGTTAACGCAATACTAATGTCGCAACAATTGGTGAAAAATGAATATTTTGCGTTGGAACACTCACTTGGTCTAGTTTTCAACATCGACATTCCCAACTTCTTCAGGCATCTCATGGTTGCAATATTAGCGAGGCTGAAAAATATTGGAAGTTATGAAATGGATCATTTTGTTAGATGTTTTTCTTTTTGTCGGATGCTACAATTTCCGCGCACTGCATGACACCACGGACCTGAAAAAAAGACGGACGTAATATCGCACTAAAAAGAAGTGAAGCATGCAAGGTCCTACAATTTCGTATGTTGTACAATGACCTACACTCACACAAATACACCGGTCTTTTCTTTCCAGGTGTATTTGTTTGACTGTAGGTCATATACAACAAACGAAATTGTAGGACCTTGCATGCTTCACTTCTTTTTAGTGTGATATTACGTCCGTCTTTTTTTCAGGTCCGTGATGACAACTAAGTTAATGACACCGTTTTAATTTGGTCAAGTTGTAGTTAGGAAAAGAATTAGGCGATTCTAAGTGCAAACGGGCATTAGTTACATAAGTGACAAACCTCATTTTGTTGAGTACACAGTAGGCGGCAGCCTGATGCCAGTCTTTCCGTCCATCGAAGATGTGGTATAAGCCTGTACGACACCGGACCACTTTCAGCTCACTCACTTTAAGCTCTGGCTGGGCATCTGGTGAAAATCATAAAAGTATAAAAAACAAAGTTTTATAAAATAAAATAATTCTTTACGTTATGTATAAAATACTTAAATATTTTTATCGTATACAACATGTTACAAAAATACCCCTAATGCCAAATATGGTATATAAGGACCATCAAACTGAACAACTTTTATTATGGAACAAACTCTCAAATCGCGAAAAAAAATCAGCTGTTTCATACATTTTGATATTTTCTATTTTAATTTTTGTATGACACAGCTGATTTTTTTTTCGCGATTTCAGTGTTGGTCCCATAGTAAAATTTGTTCAGTTTGATGGTCCCTATATACCATATTGGGCATTAGGGGTATTTTAGTAACACGTTGTATTATACTTACCTATTATACCTGCCTAATATGTTTTACCACATTTTTAGGGTTCCGTACCCAAAGGGTACGGGAACCCTATTACTAAGACTCCGCTATCCGTCTGTCTGTCTGTCCATAGTGTTGTAAAAGAACTGAGTCTTTTAGTCCTAATTTTGCGACTATAAGTTCTTTTTGCAGAACTCACGACTAATTAGTCTTCTGAGTCCTGAGTCTTGAGTTCTTTTGAGTCTTTTCAGTTCTTTCAGTCCTAAAATTTCTTGAGTCGTTACATTTATTCTAAGTCCTTTCGTTTTTTCAGTCCTTTGAGTTCTTTGAGTCCTTTAAGTTCTTCGAAGTCTTATGAGTCGTGTGAATTATACAGCAGGACTGCAGTCTAATCAAAAAGACTCGTGTCATGAAGCCTTTGAGTTCTTTGAGTCGTGAACTATGAAGTAGAGGACTGCCAGCCCAATCAAAAGACTCGCACATCATGAAGTATTTAAATTGTTTTTTATACTACCTGCTCGTCAATGGCATATTATGTGTCATGCAAACCTTTCCTAAAGTAAGTCATTTTTCCCATGGGGAATAAAGTGATTTGAATTTGGAATGCAACCCTTGTAGTCGTGCTTGATCGATGTTGGTTTCAAAAAAGTTTAGGTGCAATGAGATCTTATTCTGAGTTAGGCTGTATGTTATCATGAAAACTTTTTACGAAATTCATTTTCACCCACGCACCAAGAAGGATTTATTTGAATGTCGAACTGACCACTACAGAATAGACGACAAAAACATAAACTCTAACCCAACTATAAATGTACCAAAGAATGTAACTTTGTCGTTGCACAATTGGTGTAATGTTTATAACATAACTTTTAATTTTCAATAAATATTCTTAATTTTTCATATTTTATTATTCTAACTTTAAATAATTACTTAAGTACTTTCTTTATAACAGTCATTCGTTTCAATTGCCTCGCAGAAAGTATAAAAAGTAGAGTATGCATCGCGGGCTTAAATGTGTATTTGTCATGGGCGATCTTGAACACCTCGTACTCAGGATTCTAGCCTTAACTCCCTCGCTCCGCTCGGGAGTTAACCATAGAATCCCTCGTACTCGGGGTTCAATAATAGCGCCCGGGACACAATACACTACTTTAAGCCCTTATTGCATAATCTACTATAAGTAGAGGACTGCAGTCATAGTAATCACTTATAGTAAGTTCGAATAACAATAAATATGTCTCAAAAAAAGAAAATAATGTCAACCATCGTGACGTTAACCGACTTCAAAAAAAGGGAGGAGGTTCTCAAATTGTCTGAATGTTTTTATTTGTTTTTTGTGTGTTTGTTGTGTGGCTTTCTACGACTGCTGGTTAAGAATACACCATCTATCTTCTTCTATATATAAAAGGAGATGTTCCCACTGACTGAGGTATAAACACACGCACAGCCGTAACCGCTGATGGTAGAAACGTGAAATTTGGACAGATGTTTATTTTCATAATGTGAACACCCACTAAGAAAGGATTTTGAAAAAGACTGAGCTCTTTTGTAAAAGGACTCAATCGCGAGTTCTTTTCGTAAGGCTGAGCTCTTTTTAAAAGGACTCAGTCGCTAGTTCTTTTTAGGAAAGCTAAGTTTTTATTTAAAGGACTTAGTATGGAGTTCTTTTTGTAAAGAGTGAGCTCTTTTAAAAGACTCAGTCTCGAGTTCTCTTTGGCAAGACTGGAGTTTATTTCAAGAAGACTAAAAACTCAGAGAGGCTTGAGCTTTAACTTACTCTTTTTTGACTTGAGTCTTCAAAAAAAGACTCGAGTCTCAATATTAGGACTAAAAGACTCAGTTCTTTTACAACACTATCTGTCCATGTATCTCATGAACCGTGATAGTGAGACAGTTGAAATTTTCACAGATGATGTATTTCTGTTGCCGCTATAACAACAAATACTAAAAAATAGAATAAAATAAATATTTAAGGGGGCTCCCATACAACAAACGTGATTTTTATGGAACCCTTCGTGCGCGAGTCCGACTCGCATTTGGCCTGTTTTTTTTTGGGTATGCATAAACAACTCGAAAAAAACCGGCCCACAACTTCACAGCACATTTAACAAATGTGCCAAGCGGTCAAGTGACTACTGCAATCGATCTAATGCTCACTTCAGGATCGGAGCATTCGTTCGCGGCGTCACTTTTAGTGCGCTTACGCTACATCTATATGATCGAAGTCTCCCAATCTATTATTGCCATAGATTAAAATAGAATAAGAGTTTTCTCACCTCGTTCGCACACAAAGGGCCTTTCCAACAAGCACTGTAAATCGACGAATACAGGCCGATCGTGGAATACTCTCTCCAACGCCACGCAGTCGGCACCTCCTTCCGGAACTGGCACGTGGGTGCGGTTTAGCCACTGAGGAGGGGAGCTTAGACTCAAACAAAATCATTTATTCATTATAGACTATGTGTATGTCAAGGAATCTACGCCATCGATTCGCGAGCCATAATTTTGTAAGACGGATCACATTCTGCTACGCATCACGCTAGGTACCTACCTACATCATGCGTGACTGCAAATTTTAAAGTTCAAACTTTCAGCCTTTTACGGTGGTTAAAAAGAACGGCGAGATGGCGGGTATAGTTTTCTCTGGCCGTTGAATTTCTTTTGAATAAGGAAACCAATGGAAGTGTCATGCCTGCGAAAAAGACCTGCATACCTATATCATACTTCTCCATGCAAACGCAGCTAAACATGGCGGCTTAGCTTAGTGTACGCACAGCAGCACGTCAGGTTATACAGTTAAACTGCGAAAACAGCTTTTATTGCGTAGAGCATAAAGGCGGTCTCAAGGTCAACATGTATAGTCTGAGGTGCCGTCGTGTGTACGTACACACGACAGCACGTTCGTACCCTTAGCACAAACAGCTATCGAAAAAGATAACGCGCGTAAAAACATTCGATAGAGTAATTTTGTATGGGAAATTTGTACAGCGCCATCTACCGTCGAAAACCGAAATGATATTTTGCATAGAGAATTCTCTATCGAGTACTTTGACGCGCGTATTTTTCTCGATAGCTGTTCGTGCTAAGGGTACTGGCTATAAAGTTAAACTATGAAAAAAGCTTTTATTACGAAGGGCATAAAGACGGTCTCAAGGTCAACATGTATACACTGAAATTCCGTTGTGTGTACATCTTATGTAAACAGCAGACAGCTGCACAATATGGCGGACACGGCAGCGCCTGACGTCACAAATGCTTGTATTGTTTGTAGGCATTGTAATTAAGGCGACGCATCGATAAACTATTTTCGTATCGACCGTCTCGCTCAAACTTTCGAAAATTATACTTAACTATCTCACTCATGGCAAGCAGTTTTGCGACGTCAAACCGGCTTTTTTCGAAAAATCGATATCCCAGCCACCAAAATGTCCGATGCATCCTCTTAAGGGCACTTCCATTAGTTTTATTATTCAGAGTGAATTTCGGATGCATTTTATTCTTACATGTTTCTTCAATCTAGGTCCCAATTATCTAGACTTCAAACAAAAGCTAACAAAATCTCTCAAAAAAAGACTCTTTTATCTGAATCAAACCCCCTTAATAATAAAGATTGTATAGCAGATGCATAATTACACAGTGTTTTGTCCCTTTCTTTTTAATGTCAAACTTAAATAGACAGAGAGTAACCATTGTGTAACTATACATCTGCTATACAATCTTTATTAGTAAGGGGGAAAGAATCTGTAATTTATCACAAGTACTTACATTACTTATGGGCTTGTGTTTTAATGCCTGCACTTATATTAATTCCAGTAAATTCAAAATACCTGCCGAAACGGAAAAATGCTCACTAAATTGTGTTTCATGAAGTATTATAGTAATATATGGTTTTTAAGGGTGTGTAATGTATGACCTAAATTTACATGGACTAACGATCAGATGATATAATAACATTTATGCAGCATGCAACATGCATGCAAGCATTATGGAGCTCCGCTGCGAGTGGTCAAAACACTAATTACACACTTAGGCAAATTAGAACTGTAGTTTTTGGTATCAATATTACTTTTCCAGTAGTACAATACTTTATGAGTATTTATCCATTTTGGCAATCAAAAATTATTTTGGTGAGCACTTAAAATATACCCTCACTTAAGTAAGACCTTACCATAGGGTAGTGCTTCCTACCATCACCGTCTCCGTCGCTGCTGCCCAGCACATCTGTAGCCGTCCTCCGCAACTCCACCCCGTGGCTCCATCTGTACCCAGCTGGGTCATCCGCCGAAGCTCTTCGAGCACCGATCCACACCGACTCTATTACTATCGAGATAAGGTTGAAAATTAGAACTCTTTTAGACGGTTACAGACGGATGGTGCACCAATTAAAAATCTATGATTTTTACGTACAAAATTGTGATTCTGAAAGAGCTTCGGCCAAGAACTCCGATTTATCCTTCGTGTCGAGTAAAGCTAAAGTACCGTTGTGATGTCCCCTGCAAATGAAAATGCTATAAAATAACCATAAACAAGATTCAAGCCCACCCTACATAAAAAGCATGCAGGCACTTTGACTTTAATAAGTAGGTATGCTTTGCCATTTTGTCCACTATAGACGGCCGACCTGTCCACTAAAAACTCGTTACGACATCTTGATCTCTTATTAAAATAAACTCGTGACGATGACGGCGGGCGGTGGACAAACAGCACAGTGTCCAGAAACTAGGGTGACCATATTAAAATTTGAGAATTCCTGACTTCAGTAGGGTTATTCACGCTTAGGGGACAATCGTGAATAACCCTACTGAAGTCAGGAATTCTCAAATTTTAATATTTATTTATTTTTGTTTATTTATTTATGAAGTACAGCCACATGATACATTTAAAAAAATCACATTAATATACTTATTAATCACATTAATATACTTATTATTAATATGGTCACCCTAGTTTCTGGACACTGCCGTTTGTCCACCGCCCGCCGTCACCGTCACGAGTTTATTTTAATAAGAGATCAAGTTCAAGATATCGTAACGAGTTTTCAGTGGCCAGGGCGGGCATCTGTAATAGTGGACAAAATGGCTGGACCTTTTATACTCGGCGTTAGAAAGAAGTCAAAAGGATGTTTGGTGTTAAATAGCTTATTTATTTAATTGACCGAGTGAACGCGAAGCGCGAGTGAAGAGTCTATGCTTCAATTGATTGGGCAAACATTCTTTCGTATGTGTTGCCTTTCCAGTTGTCCGTCTGTTCTCCTCTACAGGTCGCATTTCTCAACCGATTATCGTGAAATTTTGTGAACAGGTTTGATAATTTATATGAATGTTTTTGTCGAGCCAAGTTTTCGAAATTTCGCGAAAAATAAATTCATCCTTTCGAAAACTGTAAAAAATTATAAGCACCATCTAGCTTCGAATAGATGTAATAAAACCTAACCTACCAAACAGCACATAGTACTGCTTTTCAAAAGCAGTGTCAACCTCGTGGCGACATCTATTAGATTAATTTTTAAACAGCATACAATTTTAGCGAGGTTTACAGCTCACTGAGCCTCTAGTAAATAAACACATCATTTCGCCTGATTGAACTTAAATATAAGTTATACCCATACTAACCGACATAATATCTTCGCATTCTCCCAGTTTACAGGCAGATTGTGGACAACGTACTCTTTATCGTTGTATGTGTACGTTTCCCATCTGCTTGTACTAGCTTTTGGAACTGAAAAATATAATAATAATAACAACAAGCACTTCACTGCTTTACGAGTTATTCCCATTGATTGTGCAATGCATGCACACAAAGACAGAAAAAAATAGGTACAATGCGATTAAATTGATAATAGACAGTAATCCACTGCAACTTCACTCGAGAATGTAAGTCGAAAGATAATTTTACAGATTAAATTTGTACCGCAAGCGCATTTGTACCCTTAGCACGAACAGCTATCGAAAAAAATAACGCGCGTAAAAACATTCGATAGAGTAATTCTCTATGGGAAATATAATTTCGCTTTTGGGCGATAGATGGCGCTGTACAAATTTACCATACAAAATTACTCTTTTGAATGTTTGTACGCGCGTTCTTTTTTTCGATAGCGTGCTACGCGTCCTAAGGGTACGACTTAATTTTAGTTGATTTTATTTTAGAAGAGTGTAATCACGATTATCTAAAAATATGATCGAAGATCAAAATAATTGAAACAACAAACCTCTATACTGCTCATGGTAACTGGCAACACACTCCCGAAAAAAAAGAAAATACACAACCAATTTCACGCACCCCATATCACGTACCATCTTCACAACTCTAGAAGACTGACTACCTACCAAGTTCTATTTTCTTTCACTAGGGCACCCATATTTATCTCGATGTAGGTATATGTCGCAGGCAACTAGCTTAATCAGCCGCTTTATTAATGGCCTAGCCTTTTAATTTAACGGCGCCGTTTAATCAGCTGCCTAAATGATATGCAGCCATCTAATAGAATGGCTAGCCAAAGACATTAAAATATAGTTCCATTTATGTCACCTGGTAAGCCGATCTAGCTGTCAAATACTGTCAATATGGCGTCGACATCTGCCAGGCCGGTTATTAAAATGTTGTATGAAACGCATTGGCTAAATGTGATTTAGGCCGCTGATTAAATGGGTCTGTTCAATCAAGTGACTAGGCCATGGGTCGCCAAACTTTTTAGCCTATGGGCCAAATTAACTCCTCCACGAAGTCCCAAGGGCCAGAGCCTAGCTAGCTTATCGTACCAATATACTGTAAAAAATAGTATGTTGGTACGATCCGGACTGCTTTCGCGGGCCGGATTGTTGGTGCTCGCGGGCCAGAGTTGGCCCGCGGGTCGTAGTTTGGAGACCCCTGGACTAGGCCGTTAATTGAGCGGCTGATTTAACCAGTTGGCTGCGACATATGCATCATAAGGTTCATGCAATGGAATATTATCATAACAATCATGTTAAATGTTATCATTCCACTATTACTTGTGTTATAAGAAGTCATTGGGAAAGAACCATTGATATAGAGAATACGTAACTACCAGTTACATCAGTATTTTAATATCCCTCAGGCTTAGAATAATAAGACGAGACGACCTCCGTGGTCGAGTGGCTTTGTACACCGGTTTTCAAGGTGTCGTCATCTCTGAGGTCCCGGGTTCGATCCCCGGTTGGGTCAATTTAGAAAAACGAACTTTTCTATATTGGCTCAGGTCTGGGTGTTTGTGATACCACTGTTGTCTCTGATTTTCATAACACAAGTGCTTGAGTTACTTACTTTGGAATCGGAGCAATGTATGTGATGTTGTCAAATATTTATTTATTTTATTTATTTAATAACAACATAGAACGATAGTTCCCTACAAAGCGCACTGTCAAGAATGAGGCAAAAGATACAGAGCCAAAATGGCTTAGTTTTCAGATTTTTATACTTCATACATTACCTAATCGTACCTATAAGAACTAGTTTCAATTTCCCTATCTTTAGGGGATTAGTTACTATTTTATTGGATTTTAGTTACGATTAGGTAATGTATGAAGGGTATAAACCTGAAAACCATTTTGGCTCAGTATTTTTTGCCTCACTTTACACAAGGACTCTGCATCTAGGTGTTATTTTTATTCTAATAATTATCTAACCCCTCAGGGGTTGTTAGCCACTGTACAATACTTGCACAATACGCCAATAGATTTGGCAAAATATATGGAACTATATCTAGGATTTTAAGATCTCAATGTACCATATTTTATGCAAATAAATAAATTATCTTTATCTTTATCTTTATCTTCAGGGAAACAAATAAATTGAAAATAAGTAGTGGATTTCCATTCAAGCTTCTTTTCCGGATGAGTAGGTAGTTTGATATAAAAAAAATAAGACCTTATTTTTTAAACAAAATCAAAATGACTATGTATATACCTACCTTTTTGCGTAGTTTATTTTCTTAGGCCTATGTCCAGCAGTAGTATTTTTTGACGTTGACATTCAACCGGAAATGTATTAAAAGTTAGTCATTTTCGGCCTAAATTATATTTGGACCGGAAATGACACAACTTCTCTAAAAATAGTACTGGAAGTGGCAACACTTGGGCGTTACTACATAGTATATATTCGTAAAGGTAAATAAGTAAGTAGGTATACTAATCTCGAGGACGAGGCACAAGTATAATTTAGTAAAAACTAAACTACCTAAAAACTGAGCAACTGAGTTCTTTTAGACTTAAAAGGCAACTTCTTCAGACTACTTAAATATGAAGGCTTCGACCCATTTAGTTTCAAATGTCAGTCGTCAATTTAAACTACCTACTGTGCAAATTTTGATGAATTACTTATGCGCACGAAAGATTTTGATTCAGCATTCATTATGTAAGTGTCGTCTCTCGCGAAATACGCATTCGTGTTTTGAATTTAAATCGGTGACATCACTATAACCACTACTGACTGATACAACAAAATAGTCTGTGTTGTGACATCACAACACCAACGTGAGGGCGCTGGCAGCGGCGATCGCTACATCAGCGCCTCCTACAATATTTGATTAGTCCTACCTAGCAACACCGGAAGGATATTGTAATTATTGTGAAAAGAGAAATATCGTCGCCGTAGAGCGAAAAGTCACCAAGTAGGTTAAAGCGTGTTTTGAGTTATGAAGGTTTAAAGTTTTGTAAAACAAAAAAAAACATTACTCGGATTTGGTATGTGATAATTCTAATTTTATGGTTTCATATCTTAGAAAATAGATAAGTGCATAAAGTAACATTATTACTTTTAATGAGTTACGTGTAATTACTGAGAAAATGAAAAAAAACAAACTTAGTTATTTTTCACCCTCAAAACTTGTAACAACATTTTTAGTTAATGAGTTGTACAATAGAGTTAGTGACTTTTCACCTGAGTCTGGATCACTTTTAATAAGAATAACTCTAGTTAGTTAGTTTATGACTAATGTTAAGAAATTCAATAGATGTTTTAATGATTATTAGTAACTCTCTAATTTACACAAGTTTTTATTTATCATTAACTAACATTACAATTAGGACAAAAAAAGAGTCAAATTAATGCATAATTACCATACTTCTTTAATGTATTTATTAAAAAAAACAAACAGAAACTTATCAATAAACATAATTACATAAATTCGATTCTTCTTCACCTTGATTGTTAACATCAGGTTCTAACACCCTGTCTACAACATCTTTGCTAGTAGACTCATAACATGTGTGGAGTTCTTGGGGTAGGTACCTTTGCGACAAGAGCAACGTGAAAAATCTTCTTCCTCTTCTCGTATCAAAGAACTTCATCATCATAATTATCAGCTGCACGACACCCACCGCTGGGTCTATACCCAGGCCTATGCAGCCTCCAAGGATTCTTCTTGCTATGTGTTCCCGCCTACTGCCACTTCAGATAAGCAATCCTTTGAGCGATGTCGGTTACTTTAGTTCTCCTACAGATCTCCTCATTTCTGATTCGATCCGCTGGGAAATGCCGAACATGGCTCATTGCATTGCACGCTGGGTGACCTTGAGCCTCCTTATAGGACCCATCGTTAGCGATACATTCCAAAAACAAAGAAAAAGGAGTCCTCGAACTAGAAAAGAAGAAGATTAATTTCAGGAAGAACAGGAGAGACAGTAATTTAATTCCGAAACAAGGAGAACCGATTTGATAGCTTCATTAATAGCGTTTGCAATTCTAATGGCTTATATACTGCTCTGCTCCTCTTCCGATTTCAGAGGCTAAGAATAAAGACCTAATCATCTTATCGCAAAGGTACCAAACCTTGCGACTAAAATCATTAATTTAGGCGTGAGTGTAACGGAACTTAACTATGCCTGGAAATTGCTTTTCAAACCTAAGACATTTGATTTCAGCCATAATAATTTTCCCTCTGTATTTATTCTTGCTTTTGTTACTGATAAAATTTCATTTAGAGCCTTTACATCAAACATTTTATTATTAAATAAGTATTTTAGAAAGGTAACAGAAAGTTTTATCAATGTTTGACTGCAAGTCAGTCTTGCGTCTCGCGCGCGCACAAAAAGACAGAGCGTCAGCAACGTGATCTTCCTCTTCTCGTGTCAAAGAACTTCATCATAATAATTATCAGCTGCACGACACCCACCGCTGGGTCTATACCCAGGCCTATGCAGCCTCCAAGGATTCTTCTTGCTATGTGTTCCCGCCCATTGCCACTTCAGATAAGCAATCCTTTGAGCGATGTCGGTTGCTTTAGTTCTCCTACAGATCTCCTCATTTCTGATTCGATCCGCAGGGAAATGCCGAACATGGCTCTTTGCATTGCACGCTGGGTGACCTTGAGCCTCCTTATAAGTTAGCAAAAACAAAGAAAAAGGAGTCCTCGAACTAGAAAAGAAGAAGATTAATTTCAGGAAGAACAGGAGAGACAGTAATTTAATTCTGAAACAAGGAGAACCGATTTGATAGCTTCATTAAAAGCGTTTGCAATTCTAATGGCTTATTTACAGCTCCTCTTCCAAACTCAGAGGCTAAGAATAAAGACCTTACTCATCTTGTCGCAAAGGTATCATACCCCAGGAACTACTCACACATGGTATGAGTCTCTGTCTTTGTGGACTCCTGTCCACAAAGACAGAGGACTGTTGGAGACTGTTGGAACCTAATGTTAACGATTAAAGTGAAGAGGAATCAAACTAATTTAATTATACAATACTAAATAAAATACTAGAAAAAATACGACTCGCACCAGATCATATTGTCGGACGGACTCGGTAGCTCAGCGGTCAGAGCATTGGACCGGACATCCAAAGGTCGTGGGTTCGATTTCCGTCCGAGAATATGATCTGGTGCGAGTCGTATTTTATCTAGTATATTATTTAGTATTGTTTAAAAATAGCATTGTGAATGCTAAAATATCAAATTTAAAAAATAATGTAATGTGATAATTGATACGTTTCTGTTTTTTTTATAAAATACATTGTTGAATATTAGTATTAGTATTATGATATTGCATTAATTTGACTCTTTTTTGTCATAATTATAAAATTTGTTAATGATAAATAAAAACATTGTGTCAATTAGAGAGTTACGAATAATCATTAAAAAATCTATTGAATTTACCAACATCAGTCATAAACTAACTAACTGGACTTATTCTTATTAAAAGTGATGTAGACACGGGTGAAAAGTCACTAATTCTATTTTAAAACACAAGAACTAAAAAATTTGGTACATAAATGTCGATCGAATAGTCATTAAGATGAGTTGGTTAATTTTCGCTTTTATGTTTTGTATCGAACCGATTCGAACTAGTCATTCTAAAACTAACCAAGTTATTTTAGTTGATTTCGCCCCGGATTGAGTTCCAGTTAAGATTTATTTTGTATAGGGGAAAAGTTACCATCACGACTTAGGTACAGATTTGCAATTCCTTCGAATAGTGATAAAGTATTTAAGTAAATTAAATTAATTTTCGACTAATGTGTTGCAGTCCAAATATAGAGTTAGTGTTTATTTGCACTAGCTAAAATCAAAACTATGACACGTATAGACACGGCCGTAAGGTTGAAATACGTAAAAAAATTCGGTGATTTTGATGACATATCTAACTCATTTTTGGCCAAATGTCGACTTGGTGACTTTTCGCTCTACGGCGACGATATGTAGCTTACTCCCGCAAAAAATATATGCAGGATGCACCGCCCGCCCGTCCGCAAAAAAATGCACATGCACACCACATAAATATCAGTGCACAATACTTGCATTTAGCAAAACAGCGACACACCTTGCACCTTCACCAATTAGACTACCTACTCTACACGTGTTTCGCCCCAACCCGGAGCATCCTCAGGAGTTAGATCGTGCGTGAACCAACACCGAATAATATTGTAATTACTTTACTTTCAAAGGCTCGATTCGATGGGCTCGCCATCTTTTTGTTTAAGTTTTTCTATTTGTATTGTGAGAGAATTGTATAATCAAGATCTGTACCACGGTAAGTTACCGTGTCTGTACCCTTAAAACGAACATCTATCGAGAAAAAGCGCGCGTAAAAGTACCGCCGAAAAGCTCATTTCGCTTTTCGGCGGTAGATGGCGCTGTACAGATTTCCCGTACAGAATAACTCTATCGAATGTTTTTACGCGCGTTATTTTTTTTCGATAGCTGTTCGTGCTAAGGGTACTGTTCGTGCTACGTTCTTTAAATTTGTTATTATACTTTAATAATTGTTATTTAATAATTATACTTAATCTAAGTTCGTCTTAGAAGTTTGCTCTGTTATTGTTTAAGCTTTAGAGCATTAAATGTTTAAGCAGATGGCCATGTAGCCAGAACTTTATTAAAAAGAAAGAAAAAAAACGCGTGAGTACTAAGTTCGTGTTTTTTTTTCATAACGGAGAGTTATGCTAAGGAATCCTTTCCACATAACTACATTATGTACTTTTGATAAGAGCGTAGTAAGGGTCGAGTTGCGGGTGAGTTGTGCGTTCATTTAAGTTGGCGTTTACGCGAGGTTAATTAGAAAAATCAAAAGCTGCGGGCTACGATGCGCTCTGCGTAACAAGAGTGGTGTGGAGTCGATAAGCAATCTGTGGAATGCTAATAGTGCTATTAATAAGAGACATGTCAAAAATCATGTAAACTGAGTGCTTAGTGCGAGTTTTTTTACTTCATAATAGATTGTGAGCGCGTTAGAATTTTGTATGGCGTTGATGAAGTTCATCGCGTTTTCCGCCAGATGTCGGGCCACCAATCCTATTCAAAATGAAGTTTACGTTAACGCGGTCAAGTTAGTAAAAAACTCGCACTACGCACCTTGTTGCACATAACAAATATATAGTGACCTAAGAGGCTAGGTATCTTCGTGATATTTTCCAATATTTAAAACCACGTAAAACTTTTTTAATATATGCTCGGTTCCCGTAGCACGAATATCTATCGAGAAAAAAACGAACGATAAAAAATTCGATTGAATAATATTTTTTATGGAAAATTTGTACAGCGCCATCTACTGCCGAAAAGCGAAATTAAATTTCTTATAGACAACTACTCTATCGAATACTTTTACGCGCGTTTTTTCTCGATAGAAGTTAGTGATACGGGTACTGAGGTGGTGCCACAAACTCTCAGACCTGACACAATATTCAAAAGTTAGGTAATTTTCTACATTAATTCAGCGGTGTTAGAACCTGGAACCTCAGAGATGGCTACACCTTGAAAACAGTACCCTTAGCACGAACAGCTATCGAAAAAAATAACGCGCGTAAAAACATTCGATAGGGCAATCTTGCATGGGAAATTTGTGCAGCGCCATCTATCGGCGTTAAGAGAAATAAAATTTTTCATAGATAATTATTCTATCGAGTACTTTTACGCGCGTTTTTTTGTCGATAGATGTTCGTGCTAAGGGTACAGGTATACTCGACCACATCGTCCGTCTCAATCAAACCGAATTGAAACAGTTGCTTCACAGGTAAGTTAATGTATCAGGTATTAAAGGCTCTATCTATAAAACCTTCATCTCAAACATTTTTTTTTATCATAATTCCCTCCAACAGCAGAGCTAACTTTTTTATCAAGATTCGACTCCACCCACCGCCCTGTTCTATTTAGCTCCACCCACCTGTTACGTTCCGTTTTCAAACTTTCAACCCATGGTATAATAAAAGTGCGCACGGGATCGCACGATCACTCCTTGTTGGTACGTGGTACGAAGCAGGCTGAATTCGGAACTGAGGTAAGTGCCTTAATTATTTGGTTTTACGTGAACTAGGCAGAATAAACGGGTGAAACTGTGTGGCGAGCGGCGATGCGTTTGCCTTTTAATAAAGTTAATTTTGTATGTTTTTAAAAATATGAACTTATGCAATTTTATCAATTTAGTAGAGGGATTTCATTCAAGAGCCCGTTCATTTCAGTAGCTTCGGTTGAATTCCAATTAACTCACTTGGCAATGATGTTTGAAAAAAATCACTTAATCCACAAAACGGACTGAAAATATTAAAATGTAGATACATAGGTATTTTATTATAATTTAATGCGGTTAGTATTTAGGCAAAGTAAACTTAGGTCATCTTAGATAATATACCGGATGATCGAAGAGAGTAGATCATAATAAGAATTGCCTTAATTAAATTTCGATTTTTCGCATTCACAATGCTATTTTTATATTAAGAGAAATAATATTAGAAAAAATACTAGAAAAAATCGACTCACCCGTAGCACCTCAGACGGGACTCTAACCCGCACCCTTGGGATTCCGGCCCAATGCACTGACCAATTATGGTACCGAGTAGCATAATATTGGTCAGTGCATTGGCCCGGAATATATTATATATAGAATATATAATATCATTTATCTGAATATAAGAATTGCCTTTTCTTAATAAAGTTACACAAAGTGTAATTACTGCTTTTGCACGCTCATGAGCAAAGGTAAAGTAAAATATTATTTAAAAGACTACAATGTATGGATTCACATAAAAGTAACTATCTTAATTTTACAGTTTTCGAAAACTTCATTGAAATTATATATATTTTTTTAAATCATGTTGTTATTTTGCTTTAAATGTAAAAATTTGGTAGCGATATAATTTCTTTATAAATATCGCAAAGTTGATAAGTTTTTTGCGCCCATTCTTCTTTTCAGAAAATTCAAAATCACTTAAGGGACTGACATGAGCAACTAGCGCCGCCAGTCGATTTTATTTTATTTATTCCAAATAAGCCCAATTTCTTAAAAAAGGAATCAGTCAAGGTTTTGTTAATAACGTCTAATATTTATTGAATAACTTTACACAGTTTGAAAAGGCATTCAAACAGTTTAAAACGCGATTTTGTTAAAAGTGGCCACTGTTGGTTCAAACCCGTTTTTAAACTATTGCACGCATTTTGTAATGTTGTAACGTTATTCAATAAACACTAGATGTCATTCACAAGACCTTGACTGATTCCTTTTTTAAGCAATTATTGGGCTTATTTGGAATAAATAAAATAAAATCGATAGGCGGCGCTAGTTGGCTCATATAAGCCCTTTAATATCTAAGTTTGTTTGAATAAAGAATTTTTCATTTTCTTAAAAATATTCACCATATGAAAATTAGTTAACGCAGGTTTACAATTAATTTTATTTTTTACGGTAAAAGAATTGAGTATTGTTGATCGACGTATACAACCCACCTCATAATTATGTAATAAATAAAATAAATAAATAAATATTTGACAACATCACATACATTGCTCCGATTCCAAAGTAAGTAGCTAAAGCACTTGTGTTATGGAAATCGGAGACAACGGTGGTATCACAAACACGCAGACCTGAGTCAATATAGAAAAGTTAGTTTTCTAAATAGACACAACCGGGGATCGAACCCGGGACCTCAGAGACGGCGACGCTTTTAAAACCGGTGTACAAAGCCACTCGACCAAGGAGGTCGTTATAGCTCGAGTAACTGACTTCTTCCGGGTTAGCAAGCTCCATATTCCGCTTTAGCGGTAAGAAGATCTTATTATACTTAATAATATACTAGAAAAAATACGACTAGCACCAGATCATATTCTCAAAAGGGAATCGAACCCGCGACCTTTGGATGTCCGGTCCAACGCTCTGCACCCTTAGCACGAACATCTATCGAGAAAAAAAACGCACGTAAAAGTACTCGATAGAGTAATTCTCTATGGAAAGTCTCATTTCGCTTTTCGGCGGAAGATGGTGCTGTACAAATTTCCAATACAAAATTACTCTATCGAATGTTTTTACGATGTTAGTTTTTTGATGGCTGTTCGTGCTACGGGTATTGACCGCTAGCTAGTCACTAGTGGCATCGTCGAATCTCTTCTAGTACATCCCACTCTTGCTGCAAGCCAGCGTTATTTCATCGATGTGAGGAATCACCTCGACATTGTAATATCTTTCTAGATATTTTGTAGCTCAGCGGTCCGAGCATTGGACCGGACATCCAAAGGTCGCGGGTTCGATTCCCGTCCGAGAATATAAGGGTAGGTACGGGTAAGGTTAAGGTACTGTACCCGTAGCACGAACATCTATCGAGAAAAAAAACGCACGTAAAAGTACTCGATAGAGTAATTCTCTATGGAAAGTCTCATTTCGCTTTTCGGCGGTAGATGGCGCTGTACAAATTTCCCATACAAAATCACTCTATCAAATGTTTTTACGCATGTTAGTTTTTGATAGCTGTTCGTGCTACTGGTACTGAACCGATTTTTAAAATGGACCAAACCTGACGTAATAACATTTGAATCATCTCAAATCTCAAAATCATGTCAAAAAGACGCTCATGGGTAAAGGTTATTATAAAGTAGACGATTATTTGAAAGACCGAAATGCGTGGAAATGATGTAACACAATAACTCGCTAGTAAGTACTTTGTTGTTAATAACCTGTTGTATTTTTTGTATTTGGTAACGATATATTTAAGTTTGTAAATATCGTTACTTATTTCTTTTAAAGCTGATAAGTTTCTTGCGCCTGTTCTTCTTGTCAGTTAAAAAAGTCTGGAACAGGTGGTAGAAAATATAGACGATTCAAAAGCGCTTAATTACTAAGTTTATTTTAATAAAGCAATTGTTTTACTTTTTACTCAATCGGCTCAGCCGTCTTCGAATAATGATGAACATACATAAAAGAAAAATATACTTACGCGCTGAATTGACAACCTCCTCATTTTTTTTGAAGCCGGATAAAAAGATTCACCTTATCTATTATGTAGGAGAAAATTATAGGCTATTTTACAAGTACAATCCTTTTAAAATAAAGTCCCCATTCGCTTATTTCCCTGTTTGAACTTGGATCTCGAACTTTATTTTTTAAGGCTTCTGCAATTTAATTTGTTTCAAGTTGTTAATAAAAGTTTGTCGCATTGATCGGTGCTACCACAGAATACAATAGCATTGCGACCAATAAAAAACAAAATTATTTCTAAACTATAAATGTTTGTTAAGCCTGTATTACTTATACCGGCAACGTGTTAATGAAAAATAACGCAAAAGTTTTAAACTAATTCTAATGCACAACTTTTTGTATTGAAGCAATTCTGTACCCTTGGCGTAAAAATACTCGATAGTCTAATAGTCTATGGACAATTTTATTTCGATTTCCGGCGGTAGATGGCGCTGTACAAATTTCTCATACAAAATCACTCTTTCGAATGTTTTTGGGTCAATTTCAACAAGTCGTGTTTTTTCTTTCATTTCGGTTGAATTTTTTACTATAAAGTTTTTTTAAATTCTAACCGTGGTTTATTGTATTTCTTTATACTCTAAATGCACATATTTAACACCATCAAAATATCTTTACAGACTTATGAGATATACGTGTTTAAAAATGTGATGTTACCGAAATGAAACGGTCGTTAACCGAAATGAAATAACTAGTCACCGAAATGAATGAACTTATACACCGAAATTAAAATCCACCGAAGCAGATATATACAGGTGTACCGCAATACTTATACAGGGTATTTGTTAATAATAATAATAATAATAATTCATTTATTTGCTAAATATGGTACATACAAGTTGTTATAATAATTCTTCCAGCATATTCTGTCGAATGTTTCGACGTGCAAATACTTAAATTTAAATAATACAATTTTATCAGATAATGTCAACAAATCATATTTAAAACAACATTAATCACTAAATTAAAAATGAAATTAAATTATTGGAATGTCAGCAATAGAAAATGTCAAAACTTATAATTAGTGTGCAATGTCAATAATTTTATCGTTTAGGAAGTCATTAATACAATAATATGTCTTTTCTATTAAAATATTAAACAATTTGCTTTTAAATTTAGTTGTAGGTAGTTCTCTAACATTATTTGGTAATTTATTGTAAATCCGTATTGCCATACAAAATGAGTTTTTCGAATGTAATACCAAACTTTGACCGGGAATTCGTAAGTTGGTTCCTTTTCTACCTCTGTAGTTAAAGTCTTGATTCTGTTTGAATAAATGACAATGTTTTTTTACAAATAAACTAATCTCATAAATGTAAAGGCATGGCAAGGGCAGAATATTTAGGGCCTTGAACAAGGGTTTGCAACTGTCTAAATAGCCAGCACCACAAATTGTACGAACACATTTTTTTTGTAATTTGAAAGCCCGATGCATATCCACCGAGTTTCCCCATAATATAATGCCATATCGCAGAACCGAGGACACATAGCCATGGTAGGCCATAAGCGCTGCTTCCTTTGATACAACATGCTTCACTCTGTATAATACGTAAACAAAGCGATCCAATTTACTTATCATTAAATTTATATGCGATTTCCAGTCACATTTGTTGTCAATATTTATACCTAAAAATTTTAATTCTGTCACCTCTTCAATATTATTATTATTATAAGTTATGTCTAAATGCTTACGTATAGAGTTCCGAGTCCTAAAATTAATGAATTTGGTTTTATTTATATTAATATTTAGATTATTTATTTCAAGCCATTTTATTACTTCTTTGAAATTACGCTGTGCAATATTTTGAATGTCATCTTTATTGTCAGTTTTAATTATAAGAGTAGTGTCATCAGCAAATAGTATACACTGCTGATCGACGACATTTGGCAAGTCATTAATGTAAAGTAGGAATAATAATGGGCCACGTATGCTGCCTTGAGGTACGCCACAACCATTATTAATGTAATCTGAAGCAAAACTTTTCCTCAGATTATTGGACGTATTTGAATATCCAGTGATTTCTACTCTCTGGAGACGATCTCCGAGATAACTTTTCATCAAATTTAAGGCAGTTCCTCTTATCCCATACCGTTCTAATTTATGTAATAATAATGAGTGTGAGACAAAGTCGAAGGCCCTGCTCATGTCTAAGAAGATGGCTAGTACATTATTACCCTCATCAAGTGTTTCTGTTATATGCTTCATTAATTGAAAACAGGCAAGAGTGGTTGAGCTTCCTTTTCTAAACCCATATTGCTCTGTTTTAAGTAATGCAGATGATTCTATAAATGCAGTTAACTTTTCTAAAATAACCCTTTCATAGATCTTCGCAACTATTGTAATTAGTGTTATGGGTCTGTAGTTACTTAAATCGTTTTTAGGCCCTTTTTTATGAATCGGTTTTACTACTGATAGTTTCAGTCGAGACGGAAATTGACCTTGCGAGATAGATAGGTTTATAACATGGGTTAAAGGCACAGTAATAAAAAAAGCACTTCTTTTTATTATATCAGTAGTGAGACCATCATAACCAGCCGAAGGAGTATTTTTTAATCCCTTTATAATTTTATATACGTCATTTTCTATCACCGGAGTCAAAAACATTGATTTAGGATTATGAGGAATATTATTATTATAAATATAGGGTAATTCATTATTTTTATTAGAGTCAATTTTATTTGTCAAATTAATGAAATAATTATTGAATTCATTACAAATGTCATTTTTATCAATTATATACCTATTTCGTTCCAATTTTATATTTTCTATGTCTTTAATGTTTTCTGATTTTTGAATGTCATTTTTTATTAAATCCCAAGCCGTTTTGCATTTGTTTTTAGACTTTATTATACAACGAGTATTAATATTCTTTTGCGCTTGGTAAATACATTTCTTTAATAGTTTAGAATAATTCATATAGTTTTTTTGATTGGCTTTTTTATTTGCAGTCGTAAGCCTACATTGAATATACATTTGTCTTTTCTTAATACAGCATCTCTTGATTCCTTTACTCAGCCAACGATTTTTAGGTTGTTTTTTTACTATTTTGACTTTAATTAATGGAAAGCACAAGTTGAAAAGTAGCGAGAAGAAATCGTGAAAAATATTAAACGCCTTTTCAGCATCAGACTCTTTTAGAACGTCGTCAAATGATAACGATGAAAGATGTTGAAGAAATTTTCTCATATTATCTCTGCTCATGTCACGTCTATATTCGAATCGTGTAAGTGAATTTTTATTTAAATCTCTGTTACGATTAAGTTTTATTTCTGTCTGAAAAGAAATTGACTGTCCAGTTTCATGGTCTGATAAGCATAAAGTATGAATTTTTGAAGAAAGTTCATCCTTAATGTTACTTACTATTAAATCCAAACATGTTTTTTTACGTGTTGGCTGCTTTATGTGGTTTGTCAAATTATTATTACTGAGTATACTAGTCAGTTCCTTTGTTGTATTATTGTCCTGTAACATATCGATATTCCAGTCCCCGCACAATATAATATTTTTGTTGCGTTTACGTATTAATGTCATAAGCAAGGATTCTAGTCTAATTAGAAATGATTCAACCTTAGAGGACGGGGTTCTGTATATACACACTATTATAAGATTATATAGCGGTACCTCCACTGCACAGCATTCAAATGAAAAAGGCACTGCTTCCTTAACTTCAATTTTTTTGAATTGAATGTTATCTTTCAGTAAAATACAAGAACCACCTCGCCGTTCGTTCCTGCAAAATGAGGCTGCCAGTGTATAGTTTTTTATGTGCAAGTTTTTTTCAGAACCACTTTTAATGAATGTTTCAGTGAGACATATAAAATCAACATCCTTCAATTCGTTTTTCAATTCACTCAGAGTAATTTGAAAAATATCCTGTTTGCTAAGAATGCTTGCTATATTTTGATGAAGAAGGGTAAGTCTAATTTTGTTCACGAAAAAACACTTCTTGATTTGGTTCCTTATTGGCTTTGTCAAAGAAAAAGGGAATTGTTTTTTGAACCAAAACTTTATTCGATGATGTATGTTTTTGTAATTTAACAGTATGACTCTTGGAAAGATATAATTTAATCATTTGTGGTGTCAGATATTTTTCTTTGTAAATTAAAAAGTCTAGTGCAATATTAATTTTAAAACATAATTTATCTAAATATTTTGCCCTTTTAATTGTAGATATGTCATTATCTAGTTCTAGAAACGTACAGTTAGGATGGTTCTTTATTAACAGTTTTAAATTATAGTTCAAATATTTTATATTTAAATTGCAATTATACTGAACATTAGCAATATATACTCTAAATTGGCTAAGTTTATGTAATGCTACTCCTAGCTCTGAGAATAATAAATAGGGATTTTTATCATGTGACCCGATTGCTAATATAATAATGTCATCCTTGTTTAACGTATTCTTCAGGTGGTCACAGCTATTTAATATTTGTGAACAGGTGGCTTCTGGCTTCACTATTGTAGTTATGCTGTATGGGTCATCTGTTAAATGCCGTCGAGAATTATGTACTTTTTCTGACAGATTTTTTATTTGGTCATCCCCGAGAATTATAACTTGTCTTCTTGATTTTTTATTATTACTACATTTGGTCTCATGTTGTGTCGAGTTTGTCAACGTGAATTCCCTTATAATCCCGAATATGATAGATAGCATTATCATGCATGCATACGACCTCATGGGTGAGTAAGACGTGAGTAAGGTAACCGGTCCGGTAACAACACCTTTATCTGACCCTACCCTACTGTCAACTTCACCTGCACGCACTGGTGGTTCGTACGAATAGCTTGCGGCAATAACCTTCCAGTCGTCGTCATGTTGCTGCTGAATAACAGACGAGGCTCTGACAACCGAGCAATGGCAGTACACCATAGCCATACACCCAGCCGTGAAACCAATTGGAAGAGGCTTCAGTGACCTTTAGAATCGAAATCACTCCTTAAATACTTACCTGGTGCAGAAGGCAAAAGAAAATCACTGCACTATTACTTATCCCTAGAAAATTATCATGAAATCACAATCAAAGATCTTAAGATGGCTATGCAAATCCGCTTAGCAACCGGCGCCGTACTGCGTCCGGGGCAACGGTGGAAAATTGGATACCGGCCATAACGTTGTGAGAGATCAGGTAACGCATGGAATAAAATACAACTTGTATCTTATAAGATGCGGCAAATCCAGAGGATAGCTACTTGAAATGTACTTGGCTCACTACAGCCCGGGACTAAAGATCTTGGAAAAATAAATAACCAGATGTGAACTGAACATCTGCGGGCTTAGTGAAACTCATTGGAATGGAATGGTCATTTACCCACCGAGACACACGCCATCAACTTTTCTGGCAATGACAACATGACCCGAAATTGAGTTGCCGTCCTTCTTCCAAAACTCATAAGAAACACACATACAGCAATCGAGTACTGAGTATCAAGCTTAAAGCGGCGCCATCACTGCAACGGAGGCTGACCTGGAGAGTTTTTATGCCGAACTGGAGAGCGCCATGAGCAAGGTCTATTTTTTTCCTGTTTATTCTGCTTCATGGCGATCTGTGTATTCACAATAAGTCATTTCTTTGGCTGATCCTAGATCTGGATTTTACACATCTAAGAGAGCCAAATCTAGTTGTAAGATTTCTTTACAGCTAACACTCTTTTTGGCTATTAGATTTTTTAAGTAAAGTCGAAATGTTATGTCGTTTCAAACGGGCATGTTGTACACCTTTCTCTCCACTTAGGGTCTTAGCCAGTTTGTTCGCATGGGTAACAACCCTGTCTTGGTTTGTCTTTTTAGTGTACTGGGCTATTTCTTGCCGAACTGTATTTATTTTAAGGTCTAGGTATGTATACTTGTTGCTAATGCATTGGGGGGATAAAGAGCATTGTCCGTAGTGCTTTGCTTTGCAATCTTTCTAGGATGTCTATATTAGCAAGGTCTCTAACAGATAAATGTCTGCGTAAATATTTATTTTTGTGTTTTATTTCCTGCATGATGTTGTTTGATGTTTATAATCCCTATGTCTTAAGTATTTGTTTTTTTTCTTCTATTCTATAATTTATCATCAAGTACATGTCTGTTTCTATTACTCCTTGACCCTGTCATAATACCAGTGCTTTTGGGTCATTCTAAACATCACAAGAATGACCCAGAAGTTAATTTTGCTGAGACAGGGCCAATTAGCAGCACACTTCAATGCTAAAGATTGGGGCTGACTTCCACCAACTAAGATTGAGACTAGGTCAGTGCGATAAAAGAGGTGAACGCCTGATGCAATTTGCGGCCGATCAACAGCCTGTTCCAGAATCACCCTAGAAGACTTTATACCTGACGACAACTATCTTAACCAAATTGACTTCATTCTAATTGGATCTCGATAGCGGATATCAGTCATAAATGCTCTCACTATACTTGCGGCTGATTGCGGGTCAGACCACCAAATTCTTATCTCCAAAGTACGGCTAAAACTGAGAGCAGCCAGAAAGATAGAGAAATAAAAGAATCGAAATAGAGAATAACTCAAAGTTTATAGTAACACTCGAACAGAATTGGAGTCTATGGCTGTCCATAGACTCCAACTCATGCAGAAATGAATATGGAGAACACAGATCAACTTTGGGGCCAAGCCAAAATTATGGTAAGGAACACAGTCAAAAAGTCTGAACCACTAGCGGAGACCATCAAACGGCAATACTAGATGAGCGACACTACTTTAGCACTGATTGAGTGTAGACGGATAATGTAGGGTATGGGAGCCGTTTGAGAACTAAACTGTCTAGTCTATCGGTCTGTCGTGTCTAGTCTAGGCACATCCCAACCGGCATGCAGACAAGATCGTAACACATCTTCAAACATTTGAAGAACGGAAAAGCCACAGCCACAGGTAACAACGACACGACGTATCCCGGCGAGGCGGTGCATCTATCGATCGAGCCGCGGTGCAGGGTTAGGTCAAGCCAGGTGGTAAATTGCCAATGAGGTGGACGGACCAAGTCAGAGCAGCCGTGGATGACCGCTTGCACGTATGCATAAAGAAGGCAGCCACTAGCGAAGAATGCCGATGAATAGTAATGCAGGTCACTTCCACTTCCGCTGAAGGATTATGACGACCACGACCACCCTGCCAAGTTTACTGACTAAAAAGAGGAGATACGACCACGTAAAATTATTATAAAGTCTGAAAACCATCGTATATCTGAGAAATTTTGCGTTTTTATTTGTAGTTATGGAAAACGGCAATGCAATCCTAGACGCAGATGGACTATATTCCATAACTTAAATGGTCAAAACCACTACACTATGTCGGTCTAGGCAGGTTGTCACTGGCCAGTTTTTCATAAAAAGAAACATATAATTCCCTTTCAATCAAGTAGTGGTTACAATAATAAAAGGTCGAAGTTAGTATCGCATAAAGAACATGCCTTAGAAACACATTAAAAAATACACTTAAGATTTTGAAATATCACCTGCTGGCCTGGATTTTCACCGAAATGAAATAATAATAAGCCGAAATGATAAAACAATCCACTGACATGAAACAATTATGCACCGAAATTCTCATCACTCACCGAAATGATTTTTTTTATCATTTCGGTTAGTTTTATATCATTTCGGTTGACAGTTTAGGCCACCGAATCAACCGAAATGAAGACACCGAAGTTAAAAACAAGAACAAAAATTGGAATTAAAAGAAAACTATTTAATATAGATTGTTATGAATACTACTCAAATAAACGTAGTAGAAATAGCGTACTTACGAACAATCAATTAAATATACTAGCTCTTTGGAAGACGAGTCATACCCATAAACGGAAATGAAAACAAAGTTGTCCCATGACCACCGAACAGCAATACTTATTTTTTTGGCGGGAACTACAGGCCAGCTGCGCACTTTCTTCCACAACAAGCACTTAGGCGGCACTGGTACGCAAGTTTTAAGAGTATGAGGGGGGAGCTAGAGTTGTTCTATGCAAAAATATGCCTTATAAACTTTAGGTCACCGAAATGAATAGACTTTCTGGGACACATGCGTTTACTCATACCAGTTACTAAACTGGGTAGATATAATTATAAAATTACTTTGTGATAATACCCTCACTATTCAAGATTAAAATAAAAGTAACCACACATCCAAATAATAATAGTTTTTGTTGGACGAGGGAAATTACACTGAAAAAAGTGTTCTGGACAGCTACCGAAATGATAAAATCGGGGCTTTACTATTTTTTTTTTCTAACTAACTGCAATCCAAATAAAACAATATTTATTGCCTCTTATAGGCAACGACCTCTTCTACATAGAAAAAAATATTAGAACTGTAAAGCAACGTTTTACACTACCGATTTCATCCGTGCCGCGTGAATTTTTCAAATGGGAAATCCACCCTTTTACTCGCTTTAATGTTTTTCTAGTATTTTTTCTAATATTATTTATCTTGATATAAAAATAGCATTGTGAATGCGAAAAATCTAAATTTAAAAAAAAAGTTATATAGCTGTTTCATCTTTATCGATTGTGGAAAGATGTTTCTTTCGAATGTGGGGGTATTTCCTCACATTGATGAAATTGCGCTGGCTTGCAGCGAAGAAGTTAAAAAGTACTAGAAAATTTCGCCGCTCCCACTAGCGACTCGGTAGCATAATTGGTCAGTGCATTGGGCCGGAATCCCAAGGGTGCGGGTTCGAGTCCCGTCTTAGGTGCTACGGGTGAGTCGATTTTTTCTAATATTATTTATCTTGATATAAAAATAGCATTGTGAATGCGAAAAATCTAAATAAAAAAAAAAAGTTTTTACTCGCGTTATTTTTTTCTATAGTTGTTAGTGCTATAAGGGTCTGGAAATAGCGAAAATCAACTGTTTCATACAATGCTAATAGCATTTGAGTTTAATAAACTGACAATAGACAATGATCTGCGGCAACTTCAGAGCGCTTACGGTACAAAATGACGTATTTTAATATTTGCCTTACATTCTCGAGTGAAGTTGCTGTGGATCACTGTCTATTGTCAATTTAATCATGTTGTACATTACTAGCGAACTTTGCGAAAATATATATAAATTGTGTTTTTTTTGTCATTTTATCTGATAGGAAGAAGAAAGCAAGAAACTTATCAGCTTTATCAGAAGTATTGACATTATAATAGGTAGTCGGAAAAGTTCACGGCCTTTTTGAAACATGAATATATTTTTAATTTTTTGAGATTTAAGCATTCACAATGCTATTTTATATAATACCAAATAATATACTAGAAAATATACGACTCGCACCAGATCATGTTCTCGGACGGGAATCGAACCCGCGACCTTTGGATATCCGGTCCAATGCTCTGACCGCTGAGCTACCGAGTCACTAGTGGGAACATCGAATTTCGATTCGATTCCCGTCCGAGAACATGATCTGGGGCCGTACCGGCTAACGCATAGAACTTCGGAAAGTCTGCCGGGCTTCAAATCAAAACAGATAAATCGAGCCCCAATCGGGCCAAAATGGCGAACCCCAATTCATGATGTCACACGAACATCGATATCTTCTAAATAACGTCGGCGAATAGTACACTACGAAACTCCTTACTACGATTTATCAATGTTTTAAGTTGAAGCTCGGCAGACTCGCCGAAGTTCGAAAAGTTAGCCGGTAGGGCCCCTGGTGCGAGTCGTATTTTTTCTAGTATATTATTGGGTATTATGAATATATTTCTAACAATACTAATCTTAGACAAGAATGTAATATATTGTTTAACAGCTGAATTTCTGATAATAGCGGTAAAACTAAAACAAATTGATAATTGTCTTGCTTTTTCATTTTTTTATAGTTTTTAAAAGAAAAGTTTTACAATTTTTTTTCAATAAAGTTTGCAGACACTTAACGAAAAAAAATGAATGCTGCTAGTGCTCAAAAAATGATTTGTAATGTTTATAAAGATGGTTTGTCGATTACAACTGCAAAAAAAATATTTAGCAGATTCAGGTCTTGTAATTTTGATGATAAAGATGTTCTTCGCTATGGTATTATTATAATATTTAGTACAAAAAGGCCGCGAACTTTTCCGACTACCAAATATGTATGATGTTACCAAATAAAATGAATTCCTCGGCCAGGAATTAAAAGAATTATTTTAAAACTATCATATATGCCGTAATTACCGTTATTATACGTGTGGCCCCCGTTGGTTCGGCCTTTCCCCACGTAGAGATTTGGCCGGAAGGCCGCGCCTCTACGTTGGATCCTGCAGGCCGGGGCCTATGCATGTGGAGGGCCTTTAATAGGATTGGGACGGAGACAGTGTCAAAAGTCAATCGTGGTATAACATAGAATATAATAAACCGTGGACACCAGTCTACGAATTCTTTTTTGTATATTTTATTATTGGAAAAATTCTAAATAATTAACTCACCTTTACTCATTAACAAACTTGTTTTTTTGCTATCCCTTGGGAACAAATATTTTTTTCGGGATGAAAGGTAAAAGGCAAAATTTCATGATGATCGGTTCAGTAGTTAAGACGTGAAGGCGTAACAAACAAACAAACAAACAAACGGACTTTCGCATTTATAATATTAGTATGAATAATTCGTCGTAATACGAAGCACTTTATTATATTAGAAAAAGGTAAAAAAAAAACTAATGATTTTATTTTATTTATTCCAAATAAGCCGATTCAAGAAAAGAATCAGTCAAGGTCTTGTGAATGACGTCTAATATTTATTGAATAACGTTACAACATTACAAAATGCGTGCAATAGTTTAAAAACGGGTTTGAACCCACAGTAGTGGCCACTTTTAACAAAATAGCCTTTTAAACTGTTTGAATGCCTTTTCAAACTGTGTAAAATTATTCAATAAATATTAGACGTTATTAACAAAACCTTGACTGATTCCTTTTTTGAGAAATTGGGCTCATTTAGAATAAAAAAAATAAAATCGACTGGCGGCGCTAGTTATCTCATGTCAGCCCCTTAATACACTGTCATGACCCATCTACACTCAATTCCAATTAATGAGATCTCTAAGCCCTAACATAAGAACGCATGTGATAAAATTTAATTACCACTTACACAGAGATTAAGATTCTAAATTCGGAGCAGTTTAAACATTTATTTATACCATTGTTAAATTAAGAAACCGGGAATCCTTTTTTACCGACTTCAAAAAAAGGAGGAGATTATCAAGTCGATGGTATTTTTTTGTCTGTTGATTTTTCCCTGTAAAAGTTTTCCGAAAAATATTGGAGGTGTTTTTAAATTTCATTTGACCAATAAATGGGTCAGTCTTTACATAGCAGGCAACTTTTAATTACAATGATAAATTAAGGTAAATTAAAAATCTATTTTTTATTATTTAAAAAAAAAATTTTTTGACAACAATCACAAACATTGCTCCGATTCCAAAGTAAGTAGCTAAAGCACTTGTGTTATGGAAATCAGAGACAACGTTGGAACTACAAACACCCAGACTTGAGGCAATATAGAAAAGTTCGTTTTCTAAATTGAACCAGCCGGGGATCGAACCCGGGACCTCAGACATGGCGACACCTTGAAAACCGGGGCGTGCAAACCACGGAGGTTGTCGAATATGTGTAAAGTTGTACCTCCGGGATGCGTAAAAGCATTCCCCCTACTAACAAAAAAATCTTGTAGAACGTGATATTATGAAATGAAAAAAAAATACTTACATCGCATTTGAAAGGTCCACAGGAAAAAGGAGCTCATCGACATTTTTAATTCATTTCAACTAACAATTAGAAATAAGCACTTACACGAATTACAGCGCGTATATTATTAATTCAGGTGTTGTTTTAGAATTATTTAGTTTGTATTTATTGGTTTTTTGACTTCCCGACGTTTCGACACCTTTCCAGCATTGCGATTCTGTAAGACTTCATTCTTAACCTCGCATCTGAATCCGCTGTGAGTTTCTTACTAATAATTTTGCATTCGATAGCATTAGATTAATAACACCTAAAAGCCGAGGCAAAAATACTGAGACAAAATGAATTACATTTTAATTCAACAACGCACAGTATTTTATAAAGACCATCGGACATCGCTTCTTATTAAAAAAGCTTGACATAATCATTTAATTGAAAGATATCGAATCCCCATTTAGCTGGCACGTTTAGTTTTAGAGAAAAAAATTGAAAACAGACTAATTTTCTTCCGGATATTTGGAAAAAAAAATATTATTCTTAAAGTGAGTATGATACGTAGAAATGATGTTAGACATAACGTGTTTCCGAATCACGGAGGAGTTCGAGATAAAACATTTTTGGTCCCCCATCTCATGACCGACCCTTGCGAAAGTTGGCCAGGCGCTACACCACTGCGCCACCGAGCTCCACAAAAAATTAAGTAATAAGATTTTTTAACTTAATTAACGATTTTCTAAATAAATGCTATTGTCGACGAGCCCCTTCTGCCTGTGTACCTTTCATTTCAAGTTAAGTGTAACATACTTGACTGATTTTTTTTGCAATATGGTACAAAGTAACATGTCTTCACTGATTCTTATCCTATCCTTTCGGCTGTATAACAAAGAATTTGTTTTTTATAAATTTTCTAAGACCCTTTTGTGTTTTTGTAGCAAAGCTTTTACAAACAACTTTCTGTGATTACTATTTTAAAAGAAGTTTTTTTTTTAACAATAGGTTTATTCCCCTTAGCCCTTAGCACAAACATCTATCGAGAAAAAAAACGCGCGTAAAACTACTCGATAGAAAATTTTCTATAGAAAATTTCATTTCGCTTTTCGGCGCTAGATGACGCTATACAAATTTCCCATACAGAATTACTCCATCGATTGTTTTTAGGCGCGTTATTTTTTTCGATAGCTGTTCGTGCTAAGCTGTGCACGTAGCACGAAAAGCTATAAAAATAAAAAAAATGACAACATCACATACACTGCTCCGATTCCGAAGTAAGTAGCTAAAGCACTTGTTATATAGAAATCAGAGACAACGGTGGTATCACAAACACCTAGACCTGAGCCAATATAGAAAAGTTCGTTTTCTAAGTTGACCCAACCGGGGATCGAACCCGGGACCTCAGAGATGGCGACACCTTGAAAATCGGTGTACAAAGCCTTGACCTCGGAGGTCGTCGAATAACACGAGTAAAAACATTCGATAGAGTAATTTTGTATTAATTTTGAATTACTCTATCGAGTACTTTTACGCGCGTTACTTTTCTCGATAGATGTTAGTGCTAAGGAAGCAGAGCGTAGGACCGGACATCCAAAGGTCGCGGGTTCGATTCCCTTTTGAGAATATGATCTGGTGCTAGTCGTATTTTTTCTAGTATATTATTAAGTATAATAAGATCTTATCGCTAAAGCGGGATATGAAGCTTGCTAACCCGGAAGAAGTCAGTTACTCGAGCTATAACGACCTCCTTGGTCGAGTGGCTTTGTACACCGGTTTTAAAAGCGTCGCCGTCTCTGAGTACACTGCACCCGTAGCACAAACAGTACTTGTAACATGAACATCTAACAAGAAAAAATTCGCATAAAAAAATCGATAGAGTAATTTTGTAAGAAAAACTTGTAAGTAGGTACATATTATGGGTGTGAATTTCGACGGATTGTCGATAAATACATAGTATTGTACAATATCGTTTGTCGATGGTCATTCTGGGGGGTGAATTAGACAGATATTGGACATTATTAAAACATACATTAAAAAACAAAAAAAAAAAACCGTCGACTTGATAACCTCCTCCTTTTTTTGAAGTCGGTTAATAAAAGTGGAATAAAACACTAAAATGAATATACACGGTGTTACAAAAGTACCCCTAATGCCGAATATGATAGATAGGGACCATCAAACTGAACAACTTTTACTATGGGACCAACTATGAAATCGCGAAAAAAATCAGCTGTTACATACATTTTGATATTTTTGTAATTAATTTTTGTATGAAACAGCTGATTTTTTTTGCGATTTCAGAGTTGGTTTTGCGAGTTCAGTTTGATGGTCCCTATCTACCATATTCGGCATTGGGGGTACTTTTGTAACACCTTGTATATTGCTGTAATCTTATTTCAAAATCAACTTAAATATTACCGCTAGAACCATGTCAAACCTTAATTGAGACACAGTCAAAGGCAGAAAGACGTTTGCCAATTATACGAAAATCCCTAAAACACTTGATAACCAATTTTATGCAAGAGAATTAAACCACCTACAGCCCCGGTGTGGCCAACTCAAAGACGCGAATTTCGTACACGTCGGATATTATTTTCACGGCTGGCAACACTTAACGAGATGGCGCGCAGAGAAAATTACGGTATCGTCGCCTTTAGTTCGTATAATTACTTTTGAATCTTGCGAAGTTTTGATGTTTTAAACTAGTAACTTGGATGAAGTTAGTGTTTACTGCTTTATGAATCGTTTAAGTGACTTACTTTATTCAAAAGTTTTATACATGGAAAGAGTAATCAAATTATGGTCGCGAATTGTATTTCTTCCTGTAAAAAATGTTATTTTTCAAAATTGTTTAACCTTGTTTAATAAAGTTCCACAACAAGTGATTGATCTACCTTTGCATGAATTTGAAAATCATGACAAAAAGACGCTCATGGGTAAAGGTTATTATAAAGTAGACGATTATCTGAAAGACCGAAATGCGTGGAAATGATGTAACACAATAACTTGCTAGTTTGTTGTTTATAACCTGTTTTATGTATTGTATTTGGTAACGATATATTTAAGTTTGTAAATATCGTTACTTATTTCTGTTAAAGCTGATCAGTTTCTTGTGCCTGTTCTTCTTGTCAGTTAAAAAGTCTGGAACGGGTGGTAGAAAAATATAGACGATTCAAAAGCTTAGCTTAGCTTAGCTTAATTACTAAGTTTATTTGAATAATGCAATTTTTTACTTTACTTAAAAAAAAAACTCAAAAATTATTTCTTAGAACTTACTGAATATTGTAAAAGGATTCTTATGTGAAAATTCAAGCTCTTAGTCATAGTTTAAGCTTTATAAAAAAAGTTACGATGATGAATCTATCAAGGCTTTGATTTTGCCTTCGTATCGAATGGGTGCACCAAATGCCACCCATTGTTCTACAGGAATCAAACGGTTAGTGTTGTGCCATATTAAATAAAGTTATCGAAAATTTCAACAATTTATGTTCTGTTTAAATTCTTTTGAATATCAAGACATTCGAATATTTAAATAAAGTTACTTGAGGCATCTTACAGGACTACTGTCAATACTTATAAAGAATAAATTTCTACTCAGAAATAGTTTTAAAATTATCTATTAGCAATACCGAAAATTATTTTTTTTGAAGAATTCGGAAAATAGGATTACTTACTTATTGAATTTTTGAACTGACTTTTATATGTTCGCCAGACAGGATGACAACCAGAGACATAAAATATGTTATTATGATCAAAGGTTAGGTTAGATTTTAATACATTTTTAGAAATACAATCCTAATAAGGTTTAAAATAGGACCTAAGAGGTCAAACTAATCTTTTGACAAAAAAAATAATTTGCGAATCTGTTATTCAAAAGTCTTTATTGCACAAACACATGTTAAAAAAATACATTTAAAAATACTTGTCTGACCATTCTGAATGATGAGTGAAATAAATGTAAGATTTTTATTTAATTATATCGATAACATCACTACCTCATTACATCACTAGGCCACCTGTAGAGCTGTTGGCGGTAATTTTCGCGGTCTGCCGGCGCAGAGGGAGGGCGGTAAATTGCTGTGAGACCGGGGGCGAAAAGTCTCATTTGGAGCCCGCTTATTGTCTGAAAGGGAATCATTGGATAGGTGCGCTGTTGTTCGAAAAAATATGGGGAATATTCAAAAGATTGATAGTACTTTGGTGATCAGTTGGGGAAAATTTAGGTGGTATTTTTTTGGTAGTAACACGGGAAATTTAATATTTCCCGTCTTACAACTTTCAACTGCAGTAGTAACAAGGGCAATTCAATTGCCGTTATTAATACTGGTAGTAAGATTTTAAAAAAAATATTTGTACCCGTAGCACAAACAGCTATCGAAAAAAATAACGCGCGTAAAAACATTCGATAGAATAATTTTGTTTGGAAAATTTGTACAGCGCCATCTACCACCGAAAAGCGAAGTGAAATTTTTCATAGATAATTACTGTATCGAGTACTTTTACGCGCGTTTTTTTCTCGATTAGTTTACTTGACAGATGATTTGACACATTTTTCAACAGGCCCTAAAAATACTTGATAATATTCGTTTAACAAAATTGTGCATAGTAATTCTTTATACAAACAATAGTCAAAACGAAAACGACTTAACGATCATTGTTCGGATCGGATCGGATTTATCGGATGTCGTTTTTACATCGTGACATTAAATAACCTCCGAAATAAAGGCACAAAATTAATTCGTATTAACCCTCTATGTTTTCCCAGAGATCGCTGCGATCTATGCGATGTATGGAGTTCTCTTATCCTTTCCACTTTGGTTGCGTTCTGATTCCATATATCGCATAGATCGCAGGACGGATCGCATGACCGGAAAGCAACCTATGTGTTTGAGCTCTTAAACATGCAAGAATGAATGCCCAGCGAAAATTCAATTCTTTATAACTCGTGCGAAGCAAATAGAATTTGAGTTAGAGAAGTCTTATTCTCGTATATTGAAATTCTTTAAAAAGTTTTGTGAAACGAAACCATTTTCGTTTAAAATATACTTTCTAATTTCTACTACATTTGAGACTTTTGCACTTATAGCGGTATTATATTTTATAAACGTATTTTTTTCTTTCTTTTCTTTCTTAAGTAAAATCTTGCATTGTGAGAAAATTGATGAGAATCGTCGAGTAATGGCTTGGAAAATATATTTTACTTACATTTGACAATGAAAATGTAAATCAAAGTCGAAGATTCATTTATCAATCTCGTTTTTACAGTCGTCCATAGAATGACAGCATCAGAGGGCCTATTACAATAAAGCACCGCGATAACGTACGATGTTCGTCCCACTCCTTGACATTATTGACTCTTCTTCTTCTTTTTTTTGTTATGGCAATCTACTTTCCTCTTGGAAGTAATTTTTGCCAGTGTCAAGTGTTAAATAGTTCAGTGGTAGATATTGTTTAATTTTTCATTAGAATGCGGGTGCATCGCATTCCAATGCTGCTTGGAGCATTTGGCACCAAATATATCAAGACAAGACAGTTTACTCGGTTAGTTCTGCCGAGGAAGCCACCACTTCAATAAAAGTCTCAGCTTCACACAACCAAGATCGCGTCTATTTCAATTATCCCACATATTGTTCAGTTGCGTAGACACTTGTACCATATAACTGCATCAATTTTAAGACACAATATCCACTATGAATCAATTTGAAAATAATTAAAATAGACACCAAACCGAACTCGACACAATGGCGCCAAAAACTCCCATTATTGACTCATGTATAAGGTTCAAAATCAAGTAAATCGATCAACAATCATCGTCCGACTATCGTGATTCTTATATGTAATAGGCCCTGTATATTTCATACTAACTATAATAATAGGTAGTCGGAAAAGTTCGCGTAATTTTTGAAGCATATATTTTTTGCGTTATATTTCTGGCAATACCCCTAATGCCGAATATGGTATATAGGGACCATCAAACTGAACAACTTTTACTATGGGACCAACTCTGAAATCACGGAAAAAAAATCAGCTGTTTCATACATTTTGATATTTTCGATTTAAATTTTTGTATTAAAAAAATATTTAGTTATAAAGTCGTCGGTTTTTTATGTATGTTTTAACATAACTTCACCAGATGTTAACCGATTTCAATTATTCTTTTTTATCTGAAAGAACATAGTTCATGTGTGGTCCCATAAAAAAATTACAAAGATCTGGCTAGTAGTTTTTTCATAATCCTGAAAATATCAATTATTTAATACCATTGCGCGTTTACCATTTTTAAGGATTATCAGGCATTACTTCTTTGAGAATGTTGCAGAGCTCGATAGCGCAATGACGTATCGACCTGCGATTGCAACTGTCAAGCAACTTTCGCTAGGGTCGGTCACCAGATGGGTGACCATTTTACATCTCTTTAATAATTCCCAGTAGGAATATTGTGATAAGTGTCCACCTGTGTCTAATCTTGGGTTCTCAAACCATGGCTGTATAATATATACGCTGTTTTGTACAAGCTTAGATAAGGGTTAAATAAATAAATATTTGACAACATCACATACATTGCTCCGATTCCAAAGTAAGTACCTAAAGCATAAAACATTATGGAAACCAGAGACAACGGTGGTATCACAAACACCCAGACCTGAGCCAATATAGAAAAGTTCGAACCCGGGACCTCAGAGATGGCGACACCTTGAAAACCGGTGTATAAAGCCACTCGACCACGGAGGTCGTCAATAATTGGTGTCGTCAAATACTTGTTGTGAGATCTAATAATTCAAGATTGCTTTTACTACATTTTAACCTGCTTTCATTTTAAAATATAGACAGTCTTATAACTTTTCTTAACCTGTCATATCGCAAATCCTATCTTGAATATTATCTCGTCAGTTTTATAACTCAATTTCGCCATATTGAAAAAGAATAACTCCATAAATAACTGTTTAGCCCCCATATTGCCTTATATTGGGGAACGTAAATCAAAACAATATTGTTATTAATAAAAGCAAACGCTTTTGACTATCAAGACAGCTTATCAGACAATCCTTATGAGAAACTGAATTTGTTTGTTATGCTTTCACATGTTAACTACTCAACCGATCATAATGACTTTTGCACAGGGCCGTCTTTAACCTATTAGGGGCCCTGGGCACATTAGGACAAATGGGGCCCCTATGGCCCCTATGATGGGGACCCTATGACCTTAACAGAACACTAATTTATAGAAAATAGAAAAAGAAAGTATCTAAGCAAGGTTCTAGTTAGGTTTATTAGTATTTTTTTAAAGTTATATTTAATCAAAATATGATTATTGTATAATTCACAAAAGTAACTATTCTAGAATTTAAAGGTTAGTACCTAATAAAATCTATGTGGTTTAAAGAGGTACTCTTCTAGATTTGAGATGGGCAAAATCGTTTATCACCTCTTCGGAATCATGTCTTTCAGCATATCGAATTCTATAAACATGCCGAAATCAGCCTGATATTCGGGCAAGAGTATGATTGAACTATGCGAATGCAAAAGCTAGTATGTATTGACATATTGTTTGAGTTTTCGAAATACCTAAATATGTTTTATATGTTTTTTTACTAATAAGCATCCGTTAACGTTTAGCGATCTGGCAGGATCTAGGGGGCCCACTATCAATCGCGGGGCCCTGGGCACGTGTCCATAGTGCCCAATGCGAAAGATGGGCCTGCTTTTGCATAGTCCCGAGGGACATAATCAGCCACCCAGACGAAGTCACGGGCGGCTAATATTAATTAGATAAACGAATTTTCACACACGTTACTGCAGTTAGGTTCTACTAAGCTAATTTGCAAATTGATGACCTGTACAGCTAATTTTGTCGAAGAGCTGAGCTAACAGTGCACATGGCAGCCATTTTGAGAGTAAGCACTCTAGTGAGCTAAAACAAGCTGCTTGCGAACAGAAAATAGACATCGACGCCTATAAGGATTAGTGGTTCGCCTGTGTAAGATGCAGGGGTCCCAGGTTCGATTCCCAGGAGGGTTTGTATTCGAGTTGGTTGGTGGTACGGCTTGTTTCTTGTATTTACAGATGTCAGAACAATTTAACACTGTTGTGGTCCGTCAGTTAGAGGTAAGATAGCCAGTTCCTCAGGCTACAAAATATTGCTTAAGCGACAAAAAGTACCAGAAAACTTCTTCGGAATGCACTACAGAAAGATAATTTACAATTTTGCCTTTATTTAAGCACTATAATTTTATTCATTTGTAGAATGAGGCTAATATTGTTAATCGTACAGACACCAACAATACAGATACATTCTAGAGTTGGTGTTCCAGGAAAAGTTACATGTATAATTCCTCTCAATAAAGTAGGATGTTATTTACGTTGTTATTGTATCTCTAAACTGTTCAATTTCATTTTAAAAGTGTTAACCCTACTTGTTGGAAATAAACAATATTTGTATATTTTTTTTTGTACTTCCAATGACGAAGACTAAGTTTACACCTAGAAGTTTGCTTAGGAATATGAGACTGAGACGTAAAGAGTAATATTGCTTAGCAATATTTTTGGTTAAACCCGGTGTAAACTTACTTTATTAAATGCCAGTAAAGTTCGGGAACAGTTATTATGTAACTATAAGTCGTAACTTATGTTATTTTCTTTCGTAACACATTTTATCACGTTTTCGTAAGTTTGATTTCTCAACTTCTTAATTGAAAATTATTTGCTTTCGTACATTGTATTAATACATACTTACTGTATTATCATTAACATTTATAAATAAAAATGCACAAAACTTTTCCGTGATAGTAGCCTAGCCATTAACAAATAACTTTTTTTTTATTTGGTTTTGGTAAACAAACAGATTAGAGTCAATACATGATTAAAGATAACTGACTGAATATTAATCTTGTAATAGAAAACCCAATACAAACATTACATGTAAATGCATCTAACACCATAGTACCATACAGCCTAATTTATTTATTTAAACATTATTATAGACACACATACATTTCCATTGTCCTATTTTTAACTTCCCGTGATATTGTGTCACAGAATAATCTATTATCGATTCCACAATAAAGTTTATCAACGTTACAGATAACGCAATAATCCGCCAATTAGTTTTTAATGGTTTAATCAAATCCGTTTACCACGTCTGTGACGTAATTGCGTACAAATCAGTTTTTGTTTTATCAGCGAGGGGAGCTTTATCAGTTTATTTTTAAAACAATATTGCCTGCCTTGTTAAACACAGATTTGTTAAACAAAAACATGTATCAGAAGCCACAAAAATATAAGCAGATTAGATAAAAATATGATGTTTCTGTTTTAATAGAAGTTAATTTCATGTGACATGTTGGGTGCCATCAAATTTTAGCATTGTGTGATAAAAATTGAAGAAGAATTATTTCCGTTAAGTGAGAATTTTTGTTTTGATTCCAACATGAATGAATGAATGAAATTCTTTATTCAAATAAGCTCACAAAATAAGCATTTTTAAATCGTCAATTCTTTTATTCAATTGGACGTTATTGTCAACGGGGCTGATGACGTCCAGTACGTTACTAATTCTTTGAATTTGTTCCCAGTCACGATGCGTTTCATCCTGCCGGCCATCTTGTTGGTGTCCGCCATCTTGTCGTGCGCAGCGCAAGCGCAGTACCCGCGCCCGCGCCGCCCCGAGCGTTTCGACACCGCTGAACAGATATCCAACTACTTAAAGGAACTACAAGAATACTATTCGGTGCATGGAAGAGGGAGGTAGGTTTTTACTACCTCTGTGGTCTAGTGAAACCACGTCCCGTGTAAGATGCAGAGGTCCCGGATTCAATTTCCAGGAGTACATACCTACATTTATATTCGGATTGGCTTGCTTTAGCTTTCACCATCCTACCTAAGTCTCCTGCCATATTATTCCGGCAGGCAGAGGTAATAGATGTATGACTCGTTATCCTATAACCATTAAGTTATCTTCGCTTATAGACACTTCCTTTCGCACTTGGTGTCAATCGAATCTAATGTAACACGTTGGGCGCCAATAAACACTAACGACATCTGGCTTCTAAACTAAGGATGAACTAATAAGTACTGCAGACAAAGTCAACGCATTCAATAGTTCAATCGCAGCTCAACAGATGGAGTTAATTTGAAAAACTTTTCTCTTCGCAGGTACGGCAAGAGGCAAATGCATATAGCTGATGCATCCGTAATCTTCAGAGAGACTCCATTCATAGACCATACTATGAACGAAGAAGCGCTATTCAAAAACCTCGGATATAAGTAAATTTGACAATGAACTTAGAATGCAAATGTGAAGAATAGCCTCAGTTTTCATTTTCCTACTTACTTAACTTCTTTTCATGGATGATGTTATGCAACAATCCACTTACATCAAGTTTTCTTGTTGAATTGACTTTCGAGTTATTATTCCTTTGACACAAATTATTGTAATTTCTATTAAACGTCAATAATCTAAAGTTAAAGTTGTTTTTTAGGAATAACTACTTTTAATATTATCATAAATACTAATATTGTTACCAACAAAAATAAAATGTTTAAAAAACATACCGTCAAACAGAAATTAAGGGCTTTTAGTATTCCAATAAGGGCAGATCACACTTACCACAACCACTTCACGGAAATTTGTGTGAAAATTAACATTTGTAAGTTGTGGTAAACGTGAACCATAAGTCTATAGTCGTAAAATCTACATAATTTTTTTTTACTATATGGCGTGTAGTCTCTTATATCTATATCATGGCAAAGAAAGAGGTGGCACTAATTTATAAAGCATTAAACATTTAAGACTCTGAGTGTGACTTTAAGACCCCGAATAACTAAATTTATTTGATAAAAAATTGCCACTTACTTATTATTGTATAAACACATCCAATCTGTTCTACTATAATCCGCGCGCGTTGAGAATGGGATGCTACCTTTTGGAACTGAGACGCGCACGGTCCGTCGGTAAACTCGCTGCTAGTTGTGTAAAACTGTGCGCGTGGATTTCTGCTCGAGTTATATTTCAAATGCGAGATTTACATATATATTATTGTGTGATTATTTTAGTGATTAATTCACAACTTTTTTGCTAACGCTACTACTTGACTGCGTAACTGTCATTTTTTATTTACTTGACAAGGTTCCATCCTAATCGCGCGCTGACATAAATAAATAGGTGTATAAGTTATTTCATATTTGACGACCTCCGTGGTCGAGTAGCTTTGTACGCCGGTTTTCAAGGTGTCGCCATCTCTGAGGTCCCGGGTTCGATCCCCGGTTGGGTCAATTTAGAAAACGAACTTTTCTATATTGGCTTAGGTCTGGGTGTTTGTGATACCACCGTTGTCTCTGATTTCCATAACACAAGTGCTTTAGCTACTTACTTTGGAATCGGAGCAATGTATGTGATGTTGTCAAATATTTATTTATTATTGTTATTTATATACCTAATTAACTATCCGTCTTAAATTCTAGTCAATTATTTATGCTTCAATTATTATCCCAAATAGTTTTTAGGCTGGGTAAGAACTATTTGTCAGTAAGGAAAGTCGCACTCTGTGCAAACACGCTTAACATTAAGCTAATAATAAATAAAAATAGAATAAAGGTGATTTATCGGAATTATTGTTTTATTATATCCCTCTGGTCGTAAAATAATTCATTACAATACTAAGTAATATACTAGAAAAAATCCCTTACATTAATGAAATTACGCTGGCTTGCAGCAAGAGTGGGATATACTAGAAGAAATTTGACGATGCCTGTGACTCGATAGCTCAGCAGTAAGAGCATTGGACCGGATATCCAAAGGTTGCTGGTTCGATTCCCGTCCGAGAATATGATCCTGGTGGGAGTCGTATTTTTTCTAGTGTTCACTAAATAGTATTGTATAAAAATAGAATTGCGAATGCTAAAATCTCAAATTTAAAAATTGATTAATTAAATAAAAAAAAATTGAAATTATCATAATAACATTCTACTATTCGTGGTCAGCATCAATTCAGTCGGTAAAACGCGCATTTTTGATACTGCGGCTACAGGTATGAGACACAAAAACGCAATGCAGCATAAATGCAATCGCCAAAAACGCGCGTTTTTGATACTGCGGCTAAACGCATAGAGTCAGCAAAACGCGATGCAGCGTCGACGCAATCGCAAAAACTAATCGCCAATACTAAAAGTAGCATGTCTTGCAGGGATAGGGCTGCCATCTGCCCCATTTATCCTAGTTTGTAGGGCGGCCGGGGAAAGTCCAGGCGGGGTTCCTAAATACTGTCCGGGTTTTCACCCGGACAGGATTTCTCCAGACTCCATTCGTGTTAGGGGAAAGAGTGTTAGGTTTTAATTGTAAAAAAAGTTTCAGGTCCGTTCAAAATTCTTTATTACACTCAAATGTCCGGGTTTTTGAAATTTTTGTCCGGGTTCCGTAGCTAAGCAGGCTTAGCTTGGAACCATAAAATGTAATATTATTATTTCTAGAAAAATTCTTAGGGGACATTAGAATCTGTCCAACCTATTTATTTCGAAACCTGATCATGACTTAATTACCAATACGTCAATTTAACACCTTACAGTATAGAGATAGTGTTTCCTTGGTTGCATTTACTACTTTAAAAATAGCGGCATAAGTACTGTATTCCCTTGAAAGGCTGAAAAGTTTACATACTTTTAAGGGTACTTACACACAATCGTTTCGTTGAAAATCGGCTTTAAAGAAACTATTTAAGAACCTTCAGAACGAAAGCAACCCAAACTAAATAAAGAGAAGATAAGTTATTTATATTACAAAAATTAAATCAAAATGTGTGCAAATAAGTCTATATTATAAAAAAAATAAAGATTTAATGACGCTCGAGTATATGAGTTAAAGAAGTAAATCTTTAAATAAGGGAAAATAAATAAAAACCAAATAAATTTTCTTAAAAACACGAAGATGCAGAAAAATTGTCGTAGCTGCTACGAATTTGCTACGTCGTAGTTTACTAAACTCATTGTTATCTTTCCATTTGAAAATAGAATGCGGGACGTTCCACTTTAAGTACGTGGTGGCTTTTCATCACGTTCTAATTTGAAATTCAGTGCGGGGAATGAATTTCAATACTTACTTCCCGATATACCTATTCCAAATTCAAATCGGTAGAACTCATCACCTAGCGTTATTTTTACTGCATGACTGGTTATTAGAACCAATTTTAAAATAACATTTTTAGTAAGAAATTTTTTTTTCCTCCCTTTTCTATAGAAAATCATTATTCAAGCCTTGCACTGGAAGCTGTTTACATTGCCTCGAATGATTAAAGCCTACGGCTTGGGCTCCAAACCATCCTGGTCAATATAAATGCTCTCTCGGCTGTACTATGTACTAAAAATGCTTGTAATATTTTGACAACCTTTGAGCAAAGTCAACCTTTCCGCGCTACTCGGATGGTGGCGCAGCAAAGTTGTATGGGATTTCATTATTGTCGAGTTTTAGCCACCATTATTGTCGAGTTTTGTTTCGAACATAGTTAGGTGAAAAATTGTACGTTGTACATCATCAACATTGGTTATGCTCACCGCGCTGTGGCGACCTGGACCTGCGCTAAGCTAAGCTCCGTCATCGCTGCCAACAACGCAGTCATTATAGACTGCGGCAGTAATGTATTACATAATACGAATACACTCACAGATTTTTGATTTATATAGCCCTAGCTAGGAGGAAAAGAACTACTAAAAAATGTGGGGTCTTAAAAACAAAAGCTTTAGAAAACTATACATGTTTATTTGTAAAACACCAATAACCTCACAGGAGTGGTTTACTAACATCATAAGCAACAACGTTTGTTCTACGACTTTTCCGAAAAAAGACGAGAAAAATCGACTTTCCATACATATGTCCGAACAGCTGATCGAGTTTTCTATGAAAAGTCGATTGTTTTTATCTTTTTCGAAAAGTCGTAAAACAAAAGTTGATGTTTATGATATTAGTAATCCACTCCTGCGAGGTTGTTGGTGTTTTACAAATAACCTAGTACCTATAAAAAACATTGTTAGTGTCTGCCCTTATTGTTGTATTGTACTGTTTTAATCTTGGTATATCTTGAGACTTAGAATAATAACACATAAAAGCCGACGTCTTGTATGTAAAGTGAAGCAAAAAATACTGAGCCTAAATGGCTTAGTTTTCAGATTTATATCCTTAATACGATACCTAATCGCAGCTAAAATCCAACAAAATAGTAACTAATCCCCTGAAGGTAGGGAAATTGAAACTATTTCGTTCTTATAGGTACGATTAGGTAACGTATGAAGGATAAAAATCTGAAAACTGAGCCATTTTAGCTCAGTATTTTTTGCCTCACTTTTAACAGTGCGTTTTGTAGGGAACTATCTTTCTAGGTTGTTATTATTCTAAGATCTTAAGCTACATAAATCTTTGTAAAAACAAACATCAGAATTTTAATAACAAATACATTTTTTGATGTCGTAATATCATTCTACGAGAGCTACGATTTGCGTCGTAGCTGCTACGCCGTAGCAAATTGATGTCAACAAAAAATATCAACGAATTACACAAATAAATATAACTTTAGATTTGACCATCAGCCATTTTGAATGTCTCCACTGAGGCTGGACCATAACCCACCACGTGGGCCCAATGCGGATTAGTGGGCGGGCTTTACATTTATTTAACCTTTATTACTATTTAAATATACAGCAAATGGTAGGCTTTAATGCTACAAGACATTCTCTCCCAGTAAACCGGTGAGTATATGTGAGTGTGAGTGATGTGTACCTTTAGCACGAACAGCCATCGAGAAAAATAACGCACGTAAAAGTACTCGATAGATTAATTCTCTATGGAAAAATCTCATTTCGCTTTTCGGCGATAGATGGCGGTGTTCAAATTTCTTATACAAAATTACTCTATCGTATATTTTTACGCGCGTTATTTTTTTCGATAGCTGTTCGTGCTAAGGGTACTACAGTGTTATTTATCAAACATGTAAGTTGAATTAACTCCTAACTTATTTAGGCCTTTTTTAATTACGCACAATTTTGTTTACCAATATTATTTTTAAGCTATTAAGTTTAATAAACAGTTGATAATCGCAATGTATCAACCCGCCTAATCCTCAAACACCCATTAAATAAAATTCTATCTTAAACCTTACACATTAAAGTTCATTTCGGAATACTCAAAAGACGTATAGGAAAACAGCGTAATCGAACCTAAATGGATTATAAACAGAATGCGCGCGCACCCGCGAAGTACGTCGCTGAAATGGCGATGGGTTCTTTATTATGTCCACTGTTCAACTAACAGTGATATAGTTTGATAATCCAGTCTGCAGTTCGCGCCAAAATACGATATTGTTTAATGGAACCTAATGAACAATAACATCTCTATAGATCAGTGGTGCCCAACTGTTATTGCTCTAAGGGCTATTTTAAAAATTCCGATACGTCACGTGGGCACCACTGAGTTATTAAAAAAACATACTTAAGTGATACACCTCTCGCTCGTATTCCCGCTGTGAAGTTGTTGCGAATCACGAGTTACATGCATGGTGTGACAGACGCGCTGCGCGACCATATATTAGACTATAAACACAAATAAATTAGGTATTGTTTGTTTAATTTATTTTACCCATGTTTTTCGCGGGCGCCTAGATAACAGGCCGTGGGATACCAGGTGCCCGCGAGCTACCGATTGGGCACCACTGCTCTAGATATTTAACTGTGATAACTATTTGTGTGTTGTACCAATCAAGTATGCATTCTAAATGATTTTAAGGCTTATTGGCTGACTTAACTAAGTAAGTATCTAATAATTACTAATTTTACAATAACCTCACAGTATATCAATTTACTTTAATCTTGAGTAACTTTTTTTTACGTTTTTGACAGTTTGTCAAATTATGTTTTATTAGTTTCGTCTTTTGCTCATTATTTCTAAAACGGTATAGTATCATAAGATTTAATTATACACACTCATTTTATATGTCTGTTAGTCTAAAAATAATGTAACTTATAATAATATCAATTTAAGTAAAATAACTAACCTTTGTGTGTACATTTTATTCTGTCATAGTCTTACCCCCTTATTAATAAAAATTGTATAGCACATGTATAGTTACACAGTGTTTTGTACCATTCTTTTAATGTCAAACTTAAATAGTTTGACAGAGAGTGATCATTGTGTAACTATACATCTGCTATACAATCTTTATTAGTAATTCCATTATTTTTGTTTACAATATACCCCATATTGTAAACAAAAATAATGGAATAGCTGAAAAAGACGTTATAATAAAAACGAAAAATATTTTAAATAGTTACTTACATTAGGGGCAATTCACTCAAAAACAAATTACTGTTTTTATACTTAAAACTAAGTAACTATTGAGTTTCAGTACCCTTAGCACGAACAGCTGTCGAAAAAAATAACGCACCTAGAACATTCGGTAGAGTAATTTTGTATGGAAAATTTGTACAGCGCCATCTACCGCTGAAAAGCGAAATGAAAATTCTTATAGACAACTACTTTATCGAATACTTTTACGCGCGTTTTTTTTTTGGTATTTGTTCGTGCTAGGGGCACAGATACGGAGCAGTTCCACAAGCGCAAGTATTGTGTTCCCACCAAAAAGAACCCAATTTTAGTGCTATGTCCTCGGCAAGCAAGGCCAATTTTTTTACAAGAAAAATCTATATTTTACCCTAGAACTACCACAGAAAACCCATATTTTTACTAACTTTTCTACTCCCATTATATTTTTGACTACTTTATTGTTGAAAATTGTCTGACTTTGTATATTTTGATAAGAAACCTACCATATCGTTAATGAAAACATTTGCTATGTTTGAGTGATATTCATCGCAGTTTTGGCTAAAAGGTAAGAATATTGTATTATGAAATTGTCGATTTTTCTTACAAATAGAGAACCTCATCACTTCTATGATTTATAATATTCATCAATTGCTTGATATTATATCGAATTATGACCATCATAGACAACTATCAACAGTGAAAAAATCCCTATTATTGTATAGTCTTATAAACATAACAAATACCTTAAAAATGACTCTTCTTTTTGTTAGCAGAAATGACCACTTTATTTGTTTTTACTTAGTCAAAACTTATTTATATTACTTAACCTAGGTTGGTATATGTTATCTTAGATTTAAAACATTAGCGTTCATGGTTGTTAAATAAATTGAGAAAGTGTTAGTATGGAAAATGGAACTTCTTTAAAATGTTCCATACAAAACGCCGATTTCATGGGGACTGTAAATGTAATAATATAAGTACCAATATTAGGTACCTGTACACATAGCACGAACATCTATCGAGAAAAAGGACGCGCGTAAAAGTACTCGATAGAGTCATTATCTATGGAAAATTTCATTTCGCTTTTCGGCGGTAGATGGCGCTGTACAAATTTCCCATACAAAATTACTCTATCGAATGTTTTTACGCGCGTTTTTTTTTTCGATAGCTGTTCGTGGTAAGGCTATAGATAGTTAAGTGGAGCGTGAAATTTGTCTTTTTATGTTTACTTTAATCAGAAATGAAAGAAACGATTTCTTTGGGATTCAACATTCGCTTCCTTTATCAAACAAAGCACAAAAGCCGATTAAAAGTCCAAAATAGTAGAGTATAAAGGGTTTTCAAAGTTCCTGTACTTTAATTAAACATACAATGGACGTACGAAAATAGAAGAAAAGTCAAGTTTTGTCTAAAACTTTTATTGAAACCACAAAGGGCTTTGTTGTCTCGCCGATTAGACAGCTTTTGAACTAAACTGATGTACATGTATGTGTATTCTGTCGCCCACCATTCCGTAATGGCCCATCATCCTTACCCACCTATAAAATACGATCAATAGTCAATAGTCAAAATTTCTTTATTCAAATAAACTTAATAATTAAGCACTTTTGAATCGTCTAGATTTTCCTACCACCTGTTCCAGACTTTTTTAACTGACAAGAAGAACAGGCGCAAGAAACTTATCAGCTTTAAATCGGCAACCTTTAGGTCGGCAACTCATGTGCTTTATCACTTTGCAGACAAATTCGTATGCGCTCGTATCGTCAACCATGAACTAGGCGTATGTTAGTGACGGCGCGGTGTGTAAGCGATTTTAGCCTTACGGCCCGGCCACAGCCCGCCGCGACGGGCGGCGCGGCATGCGAATTCGGTAATCACTGCGCGGTTGTGACGACGAGCTGAGAGGCCATCGATATAACATGCACTCTCACACTCACACACACACATGTTTATATATACAAAACAGATAGCTACTCAATGGGAAGTAAAATGTCATTTTAAATAATTTGTAAGTCTTGTACATAACTAGAAGTACTGAAATCGATATGGAAGTGCGGGGCCTCCTGGCACAGATATTTTTATATCTAAAAGGGGGCTCCAGGAATCTATGTAATTCTTACTCTAGTTACAAAATAAATATTTTTAATTTTTTTTATTTATTTTGAACATGCAGTGATTATTGAATTCGCTTGCCGCGCCGCCCACCGCCGCTGGCTGTGGCCAGGCCGTTAGAAGTGGTAATGCGGAAAGTGTTGTCGATAGTCCCTGTACATTTAACGAATATTTTAATGAGGGAGCATTAGATGTCTGTCCCTCTCTTTCACATTGTTATGCCTGTCAAGGCGCATGCGATAATTAGTTACTTTACGATCTAGTTGTTAAGAGTCCGGTGAACAGTGAGCTTCCCATACAAACGTAATACCAAAATGATTTGCAAATTGAGCATAATTAACTCTTCTTGTGATGTTATTCGGATTAAGACAGTATATGTCTAGGCTTCTATGAAATAGACCAATACATATTACGAGTTAGTATGGAAAGGCGAAAAAAAATCGTTGTTCGACCTATGTTCCTTGGAGAAAGTTGTTCAGTTTAAGCAACACTATCACCTGTTTCAGCATTGTTACTTAATTTGGTTCCACCTTATACAACGTGTTACAAAAATACCCCTAATGCCGAATATAGTATACTAGGTGTTACAAAAATACCCCTAATGCCGAATATGGCATATAGGGACCATCAAACTGAACAACTTTTACTATGGGGCCAACTCTGAAATCGAGAAAAAAAAACAGCTGTTTCATACATTTTGATATTTTCGATTTAAATTTTTTATGGAACAGCTGATTTTTTTTTCGTTGGTCCCATAGTAAAAGTTGTTCAGTTTGATGGTCCCTATATACCATATTCGGCATTAGGGGTATTTTTGTAACATCTTGTATAGGGACCATCAAACTGATCAACGCGAAAAAAAAGTCAGCTGTTTCATACAAAAATTAATTACGAAAATATCAAAATGTATGAAACAGCAGATTTTTTTTTCGCGACTTCAGCATTGCGATTCTGTAAGACATCATTCGTGACCTCGCATCTGAATCCGCTGTGAGTTTCTTGATTGGTATTCTCAAAACTCGCTTGATAATTCGCATGTGCACTAGCGCTGCACTTGCGAGCGTGTCAGCGAGTTGAACTAAATTGACGGCGAGAATTTTGACGGGAACCGATAACTTGTCCGAAATTTACTTGTCCTAATTTCATTTAACGGAAACGGTTTACCAAAGTTTTTGTTGCTATATGTATTGTTTGCCATATTTTTAAACCATCGAAATATCATTTGGCATATGTCTCATTTTACCGAACTACGTTTCACCGATTTTCAAAATGATTTTTTAGTATTGGCACCACCAGAACAACATTTTACCGAATACTATTTGGCCGCAACCGCAACTATGGTATATTTATATTATGTAGGTAACATTTGACATAATCGATATTTGTTATAATAATACATGTTTTATTAAGCAAGCATGCACCATGCATGCAAGCATTATAGAGCTGCGAATGGTCAAAACACTAACCTAACCTAACCTACTTAATGTATTCAAAGTTTTTCATTTGGTGAACTGAAAATATGACAAATAAATCAGTGGTGTAATGAATGTTCGGGAATATAATACTTCGACGAAATGTTCTTTCGACCGCGCATAACTTCGGTAAAAAGTTATTCGACCAAATAAGACATCGGAGTAACGAAAAAAACGTAATTTCGACGAAGTCAAAAAAGGCGAAACGAAAACAGTCGAAAAGATTTCAGTAAAATGAAATTCGATCAAAAAAATTTCGACCTTGGGATAGGTTACCGATTTTGACAGATAAAGTATGAGATGATGTAAAAAGTGGCATTCTGTAAGGTATAGACCGAGAGGTGACAGGATTTTTCGTAACGATCAAGGAAACGATTACTTTTACTTTTATGGGGTGTAGAGTGGTTGTAGAATGTCCCCTAATGTGAATGATGAATTTCCATACAATATAATGCTATTTTCGCGATTTTTTAGCATATCAAAACAGCTCTTAGAATCCTGATAGATCAGTTGTGTGTATTGCAATCTGGATCTCATCCATTCACTCCCTGGGTAGCTATCTTCAGATCGGCAGAGAACCAAGGCTTCAAAGTTATCTCGTTGGTATGAAAATTATCTGGTGCTTCTAATTATCTAAGGTGAAGGTGCAAGGTGTGTCGCTGTCTTGCTAAATGCAGGTATTGTGCACTGATATTTTTGTGGTGTGCATGTGCATTTTTTTGCGGGCAGGCGGGCGGTGCATCCTGCATATATATTTTTTGCGGGAGTAAGCTACATATATTTCTCTTTTCACAATTCTAATTATCCGTCCACCTCTCGAATTAAACAACCTCTCGCATCAGATCTCACTTCGCTACTCCCTTCACTCTCACTTAAATTTGCATTCTGTAAGCATCACCTATTTACTTGCGAAGTGAAGTGAGTTCTGTATTGTAGTGACTGCCACACTCAAAAAAATGTTAGTCGAGATTTATTGATTGCAGTTTTTTGATACAATTGTTGAGTTTTTGGTACAGAACTTTATAGCAAATATGCGTTTTTTTAATTAAAATTTCTTATTTTAAGGAATTTGAGGCAGCTAATAGTCTGCGTGTTGAATTAAAATTGACCGTGAGATTTTGACAGATGAAATATGAGATGACATAAGAAGTGGCATTCTGTAAGGAAATTCCGCCCTCACTTCGATGCTCACCTCGCAAGTGAACCCGATTCAAAGTGTCAAATAAAAAGTATCTATTTTACGAGTGAAAATAGAAGAAGTCCTCTACAAACAATGTTAAAATAATATTTTTTTTAGAAATAAAACACTTTTTACGGATTACAGCGCGTATATTATTAATTCAGGTGTTGTTTTAGAATTATTTAGTTTGTATTTATTGGTTTTTAGAATTCCCGACGTTTCGACACCTTTCCAGGGACCGTGGTCACGGGAGGACTAAAAGTGTTTAAAAAGTGTTTTATTTCTAATGAACTGTATACGAGCGAAAGTCTTAGAAGTGAATATTTTTTATTTTTTAACACTGACAAGTAGTTTTTAACCACAAATTATATAGCTATTTAATTTGTGAAAAACTATTTTTTTTTTATTATTTAACTTTACAAAAACAAAAATTTTTCATCGTAACAAACCTAAAACCACGGCGGTTTGTCCGGAATGCTAGACTTATACACTAACATTATTATATATTTATGGTAACAACAACATATTATAAAATAGGTCACTAGTAAACAATTTACCTGCGGTGATCGTCCAGTTTTAATATTACTTTCTGTAATGCTTTGTAAGAGATGTAAAGGATGGTGAGAAATATCCAGATGACTTGTATTTATTCTCAATAATCAGAACAACAGATAGGTGTGTCTGTCAACGGTTTGAATTTCTGGACAATTGCATTGCTATTATTGTTGTGTAAGCAAAGATGTTCATGAGCCACAAGCCTTCCACCACCACCACCTACAAGGATGTTATTTCAGAAAACATTTTTATTTTAATGTCAATTTTTTTTTTTACATGTTATTGTATAAAATTTGATAAAAAAATTTTTTTATATTGTTAGGTAAAACTTATTATACTGGTTTGTAAGACTCCTGGGAATAGAGGGATTTAGGTGCTTGTTAGTACACAGAATGCTCAATTATCATCCAGACATAGTTGCAAAAATAGTTATTGCATGCTGTGTTTTGCACAACATGTGCAATCGCGCAGAAATACCGGCTTTCACAATTTCAGAAGAAGAGAGACTAGAAGAGCTACAAACAATTGCTGAAGTTCAAAGGAGGCAAACTAGGGATTTGCCATCTTACGCCGATTTAGCTCTAGGGCAATAACGTAGACGAAATATAGTAAATAGCCTATGGCGTTCACGTCATATTTAATTTATCGGTGGTCAAAAACCCTTTACAAGTTTTCTTTCGTCATTTCATTCTTGGATAGGCCTTCCAATTTGTGAAATGGTAGTAGATTCAGTAGATTTATACATTTTTAACATGATGTGCTAACAGAAAACCTAAAAAAACTGCTATAAAAACAGCTTATTTTTTTTAAAGCTTTATTTATTTAATACCAAATAATATACTAGAAAAAATAAGACTTGCACCAGATCATGTTCTCGGACGGGAATCGAACCCGCGACCTTTGGATATCCGGTCCAATGCTCTGACCGCTGAGCTACCGAGCCACTCTTTTCTAGTATATGATTTGGTATTATATAAAAATAGCATTGCGAATGCTAAAATCTCAAAATTTAAAAAGCTTTATTTATTTTTAACATTTTTGGGGCTAGGCATATGTATATGTAATAAAAATGTAAGCGATGATATAAATATATTTTATTAATATTTAAACGACAGTTGATCCTTTCAATCGGTTCAGCCGTCTTCGAGTAGTTCTGGTAGCTCTTCCTTCAGGTGTTCCTTCTGGAGTTCCCTGGTAAGTTCAGACCAGATGTTCTTCAATTTGCTAATATGTAGTGATACTTCACCACTGGATTGCACTGTGTAGCTGAAGAACTTCATGCACAGGCTTTACTCTTTTGCAAGCCATCATACAGGCGGTGTAGTTCTAGCCATACTTCCCTCGCTGTAGAATATCGCAAAACTTTCTCACAGTTGTCTTGTGACAAATTCGTAGTAATAAGTTCGCCTCATGAAGCTCTCGTGTCTCCCACTTGGATTGTTGCTGATTCAACGATAGACTTTTCCATCAACTCTCGACGTAAATTCTATCTGAATTTTATTTCCGGTAACTTAACGCTCTGCTACCATATTAAAGTACATACTTTTTGATATTATAGGATCTTGGGAAAGAAAATAATAAAATTAAACTGTAAAAACTGTATTAAAAAACGCAAGGAAGAATATTGACAAACAAGACATTGACATTATATTCAATGAGCAATATATACAAAAAGAGTACTTAGGTCGATTTGCAGCAACATTTACTAAATCTCGATTTTGTTAAACCTAGACTTTACTCATACGAATATGTAAAATTTTTAAATCGATATTTAAAATTTTCACAGTTTCATAAGGGCTACATCTAAGTTTAACAAAGTCGAGATTTAGTAAATGTTACTGCAAGTGGGCCTTAATATAGGTAACTATACAAAGCAGGATTCTTAACAAAATATTATAGGTCTGTCCACGGTCCGGTTTTTTCTTGGATGACGGATCCGGGCGTTTCGACGGAGACGGATGACGGAGACGGATCACGATTGTCAATTGCGTCCGGATCCGATCCAATCCCGAACCACATATCACTCTGCGGTGCAACTGAGATGTCATATGCACGTGCCTTTTTTTACGTTAGAATGCCGACAACTTCTTGCAATATACGTACAAAGACGCAGAAGACAAAAATGTTTTGGGTTTCACCCTCTCCTGCAAGAGAGATACCTCGATGGGGCATTTAATACACTATACGATAAATTACAACAACGTGAAGATATATAATACCAAATAATAAACTAGAAAAAATACGACTCGCACCAGATTATGTTCTCGGACGAAAATCGAACGGGACGGGAGCATTGTAAATGCTAAAATCTCAAATTTAAAAATGATGTAGCTTTCTTATCTTAATCAATTGTTTAAAAATATCTGGAAAGGTATTCAGTTGATGTCGAGGTAATTCCTTGTAATTGGTGAGATGGCGCTGGCTTGCAGCGTAAGAGTTGACATACTAGGAGAAATTCGACATTCCCACTAGTGACTCAGTAGCGCAGCGGTCAGAGCATTGGACCGGATATCCAAAGGTCGCAGGTTCGATTCCCGTCCGAGAACATGATCAGGTGCGAGTCGTATTTTTTCTAGTTTATTATTTGGTATTATATAAAAATAGCATTGTGAATGCTAAAATCTCAAATTTAAAAACGTGAAGATATTTTTTTAACATTTGTTTTTATTAGTAACTCCTTTTTGGTTAGCAGAAATGACCTTTTATTTCGTTGTGACTTAGCCGATACTTATTTTTTTCGCATAACCTAAGTGGCATACGTTATATTAGTGTGTAAACATTAGTGCAAAATGTTTTAAAACGTTAGCGTTCATGGTTGTTAAATAAATTAAGAAAATGTTAGTATGGAAAATTAAAATTCTTTAAAATTCTCCATACAAAACGGCAATTTCATACTTTAACCCATAATATTAACTTGCCCTAAAAACTTTATTGTGTGAACAAAATAAAGTCGCAGCGCAAGTGCTTGTCGCAATAAGCAAGTTCGGCAAGTCGCAAAAGATGACGGTTGACGAAGACGGACGTCGGGTGGCTGCGCCGTGGACAAGTCCATATATATTTTATATTCTAATGGGGTACTTCGAATCGAGGCTCCGGTTTAGCGGTTCATCCGATCAAGCAAAATCTTCGGAGCCCGTCAAAAGAACGGATGACGGATTTCGGACGCCGGATGTCGAGTTGACAAAAGTTCATACAAATATAATATATAGGCCGCTATTCGGTCCGGTTTTTTCTCTCCGAGGAGACGGACGCCGTGGACATACAGTTTAAGGCATAGGGATTATATTCATGGCACGAATTAAGAGTTTTTTATTTTTTTTATTTTTGCTGCATCAAATTCCTTAAAATAAGAAATTTTAATTTAAAACTCACATATTAGCTAAACTGGAATCGATAAAACTCGACTAACATTTTGTTGAGTGTGGTTGTCACTAGGTACAACGCAAGTCAAGGTCAAGGTCAAGCGAGGTGAGATGCGAAGTGAGAGTGAATTGCGAAGGGAGTTGCGAGTTGTCGTCTGATTTTACAGAATCGCAGGGCAGTGTTGGTCCCATATTAAAAGTTATTCAGTTTGATGGTCCATATCTCCCATATTTGGCATTAGGGGTATTTTTGTAACACGTTGTATAGCACGTAACATGCCCACCGAAACACGTTATAGCGTGATATTTAGCGATTTATCGACGCTAAAGAGTGCATAGTCAGCACACTAGCGTAGTCATTGGAAAAAATGAAATTTTTCAAAAAAATATTGAAATTGTCCAAGTATTTATTTGTTGACCGCCCGGGACTTCGTCTGCGTGGAAAGTTTTTTTTGCTATCCCTCGGGAACAATTATTTTTCGGGATGAAAGGTACCCTATGTCCTTCTCTGTACCCCTGACAACGTGTATGCAAAATTTCATGATGATCGGTTCAGTAGTTAAGACGTTAAGGCGTAACAAACAAACAAACGGACTTCCGCAATTATAATATTAAGTAAGGTTTTATTTGCAAACGAGTAGGTATAATGTGTACCTACTACGTTAGGTATCTAGACTATAAATAAATAAATAATATAAATATTTAACAACATCACAAACATTGCTCCGATTCCAAAGTAAGTAGCTAAAGCACTTGTGTTATGGAAATCAGAGACAACGGTGGTATCACAAACACCTGAGCCAATATAGAAAAGTTCGTTTTCTAAATTGACCCAACCGGGGATCGAACCCGGGACCTCAGAGATGGCGACACCTTGAAAACCGGTGTACAAAGCCACTCGACCACGGAGGTCGTCGAAATTAAGCAATCAAACGGAAAATACCTAAATAGGGTTTCTATTGGTTATTAGGGTTTCTGTTATTGCGTATTTCCCGCTGACCTTAATCCGTGAAACTTGGCAGGAAGTAAATTCTTACAACAAAAGTTAAGGAAAAATTTAAAGAAAAACTTTAAAAATCCACGTGCGAGTTAGAATCCAACTTTTCCGGTTTTTATAAATCATCGAAGTTATATCGACTTATTTATCGATACTCAACTGTCAAAATCCATTGTCTTTTGACAGTAAAACGTGATAAATCGCTATATCATAACCCGTTTCAATGATCATGCTAGAGGGGCAGAGTCCCATCTAAAAGATTAGAGACGAGTTGTTTTTGTTTTTTTAAAATTTACCATTATATAAAAATAGCATTGTTAAATTTTTTTGCTCAATGTTGACTTTTATGTCAATGTAATATGAAAATAGCGTTTAAAAATATATTAATATTATTATTATTTATTATTTATTTATTTATATGTTAGATAGAGTTCACTGATTCGAGCATACTGGTGTTTTCAGGATGGCTCCTGGCAAGTTTGGCCTATTCAAAGCCCGGAGCAGGGAACAGGAACAACCTTCTACTGAGAACCTGCTGATTTCCAGCCACAGCAATGACCTGGGTAAGTCTTCAAAGATATTTTTCCCAAGAAGTCAAATTTTCCCAACAGCCTGTATTACCGAAGTTTGCCACTTTTCTGAATGGCTGTTTTGCGGTATGCGTTTTATTTGCTTTACAGCGAGAAAGAGACGTATTGATAGCCATTTTCTTTTTTTTTCATTTAATATTTAAGCAGGGTTTTTTCCTCATGGAAATGCCACCCTCATAGTTATTTCAAAAGACTACAAGAATTATAATAATAATTAAACTATTAACTCCTGCGGTTGAGAGCAGCTCTCACCAACCTATACAATCTGACAGCCTTTTCAGAGTACGGCTGCGCTGGGATACAGTTACAAAACCCAACTTCACCATTAAATTGATTGAACATAAAGAACTGTGATCTTTCAGCTTCATTACGGACACACTCCATCTTAATATGGTACTAAGACTTCACTTCACTTTACTGTACCTACCTATGATTAAGTTACAAGTGCTGATCATCACTTGTGTGTTATAGTGATGACGACCAGTTCGCCAGTACCTTCGACGAGCTACGGCAAAACTGTGGAACTGTCTCCAGTAGATTTCACAGCGCTGCAGATCGACAGCGACGACGAAGACGTAAGTAGATGGTGGTGATGTGAACACCAACATCCTCTCAGCCCCAACAACCTCGTAGCATGAACACAAAAGCGCAATATGATATAGCGATTTAAAATTAATGAATATTGACAGTTGAGTTTCGATAATAACGATATTATATATTATAAGATATTACATCGTGTTTTAGTGGTCTTAGTGGGGGGGCCAGGAGAGGATCACTAACACCATAAACAACGTATGTTCTACGATTTTCCAAAAAGACAGAAAAAATCGATTTCTCATACAAAATTCGTTTAGCTTGTATGGAAAGTCGTTCTTAGGGTTCCGTACCAAAATGGTAAAAATAAACCCTTATGGTGCGACTCAGTCTGTCTGTCTGTCTGTCTGTCACAGCTGGATATCTCGAGAACTACTAATGCTATCAACTTAAAATTTGTAATAGTTTTAGATGACGTTTGCCCAACTATTTTACAAATAAGAGAGAAATAAAAATATTTCTATCTTTTTGCAACAGGGACTGAAAGGGGGTCTTAAAAATTCCAAGTGAGGCTACTAAGGCATATGGAGTATCATATGAAAAAACGCTGCTTGCACATTCTCAAACATTTTATTTATTTATTTAGGCCGCATAGTTTTCGACATTTGATGAAAAATGTAAAAGAAATACCGTTTACCCCCTTATCTCCGAAGTTTGCATAGAGAAAAATCTGCAATTATTTTATGTGATAGAAATTTATGTAAAAATTACAGGAAAAATAAAACGATGTCTCTAAATAGCAAACTTTTTCAAAATGATGATGGAAAGGACGTCACCGTCGGTGCGCGAGTCCGACTCGCTCTAGACCGTCTTTTTTTTCTTTTTTCTAAAATTTCGTAGAAAACATGTTGCTAATGGCGCCACAAGTGACTAATGTAAACCCGTTTGATTGGTTCAACAATTTTTCAAAATGTATTTTTTGTCAAAATATCAAATCACAGACCATGTGTATCAAAACCATTGATACGATAGCGGTTGAGTCGCCGCTAGCGCCATCTAGCCTACGATTTGCGTGTGGTGTGGATTTGTGTTTTCTAACACCTAACATCCAACATCTAAAAATACATTCTATATGGGCGTGGCCTAACTGTTTTGTTAGTTCGAACAAGCAAACATGTTATCCGAGGCGGACGGAAAACATCCGCTTGTTCGCCTGCGGGGGGAGGGGTAATTTAATTTCGAGTACGTCTTTCGTCCGAAGTCATTTTGTCGAGTAGGTAGATGTTTGTTAGATGTTCTTGTTTAAAAGTCGCAGGAGACTGCAATGTTTTGCTAACATGTTTTGATAATTTGTTTTGTTATTTTAAAACGCAGGAGACACGACATTACGCCAACATCCTTACACGGGAGAGGCTTATTTACAGTACTAGACTATAATGGGCTAATTGATGATGATGTTTATTTATGCAGATACCTTCGGAGAAGTTCTCACCGGTCCGACGCTACAGCGACAGTAGCATACCTGAAGAGGCACAGGTGATTATTAAAAAACCTTACAAAGTTTACACTACTGGTACGATTTAAACATGCACTATGTGCTGGTGAGCAATCCAGTCCAGCCCCCTGACTACGTAACTCTGTTGCTAACAATTCTCTATTGAAATCGCAGTTACATTGCTGCTATAATTAAGATAGTTTGTCACATTGGTTCTTACTAAAGTGACAATGTAACTGCGATTTCTGTCAGAGTTGATTGCAATAAAGTTACATAATCGGTGGGCTGAGCTGAATTAGGCCAGTGGACTGGATTGGTCACTCACTATAATAATGTGAACTGTACCCTTAGCACGTACAGCTATAAAAAAAAATACCGCGCGTAAAAACATTCGATAGAGTAATTTTGTATTGGAAATTTGTACAGCGCCATCTACCGCCGAAAAGCGAAATGAAATTTTCCATAGAGAATTACTCTATCAAATACTTTTATGCGCGTTTTTTTTCTCGATAGCTTTTCGTGCTAAGGGTACTGGACATTAAGGCCCTTATATACCGCAAGTGGCGCCCTCATTTTAATTGCTCGTTAAGTACATAATGTATCGAAAATCCACATGTACAGTGGCCACTTTTGCGAACTACTACTACAACGAACAAAATTTTACTGAGGTTATTGTTTGTAAATAAACTATAGAACCTTAGCTTCAATCTGTACATGTGAATTTTCGATACAATTATGTACTTAGCGAGCAATAACTTTAATTAAAATGAGGGCGCCACTTGAGGTATATAGGGGCCTTAAGCTAAAACATGCTAAACCCAACCAGGTGAACTACCACCCGCTACGGAACCAAGCTTCTGTGGACGCAACTTCCACCTCCACTTTACAAGACGAAGATTTCGACCTAAACTATGAAAACCTCGAGAGAACGCTGGCGGAAGACTGCGATGGAGCATCTACCTCGTGTGATGCCAACTCCTTACAGGTATTTTTAAATTATTATTTTTTTCATTTTTTTTCTAATATTATCTATCTTAAGGGGCTGAAATGAGTCAACTAGCGCCGCCAGTCGATTTTATTTTATTTATTCTAAATAAGCCCATTTCTTAAAAAAGAAATCAGTCAAGGTCTTGTGAATGACGTCTAATGTTTATTGAATAACGTTACAACATTACAAAATGCGTGCAATAGTTTAAAAACGGGTTTGAACCAACAGTGGCCACTTTTAACAAAATCGCGTTTTAAACTGTTTGAATGCCTTTTCAAACTGTGTAAAGTTACCTATTCAATAAATATTAGACGTTATTAACAAAACCTTGGCTGATTACTTTTTAAGAAATTGAGCTTATTTAGAATATATAAAATAAAATCGACTGGCGGCGCTAGTTGGCTCATGTCAGCACCTTAATATTAATATTATTGTCATCGATTGTTAATATTATCGTTGTCGGGACCCCCCGGCGCCCCCGCCGAGCCTACTATTTAGACTCGACGGGGGCGCCGGGGGCGGCGAGAGACAGCCCAGGAGTGGCTTCTTGCGCGCTGACCGAGTCCATCATGCCGTTTGGTATGTATTTGCCCTCACTCTAATAAAAAAATAAAAAAGGGGGGGCATAGGGCAAAAGGTTGAGAACCCCTGATCTAAGGGAACTCAAGCAGTTTAATCAAGGCGGGAAGGCACCTACCATTCCGCATTAGACCGGTGGTGGGTTATGTGGGCTCTTTATCCAACCATAAGGAAGCCATGCCCCAGCGACTCCAGCAATGGGGACATTAAAAATGATGATATTCTACTTAATTCAATATTTCTATCAGTTTGACGAAACGTCATTAGCGGCGAGTGAAGATCTGTCAGTGTACTGCGGGACATTAAAAAAGGTGAAGAAAAATAAATCGAAAGAAGAGAAACAGTTGCGCGACTTCGACATGTGGCGGGCGAGCAACATCGAAGTGATGGAGGTGAGCGAATAGTTAAGATTTTTTGCAAACTAATAAGGGTATTTTGTACAGTCACGTCTGTAAATATCTAGACAGCATAATTGGTCAGTGCATTGGGCTGGAATCCCAAGGGTGCGGGTTCGAGTCCCGTCTGAGGTGCTACGGGTGAGTCGATTTTCTAGTATTTTTTCTAATATTATTGATCTTAATATAAAAATAGCATTGTGAATGCGAAAAATCTAAAAGTTTAATAAATAACATTATTTAATTATCTCATTTCTACTGAATCATCTTACAGGGTTTAAGCTTAGTTAAAATTTTAAGGTCATTATTCAGTTAAAAGTGATAAATCGCTATATCATATCGCGTTTCGGTGGTCACGCTACGGGGCTATACTACGAGGGCTGATGTTATACACCTTTTCCAACAGAATCTTCTAAGCAGAAGTGGGACCCTAGACGAGCAAATAAAATGGGAGGCCATCGCCACAGCCCGAGGCCTGTGCACCCTCACGGACAGTTGCACCTGCGGGGACTGCACGAGGGCGAAGTACCTCGCCGGGGTCACGGACGGCGACGGAGGGCTCGGCTCTGCGCCCTTGTTCGGCGCTATCGTTGGTTGTAGCGTACAGTGAACGAGCAAGAAATATATGAAGTGTTAAATAAATAGGCAACTTGGGAAGAGTTTGATGTATCGATAAAAAGCTTCAAATGAATGAGATAGGCGGTATTTGTAAAGAGCAAACTCTTTAGAAGTGTCGGCAAGAGGAATTCAATGAATAGGCAGGAGAGTCATAACCATAACTTGGTAAGTAGTTGGTAAATGAAATGGGCAACTTGAGAAAAGAGGTGAGTTTGAATATCAACAGTTCAAAAAACATATAATATCAAGATTGACACGCATGCCTATGGAGAATTTGTGGGGCAATGTTGAAAGGGATACAAAAACATGTTTTTTTAAAATGCAAACTGGAGGGGGTCTCTTATGGCCCACCTTCAGATGTTAACGCAATTTCTTAACATTAAAGAAGAGAGAATTCTTATTAAGATATCATGTCTGTGCATGGGTTTGGATGGGATAAGCTCATGTTTGGATAAACATTAATGTAATTAAAAGTAGATTATAAACAATAACCTAATAAAAAATAACATATGCGTGGGCTTTTAAGAATATGGGTGGGCTTTGTATTCTACGGGTGGGTTGAGTAGAAGAAAAAGGATGAGTGCACTTAAGATAGTTTTAATGGGAGCCTTTAACCATTAGTTATACATGTGGATATCACACACTAGAAATTCACTAAACAATTAGTGATTTTCTTGTTCTTTTGAATAAAAATAATTACAGAACGGTCCAATAATAAAACTCAAACATAAACCTTTTGTACCTTTCCTACTTTTATACTAATAAAATACTTTTTCTAAACGCATTTGCTGTATTAGTTTAAGTTTATGTCATTATAAGTTTTCGTCAGTATCGTGTCGTTCACACAATTCACATGCATAATTAATGGTTAGAGATGAAACCAAAAAAATAAGAAATTAGTCCATGGTATAAGAGCTTGAGGCTTGGAAAGGGGGGCTTATTTATATGAGGGTGGGCCTTTCAGATTTCAACAATGTTTGGATGTATTAAAATATAAGAATTTTGTAATGACTGATGAAATAGGAAAAGTTGAGTTTTGGTTTTAAGTGGGAGTAGTCTGTACACTAGCGAAGCCATTAGAAAAAAAAACAAAGGGCTTAAATAAAAACAAAATGTGAATTATCTCTCTGTAGTGCACTCCGTAGAAGCTTTGTGGTTCTTTTTATCGCTTAAACAATATTTTCTATCCTGTCGTTTAGTTTAATGGAGATTTTTTGCGATAAGTGGCCACTTTTAACAATAAAACTTCATTCAACTAAACGACAGGCTAAAAAATATTGTTTAAGCGATAAAAAGAACCACAGAGCTTCTACGGAGTGCACTACAGAGAGATAATTCACAATTTCGTCTTTATTTAAGCTCTATGATTTATTTTTCCAATGGCGGCGCTAGTGTGTGTGCAGACGGCTTGTAAGTTTATGCATTTATATCTAACGAGGACGAATCAAATCTTTTGGCGTTAGGCCTTTGTTGTGAAGCTACGGAAAAATAACTTACCTTTGACGACCTCCTTGGTCGAGTGGCTTTGTACACCGGTTTTCAAGGTGTCGCCATCGAGGTCCCGGGTTCGATCCCCGGTTGGGTCAATTTAGAAAACGAACTTTTATATATTGGCTCAGGTCTAGGTGTTTGTGCTACCACCGTTGTCTCTTGATTTCCATAACACAAGTGCTTTAGCTACTTACTTTGGAATCGAAGCAATGTATGTGATGTTTTCAAATATTTATTTGATTTATTATTACTTATTTGGTGGGGTTCCGGAACCGGAAATTGGATTTCGGTAGCTGATGCTGAAGTATAGCTAGTTGGATTGTTTTTAATTTAGTGAGTTACAGTCAGGTTAAGCAAAGTTTAGCTCACTAAAGTGATTTTTGCACAGTTGTTCCTATTGCTATCTTATTCTAAAGTTTATACCTGCTTATTACAATTAACGAAATGACTTCATATTATAAAAATACAATAAATAAATAAATAAATAAATAAATATTTTAGGTTAAATAATTTCTATTAATGTTCGTGCGTGTTAAGTTTAGGTAAATTGTTTTCAAATACGTGTTTGTATTTCATTGTGTCGGCGTTTAGTAATGGTACATCGATTCGGTAATTGTCAATCAGGACTAAATTTAATTTAGCATTCTTTTCTTTATCTTTTCGATACAGAAAGAAAAGGATGGAAAACTAAATTTAGTTTAGTCCTGTCAATTTAATTAAGTTGCCAACCGAAACGACACCTTGGGCCCTACCATGAGTTGATGCAAACTGTTTACGCTACCGTAAACTATCGGATATACTGCTCACAGTCAATGCGAGTGAAAGAGAGAAAACGATAGTTTAGGGTAACGTAAACAGTTTGCATCAACTCATGGTAGGGCCACAGGTCTCTATAATGACTTGCTTGTTTGCATTTTTATTGCAGCTTTACTCTCCGCATTAATTAACAGTTAAGTATTTTCATTTAGATATTAAATAATTGTCATCAGTTTAATAACTGAGATTGTAGCGATTTATCGACACAAGGACTCCGTAGCCTAACGTGACCACTGAAATACAGAATATCTTTTGACAATGTCTAGACACACTATGCCGAAGTTACGCGACCGAAGTTCAACGACAATCTTTTTAATGAGAAAAAAACGCTACGTAATTTTCGTCAGATGTGTTGCTAGCCATTCACAAAGCATTGCAGGCGTAACTTGGCCGAACCTCGATCGCGTATCGGCATAGTGTGGCTAGACACTGTGTCGATTAAGACCGGCAACAGTAAGCTTCCCATACAAACGTAATACCAAAATGATTTGCAATTTGAGCATAAATAACTCTCCTTGTGATGTTATTCGGATCAAGACAGTATTTGTCTAGATTTCTATTAAATAAAAAATCCAAAATACTTATCCAAATAAAAATTAATGTGATTTACAGTTTTGTATGAAAAAAAAAAGGCATTTATTTTGAATTGGGTTAGTATTTTGTATTTTTATATAATACTATCTTAATCAGAATAACCACAAGAGTATCTAATTCTATTGATTTATCGATAACTTGAACAATTTCAAAAACGAACTTGATTTGAATGCAAAAAGTCGCAAAATGTTTAATGCCATATTTAATTTGGGTAGTCTGTTTATTTACCCATGACCCATCAAGTGAAGTAATGTGTTTTTATACTTTCCATTTTCACTTACCTACAAATATGATAATTTCATAGACTATATGACTATCATTGGATAATTTTAATAAATATGACAAATCTACGGTTCTGATTAAGACTGACATCAATTTTTGTATTTTAGGAGTACCTACTTATTTAGCTGTATTAAATAAAATGCATTTCTAAATCGAACCCTTCTGTACCCGTAGCACGAACAGCTGTCGAATAAAAATTACGCGCGTCAAAAAATTCGATAGAGTAATTTTGTACAGCGCCATCTACCGCTGAAAAGCGAAATGAGATTTTCCATAGAGAATTACTCTATCGAGTACCTTTACGCGCGTTTTTTGTCTCGATAGCTGAGTGCTTTCTGCGAGTTTTTTTACCTCACGCTCGATCGTGAGCGCGTTAGAATTGAATTTGGCGTTGATGAAGTTCATCGCGTATTCCGCCAGATGTCGAGCCACCAATCCTATACAAATGAAGTTTACGTTAACGCAGACGAGTAGATAAAAAAACTCGCACTACGCACCCTGTAGCTCTACCATGAGTTGATGATAATAAAATTGTGTTATTATCTGTACCCTTAGCACGAACAGTGGCCCTACCATAAGGTCATACAAACTGTTTTCGCTACCGTAAACTATCGGATATACTGCTCACAGTCAATGCGAGTGAAAGTGAGAAAACGATAGTTTATGGTAGCTAAAACAGTTTGTATGACCTCATGGTAGGGCCACTGTTCGTGCTAAGGGTACAGATAATAACACAATTTTATTATCCTGTAATATTATACCTAGGTACATAATTAGTTGTGCAAAAGTCATTCGTTTGGGTAATTTCGCGTACCTATCGGTAAAAGTAATCCGCTTTTAGTTTGTGATTCCTCTTTTCGTAAACATTATAAGTCCCACACAGATTCGTCAATTGGATAGGATTTGTTATGTATTATTATAAGATACGGTCGCCATATTTATACTGATCAAAAGAAAATAGGGCCACTATATTTTATTCCATACAAAAAAAATGGTGAAAGAACTTAGCTAGTAATGAAAAATATTTTTCTGAGAAATTATTACACACGGCGACTAGGAGAAATTCATTAAGTCGGTAAATGTAGGGGGTCTTTCTGCAGCGCCTCAGTGGACAGAAAAACACAGGGTTTGTTCAATAACGGTTTATATAGTCGAACAACATTTTCTTCGGTGGTGTCAAGTACAAGAGCCTTTTGTGACAGTCAAATTTGAATATTGTGACAGACAAATTTTCTTTTAATACGAATACGCATATTACAATGCGACCTATTTCCACAGTAAATTAGCTATTACAGCTTTCGAACAATTTCAAATTCAAATAAAATCAGATTGAATTTATCGGAAAAAAAACTTTCAGAACTTAGCTCTTTTAGCTAAGTTCTGAAAGTTTTTTTACAAAAGGTATTGAAAATCAAAATTGGTGGCCCCTATTTTCTTTCAGCCTTCAAGAACTAAACATTTTCTTCCGAAGTAGGCTTTTTTGCACTGCACAATAAAGACTAATGCAAAAAGATCGTTCATTCAACTAAATGTAAACAAAATGTATGTACAAGTACCAAAGTGTCAATGAATGTGAAAATATAATATTAAAAGGAAAGGATATTTTTACATGATATTATACTTAAATATGTGGTTACCTATCCCAGTAGCAATTAGGTCACTCACATCAATTTTGTACTGTCAAATTGAAAAAAAAACGACTTCACAAGTTCACATTCGGTGTATTTGTATTATAAAAAATATGCTTAGTTGTATAATCGAATTACGGGTAGCAAGATTTTCCACTTTTCCACATAAGTGCCCTTAACACGAACACCTATCGAAAAAAATAACGCGCGTAAAAACATTCGATAGAGTAATTTTGTATGGGAAATTAATACAGCGCCATCTACCGCCGAAAAGCGAAACGAGATTTTCCATAGAGAATTACTCTATCGAGTACTTTTACGCGCGTTTTTTTTCTCGATAGATGTTCGTGCTAAGGGTACTGATCAAAAAAATGTTTTTTAACTGATTATTTTTAAAGAATTAAAATAAGCCAATAAAGAAATAAGACACATGTTCTATTTCTTTATTTTTTATTCTTGAATCTTTTATAAGAAATAAAATTACTGATGAATAAAACGAATTCTTCCTAAGCTGTTCCGAAAATTATTAGCAACATAGTAAATATAGGATACCTATAATATACTTTTGTGAAATAACTTTTATTAAGCGTTTTAATTTCAATTAAATCTCCGCGGTGTAAATCATTAACTATTCACGTGGTTATTTTTTTATATTTTTTGAAAGTTATTTGTCGCATTTTTTTTATTTGCATTAATGGAGGTCTCGCGGAATGATTTTTGACATCTTGTTGGGGTATAATACTAAATAATATACTAGAAAAAATAGGACTCGCACCAGATCATGTTCTCGGACGGGAATCGAACCCGCGACCTTTGGATATCCGGTCCAATGCTCTGACCGCTGAGCTACCGAGTCACTGGTGAGAACGTCGAATTTCTTCTAGTATATCAACTCTTACGCTGCAAGCCAGCGCCATCTCACCAATGTAGAAGGAATTATTTAGTATTATATAAAAATAGCATTGTGAATGCTTAAATCTCAAAATTTCAAATAATTATATAGCTTTCTCATCTTAATCAACTGTTTAAAAATATCTGGAAAGATGTTCAGTTGAATGTCGAGGTTAATTCCTTCTACATTGGTGAGATGGCGCTGGCTTGCAGCGTAAGAGTTTATATACTAGAAAAAATTCGACGTTCTCATCAGTGACTCGGTAGCTCAGCGGTCAGAGCATTGGACCGGATATCCAAAGGTCGCGGGTTAGATTCCCGTCCGAGAACATGATCTGGTGCGAGTCCTATTTTTTCTAGTATATTATTTAGTATTATATAAAAATAGCATTGTAAATGCTTAAATCTCAAAATTTCAAATAACTTGTTGGGGGTGAAATATTGCCACTCCATCCCTCATACAACCCCACGTACGATTTTTTATTTGCCGAAAAATTAAGTAGAAGAGATCTGCCGCAAGATGCGTTTTTTTTTTGTTTGAAAGCTGGTGCACCCAAATTCATAATTGCATCTAGGTAGGAAGGAAATATTTCAAAAAGCTGTAAACACATTTTATTCAGATTCTTATTATTTTTCGTTGCACAAATTATTTTCGAGACAGCCCATATAATTATGTAAGTATATTAAATGGACAATCGCTTAATAGAACATGTGTTTCCGATCTTTTAAACACTGTTTAACCATATTTCTGTACCTTCAGTGAAAACTGATCTAACTCGAGTTATATCGATTTTGAATTTATTTCACTATTCAAGTCATCGAAAAATTAGCTTTTTTTGTGTCTAATCGGTGTATTTTTACGACTTATATCAACAGAGATAAATTTTGTGCATAGTAATATAAGTGCTTGCTTTTCTATGATTTTTTTGAAATAAAATGTGTATATTAATATATCTCTAGTTAAAACAATGTGTACCGAAACTTATTTCTCTTTAAATTAGTGTCTAGAAATATAACTCGTTTTAAAACTTTACACACAATTCAATAACAACTGACTTAAATTGTGCGTAGTGATTTATCTATAATTATATCAATACACACATATAATTTCACACTATGCTAGTTTGTGAACATTGATTTAACTCGACTTATAGCTTTAAAAATGAAGTAATAATCAAGTTTTATTTTGTGTTTATCGATATAATTCAAGTTGAATCAATAATCACATATAGGTTTGGGAAAGGTTTAAAATGATATAATTGACTTATATCAAAAAATATTATGAATAAACGAAGTAAAACGTTTGATTACTTATTGTGTAAAATGATAAAACTGCCCAATATACACTAACTTTTTACACCATTGCACGTTTTTTTTTACAAAAAATTAAATTCATAGTATTTTTGATTCGGGCGTATTTTTTGTTAATTTTTATTCATTATTGCCTGTCTACTAACACGTGGAAAAAGAGTTGTGTTTTTAACTGCTTTTTGACCCCCGACGCAAAAAGAGAGGTGTTATAAGTTTAACGTGTCTGTGTATCTGTCTGTGGTATCGTAGCTCCCAAACGGATGAACTGATTTTGGTTTAGTTTTTTGTTTGAAGATAATTTTATCCTGATTGTTCTTAGTCATGTTTCATGAAAATTTGTTCAGCTGCTTGAAGATCATCAGCTTTTTTCTAGCTGATGACGGGTTCTGACTAACTTCTTTATGTCCGATCGATTCGGAATTTGGTACAGTAGTACTTCAATGACATTGAAAGAACATGGTAAGGCAACCATGACCTGATCAGCCGTTAGAAGATCATCAGCTCTTTTCTAGTTGATGAGGGGATCTAGCTAAGTTCCATATGTCCAGTCAATTCGAAATTTGGTACCGTGTTACTGAAATGATATTAAAAGAACATGGTAAGGTAACCATGACCTGAAGCTTAAGCATCAACTGGAATCTGCAGAATACTCAACTCCTCACCAAGATACAGCAGAGGTATTTGGGATTATTATTTTTAGTATTATTAGTGTTTGGGATCACTAGAATGGTTTTTAATGAGTAGATTGCGAATAAAGTATAATAGGTGGTGATGATGAGGCATCATCTAGAATCTGAAGGATACCCAACTCTTCAACAACATACAGCAGAGATATCGTGTTTGGGATCACTAGAATGGTCTTTAATGAGTAAATTGCGAATAAAGTATAATAGGTGGTGATGATGAGGCATCATCTAGAATCTGAAGGATACCCAACTCTTCAACAACATACAGCAGAGGTATCGTGTTTGGGATCACTAGAATGGTCTTTAATGAGTAAATTGCGAATAAAGTATAATAGGTGGTGATGATGAGGCATCATCTAGAATCTGAAGGATACCCAACTCTTTAATAACATACAGCAGAGGTATCGTGTTTGGGCTCATTGGAATGGTCTCGATGATTAGGTTATACTCCAAGATTGGTAATCAACTCATCAGCTTTTTGAAATTGAATTCAAAATTTGGTACCGTGTTACTTCAATGATAATGGCCGCCAAAAATTTAGTTTAAAAAGCTTCAAATAAAACTGAAATTAAAAATTTAATAAACCCCCGATACAAAAAAGCTAACTCTTAATAAAATACCCCCATACAAAAAAGCTAACTCTTAAAAAGTTAAAAATAATGTCATCATATCATCAAGTCTTAAATAGATCTATGAAAAAATCGTAGACGTCGGGGGACCGCTAAGTTAATGGATTTACATGTAAGCTCGTCACATTAACTTCGCGGTCCACCGACGTCTACGATTTTTCCATAGATTTATTTATAACTTGATAATAATGATGATATTATATTTAACTTTTTAAGAGGTTAGCTTTTTTGTATGGGTGGTTTTTATTAAGAGTTAGCTTTTCTGTGTCGGGAGTTTTTAAGAATAATTAATTTACTATCATTAAAACCATTTTGGGAGTAAATTAATTTATTTTAATTTGCTACTGAATGGAAATGGGACTTATGAATGGTTTTTTTAAGATCGGTTTGTTGCTAGTTGTCATTTACAAGTTGGCTAAGTTTGAGTCTGAATGACTGTAGTAATGATTGTGTTGTCTTTACATGAAGCACTCCGTAGTCAAGTCAATATAAAGCCAATGGGATCAATTCCCGATCAGCTCAACGGAATAAACTTTTATATTCATTTTCTTCTCTCTGAGTAGGTGTTTAAATACCAGCCTCTTTTCTATATTATGTTACGTTGAATTTCGATACAACAACGATTTTAACAAGTCTAAAGATCTGTTATGTTTTGTTTAAGTAAACCTTTAAGTTTAATATTGTTATGTTAATTTTTCTAAATTTAAAACACATTGTTCTGCTTGTTCAAGTTGATTTAAGCGCTAATGAAGCAAGATTTAGTATTTTATATGATTACCAAAGTGTTAGTAATAAATTACCGAAATATTTTTGGGTTTTAATAACAGCAAACATTACCTCATGATATTATTTAGTATTTTATCATAAGTTATATCACTATTCACATAGTATACGTACTAGTTATATCGTTTGTGATAAAAGTTATAACAATATCCACATCGATTTTTTTCAAAAAAGTTGTGTAAATTGATATAATTCGATTTTTTTAAACGATTCTACAAAACTAAACTCTAATAACTAACATTTAGAGTGTGCTCAACAATGTTTGTTCTACAACTTTAAAAAAAACATACAATTGAAAAGGCAGACACAAAAAAATAAAGTCAGTTAACATTTTACACGAAAGCAGATTTTCATGGTGAAAAATGATATAAGTCTTATTACATCAATATACACAAAACAAATAAATGTGATTAGTGATGTAACTAAACAATTTCATGAATACTGAAAAATCTGTAAGATATTTCTCTTTAAATAATACAAGAAAACAAAGTTAGCTTAACCATCTACAGTCTACAAGCACTTATTTTATTTTATCATTCTCAGTTGAAGAGTGAGATTTTTTTTAACTTTAAAGTCAATTTCCCGAAAATCATGTTTTTAGAGTTATACCTCTTTTCACGGAAGGTACAGATTTATCTGTGGCGTATTAATTAGTTATTAAGAAAATACCTTTTTAGGTATATGTACTAGTTACTAATTGTGTGTTTTATACTTATATTATGAGAATATAAAGTTCCACTAAAGAGCGCGTAGTCTGCACAATAGCGCTGCCATTGGAAAAAAATAGTGCTTAAATAAAGAAGAAATTGTGACTTATTTCTCTGTAGTCCATTCCATTTAACTAAACGACAGACACATTAAAAGAACCACAAATCTTCTACGGAGTGCACTACAGAGAGATAGTTCACATTTTCTTTATGGAAAAAAAATAGTGCTTAACACTATTTTTTTTCCAATGGCGGCGCTAGTGTGCAGACTAAGCTTAAGAAACAACCAGAATAATAAAAACTGACTAGTACACACGACAGCACGTCAGGTTATACAGATAAACTGCGAAAACAGCTTTTATTACGTAGGGCATAGAGGCGGTCTCAAAGTCAAATTATATAGTCTGAGGTGCCGTCGTGTATACCTATAGACATGGTATAGATAGATACACAAACCGCTCTTGTGCTTATGCCGTGGTTTTCAGAGATCGTTTAAGGCTCAATTCATTACGGGAGCCTTAAACGATCTCTGTCGGTAACAATCATTTGCAATTGTCAATTTTTACGTAATTGACGCTCATTGACGCGAAAATCGATCGTTTACATGTGCAATTGAAGCGATTGTCAATTGCTCTAACAATGGCATTGACGGAGAAATTGTCTTTCGCAATTGATCGTTACCGGAGCGCTTACGTTGTTTATGAAGATACATGGAAGTTTTTATAATTCTGGATTCGTTAATTATACTTTTATTACCCTTAAGAATGGTTCCTATTTAACATTTCGAAAATTATTGTTTTACTTCTACTATCTGTAATGTAAGGCGCCAAAATGTTAAAACAGATTGATTTTTCCATCATGTCTTAACCGCTTGGGTTTTGAAGTTCGATTCTAAAATGAACGCACTGTACTGTTGATGCGATGTGATAATAATTCTATAATACCAGTTTGACCGATCCCTCAATGCTTTTCCCCAGTTTGGGTCAAAAGTTATCAACCCAATCCGGTAAAAGCAATCCGCTTTTTACCCATTAAAATTGACTCGGCTATACAAAGGGTTAAACATGGTGTAATGAAAGCGAAATAAATGCTATAATAAATACACATTAAAGCCATGTTTCGCTTTTACAAGCCCAAAGTCCGAACTAGTCTGAAGCTAAAGGGGTTTTAACATTATCTTATCATCTTTACCCTTAGCACGAACATCTATCGAGAAATTAAACGCGCGTAAAAGTACTCGATTGAGTAATTATCTATGGAAAATTTTATTTCGCTCTTCGGCGGTAGATGGCGCTGCAAAAATTTCCCATACAAAATTACTATTACGCTATATCGAATGTTTTTACGCGCGTTATTTTTTTCGATAGTGCCAATAAACAGAGTTCTCATCAAATAATTTACTTTTCCAGCTTTTTCCGCAGCTTTATTGTTAAAGACTGTCTCTGTATTACAGTTTAATTAACGTTCTAAGTAATGCCAAATATTAAGTACCTACTTACTTAATCAGTAATTTGTATTGTGTCTCGGTGTTATGTAGCTGAAGTATTCATTCGCATAAATTGATTATGTTGTAATATAATTATTGTGCCATACAGACATTTGTGTTTTATTCAGATCATCCCAGATAGTCTCACTCATTTACAACAAAGAGGTCTACACTCAGCTCTCAGTCTTGCGCCAATCACTTATTTGTGTAACATCCTTCACCATTCTTATAAACCACTTATCTGGCACTTATCAGACACTCGATAAAGATCGATTTCGATGAAAACAAAAGTATCTATATCGAGTCGAGAGTTAGAAGTGAAACGAAACGCAAGGCATAATTTATCTGTGATTGTGATAGCGCTCGTTTCAGTAAACGCAGTTATTATCTATGTTATTTTTTAACTTTTTATTGTTTTGACTTTGAAAAGTTGAAAATAATTTGAAAAAAAATATACTTTGGTGTACAAAAGTCTTAGAGCATTAAGAGCATTCAGAACAAAAGTGATTTACGATCCATTTTACGTAAATGAAAATTTAACTTGCCTCGTTTTTGACATTGACATGACAGACAACAGACAAAGACAAGTTAGACTTGAGAGTCTTGAGACAAGAGTACAAGACAAATCGAAATCAATCAAACAAACATCGTTGTCAAAACACCGCGCTATTTTTCTTAAATTCCTTCAACGAACCAAAAAGTATTGATAAATAAATCATCCATTATAGTGGTGAACGTCCAAAATGAGTGGACCGAACGGTATGTTGTATGGTGGTGACGAAATAGGCGCGCTAGTGTTCGATCCAGGACATCATTCTCTGCGCGTTGGTTATGCTCAAGAAGACACTCCAAAAGCTGATATTCCTGCTGTGGTTGGAGTCGGACCGGCTACACACATCCCTGATTCTGAGGAGAAGGTTCCCGATGGAAACATCACGCAAAGCGGTTCGTTTTTATTATAGTTGCTGTGGTATAAGCAGAGCATTTTGACTTAGGCGGTAGGCCTGCAGTTAAAGACTGCAGGCCTACCGCCTAAGTCAAAATGCTTTTAAAATGCTAAAGTTTATGACGTCAATGCATTGTCCGTCCTTATCATCGTGTTATGATATGCCAAGGACGGACAGTGCATTGCTATCGCTATAGCTTGAGTTAGGCAGTAGGGCCCCTGGTTTTAGTTGCCTTGTCGTTGATGATTTGTACATAAATTAATTGTAAAAGCATACTATGGTCAATAACATGGTAAATTCTGAATTACTCTACTAAATATGCCATATAGAATGCCAAATTTTTGTATTCATTGCTTCTGAATTCTGGATTTGCAGTCAGTGTGCAGTTCAGATCACATAGCGCTCCCTTCCCTTCAGTTATATTCATGTAGAAGTTGCCTCTGTTTAAATATCTCTCTTTGTTCTCAAACTAACGTGCGACATGGCCGGCACACAGCAGCCCTCTGACTTTGGCTCGCTTAAACGGGCCTGTCATGTACTTGTAGCTTCATGCCTAAAAAGTGGAGTGTGACTGACCTGACCTGGGTATCTTCTTCTATAAGGGAGCCACAAAACAATTACAACATGTAAAGGGAGTCACAGTATAAAAAAGATTGGAAACTCCTGAAATAATTCAAAAGCTTTCCCATCAGTATGAAAAAATTCAAACTGATTTTGTCTTCTCTCTTACCATTTTTCATAGTATACTAAACCATACATCTTGAATAACAATTACCAGGTACAAAAGCAGGCAACGAGCTACGACACTACATAGATGTGACGGAGCTGCATGTACCCAGACCTGGCATGGAGGTGCAGACATACATGAAGGATGGACAAGTGGACAACTGGGACTTATTCGAGAAAATGCTCGACTACTGCTATGCTAAGGTACCTATTTTGAATTATCCTCAATGGACCCCATACCACTGTCCCTGCATGGGATCCTTTGAGATTGACAAATAATTTCTATCAATCACATCCTCATCTTGGCAATAACTTGGGTTCAGAACACATTCCGAAATTAATAGTGGACTTCTTTTCACGAAGAGTAAAAACAAACTAAACATCCTCAGGTAATCCGTTCCCCCTCGGAACACCACCCAGCGTTATTCACCGAAGCAGTATGGACCACTCGTCCAGCCCGGGAGAAGCTAGCGGAACTACTGTTTGAGAAGTACCAAGCGCCTGCATTCTTCTTAGTCAAGAACGCTGTGTTGGCAGCTTTTGCTAACGGCAAGTCTACTGCTTTGGTTGTGGACGCGGGGGCCAGTCAGACTTCTGCTGTACCTGTTATTGATGGGTAAGTGTGATTTTTTTATGCAAGTGAACTAATGAAAACAAGTGAAAAAAAAATCATTGATAGGATTGCCGTACGTCCGGACTTAGCCTGGATTTTCCAGATTTCATAACCATGTCCGGACTTTCGTCCATTCGACATACGCGATTTAAAATCGTCGTCACGAAAGCAGTGATCCTGTTACGAAAAACACACGAAAATAGTTCGGAAACATAGGCGAGAATGTAATATACTATTGGACAGCTAACTTTTTGGTAAAAGCGGTAAAATTAAAACAAATTGATAATTGTATTGCTTTTTCATATTTTTAATAATTTTTATTAAATACGTTTTACTTTTTTTTCTGGGTCTGCCATACCCTTAACGAAAAAAAATTAATGCTGCTAGTGTTCAAAGAGAGATTTGTAATGTTAATGGAGAAGATGCTTTATCGAATACTACTGCAAACATGGTTCAGCAGCTTCAGGTCTTGTAATTTTGATGATAAATATGTTCCTCGCTGTGGTATCTTTATTATTTTTAGTACAAAAAGGCCACAAACTTTTCCGACTACAGCTTGGCCAGGGGCCCTACCGGCTAACTTTTCGAACTTCGGCGGGTCTGTCAAAATTCAACTTAAAACAGATAAATCGCAGTAAGGAGTTTCGTATTGTACTATTCGCCGAAGTTATTTAGAAGATATCGATGTTCGTGTGACATCATGAATTGGGGTTCGCCATTTTGGCCCGATTGGGGCTCTAATTTGAAGCCCGGCAGACTTTCCGAAGTTTGATGCGTTAGCCGGTACAGCCCCTGAAAGAGAGGAAATTAAATCAAATGGAACTAACATTTTTCAGTACAAAATATAGTCAGTGTTGCCAAGTTATTCGTGATTTTGACGTGTTTGCATAGAAAGTGGCGCCCTCTTTTTTTGTTTACTACCTAATATTATAGTGGAGTGGATCTTTAAGCACCTTGTTCCAGGTACGCGCTAGTAAGCGCCGCGGTACGATCTCCAGTGGGCGGCGATCACCTGGCCGCGCAGGCTAAAGCAATGCTGGCTTCAATGCATATACAGATGCTCCCCATATACAGTATACAGGTGAGAGAGATAGTAACAACTATGACCACATCCCAAACAAATGTTGACCTGTCAAGTAGCGTAACAACTATGACCACATCCCATACAAATGTTGACCTGTCAAATAGCGTAACAACTATGACCACATCCCATACAAATGTTGACCTGTCAAATAGCGTAACAACTATGACCATATCCCATACAAATGTTGACCTGTCAAATAGCGTAACAACTATGACCACTTCCCATACAAATGTTGACCTGTCAAATAGCGTAACAACTATGACCACATCCCATACAAATGTTGACCTGTCAAATAGCGTAACAACAGCTATGACCACATCCTATACAAATGTTGACCTGTCAAACAGCGTAACAACTATGACCACATCCCATACAAATGTTGACCTGTCAAATAGCGTAACAACTATGACCACTTCCCATACAAGCTGTCAAATAGTGTTTTAAAAGTGGATGTATAATGATAATAAAATTATATTTGAATAGTTGCTATCACTTTATTGAATTTTAATTTGGCAATCAGAAAAATATGTAATGTGAAAATCAATATGTTCTAGTTGTAATTATTGCTAATTTTTATGATTAATTTCTTAATTAATAATAAAAGATAAATAGTCACATGAAAGCTAAGGAAATATCTGGAAAGATGTTCAGTTGAATGTCGAGGTAGTTCCTTGTACATTGGTGAGATGGCGCTGGCTTGCAGCGTAAGAGTTGATATACTAGAAGAAATTCGACGTTCTCACTAGTGACTCGGTAGCTCAGCGGTCAGAGCATTGGACCGGATATCCAAAGGTCGCGGGTTCGATTCCCGTCTGAGAACATGATCTGGTGCGAGTCGTATTTTTTCTAGTATATTATTTAGTATTAATGACACCGTTTTAATTTGGTCAAGTTGTAGTTAGGAAAAGACTTAGGCGATTCTTAAGTTTAGTGCAAACGGGCTTAAATCTTATTTCTAGAGTAAAGAAGTAATAAGGGAGAGAGAACGCGCCCGTTATACCCTGAAGACTTTACCAGCGGGGCTGACGCATTCCTGGCAGCAATATATGCTGAAGAGGCAGTTCGAAGACTTCTGTCACTGCGTTGCACAGGTGAGGCACGAACAGAAGTTTCAGAAAACACTCGATGGATACTTGAGTTTGACGACCTCCGTGGTCGAGTGGCTTTGTACACCGGTTTTCATGGTGTCGCCATCTCTGAGGTCCCGGGTTCGATCCCCGGTTGGTCAATTTAGAAAAATGAACTTTTCTATTTGGCTCAGGTCTGGGTGTTTGTGATACCACCGTTGTCTCAGATTTCCATAACACAAGTGCTTTAGTTACTTACTTTGGAATTGGAACAATGTATGTGATGTTGTCAAATATTAATTATTATAATGTTAAAAAACACCTATTCAATAAAACTTACAATTGTAATTTACAACTACAATTTGACGTACATTGCTGTTTATGTTTGAGCGTATTACATGAATATTAACAAGTCGCCTAACATTGTTAGTAATGTAATTGTAATTGTAAATTACAATTGTAACTTTTATTGAATAGTGCCCTGGACTTCGGACAGGAGCGATTCATTAGTTATATCATTGCATATTGTAGTGAAGGAATTTACTAGTATTGATAAATAAATATATTTGACAACATCACATACACATACATTGCGATTCCAAAGTAAGTAGCTAAAGCACTTGTGTTATGGGAATCAGAGACGACGGTGGTATCACAAACACCCAGACCTGAACCAATATAGAAAAGTTCGTTTTTTCTAAATTGACCCAACCGGGGATCGAACCCGGGACCTCAGAGATGGCGACACCATGAAAACCGGTGTACAATGACCACTCGACCACGGAGGTCGTCAAATTGATGTCGGTGCCGTATTTGCCGTTCTGTTACGGCCTTATTAATAAACTAAGTGTAAGTTTACACCCGGTTTAACCAAAAATTTGGGTTAACAATATTACTCCTTATGCTTGACGTCTCAAAGCGTCATATTCCTAAGCAAACTTTTTGGTTAAACTAGGTGTAAAGTTACTCTTCGTTTATTAATAAGGGGGTTAGGGTATTTTTGATTGAAATTTTCACGCCTCAAGAGTCCGGCGAACAGTGAGCTTCCCATACAAACGTAATAAAAAAAAGAATTTGCAATTTGAGCTTATTTCACTCTTCTTGTGATGTTATTCGGATTAAGACAGTATTTTTTTAGGGTTCTATTAAATAAAAAATCAAAATATTAACCCAATTCAAAATAAATGCCAATTACATTTTTTCATCAAAATAGCATTATATTTTATTAAGTTTGGTATTTTGGATTTTTTATTTAATAGAACCCTAGACAAATAGTGTCTTAATCCGAATAACATCACAAGAAGAGTTAATTATGCTCAAATTGCAAATAATTTTGGTATTACGTTTGTATGGGAAGCTCACTGGTCGCCGGCCTCTTAAATGTAATTCCCATTGTGGTAGGTGTCGGAGAGTGCGTACGACGAGCGCACGGCGGCGGTGGTGCCGGGGGTGCACTACGAGTTCCCGGGCGGGTACCACCAGGACTTCGGCCCGGAGCGGTTCAAGCTGACCGAGTGTCTGTTCGAGCAGACATTGGGGGCACCACATTTAGGTGAGTGGATGTTGAGGCAGAATCTCTTCACCATATATTCAGCGAAAAGGGAAGTACTTCCGCCGAGCTAGGTGTTTTTGCTCGGGGACCGCGGTCCAACTGTTCGATGTTGGAATTTGTATTTATGCGAAGTGCTGAGAAAACTTTAATATTGTGAGTCAGGTCTTCATACATTTTTGCCTTGATGTGAGCTTGACGTAGTGCGACGTCACGTCTGCGTAATGTTTACATATTGTACTTTTCGCTGATCCTGCATTTCTTCGTCATTCGTCGATTTGCTTATGTAGCGGTATGATCGCGCCGCTACAGTGGACACTTAGGCACAGGGAGTTTTATAATGACCTGTAAAATTTGTTTTTTTTATGGAAAACTGCAGTGACAATGAGCTTGGGAACAATATTTCCCAAGCGCAAGCCTTCAAAACTAATTAACACACGTTTAACTTCACAATTGATAACTTTTTTTAAATATTTTTTTTTTATTTCAAAATTTTAACTTCTAATGATTAAGAGAAATTGCTATTTTAAAAGTGTGGTACCAAGTCTAAAGGTAATTATACATTTTAAAAGACAATGCCACGAAATCAAAGGAAAAAAACCCAGAGTCGATTAAAATAATTTATGTATGGTGAGTTAGACCAGACATAGTATGTCCCAAATATGCAATTTGATTGCGCCTAAACAATCCCCAACATAAATAAAAGTTATGAGAACGCGGCGTACTATTACAAAGTAGTGCGTATTAATAATATTTAACTTAAATATTTTGCGTATTTCTACGGTGATTATTATGAATATTATTATTGCATGATAACGGTATTAAGAGCTGCAACAACCAGCTTCGTTTTTAGATAGTGTTCTAATAGGTTAATAGAATAGGGTATGTAGAACAAGACAAGTATTTTTATTAAAAACTAAATACGTTTGTTAAATACTACCTAGATGCTTTTTAATATAGTTAGCTTATCATTATCTTGCATTAATAATATTTATTATAATCACTGTTGAAATACGCAAAATATTTACGTTAGGTTGTAACAAAACCACTTACTTGTTAAACATAAACGCACTACTTTGTTTTAGTACGCCGCGTTTTTTGTAACTTTTTTTTTATGTTGGGGATTGTTTAGGCGCAATCGAACTGCAGATTTGGGACATACTATGTCAGGTCTAACTCACCATATATAAATTGTTTTAATCGACTCTTGGTTTTTTTGTGGCATTCTCCTTTAAAATACTTATGACTTTTAAATTTGAGATTTTAATGCTATTTTTATACAATACTAAATAATAATTGTATTAGAAAAAAATGTTTATTGTTTATTCTTATTGAGTTGGTTATAATTTAGTATTGAGTTGGTCATAATTTAGTATCGAGTTGGTCATAATTTAGTATTGATGAGTAATTATTTAGTATCGAGTTGGTATTGATGAGTAATTATTTAGTATCGAGTCGGTATCGATGAGTCATTATACAAGGTATTACAAAAGTACCCCTAATGCCGAATATGGTAGATAGGGACCATCAAACTGAACGACGACCAACTTTGAAATCGCGAAAAAAAATCAGCTGTTTCATACAAAAATTAATTACGAAAATATCAAAATGTATGAAACAGCTGATTTTTTTTCGCGATTTCAGAGTTGGTCCCATCGTAAAAGTTGTTCAGTTAGATGGTCCCTATATACCATATTCGGCATTAGGGGTATTTTTGTAACATGTTGTACGTGTCCAGTATGCGCGGCGGCGTCGTCGTGCGACGCGGAGGCGCGGCCGGCGCTGTGGGGCGCGGTGGTGGCGTGCGGCGGCGCGGCCAACACGTCGGGCTGGCTGGAGCGCCTCACCAGGGAGCTGGCCGCGCGCGCGCCCTCCTCGCACCGGCTCAAGAGCCACGCCGCGCCCGCGCCCAACGAGAGGAGATTCGCCGCTTGGATAGGTAACTTAATAAACAGACAATGGGAGTTTTTGCCGCCATTTTGTCGAGTTCGGTTCGGTGTCTATTTTAATTATTTTCAAATCGATTCATAGTGGATATTGTGTCTTAAAATTGGTGCAGTTATATGGTACGAGTGTCTACGCGACTGAACGATATGTGGGATGATTGAAATAGGCGCGATCTCGGTTGTGTGAAGCTGAGACTTTTATTGAAGTGGTGGCTTCCTCGGCAGAACTAACCGAGTTAACTGTCTCGATATACTCGGTGCCGAATGCTCCGAGCGGCATTGGAATGCGATGCACCCGCATTCTAATGAAAAATTAAACAATATCTACCACTGAACTATTTAACACTTGACACTGGCAAAAATTACTTCCTAGAGGAAAGTAGATTGCCATAACAAAAAAAAGAAGAAGAAGAAACAGATAATGCCGTTTTTCTAGAAGTTGTCGAGTCGTCATTATAATAATAGGTGCAGCATTATAGTCTGCTTCGAAGATTGTTACATTTAACAAAATAAGTAGCTATTAAGTTTTTGATGTTAATTATAGTGTAAGCGATCACTGGTGAACCTAAATTAAAAAAAAAATATCCTTACTTGTCCTATTTAGTAAACAATTTTTGACAATTTTCATACGTCTTTAAAATTTAATAGCTGTTCAAAAATATGTTAACTTATATAATTAATATATAAATAATGCTTAAACAATTACACACAGTGCCATCTAGCCCCAAACTAAGCAAAACTTGTAATATGGCTGCTAGACTACTGATATACTATTTAAATACTTTTTAAATATATACTTATTTTACATAGCAACGACCAGACCCATCACAAAACTTAAAATGCATCATTTCAATTTCTGCCCGGACGCGAATCGAACCCGGGACCTGTTGCGTGGTAGACCGACATGTTGACCACTCCACCATTCAGGTCGTTGAATGTAATGTGTGTCGTCGAATAAATAATTATATCTTTCGTATTCTTTGTGTGGAAAACCATTTATTTTATAAATGATTATTTCAATAAAGAGTTGGGTGAAGATTGTTTACTAAATAATAAGACAAGTGAGGATAAACAAACTATATCTATATAAAACACATTACTATAGAAGTGTAAAGAGTGTCCCTTTATTTCCATTTCGACAGATTTACCTTTCATCAGATTTTTAGAAAAATACTAACATCTTAAACAACAACATTTGTTTAATGACTTTTCCGAAAAAGAAAAAAGAACCGGCTAAGTGCGAGTCGGACTCGCGCACGAAGGGTGCCGTACCAGTATCTATAAAAACGGCAAAAAAATCATGTCTGCTGTATGGGTGCCACCTATTTTTATTTTTAATTTAATTATTTATTTTTAAAGTGAATATATATTATAACTAAATATTCCGTGCATATTTCAAGCGTCTACCTGTTGCCGTTATCAATATCGAGCAAATCACGTTTGTTGTATGGGAGCCCCCGAATATTTATTTTGTTCTGTTTATTAGTATTTGTTGTTATAGCGGCAACAGAAATACATCATCTGTGAAAATTTCAACTGTCTAACTATCACGGTTCATGAGATACAGCCTAATGACAGACAGACAGACAGACGGACAGTAGTCTTAGTAATAGGGTCCCGTTTTACCCATTGGGTACGGAACCCTAAAGTCTTTTCATACAAAACTTTACTTATATGGTTATTAAATTTAGATTTTTCGCATTCACAATGCTATTTTTATATTAAGATAAATAATATTAGAAAAAATACTAGAAAAAATCGACTCACCCGTAGCACCTCAGACGGGACTCGAACCCGCACCCTTGGGAATCCGGGTAGTGCATCCGGTGAGAGTGAGTGCATCCGTGAGTCGATTTTTTTTAGTATTTTTTCTAATATTATTTATCTTTATTTATATGGATTCGTTTTTTTGTCTTTTTTCGGATAAATAGAACAAATGTTGTTTATGATGTTAGTAATCTCGCCTGCGAGGTTGTTGGTGTTTTACGAATAACCGTTTTTTTATTTATTATGTTTATTTATGCAGGTGGATCGATCTTAGCCTCAATAGGGTCCTTCCAGCAGATGTGGATATCTTCGCAGGAGTACGATGAGGGGGGCAAGGGGCAGTTGGAGAGGAAGTGCCCTTAGGATTAAGAATAATTTAGGTATAAGTGTCCGGACTAAAATTAAATTATAAGATTTTATTATTCTTATTTTGCATTTTTTTATACACCGTAAATTTTTAAGTACATCTTAAATAGAATGGGGATTATAGACCACCAGAATGAAAACTTTTACTATGGGGCCAACCACGGAATCGGGAAAAAAATATCAGCTGTTCCATAGAAAAGTACAACATCGACTCGACTATAATGTATGGAACAGCTGATTTTTCCACGATTCCGTGGTTGGCCCCATAGTAAAAGTTGTTCATTCACGTGGTCTGAAATCCCCATTTCATTTTAAGATATACTTAAAAATTAACGGTGTATACTACCTGGCCAGTGACACTCCGCAGTTTAGGTATGAAGCTATAAGCACGCGGCGGGCTCCACCGGGCGGGCCAAATGTAAAGGGCTGCCGCGCGCGAGCACGACAGTTCGATACTCACTCACGCGCTCGCCACGTCGCATATGGATATTTAACAAAAATGTTCCAATATTGTTGTAAACTTTTCTTATTTGATCTTGCGGAGTGTCGCTTCTGTACTTGTACTATTATGTATTCTGTGATACTACTCGAAAGAAAATAGGGGCCAATATGGTTTTCCATACTAACGAGCTAATTTCTGAAAGGTTTTTTAATATAAATTCAATCTGATTTTATCTTTATTTGATATTGTTCGGAAGCTGTAATAGTCAGCTTGCAGACTACTGTGTATAATTTTCTCCTATAATTCGTTTGTATGGGAAACCATATCGATTATCAGCCATTTTTGATGTCCCCACTGCTGAGGCACAGGCCTTCACAGGATGAGGATGAGACATAACCCACCACACGGGCCCAATGCGGATTGGTGGGTGTTAACAGCTGCAAATGCAGTCGGAACCAACAGCTTAGCGTGCCTTCTGAAGCTGAGCTCGAGATCAAAAATTTTTGGTCACCCATCCCATGAAAGTTGCTTAACCTCCGCAATCGCTGGGTCAGGCGCTATGCCACTACGCCACCGAGCTCCGCCATATAGTGGCCCCTATTTGCTTTTGAGCAGTATACAGCATGTTACAAAAATACCCCTAATGCCGAACATGGTATATAGGGACCATCAAACTGATCAACTTTTACTATGGGGCCAACTCTGAAATCGCTAAAAAAGGGTTATTCCACTAATCCCCATTAGAAATCCCCTTCAATGGGGATTAGTGAACTTTTTGTTCACTTTTCCCCATTGATGCCATTGATGGGGATAAAAGGAAAAAGAATTGTAAATTTCACAAATCCCCATTGTCTTTAAAATAAAATTTAACACCAAATAATAATAATCACGCCGTCTTTATTTATTAATCACAATAATAAAATCTTCAATTTTACCCTCACTGCTATAATCAGTTTTACATTTATTTATCAAAATTAAAATCAGTCTTATTTAGTTTTTACATTAATGTTGGCGTAATAAAAACACAGATTGCAAAGGACTAAAATCACGGAATTTTAAAATTACTAACATACTTACGTTTAAAAATCAGTCTGATTTTGAAATAAAAAAACAGATTTACAAATTAAAAGTAATAACATAAATTCGCTATTCTTACAAAATTATAGCAGTTTACAATTATTTAGTATGTAAATAAAATCACAGTCTTAAAATCATTAACATAAACAGAGATTTTAACTTTTTTTATTTATTTAACAAAGTACTATTCAAAATCACAGTTTTAAAATTACTTAACATACTTAAATATAGCATCTTCTTGCAGTTTACAAGTAATTAGTGTCTAAATAAAATCACAGTATGAGAATTACCTACATTAATCACAGATTTTTACTTTTTCTTATGTATTTAGGCAAAAATATTATTTATCAGTACCTAGTAAATATTTTTTTGGTTCGTCAGAACTAAATAAACGAAAATATTAAAAGTACGAATCACTTAACCTTCTCCAAGAAATGACCTATCGTTATTTCCCCGTTTATAAGTTCCATTTGGGCTTCCTGTATAAACATGTCGTTGTTAATACTTTTGACAGATCTTTCTGCTATACCTTCTCTGCCTTCAGAAAACCTTAATGCAAGAACTTCGTAGTGAGAAGCATCTTCGGCCAATAAAGTTAGAAGTTTCATAATATTAGGACTTTTCTTTACCACACGGCTTTTAATTTTTTTATTCCAAGCTTCTACTAAATTATTAGTGCGGTGATGTTGACCAAATACACACCATATTTTTGAAAAATCTTCTTTAATCCATTGGTTTAGCATGTAATTTCTAAATTTCTTGCTGTTATCGTCGTCCGGGCTCTGAGAAGCAACATATAACCAACCTGCTATTATTTTGTCTGGTGGAAGCAAGGGCAATGCAGCACTTAGTGCAACTTGTCTTCTGGTTAATTTATCCTTTGTCAGTCCCAATAGTTTACCTTTTCTCCATATTGACTGGGTGAAATGGAAATAGCAGCCACTGATAGACACATTTTCACAAACAAGACGTATTGCATTAATTGCAGCGACTTCAAAATCACATTTGAATGTTTCTGGACTCCAATCAGGTATTTGTGATTTAATCATATAAAACATGATTTCATATGCTTGTTGGTGTTTGTGACTCATAAGAACATAAACAAGAGGCAGAATATTTACGTGTTTTTCTGTATTACCTAAATCTCCATGAATGGTGTATAGTTGATGGAAGGGCTTTGTGCAGATCCAGAAGGTTCCATCGCGGAGGAATGATTTTAACTTTTTTAAATAAAGTCGAGCTGTTTCTGAACAGAATGCAATTATACGGATATCGTTATCATTGTAGTCTGCTAAAATAAATTGTCGGTGAGCTGATGGGATTTGTACATCCTTAACATTCTTGCATTCAATTTTATCTACCTGAAATGCTGTGTTTCTGTGTTTATAAAGAGAGGTTTTAATTTTTTTCAGAACAGGAAATTCTTTTATGATGTCTATCCCAGTATTTTTGAAAGTACTTACTGCTGTGTTGTAAGCAGTAGGAATGGCTGGCGCTTCTGGATTACAAATATGTCTTTTTAGTTTGTCTAATCTCAGTAGAATTTCATTTCCAGCAAAATCAGGTTCACAGATATTGTGAGGTTTTTCTTTTGTTATTAGGTCGCCCTGCAAAAAAATGTACCTATGTAGTATGTCTTATGGTTATAGTACGATTATGTAGGATATAGTACGATTATGAGAGTTGTTTTGTTCTTTGTATTTGTATTATATTCTTTTAGGTACATTAAAAGAAGCTAGATAAGAAAAAAACTTGTGATAGGCTGTTAACATCTAAGAGTCTTAGTAGAATCACAGAAATATTGAAAGTTATTTACCTTTAATGTGATGGATCCAGTACATTTAGTTTTCTTGCGATGTACACACTCCCAGTTTATTGTGCCATTCTTATATCTGACTTTAACACAGTATTTATGTCCAGCACGTACAAGTACAGTAGAATTTCCCTTTTTAATATAATTTAAACATACACTATTTGAACTAGAACTTGCCATTTTAACGTTAACATAACAAACAGAAGATGCCAACTGATAAGGGTTGCATTGCCGACCTACAGGATAACAATAGATGAGCCGACCAATCATGAGCATGCATTGTCGACAAAAAGGGACCGCTATAATATTTATCTTATTGCGCAGGTAATAGAGTCGTTTTTCCAACTTAAGTTAATAAATATTTTTTGCTTCATTCTAGTCGGCATTAGTTACGTACAGTGCTTCTACTTTCTTAATGTCTCTCGGGAATCGTCGTGTTTCCGAATTTACCCGAGTATTAGGTTCCATGCCCATAAGTTATTAGATTTATTATGTACAATGATTTGAATTTAGAATTACGTACTTTATTGTTGTTATATAGAGTGGTAAAACTATTCCACTTTTTAAGTATTACAGAAGATTATATAATTACTAGCAAATTAAAAGAGAGAAAAAAGTAGGGCTACGCCTTCTGACAAGTCATAGTACTTTGTTAAATAAATAAAAAAAGTTAAAATCTCTGTTTATGTTAATGATTTTAAGACTGTGATTTTATTTACATACTAAATAATTGTAAACTGCTATAATTTTGTAAGAATAGCGAATTTATGTTATTACTTTTAATTTGTAAATCTGATTTTTTATTTCAAAATCAGACTGATTTTTAAACGTAAGTATGTTAGTAATTTTAAAATTCCGTGATTTTAGTCCTTTGCAATCTGTGTTTTTATTACGCCAACATTAATGTAAAAACTAAATAAGACTGATTTTAATTTTGATAAATAAATGTAAAACTGATTATAGCAGTGAGGGTAAAATTGAAGATTTTATTATTGTGATTAATAAATAAAGACGGCGTGATTATTATTATTTGGTGTTAAATTTTATTTTAAAGACAATGGGGATTTGTGAAATTTACAATTCTTTTTCCTTTTATCCCCATCAATGGCATCAATGGGGAAAAGTGAACAAAAAGTTCACTAATCCCCATTGAAGGGGATTTCTAATGGGGATTAGTGGAATAACCCCTAAAAAAAGAATCTGCTGTTTCATACAAAAATTAAAATCGAAAATATCAAAATGTATGAAACAGCTGATTTTTTTTCCGCTATTTCAGAGTTGGTCCCATAGGACCCGTAACAGTTGATCAGTTTGATGGTCCCTGTATACCATACGGTATTAGTGGTATTTTTGTAACATGTACCATGTATAAGTTCCATTTGAGTTCAATATTTTTTTTTTCGTATAAACTTGTGATTTGTACAAAATATTTGAATGTGAGCATGTAACTGATATGAAAAAAAAAAGTAAATTCATTTTTTTTTTTTATTTCAATAGTTTTTAAACAATTAAAAAAAGCTTACAATAACTAAATTATTTATTTACAGCTTAAAATATATTACAATGATCAGTACTTTAGGTCACATATCCACAGTAACCAAAAACTTAAATATTAGGTAATTTAAAAACAATTTATTTCATCCCATGAAAATATTGTTTCTTTAAGAGGCTGGAGAAGTGAGCTTCCCGTACAAATTTAATACCAAAATGATTTGCAATTTGTGCATAATTAACTCATGTGATGTTATTCGGATTAAGACAGTATTTGTCTAGGGTTCTATTAAATACAAAAATCCAAAATACTAACCCAATTCAAAGTAAAATGACAATTAATTTTATCATTAAAAATAACTAAATCATTTATTTTAATTTGCTTTGGTATTTTGGATTTTTTATTTAATAGAACCCTAGACAAATACTGCCTTACCACAAAAGATTTTAAAACACTGTTCAACAAGTGTTTAACTTAGACATTGTTTAATGTGATGCCACTTTCTTGACAATATTGTTTGATAGAGACGACATCACATTTAAACAGTGTCTAAATTAAACAGTGTTTTAAAATCTTTTGTGGTAAGATTGATAATGTAATCCGAATAACATCACAAGAAGAGTTAATTATGCTGAAATTTCAAATCATTTTGGTATTACTTTTGTATGGGAAGTAACTTCATTCTAATGATTGGGCTATTCTGTCGTAACACAATTTAGAATTTTTGCGAAATCCAAACATTGTGTAAAAATGTTATTCCGTATGTAAATCAAGTAGCACAATGACTTACGCCCCCTAATGCAACTGTCGGCGGTATGCAACAAATTAGAATAACCCATTATACATACGTTTCGTGGAATGCTAAATAAATTACAATATTAACATAATTACTCTGTACTTACTTATAAACGTGTGATTTTAGAGGTAGCATATATTTTACACAGACGACCTCCGTGGAAACATCGGTTTTCATGATTGTCGCTAACTCCGAGGTTCCGGGTTCGATCCCCGACCGAGTCGGTTAAAAAATAGTTTGTCTGGGTGTTAAAGGTACAGCTAGACCATAAAGAGTTGACAAAAAATAAGGGCGCCACTTACTATGCAAACACGTCAAAATCACGAATAACTTGGCAACACTGACTATATTTTGTACTGAAAAATGTTAGTTTCATTTTATATAATTTCATCTCTTTCTGCCCAAGCTGTACCTTCGTCTTAAGGGTGTAACACACCGAATCTGTACACACAGGTGCATGTGGACGTAGCATTACGTTGTAATGTCTAGTGTGCGTTTCTTCGTTTTGGGTGTAGTTGTTTGGTTAATAACTCAAATGAGTTGCAACCAAGCCACGGAACGATCGAGTTGTTTTTATAACCTAAAAGAACTTTAGATGTCATTAAGTACAAATTTTTCGTTTTCTATTTTGTAATACGGATAATTTAAACATTTCTATAACCAAAATCAAATAAAATGTTTTTTTGAGGAGCAACCATGAAACAACAAATACAAAATCAACAAAATAATGTCAAAAGACATTGACATTATGTCAGAGCGTTTTTCAACGACCGATTTTGGTGGTTGTTTGGTTGCTGTACTTTGAGCCACGGAACGGGTGAAACTACGCTCTGACAGCGCTCAGAGTAAAATTTCACCGAGCCACGGAACGGTCAGAGTGCGCACCCGAGTGCGCTCGAGTACACTCGAGCGAAGCGACGGAACGCACCTCTGGAACTATAAAGTGACATACCATTGTACACGAGATAGCACATCAGGTTATACAGTTAAAACTGCCAAAACAACTTTTATTACGTAGGGCATAAAGGCGGTCTCAAGATCAACAATGTATAGTCTGAGGTGCCGTCGTGTGTACAATAATATACTGCGCCATGTAGTGAAGCGGCGCGATCATACCGCTACATAAGCAAATCGACGAATGACGAAGAAATGCAGGATCAGCGAAAAGTACAATATGTAAACAATACGCAGACGTGACGTCGCACTACGTCAAGCTAACATCGAGGCAAAAATGTACGAAGACCTGACTCACGATATTGAAGTTTTCTAAGCACTTCGCATAAATACAATTTCCAACATCTTAGAGTCGGACTGCGGTCCCCAAGTACAGACACCTAGCTCGGTGGAAGTACTTCCCTTTTCGCTGAGTACATGGCGCAGAGTACCTGCTTCAACATATAGCATTCGTAAGAGGATGTGACGTAGTCTACACAAGCTTACGTCATCTCCGCTATCGGTATTGAAAATAAAGCAAGGTTTAGACTAGCAATAAATCTTGCAGAAGTTGACTTCTGCAAGCTGTTACCGCTGTAAACAGGTGAAGCAAGCTAAATTCTCAAAACTCGACGGATTTTAATATAGATAAGTACCCCTATTGTTTTAGTATGGAAGTAAAAGTATTATTTCAAGGGAAACCGGTTTTAATATTAATTTCATATTTATGCCGCCTTCTCCGGAATTGGTGACCACTGAAAATCAGCGTCATGGTGCTCCTCTAGGGTGCCGTGGCATAATGCTGAGTGGGAGCCATTTTAGCACATGTACCTATATTAAGTTAGTTTTAAAAAGCATGTTATGTTTAATTGTGTGCTAAATAAAATTATTTTCTTTCTCTTTTTTTCAATTATCAAAGAGTTGCAGCTTGCAGAACTTACTCTCTCAAGAAATTGCAGGAAGACCTTGCTAGTCTAAACCTCGCTTAACCTCCCAAGGGTGCGGGTGCGGGTTCGAGTCCCGTCTGAGGTGCTACGGGTGAGTCGATTTTTTCTAGTATTTTTTCTAATATTATTTACCTCGCTTAACGTTCATTCATCTTTAACTGAACCGTTTCGTTTGCTAAGTGAAACAAATCGCAATAGGGATGGTGACTAATTTTTGGAACTGCTTTAATTGGGTATTTGACTTGAGAATGTATTCTACTAAGGTATAATAGAGCAGAAAGGGAAGCAAAATAAACCCATGTGCACGTATATGCACGCGTACGTGTACGTGCACGCGTGCATGTACGTACACGCGTGCGTGTACGGATTCGGTGTGTTCGCACTTTAGAGTTCCATAACATTTATCACAGAGTGACCGCAGTAGCGCCATGTTCCTTTTCGATATGCCTCCTGAACATGAACCGCGACGGGGACTCGAACCCGCACGCGCCGCATACTAGCACGTCCGCCGCTTTCACCTCCTCGGTGTTCAAGTATACCTCTGTGAATAAAGATTATATTTCGAAAATATTCTACAAATGTGAATTATTATTTTTGAAATTTAACATTTTAGCATTCACAATGCTATGTAACAAAAACCTTGTCACATCCGAAAGGCGCATAAAGGTGTACCAATAATGTTACCAAGAAAATTATAAAAAAAAATTTATTGCTGATAAAAAAATTCTGTCGTAATTTAAATTACACCTTTTGACGGACCTTTAGTACCCAAATCTCCTCGAAAAGTGGCAAATTTTCAATGATAGGGATGTTACCCTATCACAGGCAAGTGAAAAGTAGTAACGTCATGACGTCACTACTTGTCAGAAGGTCATTCCGCTGTCAGTGTTGCAATGTGAGTTCCCCATTTTTTTATTTTATTTTACCTAAGGAAAAAAATTTTCCTCATTATAAATAGAATCGAAACTAGATACCTAATAACCCCTTCACGGATCGGACAGTGTTTTTGTTACATACTGTATATACAGTGGCGGTCACATAATTAAAGACGCCAGTCGATTTTCATACAAACGAGGTAACTTTATCCGCCAAAAATTGACCGAGCTGTGTTCTGATGATGGCCATCCTGGGAGTGAATGGAGGAGATTAAGATCGCTATACAGACCCAAATGATCTGATCAACATTCTAAGAGATATAAAGATATGTTAAGAAAAACCGCGAAATTAGCATAAAAATGTATTGAAATCCTGAAACTGAAAACTCTGATCCTTATATCTCTTAGAATGCTGATCTTAACTTTCAGACTACGCCCTGAAATTTTGCGCTAAGGTGTTACTAACACCCTGTATATTCTGTGGCAAGTGTCCAGACACTATGCCGAAATTACGCGACCGAAGTTCGGCCAAGTTACGGCTGCAATGCTTTGTGGATGGCTAGCAACACATCTGCCGAAAATTACGTATTTTCTTATTAAAAACGTTGCCGTCAAACTTCGGCATAGTGTATCTAAACCATTGGTTCCGAACCTGGGGGTAATTACCCCCGCGAGGGTAAAACGGCTATTTTATGGGGGTAACAGAGTTGGTACTTAGTACGAATGAATAAAATAGAGAGTAAAAAATGTAATTATTATTTTCGTACTTAAATAAAATGACACTAGGTACGTGGTATAGCGCTCTTCCGCGTTGCGTGTAGTAACCCCCCCCCCCAAGTTGGGGGTAAAATCTGTTTCCCTACATAGGAAATATGGGTAATCATATTGAAAAGTTTAGGAACCACTGGTCTAGACACTACTCGACCAAGATAAATAGGCGCATGAAAGCTGCATGACAGTTAAGTTAATGACACCGTTTTAATTTGGTCAAGTTGTAGTTAGGAAAAGACTTAGGCGATTCTTAAGTTTAGTGCAAACGGGCATAAAGAGTCTTTCTTAAAATAAGATCATTTTACTTACTGTTCGTTTCTTCAGTTGAATAGTGATGTAAATCTTGTACATGTTTCATCAACTGAAAAAGAAAAATAATATTGACAATTTATTTTTCAACACAAAACATAAGTAATAAAATTCTTATGTTTTGTTCTTTTGTGTTAAGTAATTAACGACCTTGTCTAGACAGTCGCAATTTCAAAAACTAAAACAAGAATAATACTTAATAGTATACTAGGAAAAATACGGCTCGCACCAGATCATATTCTCGGACGGGAATCGAACCCGCGACCTTTGGATGTCTTTGGATATATTTCTAAAGATTTTATTTAGTTCAAGAAAATGGTATATGGGCGTTAACTGGGTTTAAACCCAGCAGTCGGGTAAAAATCGGGTCCTTGGCCCATCTCTAGCTGTAACAGACAGACAGACTCACATAAGGGTTCCTTTTTACCATTGTGGTACGGAACCCTAAAAATGACGTAATACGTGCGCATCTCACCTGCATATGCGTGTGTCCCTTGTAAGGACATTTCGCACACTGTAGAGTGATTTTTTCGCGGCCCCTAAACCGCGAACTTCCACTTACTGCATTGTTGCCGCTATGTTCTGCCAACTGTTAAATAAATAAATAAATATTTGACAACATCACATACATTGCTCCGATTCCAAAGTAAGTAGCTAAAGCACTTGTGTTATGGAAATCAGAGACAACGGTGGAATCACAAACACCCAGACCTGAGCCAATATAGAAAAGTTCGTTTTCTAAATTGACCCAACCGGGGATCGAACCCGGGACCTCAGAGATGGCGACACCTTGGTAACCGGTGTACAAAGCCACTCGACCACGGAGGTCGTCGAGGTTGTTGGTACAAACGAATACATTTTAACCAATGGGTTATTTAACTGAGCAAAATTAGTAAGTTATAAGCTGTTTAACTATGGCTATGTCTGTCTGTTTAGACAAAATAAAAAAATATTTATTCAAAAAAAAAAATATTTCAAAAAACAAGTAACTGTATAAAAGTAGTGATAAATGTACGGTCAGCGGCAAAATGATCTGATCATTAAAACCTACTAAAATAGCTAATAATTTGACAAAAATCAATCTCATCTCAAGAAATGAAGGTGCACTTTAATTGTTCTAAAGTGCGCTTTAATACCTTGATATAAGGTTGATTTTGCCATGTTATAGCTAGGTCATTTGGTAAGTTTTAATGCACAGATCATTTAGGCGCTAACTGTACCAAGAGAAAGTCGCTCTCTCATAACAATATATATGACTGTTAATGATGATGATATAGCTGTTAATGTGATTTGGCTGTTACAATGATATGTGGCTGTTATGATGGATGATTATGTGGCTGTTGATGATGATGACATGGCTGTTATGATGGATAATTATGTGGCTGTTAATGATGATGATATAGCTGTTAATGTGATTTGGCTGTTATAATGATCATGTGGCTGTTATGATGGATGATTATGTGGCTGTTAAAGATGATGATATGGCTGTTATAATGATTATGTGGCTGTTATGATGGATGATTATGTGGCTGTTAAAGATGATGATATGGCTGTTATAATGATTATGTGGCTGTTATGATGGATGATTATGTGGCTGTTAAAGATGATGATATGGCTGTTATGATGGATGATTATGTGGTTGTTAATGATGATGATATGGCTGTTATAATGATTATGTGGCTGTTATGATGGATGATTATGTGGCTGTTAAAGATGATGATATGGCTGTTATGATGGATGATTATGTGGTTGTTAATTATGATGATATGGCTGTTATGATGGATGATAATGTGGCTGTTAAAGATGATGATATGGTTGTTATAATGATTATGTGGCTGTTATAATGATGATTTGGCTATAATTATGATGACATGGCTTTTAATGATGCTGCTATGACTGTCATGGTGATGATATTACTGTTACGATGAATATTACGGTTCATTATGGTGAATATGGCAGTTAATGATGATTATGACTGAAGATAATGTCTTTACTCACCCTGTGTGCCCTCATCTCCTTGGTAGCATTGCATTTAAAATTGCACGCTTTGCAGGAATACAGGAACAGCTTGAAGCTGGGCGAGGACAGCAGCTCGTGCGGGGGAGGCAGGTCTGTTTTGCGTTTGCGACCTCGTTGACGGGTCGGGGGAACTTTTAGTAATGCTCTAGGAATAAGAAAGTTTTTTTTTTTAAATAAAGTACAAAAGGAGTTAATATACAACACGTTTAACCTTCTTTTTTAATTACCAGCAACCGCAACTCGGGACTCGAACCCGCGGAAGTCAGGTCCAATTCTCTTCCAACTGAGCTACGGAGTTACTAGTGGGATCGTTGATTTTGTTCTAGTATATCCATTTCTTTCGCTAAAGAGTAGGATATAGTAGAAAGAAATTGAATGAAAAATAGCATTGTGAATGTTAAAATCACAAATAATTAAAGATATTTTATCAATTATCGTGTTTAGAGAAGTAATATAGCTCATAAAATTGTATTTTTATTAGAAAAAAAATACTTTTTACGGTTTACCGCGCGTATATTATTAATTCAGGTGTTATTTTAGAATTAATTAGTTTGGATTTATTGTTTTTTTTTTTAATTCTCGACGTTTCGACACCTTTCCAGGGGCCGTGGTCATGGAATTCTAAAATAATACCTGAATTAATAATATATGCGTTGAAATCCGTAAAAAGTGTTTTATTTCTAATTAACTGTACGCGTGGAAGTCTTAGAAGTGTATATTTTTGTTGTTCTTTATAAATTGCTAACTAAAATTAAAATCGGTGATGCAGAAATTGAGAAAATTAGTAATAAAGATTAGCAATAATTACAATTAGAACATATTGATTTTTAAATTACATATTTTTCTGATTGCCAAATTAAAATGCTAAAAATTCTATGTTCTACGGTCATAGCAACTATTTAAATATAATTTTACTATCATTATACATCCACTTAAAAAAAGTATTTGACAGGTGAACGCTTGTATGGAAAATGATCATTGTTCCTGATTTTGACAACTATCGAGCCGAATTCTAAGACTTACTTATATTTACTTACTAATAAATTCATATTTATTAGTAAGTAAATATTTAATATTAGTAAAAGTGTTACTTATTATAACTTACTTGACCGTCACCCATTTTAGTGTCCCCACTGCTGGGGCACAGGTCTTCCTTATGGATAAGGAGGATGGGCCCAATGCGGATTGGTGGGTGCTAACGACTGCAAATGCAGCCGGGACCAACTGCTTAATTAAAGTGCCTTCTGAAGCTGAGCTCGTGATAATACATTTTTGATCACCCATCCCTTGACCGACCCTTGCGAAAGTTGCTTAACCTCTGCAATCGCTGGGCCAGGCGCTATACCACTGCGCCACTGACCTCCTGTTACATATACATATATATATATATATACTTACTTAGCCTTCTGTAATGCCTTTGCTTTTTCCAATATTTCCGCCGGCGACAATTTTAGTGCCTGCAACAAAATATTATTCTGTAACTACAATTTTCCCTTTTATTAAAAGTTTTAGTAAAAGTTTTGAAAAAATCGACTCAGACGGGACTCGAACATATCAAAATGTATGAAACAGCTGATTTTTTTTTCGCGATTTCAGAGTTGGTCCCATAGTAAAAGTTGTTCAGTTTGATGGTCCCTATATACCATATTCGGCATTAGGGGTATTTTTGTAACACGTTGTATATGAAGTATTAACCTTTTAACTGCCATTTTGTTCGCCTATTTTACCAAGGTTGTAAATGAATGGATACTTGCCGAAACGGACACGGCGGTTAAAGGGTTGATACAGTGATTGAAATACCGTTAAAAATTATAACGATACCAAAAATACCGTTACAACCATAATTTTTAACAGTATTTTACGGTAAAGTAACAATATTTATTGGAAATAACGGTATTATTGTTAATTTTCAAGTAACATCATCAATCTCTGGTTAATTGACACATAAAAAAATTAGATACATACCCGATTAGTGGTTATAGTACTATTTTCTTTGGCCGGTGCAGGAATTTCCATTGTTTTAGTAACAGGTTTGGTCTTTGGTTCGGTCACCGGTTCTTGTGATTCAGTTAAAGAGGATTGTAGGAACATTATCGGTCCTTGCTCGCCCTGCATCACCATGTACGCCTCTTGGCCTTCCGAGTCTGGGTGTTGATGAAACAAACAACTGTTTAGTTAATGAAATATGGCAAACTTTGATTTAAATCACTTAGATTTAAATTAACCTAAAATTGAATCGTAATGTAAACCCTAAAAAAAATAGAGTCCCTATGGAACTCCTACAGGTGTGAACTGCGTAAAGTCCGTCAGTCATCTAGAACGGATTCATCAACATATGATGTGTACGTGTCTAGTGTACTGTATTTAATTTTTTCTTCATTTCATTGACATCGTAACACACAACTGACAGTATAGCCGGATTAGCCGGTCTAATACAAACTGATAAGTCTGTGTAGTGTATTGTGCCGACAGACATGCCCGTACAAACAGCCCACAGGCCGTATAGTGAATTTCCTACTTTAAGGAGTGAATTGTCATTGATTTAAACAGAAAAACATAATACAACCTTCATTTCCCTCATTGTCCCTGCTGGCCAGAACACAAGTGACCGTACTGTCACTCTCATCGGCCACTGCATCGTTGGCCACAAGTCTGAACGTTTCAGTGCCATCATCATATCTGGAACAATATGTTGAAAACATGACAAAGTAAAAGGAGAAGAGATATATAATGTCTATTTATCCTTGTCTTATTAAGAAACAGTTTTTTAAAGTTTTCAACTTTTTTTCTTTCACTATCTATGTTTTAAAACCATAATAAACAAATAGAACCACCAGCCTTTTCTTTTTTTTTGTTGATCACAGTTCTAACTGAAGTAACACGTTTATAAAAAAAACTTGTAACTAAGCAAATTGTATAACTTTATTGTCGTTTATGTTTTGGGAATAATAGGACATTTCATTTTGAGAAAAGGCTGTTCAGAGAAGAGGACATTTTGAGAATAGGATATTTAGAGATTAGGACTTTTATGTTCTTGGCTTTTATAGACAAGTCTTTTTTTAATTATTAACATTTTCAAATTTATACTTACTTCAGTAATGTCAAGTTAAGTAGATCCAACTGCATCATGGGTTTGTCTCCAGCATTGACTAGTTGTACATATTTGGTCTCTCCATCAGTTCCTAATTCGGACAGCGAACCGACTACTTCCCCATCTAACAACTGAAAAAGTAAATGACCTATTAGCAGAGCATATGTTACAAAAATACCCCTAATGCCGAATATGGTATAAATGTATGAAAATGTATATGAAACAGCTTATTTTTTTTTCGCGGTTTCAGAGTTGGCCCCATAGTAAAAGTTGTTCGATTTGATGGTCCCTATATATCATATTCGGCATTAGGGGTAATTTTGTAACACCTTGTATATCATATTCGGCATTAGGGGTATTTTTGTAACATGTTGTATAATAGTACTAAACGTACAGAAGTCCATCTGCGTGAAGACAATCAAATAATAAGCTACTCTCGCTGCACGGAAATAAAGTATAATTTCAATTTGCACAGCGCTGCGTACCTATTATTGTATTGTATGCACCTTCTCTTTTTGTCACGTTAGTCGTTTAGCTCTGTCTCAATCGACTCATATAAAAGTTTAAGCGCGGAGTGAGCCCCCCTGCTATTAGTTGTAAATAGTGAAAATAATATACAGAAAGCAAACAATAAGACATCCCAAAACTTTGCCACACGGAGGAAAAGAAACCTTAAACATTGAAAATAGGATATTTGACTGAAAGAAGACTTAATTTTGATTCGAAAAATAAATGGAACTCAAAGTTCCCTTTTAAATCGCATATACAATATTGTTTATGTAATGTTTTTTTTCATATTTGATGGGTTCCATTCCTGGTTAAGACAGGCGATCTTTGAATGAAGTTCCAATTATTTTTAAAATCAAAATGAAGTCTTTTTACAGTAAAATTTCCTGCCTTCAATATTTAAGGTACTTTCCCTTTGAGTGACACCCTGTATATGACTCTGAATTAAATAAGTTGAGTTCTCAAATTAGCTAAAGTTAGGGGATCACAGATGCGATATAAACTGATAAATAACATAGATTCTTCTTTTTTTTTTATTTAGTATTTCTAATAAATATTTCGAGGAGCTCAGAGGCGCAGTGGTTTAGCACCTGGCCCAGCGATTGCAGAGGTTAAGCAATTTTCGCTTGGGTCGGTCACAGGATGGGTGACCAAAAATGTATTATCTCAAGCTCCTCCGTGTTTCGGAAGGCAAGTTAAGCTAATGTTCCCCGGTGCATTTCGCAGTTAACACCCACCAAATCTCATTGGGCCCATGTGGTGGGTTATGGACCTTCCTCCTAATCCACCTATAAGGATGACCTGTGTTCAGCAGGGGGGGCATTAAAAATGGTCATGATCATAAATATTTCCAGTAACTTACCACATCTTTTTCAAAGGGCCTCACTTCTACTATTTGAAGTTGACCTAAAAAGGAAATAAATAATCAGAATTATTATACTTACTGTCCCACATTTTAATAAAACTCATATTGATATGGATCATACATAGCCTACGTCATATGCTTAATGCTTTGCCATACAATTTTAATAGAAAAATCACATATGTATTGGATACATGGATGGTTGTGGTGTAGATACAAACTTGGCACTACAACTTTAAGTAATATTTTGTACGCACAACAGCACGGTAAGTTAAACAGTAGAACTATGAAAACTTATTAAGTATGACATAAAGACGGACTCAAGGTCAACCTGTATAGTCTGACGTGCCGTTGACTGTACATTGTGATAAATGGCAATATGAGATCTGTCTATAGCAACAGTAACTCACCGTCTTTATATTCTGAAAGTAGCTGACTTTCTGACTCTGATACCTCTTCATTATCAGCCATGGTCACTGAAATCTAAAATAAAAGACAAATATTACCCCAGAGATTATGACTGCCAATATTTGGTTCTGATATAAATCAATGCAGCCAAGCCCGGATTTAAGGGAGGGCAACCGGGGCAACTGCCCGGGCTTTACAAGAGAGGGGGCACCACATAAATTGTATTAATTTAAAATAATGTTACACAAAGAAAGTGTAGGTACCTACCTAATAATACGATTTGAAAACTTATCTTTGTGATTGCCTGTACTATCTATTTGTGCTATACGACTCAATAAATAAGTGAATGCAACACTTGCAAGAAAAATATTATTTAACCTATTTGGAAATAATTAGGAGCCTCCTCTGCCTTATTGCCCCAGGACTTCCACACCTCTAAATCCGGCCCTGAATGCAACAAAAGTAAATTATTCAAACACCCTGGCTAAGTTATAATAATAGAGCCAATGATATAAAAAAAAAAGTTTTTATATTATCATTGAATCATTTTATGAAGGGTCTGTGTCCTTATGTTAGCTCACATGAATCTTTATGAATTTGAAGGAATATGTATTTATTGGGTTGTCCATTCGGTCGAAGTCAGGTTCATTCACATTACTGTTAATTACAAAGACTTATTTATACTAGCGTATAACAAGTTTGTGGTTAAATATTACTGTAATAAATATAAAAGATATAATATGTAGGTATTTATTAGTCAACCTACTTGATTTGAAAAGGTTATGAAGACGACGCAAGTTTCGGCATAGAACCGTTAAATTACACATCATTACAGTCATTTTAACTAGTTTTGTAGAAATATTTATGCTTTATTTTGTTGGAAAAGAAATTACCAAGAAACGTCAAATGAAAATGTGAGCAAAACATTTTTCTTGCAACACTTACTTGCCGATTTGATTTGGTGTTTCTATTTTAGAATAGAATTTATTTTATGATTATTGCAACAATAAGCACTTTCGATTTGTTGGCAACAATGTCAAATATTGATGAGAAAAGAAACTTTTGAATTCAAAACAAGGGGTACACTTTTGCGATATTTATAAGATTTTTACACGTTTATTGACCAAAAATACAATTCGCCATTTCCAAATAAGTTGTTTTTCACTCGCTAACAGGTAGAATAGAATAACTGCATGGAACAATGTTGCCAGTTCAAAGTACTTTATTCTACTAACTAAAACTGTCTAAAACGTAGAGTCGCATTTTATAAAACCTTATTTAGTTTCAAACCAAATTCTAAACCGAATTATTTTCTTTGATTGTACAATATCTTACAAGTTATATGAATTTTATATAAATAATTTCGCAATTTTCATTTGTATATTGTACGTCACATCCATTTTAGTTCCTATCCTCTTCACTCACGCACACAAACTGTATCGCGTCATACCATTCCAAAAATCGATGTTGTACGCAAAAGCTGTGTAGAAAATATCTTTGTGTCTCGTCTGGATATTATGCTGACGTAGCGATGTCATGACGTTCATGACGTAGCAACTGCATATCTCTTTCACACTCGTTACCTTTCCATTTGAGACTCTACAAAATGTATTTTATGAAATAGGGTGACTAAATAAAATTGTACTTCAATATCAAAAATATATCTTTTAAAATAGTTATATACTGTATTAATTTTTGCGAGTACCTCTCTAAAGGTGTTTTAAATATAGAGCTAAAAATTGTCAAAGTCGGCTTCCTGCATCGCGGTAACAAAGTTTTTGAGTGTCGTTTGTATAAATACTAATCATTGAGCATTTCATTCGGGGAGTCCGTAGCTACTACGTGGGCCGGTGCTGGCGAGGATCCGGTCTAACTCCTCGCCATCAGATATGTTGAAGCGTTAAGCAATCATATATGGTAAAATATGTCAAATACGTCAAGAAAATGATAAAGAGAGACTCTGGTCTCATCCACACGGTAGTAGCTGATTCGACTTCCTTTTTTATGAATGTTTTATTTATTAATTTGCACCAAATAACTTCAAGGGTTAGGCTAGTATAATAATGACTTTAATTAATATGCTCTATATTCGCCAAAAAAATGAGCTAATAACTATATTGTCGACTTTACCTATACAAAAATATGAATGCTCTACATTTGCTTTATAAAATAATAGTAAGAAAATAAATATTTATAATATTTTTTAAATATTTAGTATAATGGTAAGTATATTCAATGACTCTACATGATGATTTATGAGTACCTAATTTGTTGCGTTATTATACCACATTACAGATATTTTAATCAATCAATGGATTATATTTTTAGATTTGAAGTTAATTAGTCGTTTAGAAAATTATTATCAGGCCTTTCCTAGGATTATAAAAGCACATTGACGTAGGTAGGTATCAGCTTGCTTTTCAATGAACCAAATTAAATCTGAGGTGATACAGTTAACCTTTAATCTTGGCCACTATCGCAAGATGGCATTCAGTTAGGCGTAGTAACCTACAAGTCGCTTATTTGATCCTCAAGTAAGTAGATATTAAATGTTACCTAGAAATAACTGTATCTTTAGTACCTAAAAATAATTTTGTACAGTCCAAATAACTGATGTATCACCGCAGAATTAATATAACTGTTAAAATCGATTATCTCGCACTTTAATAAAGAATTCCCTCTTTTATTAACATTGAGTAGTACATTGCTGCTCTGTTGGCTTAAATAGCTTCACTAGTTTTGTGAAGATGGCACTTTCAGCCTACATCCTGAAAAGTTTGTAAGAGTATATAAACAATCAAAAAATTGTTTAAAAATAGCATAAAAATGTGGTAGGTAGGTACCTACCTACTTACCTAAAAAAAATTTGAAGGGTTTTAAAAATATTTATAGCAATATATTGTAAATTGTTTAATTTTGTCTTGATTCTTCCTAATTCCTAAATAAACAAAGATAATCAAAAAATTTGGATAGGTATGTACACACGACGGCACCTCAGACTATACATGTTGACCTTGAGCCCGCCTTTATGCCCTACGTAATATAAGCTGCTTGCTTTCGCAGTTTAATCGTATAACCTGACGTGCTGTCGTGTGTACATACTACTTAGATCAATCATAAGAGGCGTGACATCTATAATAACACCCCTCTTTGCGCTGCGTCGGGGGTTAAAAAGATGATGACCTCAAAAAGGAAGTCGAAGTCGCTACATAGGTGTGTGTGAGAAGAACTCTCGTATTCATTTTACAGAATGATTGACATTTTTATTACCGTTTTATATTAAACCCATACATGACGACATAAAGACGACATATTCAGATGGCGGAGGCTTCAGCCGGCCCCCCGCCACGACCGGTTACCCTTGTAGCATAGGACTCCCCGACTCTGCAGTAGAAGCATTTGTATTTATGCAACGTAAAAGAAAAACTTTGTAAGCGCGATCCAGGCTAGCAAATCTCATTGGCTGTTCAAGTGACGTAGAGTTACGTTTTACGTTCAAGCAGTTACCGTAATATGATAGAGGCGGTATTATGCAAAACAAGACGATAGCAATTTCTTTGTTAGTAAACAGTGTATCTGGACCACATGACTGGACAATTTAGACAGATCTAACTTTCAATAAAATTATTCTTTCCCATTTGATGAAAATTTCATTGATCTCCATTGATTCTAATAAATAAATAACTATTACTCTACATAATAAAAAAAACAATTGCTATTTAATAGAAATAATTAAATATTCCGAAAACGTATCAATTTGCATCGCATGTCGTCTAGAATCAGCGCTAGTAAAATAGTTTCCATTCCAAAACTCTACATTAACTTGTTTCATTCTGTTTAAACCGTCCCATTAAAAAGTGAAACATGAATCAGAGCCACCTGGATTCTACGTCACGACATGCGCTCAGAGTCGTTGTACGAGATTGCAGGTTATTGATCGAAACGTTACACGCAGGAACTGTGAATGTTGGATATTAATTTACTACCGCAACTTAAGGCTGATAATGTACTTATTATTTTTGTATGCGTTTCTGCATAATGCTTGATATCTTAGGTCTATGACTATACTTGTATAATATAGTATGTATGTAACAGCTATTTTTATTTTAATGGCCAATATTCGTACTCTTTAGATAGCAGGGTTACCTAGATCTCTATGTTCGACTTCTACAGTGTCTTATTTTAAGGATAGATTTTTAAGCCAAAAATTCAAAATCTCGAATGTCTTACAAAAATTTATTACAACAACTCGCCAAATACAGATATATAAAAATTGTGAAAGAATGTATCCTATATTTAGCTGTTCCATTGATACATCTTCAACAATATCGTATCAAACTTGATCCTTCCTTACTAAACAATAAGGTTCATTTCAAGTTAGCCACCGTTCCATGTTACTTGCACATTATTATGGTCACAGATAGCAGGAATCACTCAAGCATAACGTTATGCTCTACTTAGCATCAATAAAGGTGACGTCTTCCTGTGTAAATCTTAATATTTATTTTTGTCCATTGTATAAATCTCCACTTATTGAGTACCTACGTTTCAAAAACGATCAAGTGGTTCCAATATTTTTGCACACAGGTAGGTTCACTTATATCAATTTTGTAGAGTTCTTTTTTGCAAACCTTGTTATTAAATCATCATTAGAATTCTGTTTTGACTCAATATCACTTAACAATATTACCTATGTCAGAATCATTTAATTTCGATATTGAATAGATACATGTTATAATAAGACCCGGTACGTCCTACGCTATTATATTCAAACTGGTTAGTGCTTTACCTTAACAGTGTTCATTGAAGAAATCCAATTCCACCCCTCTCACTAGTTTGTAGCTTGCTCGTAGTACAGACTAACCTAGCACAGAACACGATAGATGCACTAAAATATTTAACTTAAGTCCTAATTTTTTGGTACTGACCAGTTTAAATGATTTTAATAAAGTTATTTCTGATCTTGCAATATTTGACAAGGCTCAATTGAAATAATAGACGTTAAATGATGATCCAGCTTCCAAGACTTCTAAAGTCACTTTATTCATCAGCCACCAAGTCGGTCATAGAAAGTGCATACATAGAACAGGGGCCGTCTGCCGGGCTTCAAATTAAAAACAGATAAATCGAGCCCCAATCGGGCCAAAATGGCGAACTCCAATTCATGATGTCACACGAACATCAATATCTTCTAAAAAACTTCGGCGAATAGTACAATACGAAACTCCTTACTTAGATTTATCTGTTTTAAGTTGATGCTCGGCAGACCCGCTGAAGTTCGAAAAGTTAGCCGGTAGGGCCCCAAGATGTATGGAAACCCATTATGCGTTTGCTAAAAAACTGAAAATATTAAGGATACCAATGACCTCACATTGAGACTAAAAAAAACAATGGAGTGCTGGTCTAAAATCAACGAAACCAATTTGCTTGAGCATTAATGAAATACCTATTGTAGACACCTTCGATCATATCGAAGATAGACACCATTAGTTTAGTTTTAATCTAAGTGAAGCTGGTTTGGCCTATGGCCATCACACGAACACATACCCCACCACTCAAGCTTTATAACAAGGTAATCGCACCTAAAACGGAGTCATAAAAAGTGAAAGGGCTAATGTCTCTGTTCCTCACATTACCCTTTATTCCTGCATCTCGCTAAAGAAGTTTTTTCCACTGCTTGATATAAAAGCGATGTTCCAAGATGCACAGCTAGGGAGTCCGACATCCACGCGGTAAAGCGGTACTGTGCAGCCGCCAAACTACGTTGCACCGTACACCCAAATTCAGACCTTCACACGTCGTAATAAGAACTTCAACATTTGCCATTCTGTCGACTAGAAGAAATTGCTAGACTGTATTTGGATACCCGTGACACTGTAGAATGACGAATGCTTGAACTTGACAATGACTGCATACAGAACCGACGTGGGCGATTTGACTCCTTTTTTATTAAATTTCATTACATACGTATGTACCTACCTCTACCTAAATAAAAAAAAATGTGTGTTTTAGACATTATACAAAACTAATTAGGTAGGAATATATTTTGATCAAAGTTGTTAGAAAAATATCTGCAGTTATTTCTTTAAACAGGTTAGGTATATTTACATTAAAAACGTAAAAGTATGAAAATATATTTTTAAAACTAGAAAAAAACTCACCTTTACCTGGTGTTAAGTCTTAGAAATGTAAAAACTGAAAATACTTTTGTTTCATTTAAAGTTGAATTCAAAGCTTTATGTAGAGTTTGAATCGGAGTTAGTCTCAAATAAATAAATATAGGTATAAATAAAAGTTAGTTTTTATTAAAACTTACATTATAACTAAACAGATCAGGAAGCGACATCTATTGATACCTACTGTCTTCGTAACGCGAACAAAATGTAGAGTCTCGAGTACCCATGTAGAGATTGGCGCGAGAAGCCTGTAACGGTGAAAGCACTAAAGTTAGCAACTAGTACTTGAAACTTTGCTAAAAGCATTAATGCATTGTAATTTATAATATTCATTTGTTATTTATTTTATGAAATAGGTACCTAACAAGTATTATTAAACGTTGTAGTTGTAGTTAGCTTGCTTTCAAAACACATTTTAGTTTAACAAAGAAGTTTAATATTGTATTTTTTAGTATAATTATAATTTTGAAGTTTAATCCTGTGCACGCGTAATAGATAGATACTACCTAATTTGACTATGTATATTTCATGTTTTCTGCAAAAAAACTTAATAGAAAGTAGAGTATCATTTAAATTATTGAAGAGACTGTAGTTTTTAGGTTTCATACAAAAGGGTAGCTGTTGTAGGAACTGACAACCCTTTTTTGAAATAGGTGGTAGGTACTGCGCAAGTCAAAATAATGTCAAGTTTCATTGACATGACAGCAGTGTTGCCAGTGGCATATAGTCAAATATAACATGAGATAGCACAAAAAGTAACATTTTCACGAGAAAAGTAACATTCCCTACCTTTTTATTGTGGAAAACTACACAATACTATAATATGGCATTTTATTACACAAAAACTAAAATAAGTTTCCTGTCCCATTTTTAAACATCGAAAACATCGTAATAATTGTTGATCGAATAATCGACCGGCGATGCTAAAAAATGCCTGATGTGGGCCCCTATCTACTAGTATACTAATTAGTATCAAATTAAAAAAACTTTTAGTTAGTTTTATAAATTAAAATTCTACATAGGTGGGTTGTGTTTGAAAAATGGCTATATTTTTGTACCCATTCATGTAAAAGCCTAATCGCGGCGTGCGTAGCGCGCCGCGCGCTCCGGGCCTTGCGGTGATGACGGTTTGGTCAAAAAAGTCTTACAATCAACCTGTACCTAATGATTTTATTTATGCATTTAAAATTTTAAAATCGATTGCCATGCTTCAGTAAGTGGGGTGGAAACTTAATGCTCTAAGGGTGGAAAATTGAGAAATACAGGCGAGTGAGTGAATTTGTCGCATTCAGTAGTTTACAAAATCAAGTGCGCCAAGATGACGAACAAAAAAATTCTTGGATGCGTTCCGTTTCACGATATTTTTATTGTTTGCTGGAAAATCTAAAAAGTAACATAAAGTAACATTTTGAGTCGTGTAACATGGAGGTAACATGAGAGGGTCAAAAGTAACGTAAAATGTTACTTTTGTAACATTCTGGCAACGCTGCATGACAGTGACAAAATCTGTGCAATATTTTATATTAGTCAAGCAACAAACTAGTAAAATTATAGAATATTCGAAGAATTATTATAAACTGTTGAATACAATAATTATTATCAAGTGTTAGTCAAAATATATCCCTGATTAAAAGGTAAGTAATAACGATTTTTCTTACGTCATGTTTTTACTTGATTTTTTATATGATGATACTGTTAAAAATCTTTATTATTTTTGACAAAGAAACTGGTTAAACTACCTACACTCATTTTCTCAATCACTGAATTCATTGAAATCATAAGTTTAAGCAGGCGAATATTTTTCGAATCCTATAGTATGCCTATAGTACTCGAATTAAAGTTTAAAATTGCTCGACTGCGAGAACAAGCTGTCACTGTCATATCAAAATTGCATCAATAAAGCTAGACGTTCACGGGACAATTTTATTTAAATAAACTTCTGCATATATTTTCTATGATTTATCGCAATGCAGATATTTATTCTTAAATTTAACATTATTAAATAGCGTAGGTATGTACCTACGTCTACATAATATTATTTTTTTAATTTCAAGTCCCAAGTAGGTACCTGGATACTAATTAAAAGAGACACGACGTTTTTGCCGCCTAATAATTTTTTGGTTTATAAAGATACGACGTCGTTCGAGTGTGAGTGTCTAACAGTTAGGTACTACATTTTATCACCGAATATTATAATACATAATATCTAGTACCTACTATTTTATGTTAGTTAATTTCGTTTTCAGATTAGTGAAATGACTGCAGCTGGTACTGGTGCTGTGTTTTTCTTGGGAACTAGAGCTCATTATCAAGTAAGACTTCAGAATTTTACTTTAAGGTTTATAAACACCTACTAATTAAGGTGTATACTCAACAGCATCAGGTTATCACAAAATGTCAAATATTGGAACATATATCACAGTCTTATTACTAATGCTGTGCCTATAGGCATTAAGTTACATAAGTACCTATCTATCTATTGTATTTAATGAAGGCTTAAAATCAATTGTTTGTGTTAGGTAGAGTGGGTTGGGTACCCACTTTTTTATCAAGAGGAGAATGCGATCTTTATGCATACCAAATTGCATGTTGGACTCGGTCATGACCCTAGGGCATGCCCCTCGCCGCACCCAGCCCTCCCGGCTTCGCGTCAGGGCTGGGCGATTGGGTTGGGTACCCACTTAGGTTCGGGAAACTCGTGCTTCGCGAACCTATGTTGCAGGTTCGCGGTGCTCCTTTGTGTTCGTTCGCATCAGTGGGGCTACCGCGTAAGTGTCGTCGACTTCGCCGTCGGCTTCATTTGACAGATGGATGTAATACATTGCTACTTTTCTTTGGTAGGTTTTTTATTTGTGCCAAAAAGAAGTAGCAATGTATCTCATCCATCTGTCAAATGAAGCCGACGGCGAAGTCGACGACACTTGCGCGGTAGGGCCCCAGATCGTAAAATCCGGATCGCGCACCGAGGCGAGGTTCGCACACGTACACACTATGGCGCCGGCGCACTGTTGTAGGTTCGCGGTACGGTAAGTGTGGGTAGTCACCTACCCTTATTCTACTACTACTCTATGCAACGGTAAAATAGGGGTAGGTAATTTATTTATTTATTTATTTAACTTTAAGGACAAACAGTAACAGTTACAATAATACAAGTAAAAAACATCGAGTATAAAATATAAATGGTAAGAGCACTGTTTTTAGATGCCACAGCATGCGTTACAATATTAAGAAAATAATACTTTTGCATGACCTACATAGCTCATGCAAAAGTATTATTTTAAAAGTTTTGTGTATGTTCTGTGCTATAAGTCCATGCCATGTACGCACTGACAGGCGCTAGGCGTAGGCGACTTAAAAGAAACGTACACGAATGTTCGCAACCAGCCGCACAGCTCGCTTAGCGCCTCGCTAGTCGCCTAGCGTGTATCGTAAGCGAGAGGCATTTTAGATAATATGAAATAAAATCAAAGCAACACGCAACCTACGTAGTGCGGCCGCCGTGTATCTTAGCAAGTACTAGCCCCCCTAGCATGCCCACCGAAACGCGATATGATACAATGATTTAGCACGTTTAACTGTCAAAAGACAATGGATTTTGACAGTTGAATGCCGATAAAACGCTATATCACGCGATATTGTATATCGTGTTTCGGTGGTCCTGCTAAGGGGCCTAGTGTAAGCGACTAGGCGCTAAGCAAGCCGCCTGTCAGTGCGTACATGCCTTTAAATTAGGTGCGTGAAGAAGTGCAGCAGTAGTGCGGCTGGCAATGCCTCAATACACGTACCTAGTGATTATGCAACGTGTTACAAAAATACCCCTAATGCCGAATATGGTATATAGGGACCATCAAACTAAACAACTTTTACTATGGGACCAACTCTGAAATCGCGAAAAAAAACAGCTGTTTCATACAAAAATTAAAATCGAAAATATCAAATTGTATAAAACAGCTGATTTTTCTTTCGCGATTTGAGAGTTGGCCCCATAGTAAAAGTTGTTCAGTTTGATGGTCCCTATATACCATATTCGGCATTAGGGGTATTTTTGTAACATGTTGTTATACTCTTTGCCTCAATGTTCATATATCAATTTAATACTACAAGTACAAACCTATACTTATTGTATGAAAATTATAAAAAACTTTAACACAAAAAACTATTTGAAACTTTTGAGATTTAAGCATTCACAATGGTATTTTTATATAATACTAAATAATATACTAGAAAAATAGGAAAATAGGAAGGTCGCGGGTTCGATTTCCGTCCGAGAACATGATCTGGTGCGAGTCCTATTTTTTCTAGTATATTATTTAGTATTATACAAATAACTATATTTAGTAATCTGTGAGTGACACAAGTTCTTCACGCAAGAAGGCTTAATCTCAGCCCTTAACACACAGGTGTTACAACAGCCTGAAACCAGGTCGTTCGACATTGAAAACGGCAACGCGTCCACAGAGACGATATACCAGAACCCCTCAGTCCAGGAGTTGTGGCCTGCAGACCAGAGAGCTGATGAGAGGAACTGGAACTGCTACGATAATAACGAAGTCAACCGTGAGTACAGATGTTTCTAAAAAAACCAGCCAAGTGGCGCAGGGGTGCCAACTTAGGGGTTTTCCCCCTAGATTTAGGGAGATTATGTAATACCAAATAACATACTAGAAAAAATACGACTCGCACCAGATCATGTTCTCGGACGGGAATCGAACCCGCGACCTTTGGATATCCGGTCCAATGCTCTGACCGCTGAGCTACCGAGTCACTAGTGGGAACGTCGAATTTCTCCTAGTATATCAACTCTTACGCTGCAAGCCAGCGCCATCTCACCATTGTACAAGGAATTACCTCGACACCTAGTTTGGGATTTTTTAGGGCCTGATATTTTAAGGGGTAATTTTAGGGGTATAAAAAATAAACTGCTTAATAGACTTTCACTTGAAATGCTGAAAAGCCTCATGATGATCCGCTTCTCTTTGTGACGCAATGGTGGCTCTTGCGTAACATTTTCTCCAACAAAGAAAATATTAAGATTATTGTACGATTTTAAAATTAAAACCTCATAAGAGGTCGAGAGAAATGAGACAATAGCTCTGTCTGAAATAATAAATATGTTATAAATAAAATGTATTCTGAAGAAATATACAACGTGTTACAAAAGTACCCCTAATGCCGAATAGGGTAAATAGGGACCATCAAACTGAACAACTTTTACTATGGGGCCAACTCTGAAATCGCGAAAAAAAATCAGCTGTTTCATACAAAAATTAAAATCGAAAATATCAAAATGTATAAAACAGCTGATGTTTTTGACTTCAAAGTTGGCCCCATAGTAAAAGTTGTTCAGTTTGATGGTCCCTATATACCATATTCGGCATTAGGGATATTTTTGTAACACCTTTTATATTGTTTCTTTTTGGGGGGTTGACAATTAATTTTGGCGATTTTAGGGGTATTTCAAATGTGCTTAGGGGGAAACATTTTCAGAAGTTGGCAGCCCTGCCCAGGCGCGTAAATCCGGCTTAAGTTGTGTGTACCTATGTATTTTTTACGTGTGGCTTACATATTTCACTTTTTCGTTCCTAGTTTCAGATGAAAAAGACAAATCTGAGATGGGCAACGGAATGAAACGACGCAACAAACGGCGGCAAAGCGAAGCGACCCTGTGCGAGAGAGACCACGAGATGCGACCGGCTTTGTTGAACAGTCTTGGAGACAGGTTGTTTTGTTAATACATTTTAGTTTTTTTGCATTTGACAATGCTATTTTTGTATTAAGATAAATAAATACTCAGACGGGACTCGAACCCGCACCCTTGGGATTCCGGTCCAATGCACTGGGCCAGAATCCCATGGGCAACGCATCCCAAGGGTGCGGGTTCGAGTCCCGTCTGAGGTGCTACAGGTGAGTCGATTTTTTCTGAATAATACAAAATAATATACTAGAAAAGATACGACTCGCACCAGATCATGTTCTCGGACGGGAATCGAACCCGCGACCTTTGGATATCCGGTCCAATGCTCTGACCGCTGAGCTACCGAGTCACTAGTGGGAACGTCGAATTTCTCCTAGTTAGTATATCAATTTTTTCTAGTATTTATTTATCTTCAGGTCGTTTTATGTTATTTCTTCAGATCATCATGAGGTCTAAAGAGAGTTAAGTACTTATAGTTTTGGAAGCAAGGTAGCGGTGTATATTGCATTAAAATATGCCGCTACCCTCTCATATCCTTACTTTAGAAATAGCTGAACACTTAAGCACAGTTTAAGCCTTTTTCTCATTTGTCAGCGCGGTACAGATTCTGTTGTACAGTGAACGGCACGTCAGACTATACATGTTGACCTTGAGACCGTCTTTATGTCGTACGTAATAAGAACTGTTTCCGTATTCCAAGTGTTTGACTAACCGTGCTGTCGTGACCGAATCTGTACCGCACAGAGCTGTACCCTTAGCACGAACAGCTATCGAAAAAAACGCGCGTAAATATCGATTTTAATTTTTGTATGAAACAGCTGATTTTTTTTTTCGCGATTTCAGAGTTGGTCCATAGTAAAAGTTGTTCTGTTTGATGGTCCCTATCTACCTTATTCGGCATTAGGGGTACTTTTGTAACACCTTGTATACGATTGAGTAATTTTGTATGGGAAATTTGTGCAGGGCCATCCACCGCTAAAAAGCAAAATGAAATTTTCCATGGATAATTACTCTATCGAGTACTTTTACGTTTTTTTTCTCGATAGATGTTCGTGGGTAGCTGTGCCTTTAGCACGAACGCGCGTAAAACTCGATACAATAATTATCTATGGATAATTTCATTTCGCTTTTTGGCGGTAGATGGCGCTGTACAAATTTCCCATACAAAATTACTCAATCGTATACAAGGTGTTACAAAAGTACCCCTAATGCCGAATAAGGTAGATAGGGACCATCAAACAGAACAACTTTTACTATGAGACCAACTCTGAAATCGCGAAAAAAAATCAGCTGTTTCATACAAAAATTAAAATCGATATTTACGCGCGTTTTTTTCGATAGCGTAAAACTCGATACAATAATTATCTATGGATAATTTCATTTCGCTTTTTGGCGGTAGATGGCGCTGTACAAATTTCCATACAAAATTACGCTATCGAATTTTTTTACGCGAGCTGTTTTTTCAATAGCTGTTCGTGCTACAAATCAAGAACGCTCTATTTGTAATACATAGATACCCCCCCGATTATGTAACTTTGTTGCAATCAACTCTGACAGAAATCGCAGTTACATTGCTGCTTTAGTAAGAACCAATGTGACAACTATCTTACTTAAAGCAGCAATGTAACTGCGGTTTCAATCGAGAATTGTTAGCAACAGAGTTACGTAATCAGGGACCGGTACTGGCTAATGCATAGAACTTCGGAAAGACTGTCGGGCTTCAAATTAAAACAGATAAATCGAGCCCCAATCGGGCCAAAATGGCGAACCCCAATTCATGATGTCACACGAACATCGATATCTTCTAAATAACTTCGGCGAATAGTACAATACGAAACTCCTTACTTCGATTTATCTGTTTTAAGTTAAAGCTCGGTAGACCCGCCGAAGTTCGAAAAGTTAGCCGGTAGGTTCCGGTCGAGTTTCGTTTGAACACCGGTGTTACACGATCGCTTACGTTTAATTTTTTCTTTTTTTTATTTATTTCACAATTTTTTTTACAAATAACCTAACATACTGTTTTATATTATTTCCACCAGTATAACGCCGAAGTTGAAGCCGTCCCGCCGAAAGTTGCCGCTACTGGCATTCCTCTCTTCTTTAGCTCGTCGCAAGCGACGCATGGATCACGAGCAAGTTCAGTATCTACAACACCTGGAAAGCGCCCTCAACACCTGCACTTACAGGGAGTCCTGCCGCTGCTTGGACTGTCAGGTGAGTCCAAACAGTTTTATTAGAATCTCTTGGAGGTGTAAATTGTAAAAGTGGCCAGTTTTAGCACTTTTGCGAACTACTACTACAACGAACAACATTTTACTGAGGTTATTGTTTGTAAATAAACTATAGAACCTTAGCTTCAATCTGTACATGTTTACGATACATGTACTTACCGAGCAATAAATTTAATTAAAATGAGTATATAGGGGCCTTAATCGAATGCAGAATAGTTTTGCACGCGTTCACTTCATGATTGCCGCTACCTCCCGGCCCGCTTCGTCATACCGCACCCCCTGCGTCGTTCTAGTACCGTTAGCTGTGACGTCATAACGGTCGTCGACGGCAATCACGAAGTGAACGCGTAGTATTGAAGTTTAACCTAAAGCAATGTCATAGATCTATTTATGACTTATTTATTTATTGCAAAAGATTCACCAACAACATGATTATCATTACATATTACAATAAATATTCAAAATGGCTTAACTAAAACCTTAAAAAAATTGCTATAAAAAAACAGCTTCAAAAAACAGCAGCTCTAAAAAGCAAGAAATAATATTCAAATCTGCATAATTACTATTCAAGTACCTACGCATATCTGATATTAAAAAAACGTCTTTTGAAGTCGGGTGGGGCTAAAGATAATTTCCTTTTTTAATCATAATAACATTTATCGTGGTTTCTCTTCCTTAATTTGATTTTTTAATTCTTAAAGCCCCACCCGACTTCATAAGACGTTTTTTTAATATCAGATATGCGTAGGTACTTGAATAGTAATTATGCAGATTTGAATATTATTTCTTGCTTTTTAGAGCTGCTGTTTTTTGAAGCTGTTTTTTATAGCATTTTTTTTAAGGTTTTTTGAAGGAGGTTTTTCTTTTTAATTTTTAAAAGTTTTTTATTTTTAACTTTTTTGTGGTAGGTATGTATAAGTAAATGTAAGCGATGATATAAATATATTTTATTCATATTTCACACATTTCAATGGTATAATACGCCTAGTAACTCAATATCCACTTTTCGCACTGTTAATTTTAGCAAGGGTCAGACATGGGGGAGGTGACCAAAGTGTATTATCTCGAGCTCCTCCGTGCTTCAGAAGACACGTTAAGCCGTTAGTTCCAGCTACATTTGCACATTAACACCCACCAATCCGCATTGGGCCCGCGCGGTAGGTTATGGCCCATCCTATTCATCAGCCCATAAGTAAGGCTTGTATCCCAGCCCCAGTAGTGACAATAAAAATGGCTGATGCGAAACCTTTCAATACCGTAGAGTAATCACTAATACACTATCATATTTGATTTTGAAGAGTTCTCTTGTGTATCTTCGAAGTCCAAGGTCCAATGTGAAGGAAATTTGAATGAAAACATCCTTAAAGTATCCCCTTTCTAACGAAACAAGAATCATCTAAATCGGTTTATAAACAAAGAAGTTATGTCTTAAGATCCGTTAAAACTCGTGCAAAAGTTACCTAAAAAATTACAGTATTTTCAGGATTACTCGAAAACTACTGAACCGATTTAAAATTTTCAAAAAATGGGACCACCTGGGGAGCAAACTTGATAAAGTGGCGTTTGAATCATGTCAATCGGTTCAGCCGTTTTCGAGTTATCGGTGGACATACATAAAAAAAAAAAAAACAAATAAACAGTCGAACATAGAACCTCCTCCTTTTTTTGAAGTCGGTTAAAAAGACATGCCTTTACAGGTTTTGACGACCTCCGTGGTCGAGTGGCTTTGTACACCGGTTTTCAAGGTGTCGCCATCTCTGAGGTCCCGGGTTCGATCCCCGGTTGGGTCAATTTAGAAAACGAACTTTTCTATATTGGCTCAGGTCTGGGTATTTGTGATACCACCGTTGTGTCTGATCTCCATAACACCAGTGCTTTAACTACTTACTTTGGAATCGGAGCAATGTATGTGATGTTGTCAAATATTTATTTATATTTATATTTGTTTTTTTTTTTAAATTTGGCCGAACTTCGGTCGCGTAACTTCAGCACAGTGTGTCTAGACACTAATAGCGGATGAAATAAAAAAACTAGGTTTTAGTACTCCAATAATATATTTTGCGAGTCAAAAAAATATAACCCCAACTTTTCAACATTACAAAATCTTACAAAGGAAACGATACACAAATCCGCAACAAAATCACATAGAAATTGTGTTACTTAAATGTCAAAAACTCTGTTAGTATTTAAATATCTGCATTAACTTCTTAGAACACTAAGTGGTTAACCATTCTCACTTCAATGGTAACATGCATATTTTTTTTATATTATGATCTTGAATAGGAAGTTTTATAATTATAAGTGTAGGCACATACTGTTTAACAAACTGGATAAACAAGAATTTTTCAAAAGGTTAACAATATTGAAGCTGTCTAGCTTATTTAATTATTTTCGCACATATAACACTAATTCACTTATAGACATTTGGGTCTTCAACAAGGATTTTATAACATAAAGACAGATCATTTTTCTAATAAATATTTTATAATCCTTAAAGTGTTGCCTGCTTTATCGCAATCCATACTAATATTATAAATGCGAAAGTAACTCTGTCTGTCTGTCTGTTATCTACGTTTTCAAGCCTAGACCGCTGGAGACCGATTTTGACGTTTGGTACGGATATAGATGTGACCTTGGGGAAGGACATAAGCTACTTTTTATACCACTGCTGGGCACGGGTAACCTGGGGCTGTACCGGCTAACACATCAAACTTCGGAAAGTCTGCCGGGCTTCAAATTAAAACAGATAATTCGAGCCCCAATCCAGCCAAAATGCCGAACCCCAATAGGGAATTACACCTTTTTTTGAAAACATGTTTATATTATTCCTGAGGTCGTAATAAACCAGCACAATTTTTATTTCAATTTTATAAAACCAAGAAATACCTTAAAAATGATTTTTTATTTATGATTTTGAATTATTGCGCAGAAACGCAAGCCGCCATGCTGTTTAGGCCCGTGACGTCACTCCGTCAGGCGTCAGGAAACAATCAAGAGTGGTTACAATGTCTTTTTACAAAAGTAACGAAAGTTTTTAAAATAATGAGTTGTAATGTTTTATCATTGGTGTCTTGTGCCTGATTGCAGTAAAACAAGTGTAAAATCTCCACTAAAATAGTGGGTTCAAGTGCCAAGTGACATCAAAATGAGAAAAACTTGGTTGAAACGTAAGAAGAGATCCAAAGAAATCCAAAAAACAAACAAAAAAATATCCTGTTCACCTGATGGTCTCGTGAATTTTGTGTCTACTGGATATGCAAGAAGGATAAGCGATGTGAACATAACCTAACACTTGCATTTTTTTATTTTTTGAACACAGGATATGTATAGACATTGCAGAATTTATTACCAGATGCATAGCATGTTTTTTTTTAATTTGCGTTAAGCGTTTAACAGGTGCTTTTGTAATTCAAATTTAAGAGATTAAAATATTTCTGTTGAGTAAAGCTACTAAAATTAAATAAAAATACATGGGTTTAATTCCCACTTTAAAGAAGAGTTGTCAATAGTTTATATAAAATTTAATATAAGTGAATAGCGTTGTGTAAATGCAAAAATCGTTTTTTTATACATATGAAGTACTGAAAACCTAACACTTGCATTTTTTGATTCAAAATCAATCATGTGTTTTGAAGGATTAATACTTACACAGGCAACTTTGAGTTTATATAAAAGGTATTATTATATTATAATAAATAAATATATCAAATAATAAGTATAGTTTTTTTTATTTCCATGGTGCACTCACTGTATAAAGATGATGTTGGTCCATCACAGCCGAGTTGATTTGAAGAATGGGTCAACTTGGCCACCATAAAAATGTTAAGGATATAATAATGTTCATTTCAATGTCATGTGCATGTGGAAAATATGTGAATACATATGCACTATACATAGGGTAGGGTAGGAGAATAGTCAAAGTCAAAGTACAAAAAACTATTCAAATAAACTTAGTAATTAAGCGCTTCTGAATCATCTATATTTTCCACCCATTCCAGAGTTTTATAACGGACAAGAAGAACAGGTGCAAGAAACTTATCAGCTTTAACAGAAATAAGTAACAATATTTACAAACTTAAATATTATATCATGATCTGCTATTGTTAATCTGGCTGTCATCAGTCAAGTTTATGGTCACTCGGTTATGTCCTGTCTCTTTAACTTAAATTGGAAATTTGATTATATGAATAACAGAAATAAACACTTAACTAATTGAAATATATCTTTATTACTTTACAACAGTTACCAAATACAATACAACAGATTATAAACAACAAAGTAGGTACTTATATTTGCAAGCTATGTGTTACATTTTTTCCATGCATTTTGGTCTTTCAGATAATTCTACTTTATAATAACCATTACCCATGAGCGTCTTTTTAACATGATTTTTAAATTCATGCAAAGGTAGATCAACAACTTGTTGTGGAACTATACTAATCAAGGTTATGCGTTTCCCCATAAATTAACCTTTTGCATCGCACACTGCTGTCTGCAACCATCTCCTTAGATTTTCTTTTAGAAATTTCTTTTGCACACAAAATGTTTATCGATGAGCCAACCTTAGCCAGATTCGATTTCTTCCATTAAAACTCAACCGAAGTACACGACGACAGGGCTTCGGTTCGGCGGTGTACATCGTAACACCATGCTTGCAGCCACCTTCTGACGAGGGACAATCGTAGCACTTAACACTACTCACAGTCTCTTCCTGTTCATTCACATTATGTGTCAATCAGTACATAGGGCTTGGAACGCACTTTATGTTCCAGGCATACCGTACACTACAACGCACGTGTTTTGAACCCGTTTGAGCTGCACATAGCCTATTGCGTCGTCAGATTCCCTTCCGGACCTGATAACAAAATAAAATAAAAATAGGTTATGTTGGATTGTAATAGTAAACAAACACAGGGTATTATCGTGTTGTGTATTACTTAATGTTGGAAAAAACTTGATATGATAGGTACTTACATTGCTGTTTTAACATTTCTCCACAAAACCGTCTTCCATGATGCGATTTTAGTAAAATAAAGCATAAAAGTGATAATCACATAAAATTATAAAATAACACAGTACGACGAGTACGAAATCCTGTTTGCTTACTGTCGGGCTGACGTCACGTCGGAATCCAATATGGCGAATGGCGTTTTGAACATTTGAAGAATAGATTAAAAAAGTCGATTTTTTAAATTGAATTATAAAATGTATATTGCATTTTTATGAATAAATATCGACGTTTCTCATTCACTTTTTATGAAATCTATCATAAACATGCATTTTTATATTGTTTCTTACATGGTGTAAAATACCCTATTCATGATGTCACACAAACATCGATATCTTCTAAATAACATCGGCGAATAGTACAATACTAAACTCCTTACGTCGATTTATCTGTTTTAAGCTGAAGCTCGGCAAACCCGCCGAAGTTCGAAAAGTTAGCCGGTAGGGCCCCTGTAGTCCAAGCGGGCGAAAACTAGTGTACTAATAATTTCTACCTTTGTGAAATGTAATCTTATTTAAACCCCTAAATTCTTTGATAAATTGTTATGTGAAACATATGTATGTTTCACATAACAATTTATCAAAGAATTAGTACCTAGTAGAAAAGCCCAATTTTGATAAAAATTACAATGGAAGCACTTACGTCTGTTTTTAGATCATAATATTAATGTACAGTCTAGCCTAGCACATCATGTAATACAATCTTACTTAACAAAAACAGTAAAGGCAAAAATTGTATTAACCACCTATGGTTGGTTTGACATAAAGGTTATAAAAAACATACATAAAAAATTAAAAAAATACTGTCGACTTAATAACCTCCTCCTTTTTTTGAAGTCGGTTAATAAAAGGGAAACCTTTTGTGGTGCTGGATCTACATATTATTATACACTTCTAAGGGCTGATTTTTAATGCCTAGATAAAGTTTTATTCATTTGAAAACATATTATACTTCTGCCAAATTGAAAATGTTTTGTCAATGTTTGTTTGTAAAAAAATATGTTTAATTTAACTGACTAATATCTGTTAAATGAAGGATTGAAAAATCAGCCCTAAATTAAAAGAATGTCAAACTATAATAATAAACCTTTTATTATATATCAATCATAAACACCAAACGTCAAAAATAGGAAAATCTAATTATAAACAAAAATGAAATTAAACAAATGTGAACTAAATCATATTTTCCTTATTTATTTTTAATTTGCAATTAAACTAAGTTATTTTGGTGGTCAGTTTAATAAAATGTTTTTATGTCAATTTGATTGTTATAATATTAATTTTAAACTGAGCAGTAAGATTATATTTAAAGCCGTTGCATAACATTTATAAATTATCTCTCTCTCTCTCATTGATTGCTAATATTGATCAGCATTTTAATTTATACATATTGAAACTGTTAAATCATGCAGTCAACTTAAACAATAATAATTTATAAAAACTAAAAATTAGTCACAATTGTAAGTAGTTTTAGGAGCTTTCAAACATTTACAGAAAAAATTTAAATAAGTCACTATAATTAATATTTTATATTGAGTTATTTTAAATCGTTTCATTTCAAAGCTCCATAAACAAAATTAATATTGAAATGTTAGTTAGTCAAATAAATCAGGTACTATAAAAAGAAGATTATTCAACAAATTTGTCTATGTCATATTCTAAGTGAGTATCGGTTTCCTCGTCTGGCAGTTTGCTCTTTTGCCGTTCTCCCAAGCGGACGCATTTTAAGCAAACCTGCCCCTTCCTTAACCAACACCCTCTGTGATACATAGAATTACATTTATCACACAATATTGCTCCGCTATCGAATGGGTAAAGGATTTCGTTGTTACCGCAAACTTCACACAAGTAGCCTTTCCCTGAACACAAGGCACAGCTGGTTATATGCTTACGGCAAACCTCTGTCAACTCAGTTAATTGCGACTCTAGTGAGCCATCATTTATAGCTTCTAGATGCCCCATACTGTATTTATTATTGACATCACCCAATTGAACAAACAACGGTGATAATAAATGTGTTCCCTCTGGGCATGCGCAGAGGTACCGTCTCATCCACTCTAAATCCCTCCTCATTTTATGTACCCATTCTAACTCAGCAATAAAAGTGAAAAGTCTAGGGTTTATACTTTCGATGTCGATGTACGGTCGACCCCAAGATAGGTTAAGCATCTGAAAAGCTATTCGTGAAATATATCTTTTCTCCCAATCCCAATTGTGAATTACTCGAGCTGGAATCGAACACATATCATTCCAGTGGCATGTGCTACAGAAATATAGGCCCGTGTAGTCGCATAAACGAGGTTCGTTCCAAGAGTCTTTGAACGTCAAAGATGTATGGCATTCCGCACACTTGTAATTCTGGGCAGCAAGACCTTTTTCAGGGCATATACTCATCTCGAATTGTCCTCTATCTGTCATAACGACATGAGCACACATCCTACATACCTGATCAACACATTTATAATGACAAACATAGTTACAGTCATTACATTTGTAGGAACTTTGGACAATACTCCAAATTACTCCACTGCAATGATCACAATACTGTTTGCGATTGTTTGTGTTTGTTTGCTGCTCGAAGTGATGACCTTTTATGGATACTCGAGGCTTCAATTGCCCGTCGCACTCTTTGACGTCTTCTAATCGCAATCTCAACTCGACTAAGTACCTTACTAGCCATTTTCGCTCTTCAGAACACTGGGGGGTATTTAATACTAACTCCTTACACTGTTTCACTGCCTTTTCGAGCTCTTCTCGCGTTGCAGTACTGTGGATCTTCAATTTTTTATTTGATATCGACTTTGGTATGTAGTTTGAGTCGCAACTATCGTCGGCTGAAACACAACCTGACGTTGATGAGGACACGGAAGAGGTCGAAGCCACGTCGACGCTCCGTGGGCTGCAGCAAATCAAGCTATTGGTGTATTTTGGCGAGTCATTAGCTAACGCTGCAGCCATGATCAACAACAAAGGATGTCCACTCTATTTGCGTACAATTTTACACTACACTCTTCACAACATAAATTCTCGAGCGTTTGGTTAAGGACGACACTTTGGTACTCGATGCGGTTCGTATCGTCACTGATTACGTATCATTAGTCATTACCGTGCGTTCCTCTTCATTGTTTTGGAAGATAAAAGAATTTATAATTAAAAATTTATGTAGTCATGTTTGACAGATGAAAAATGTTTATTTATTAGACTAATATGCGCAAGGTTGGCGACATTGATTTGCTTCAATCAATTCCGTTCCGTTTCACCCCGACATGGCCGACATTGTTATGTAGGTTAATTTTGTATAAGTAACGAGGTTGCGACTGGATTGATTTCAATAAAATACTCTATAAATTCATAATATTATTTTAAATAGGCAATTATTTGTTATCAATTAATTAATATAAGTTAATTTATTGTATGGTTCGAAATATTTATAAAAAATTGTATGCCAAAAGGAACGTTTTCCTTAGACAGAACAACGCAGGCGTACCAACTTAACGATTTTTAGAACGTAAGCGGCAAAGATTATTTATAGGTGTTTAGACGTAGAAGGTAGAAGGTCAAACAAATCATTGAAATTAAGCTGGAAAATAAACTTTTGCTTATCAATTTTATTTTCATATTTGTCATATTTATATTGGTTGATGATTATTTGTATTTAACAATTAATGAATTTATTTGCGTGATTGTATGTACCCATTTTCAATTACTTACATTCAATTAATTTACAATCACTAACAACCTGCCACCAATACCTGTATCTAAATTAATTTTATTCATTTATCATAGTAAAATAATGTTAATGTAGCCGTATAAAAGGAAACTAAATAGTGTTCCGTTCCATCGTTTCCGCATATTTAGCAGCGAAAACGTAGTTACGAAACTAAGTCGAAGATACATTATTGTTGGATGTAGGTATTTCATCTTCTCTACCAAATTACACATTGTTTACCTACTGCTTCCCGTCATAATCGTGCGCGTGTTTGAAAATTAATTAAATATAACTGGTTAATGTACTTTACCCGAAGATAAAGCCCGTCACGCCACTACATGACTGGTTCGGTTGTGCCAAAAATACCTGAACACTTTTAGTACCACGTCATACCAATGATTTCGTTTCTAAAGTATAGTTGCATTGTTACTTATTTAAGCTTTGTTTGGTGTGACACAGTCCTAAACTGTTCAGTTACTTCTGGCGCTAGCTGTACTTATGATTCATATCAATATTGTGAATTAGATCAATGTGTCTGCGCTGTTTGTTGCGATGACGTAATGTGAACTCGTGTATGATGTTTGTATAAAATAAATAAATATTAGTAAGTAAACCTTACCTAGTAGTCTGATAGTAGGTAGGAACTCGTAATAACAAACCCAGTTTTTCCCAGGATTTGTGCATATGAATTACTTTTTAACTTTTGGATTCTTGTATGACTACTTAAGTAAAATCAGCGGCATGTTTGACTATACATGTTGACCTTGAGACCGTCTTTATGCCGTACGTAATAAAAGCTGTTTTCGTAGTTCAACTGTTTAACTTACCGTGCTTACCGTACCTACCTATTATAGGAATATTTTATATATTTTTGAGTAAGCAACTAAAATCCCATCTCAAATACAGATTTGTATACAAAACAAACAGATTTTGACGATGATGACTTGATGGCCGTTTGGGGCTCCTTGGTTATGCTCATCCATCTGTTGGCAACTTGTAGCGACGCATGAGGCGTAGAGAGGCGGCGGCGGCGCTTGGAAGTGTCACATTCCCGGCTTATGTTTACATTAACAACATTAGGTTCAGTGCGGAGTAGAATAAGAGGGCTTTGTCGGGGTCTTAGAAATAAATATGTTTAGTAATGAAATGTGATTGATGACTTTGTTTTTAACTTGGGCTCAGGCGCGAGAGTATCGCGCCGGGCAGAGCTTGGTCATATTTAGATTGAAGAGGTTGTTCTGTACTGGATTGTGTATTTTGTATTGTGTAATATTATTATAATAGTGACTGTACTACGTGTTTCATTGAGCGCTTTTACAAATTAGTTTAGTGCAGTTATCATCAGAAGTGAGAAGCAACCCAACCCACACAATAATGGGAAATCATAAAAATAATAAACGAAAACGGAAGCGAGTTCGTACAGCTTCGATTTCTAGCGACAGCAGTAGTGCCCGAACTCTGTCACTCATAGCAAGGAGGACAAAGGTATCATGTACTGGAACTGATACCGGAACTGTGAGTACAAGTAATACTTCTTTGTGCAACATCATACCTGTTTTTGACCCATCAAAAGACGTCATAAATGCCTGGCTCAAAATTATTGAAAGTTACTCCCAAACTTTTAAATGGTCAGACAACATGATCCGCTATTAAGCTCTTAATAAACTTAAGGATTGAAGGTGTGGTATGATTCACTGTTGCGTACCGAAAATGAGTGACCTTCCTGGACTTGGGATGATTGGAAAAAGAGATTAAGTTCAATTTTTCAAATTCGGCGGAATATGTTTGAACTTTTAAGAGTTATAATTGATAAGAAACCATTTGATGATCAATCACTTTATGAGTTTTTCTTTGAACAGAAATGTAAAATAGACCGTTTATCGTTAAATTTTTCGGAGCAAGACATTATCTCAATAATTATCGGAAATATAGGTGACAATAATATAAGCGCGTCTATTGAAGCTAGTAATTTCGTTTCGTGTGACAGTCTAGCTAGCTTTCTTCATGGACGTACCTACAAACCAAAGGGTTTGAAACAGTTGAGCTCTAATGTTAAAAGCGTGAATCAATTATTGCCAGTAGTACCTCATACGAGTTATACAGACAACTTCCGCGGATGCATCGAATCGCTTTGCTACTGCGAAGAGCGTACATGACGTAGAGCAATCCCAGAATCGGGGACCAATTAAATGTTATATTTGTGACGGTAACCATAAAAGAAATAAGTGCAAAAAAAATAAATGTGATTACTGTGGTAAGCAAGGTCATTTAGAAACTACTTGTTATCATAATAAAAATGCAGTTAAACCCGACAAACAAGAAATAAAATTCATGTCAACTTCAGACCCGCGAAATAAATTTGTGAAGTAGGTATATGTGGAAAATTGGTGTCATGAGGCATTTGTTGATACTGGAAGTAGTTGTTCGCTAATTTCGAAATCATTGGTAATTAAATGGTCTTTGCCAATTAACGTCCTTCCTTCACCGATCTTATTACAAGGTTTTTCGAAACAAAATTCTAAATACGTTATACATAAAGTGACTATTGAACTAAAAATGGATTCTGTGAGATTGACCAAAGTAGATTTCTACGTAATCGATGATCTAGTCGATTGCGAAATATTGATCGGTAGAAATGTTACAGAACGCCCCGATCTTATGTATTCACGAATAGGTGACTCGCTTAAATTCGATTAAGCTGAAACTTTTACTGAGTTTTGTAATAATGTGAGTGAATTTGAGTTCGATGCCGATTCACATCAAAATGAATTGATCAGTCTTTTTCGGAGATATAGCGATTGTATTGCAGCAAACATTAAAGAACTAGGAAAAGCACGTAACCATAAAATGGCTATCAACCTAAAGTGTACAACCGGTTCAACACAGACCTTACCGGTCCTCCCATGACGATAGAACGATTGTTCGTAAGATGGTCGATGAGTTACTACAAAACGATATGAAACGTGAAAGTAATTCGCCTTACGCGAGCCTAGCTTTGTTAGTTAATTTAAAAAAAAAATGGCGAAAAAAGGCTTTGCATTGACTATCGCGCGTTAAATAAAATAATGATCAAGGATAAATACCCTATGCCACGTATCGATGAATTGGTGGACAGATTACAGGGGCATAAATGCTTCACTGGCTTGGATCTTAAAAGTGGTTATTACCAAATTATGATGGACCCACAATCGGTAGAGAAGACTGCTTTTATTACTCGAAGAGGTATTAAAAATATTTCGGAAGAATAGACTGACACTTAATTTAAAAAAATGTCATTTCTTTAAAAGTGAAATCGAATTTCTTGGTTATAAAATAACACCAAACTGTGTGATGCCTATTGAGTCTAAATTAGCGGCCGTCGAAAATTATCCCATGCCCTAAACAGTGCACCAACTTCGACAGTTTCTCGGTCTTACAAGCTATTTTCGGAAATTCATTAAGAACTGTGCCATGATTTCTGCTCCCTTGACGAAACTGTTGAAGAAGGACTCTGTTTGGACATGGAATACGATCAATGAGGAGGCAGTACAAACGTTAAAAAAAAATAAACTTACATCTGACAATGTACTCACCATTTTCGATCCAAATAGCGAACACATTTTGTATACGGACGCGAGCAGAGACGGTATTGCCGGTATTCTCATGCAGGTTACAAATGATGGTGAGAAACCTATCCATTATTACCTATCCATTATTATAGCAGGCAAACGACTGAGGACGAAAAAAAAAATATCATTCGTTTGAATTGGAATTACTAGCAATTGTTTGTTCGTTACAGAGATTTCGGCTTTATTTGTTAGGATCTATATTCAAAATCGTAACTGACTGCAACGCAGTCAGGTATGCGTTAACAAAAAAAGAAATAATTCCTCGAATTGCGCGTTGGGTTTTATCCACGCAAGAATTTTCATTTGAAACTGTACATCGCAAAGGTACACGTATGCAACATGTGGATGCGTTGAGTCGAAACCCAACGCTCGCCGGAGAAAAATCTGAATCTGAAATTATAATGTCCATAACTGAGGCTGATTGGTTACTCTCGGTGCAGCTACAAGACTCTGAACTACAGCGTCTTAGAAAGATTTTAGAATCAGGAGAGGCCGATAACTTTAAGTATGTTTTCAAAAAGTATGAATTACTAGGTGGCAAAGTTTATAGAAGGACTGCCCACGGGCGTCGTTGAGTAGTGCCAAAAAATGTATTTGGCAAGTAATTAAATGCAATCACGATGATTTGGGTCATTTCGCTGTCGATAAGACAGTTGAACGAATAGGGCATCAGTATTGGTTTTCCCGTATGCGTCATGTCGTTAAAAAATACATTAGAAATTGTTTAAATTGCGTTTATTATAAAAATAAAGGCGGCCCCAAAGAGGGACAATTATATTCCTTGCCAAAGTATACACAACCTTATCATACACTCCATGTTGACCACCTAGGTCCTTTTGTGACGACTAAAAATAAAAATAAATATTTATTTGTCGTTGTAGATGGTTTTACGTAATTCGTTTTTATTTCGGCAGTACGCTCAACAAAGAGTTCCCTCGCTATTAAAGAATTAGAGAATATTTCTAAAACTTTCGGAAACCCAAAGAGAATTATAACTGATGCAGGAACATCTTTTACTTGAATTTACTCAGTATTGCTTAAATAAAAATATACGTCTGCATACTGTGGCAACTGGTATGCCTCGTTCGAACGGTCAAGTTGAGAGATTCAATAGAACAATTTTGGAGGTCCTTAAAGCTACTGGTGCTACCGCAACTGACGATAGATGGGATACATACATTTTAATGTATGTAACCTTTGCAACAAGGTCTAAACAGCACTTTTCATAAATCTACTAAAGCCGTGCCCTCTGAAGTTTTCCTTGGATATAGGTTACGCACGGACAGTGACGTGTTAGCCCAGGAACTTGATGACGGACATGTTGTAGATGTGACGAAGTTACGTGAAAGTGTAGATGAGAATAATCTATTATAACCAACGGCGAATCCCAGAAAGCTACAATTTGATAAATCACGAACGAAGGCGCGAACTTATGCCGAAGGAGATTTAATACTAATGAAAATTCAAAGTCAGAGTAACGAAGGAAAAAGCAGAAAATTACTACCAGTTTTCAAAGGTCCATTTCAAGTAAAAAAGATATTGGGGCACGATAGATATGAGGTGACGGATGTAAGGGGCTGCGAAAGGAGCACCAAGCAATATACTGGTGTCGCAGCAGCTGAAAATATGAAACCGTGGATCCGCATAGCTGAATTCGATTTTGACTAAATTAAGAATGTTAATTAGTATGTTAATTATTGATGATATTATTTTTCTTTTCCGTGTTGGCAAGGATCTGTAGTTAAAAAAAATAGAATAGTCCTTAAATATTATGTGACAGTAATAATAATTTTGGGTGATTTTGTTTATTGTGACGAGCCTAGATAAAATACTTAAATTAATGCTCGTAAATTACGTAATGAATTATGTAATATGAGATGACTTTCAGCACGTTCTCAAACTTGGAAAACTTAAGTGAACGAAATGTCTTTAAGTTCAAGTAGTAGAATGTGTGTGGTTAGTAATGTGTTCTTGTAGGTAAATGGGCACCGGCGCTTAAGTGACTAAAATGTCTTTAAGCGTACTTGCATTTAAGTGAGCGAAATGTCTTTAAGTGCAAGTAGTAAGATGTGCCTGAATGTCAAATCTTTACTGGGATTAACAAAGGTCACTCAAGTGAACGAAATGTCTTTGAGTGCAATGACTTATTGCCCACCGAGTATTAAAGTGTTACAGGAACTAACTTGGTACACTTAAGTGAACGAAATGTCTTTAAGTGTAAATCGACGTAAATATCTGGTTATCAGCGTCTTCTTAGAATTAACTTGGTACGCTTAAGTGAACGAACTGTCTTTAAGTGCAAGTAATTCTAGGAAAAACCAGGTTACTTAAGTGTGGCAAAGTCCCTTTAAGTGCCGGATGGTCTGAATTGGATAACGGATAATTTAATCATGTTTACATAGCCAACAAGCCTAACATAAGTCATTGTTATATGTTACAGTATTTTATCAGACTCGTGGGGTGTCTGAGACAGACACCGCGCAGGATGGCAGTGTTGGCAACTTGTAGCGACGCATGAGGCGTAGAGAGGCGGCGGCGGCGCTTGGAAGTGTCACATTCCCGGCTTATGTTTACATTAACAACATTAGGTTCAGTGCGGAGTAGAATAAGAGGGCTTTGTCGGGGTCTTAGAAATAAATATGTTTAGTAATGAAATGTGATTGATGACTTTGTTTTTAACTTGGGCTCAGGCGCGAGAGTATCGCGCCGGGCAGAGCTTGGTCATATTTAGATTGAAGAGGTTGTTCTGTACTGGATTGTGTATTTTGTATTGTGTAATATTATTATAATAGTGACTGTACTACGTGTTTCATTGAGCGCTTTTACAAATTAGTTTAGTGCAGTTATCACATCACACATACAAACATTACCTACTCTACTCCTAGCAGATTTCGAACCCGTTCTGCCAAGCGGTTTTAGGAATAATACATACTAGCTTTATGTTATGGTACCTATAATAATATAGTCCCCGCAAATTATTGCTAATGCGCTAGGACCTTGTCATACTAACAACCACGTCGACTTCATCCGCAACTATAAATGTCATATGTAACGAGAAAATTCTTATAGATAATTTAATATATTATTGAATTATTATTTTTAATAAGATATGGCCTACGTATATAAAAAAATACAATAATTGTTTTTCCTTTTTGAGGTTAAAAAAGCCGTCAGGTGCATTAGCAATCTCAATCAAAAGCAATACAAACTCGGGAAATACATACAAAAAACGATCGCACACGGCAAAATAAATAATCTTACTTCCATACAAAATCTGTAATTTTTTGAAAATTTGTGATTCTACACTGTTGTAAATAATCGTACATACAAATAATCGTACATCTGGCAGCCCTGCCACGAATGTCCCACGATTAAGACCGTATCGTGACACATCGGTCGTGAGTCGTGACGTAGTCGCAGGCCAGTCACGCGTGACCCAGATGTCACGGGAAGAGACTACCTGCCTGGTTTTTTCCTTCATTCGCAATGGGACACTAAATCTTGTCACACTGTGACTGGTTTAGAAAAAAAAAAATCGCAACGAGTAACAGTGTGACTCGATGCGAATTTTTATTCTCATCTAGTAACATAAATAAATAAATATTTGACAACATCACATACATTGCTCCGATTCCAAAGTAAGTAGCTAAAGCACTGGTGTTATAGAAATCAGAGACAACGGTGGTATCACAAACACCCAGACCTGAGCCAATATAGAAAAGTTCGTTTTCTAAATTGTCCCAACCGGGGATCGAACCCGGGACCTCAGAGATGGCGACACCTTGAAAATCGGTGTACAAAGCCACTCGACCACGGAGTTCGTGTATAGTATGTATGACACAATCGAAAAAAAAATCGCATCGTGTAGCAGTCTGACTCGATGCGAATATTTACTGTCCTCTAGTAACACTGGTTCGTGTATAGTGTTACACGTTCGGAAAAATAAATCGCATCGAGTCAAACTGTTACTCGTTGCGAATTTTTTTCTCAACTAGTGTGACACGATTCAGTGTGACTCGTTGCAACAAAAAAGGGTTTTTTCTACCATGGTTATTATCTATTCTGATTGCAGAGTCGCTATTTCGATTGTGATGAGAGTGAAGAGTACAGTTCTGATGAGAGTGAGAGCCCAGCGCGATACATCACGCCTACACCGGTTGTGCACGAGTATGTGGACGATGAAGATGATGAGGTCAGTAATATTCCATGAAAATCTTATTTTCTCCTAACCTTTTGAGCGCCACGCGGTCTTCTATAAAAAACAAACGTTTCTGTGCCCTTCACGCCACGACTTTATTAGTTTTAATAAAGTCATGGCGTGGAGGGCACGGAAATGTTTGTCTTTTGTAGAAGACCGTGGCACTCAAAAGGTTAAATGTAGAATAATAACAACATATGATGAAGGATCTGAAAACAGCTATTTTGGCTCAGTTTTTTTGCCTCACTTACATACAAGGACTCGGCTTCTAAGTGTTATTATTCTAAGGGTAATCTCACCTATAGCTGGGAAAAATCTTAATAAAAATTAAGAGTGAAACTATGTAAACACGACGGCACCTCAGACTATACATGTTGACCTTGAGACCGCCTTTATGCTCTACGTAATAAAAGCTGTTTTCGCAGATTAACTGTATAACCTGACGTGCTGTCGTGTGTACCTCACTGCATGAAGCTAATCTTTCTTTTGAATAATAAATAACACAGAGGACGACAGACAAGTTTACATTTTAATAGTCTAATGTCTTACAGAGGCAACTAGCAAGTTAGCCACGCATAATAATTGGCATATAATAGATATTTCTCGTGTGTATTTTAATAAAGAAATTCATAATCATCATCATGATCATGACAGCTGGGTAGTTGTATAACACTAGGTGGGCATACCTAAATGATTTGAATCTATTAACAGGATTTACAAAATGGCTTGGCAGTAAATATTAATGTTCTAAAGATTTGTTCGCGCTTTTAAAGTGAAGAGGCTCGTTGCGTGAAATAAAAACAGTTGAGATACGTGCAGGTTTATGATGATTTGCGAAAATATACAGAAATGTTAAGTAATATGAATTGTGCGCTAGTCGATCAGAAGAGAACAAAAAAAAACGGAAACGGATACAATCCAATCGACGTCAGCAAAGTGTTGCCGTAGTAAAATATATAATTAAATCTAAAGCTTCCTATGCGCGTAATATGCGAAGCCTAAACATGCCCCCGGCCTTGGAAGCACCAGCTTTCAACGGTTGTGCGATCTTAAACTGAAACTAGTCATCATGGTCAAGTAGGGGACAAATCTTGGTGTAGGCGCGCCTCACGATGCCAGATGCGGTCCGGATGTCAGCCACTCTAGCTACTCCATCAGCCCCGGGAATAACCTTCTCAATTCTTCCGAGGTGCCACTTCAAGGGTGGAAGGTTATCATCCCTGATAACGACGAGCATATCAGGTTTTAGTGGTGTAGCGTCCTTCCTCCTTTTGGTTCGTGCTTGGAGCTCGGAAACATACTCCGTCGCCCATCGAGCCCAGAAAAGCTGACGAATCTGCTCCACTCGTTGATAGCGCGTGAGTCGGTGTGCAGGTGCCTCGGTGATGTCATCGCTGGCAGGCGCAGTAAGCGGACGGCCAACCAGGAAGTGAGCTGGACATAAGGGTGAGTAGTCTTGAGGATCTGTGGACATGGGACTGAGCGGACGGGAATTGAGGACAGCTTCAACCTGCGTTAACACCGTGCTCAATTCCTCGTAGGTTAAATGTGCGTTCCCTACGACACGTCTTAGATGGTATTTACAGGATTTTACACCTGCCTCCCATAAACCACCAAAGTGAGGCGCGTATGGCGGAATAAATGAAAATTTAATGTCCTGATTTAATGCGTATTCTAAAATTTCAGGTGAACAGTTATCAATGAACCTTTTGAAATCGTTCATAAGACCCACAAAATTACGGCCGTTGTCAGAAAAGATTTCTGTAGGTTTACCACGCCTTGAAATAAAGCGCTTCAGCGCTAATAAATAAGCGTCCGTGGATAAGTCACTGACGAGTTCCAGGTGTATAGCACGCGTTGCGAAACAAATGAAAATGCATACGTAGCATTTCGACGTTTTAGCGCCCCTGCCCTTTCGATTGAGCATGAGCATTGGACCCGCGTAGTCCACTCCTGTGCGCATGAAAGGGAACCCTGGATCAAGACGTTCCTTAGGTAAATTACCCATTAAAGGAGAAGGGATTCTGCCTCTCAAACGCTTACATACAACGCAAGAATGCACTACCTTCCTAGCGAGGTTCCTACCGCCGATAGTCCACCACGTCTCACGCAGATTGTATAAAAGCGCTTGTGGAGCTGCGTGCAATAAGCGTTTGTGTTCATGTTGGAAGATTAATAAGGCAATTCGATGTTTTGAAGAAATGAGTATTGGATGCTTCTTGTCTAGAGGAAAGTCAGGTGAATTACAAATGCGACCACCGACACGAATTACTTTATTAGCATCCAAAAATAAATTTAATTTTGATAAACTGTGTGTGTCTGTTAAAGTGCCATTTTTTAAAAGTGACTTATACTCGCTTGGAAACGATTCCATTTGAGCCAACCGAGCTAGTGTTATGTCAGCTCCTCTCAATTCATCCACAGTGACTACGCCTGTGCGCTCAGTACCCGTGTGTGCGCGTGAATAATGAATAAAGCGGTGTACATAAGCGACGGCGTGCCTGATGCGATTGAATTGAGAAAATCTGTCAAACGGGAATAAAGTCGATTCGTGTGTTTGCTCGACCGCGAAAGAATGCGTCACACTAGTTTTCAACTCAGGTAAGTCCACTTGTTCATCGTGACATTGTAAGGGCACGTCACCACAGTCGAAGCTCAAATCGCGGAGAAACGACGGGCCCTCCCACCATAACGTGGAAGATGAGAGCTCCTCTAGCCGAAGGCCGCGCGAGACCAAATCAGCTGGGTTTTCCTTGCCGCTTACGTGACGCCATGGAAGTTCCCCCGTCAACTCGTGTATTTCAGCTGTTCTGTTCTGGACAAATGTTTTTTGTAAGTTAGGTGGCATATGTAACCAGCCTAACACGATAGTTGAATCGGTCCAGAACATAACACAGTCAAAGTTACGTTGAATTGCCTTGTGTACCTTGTAGTATAATCGTGCCCCGATCAAGGCCCCACATAATTCCAGACGCGGAATACTGACGGGTTTCAAAGGAGCAACCTTACTTTTAGAACACAATAATTTTACCGATACTATTTTGTCATTACTAACTGTGCGAACGTAAATACAAGCGCCGTAAGCGGTTTGAGATGCATCGGTAAAAATATGTAGCTCTATACGTATAGCGTGTGTACCTATAACATGACGTGGGATGCGCACGGTTTTTAGCGATGACAAACCATTCACGAACTGCTCCCATAAGCGCAACACGTCTTGCGGCACCTCATCGTCCCAATTTAATTGCAATAACCACAGCCTTTGCAATAAAACCTTAGCGATAATTATAGTAGGACTTAGTAATCCTAACGGATCAAAAATTTGTGAAACGTATGAAAGGATTGTGCGTTTTGTAACCTTAGCATTAGCGTCACATTTAAATTGCGTGTTATAATAAAATTCATCGGACGAGTTGTACCAACCTAGGCCTAATGTTTTGCACTGATTATTTTCTCCTAACGATAACTCCTTGGATGCGCTGAACGGAGCTGAGGATTGGTCACATTCAAAGTTGAAACTCCACTTTCGCAGGGGAAAACAAGCAGACTGCAAAACCTTAGAAACCTTATTACACAATTCTAATAATTCGTGTTTATCATCTAGCGATACTAACATATCGTCGACATAAAATTCGTTGGCGATTATTTTTTGTATGTCAGGATCGGTACAGTCGAGCGCAAGCTGTTTTAAACACCTAACACTAAGAAACGGGGCTGATGCGGTTCCGTACGTCACCGTATTTAGGCGGTAAATATCTAAGGGCTCAGATGGGTCGTCACGCCAAACAATTAATTGCAGATCGCGCTGCGATTCGTGTACAAGGCACTGTCTGTACATTTTCTCGATATCTGCACAAGCAGTGTACTTAAATTGCCTAAAGCGAAGCAAAATATCTACCAGATCACTCTGCAGTGGCGGCCCAACCTGTTGAATGTCGTTCAATGACAAACCACTGCTAGTGTCTGCGCTTGCGTCGAAAACAACACGTAGTTTTGTGGTAGTGCTGTGCTCGCGGAATACACCGTGATGCGGTAAGAAATAGTGCGGGGTTCCATACGAGTTTACCTTAGTCATGTGACCTAAGTCAATGTATTCTCGAATGAACTCACAGTACAGTTTTTTATAGCTAGGGTTCCGTGCTAATCGCTTCTCAAGGGCTGTAAAGCGACGCTCGGCTTGAGAAAACGATTCACCTAACTTGGTTGGTGACTCCTTGAGCGGCAAGCAAACGCAGAACCTTCCGTCGCCATTGCGCGTAGTAGTACGAACGAAATGCTCCTCGCAAGCACGCTCCTCGTCTGTGTGCGTGTGGCCAACCCTGGGTAGTTCTTCCAACTCCCAAAACTGTCGTAGCTGTGCGTCTATTGACTGCGAAAAATTACAAGAAGACTGACTTGAATTGCGTGTAAAATCAATTGGACCGGAAATGATCCAGCCTAATTTAGTGTTTTGTAAAAAGGGCCCGTTAGGCAACCTTATTTTACCTTCACATAGAAGGTCCCAAAATGTGTCCGCCCCTATGAGCAAATCGATATCTTGGGATTCGAAATAATTTGGGTCGGCAAGCTGAATGTTATCAGGAATGACAAACTGCGCGCGTTGTTTATAATAATCAGCTGCCGGTAATGTAGATGTGATATAAGGTAACACAAAACATCTTATTTGCGTTGAGTATGTGCCTATGCGTGACCTTATATCAATATCACAGATTTGTGTTGATTGTGTAACGGAGTTACCTACCCCTCGAATTTCGTAAGTGGACTGTAAACAATTCGCGTTTAATAAATTACATAAAGATTGCGAAATAAAACAATGTTGGCTGCCACAATCGAGAAGCGCGCGTGCGAGGTGAAAATTATGTTTAATATCCGCTATTTCGATGAGTGCCGTGGACAATAACACTGGGCGCATTCGAACAATTGATTGATTCGCGTTATCAATGCGTGCGTTGTTTACCTGAGACGAAGGTATGCGCACGGGAAGGGAGCGAGCGGGTGGCTGCGCGGGCGCCGCGGAAGACTCTCGGGTCTCGCCGGCCGAAGCACCGCAGACTGAGTGGAGCGCCACTGCTGTTTGCACATCACTGGGCCCGTCGCTATGAATTAGTGTATTGTGTTTCTTGTTGCATTTCCTACAGGGCCCGTACTTGCATGCGTCATACGAATGCCCCGGACGTAAACAGTTTGCACACAAGTTATTTGCGGCTACAAATTGCAGTTTGGTGTCTAAACTAGATTCTAAAAAACGTTGACATGAATATAGTGCGTGATCGGCTTTGCACATAATGCATGAAAGCTTAGCGTGAGTGATACGACCCTGTTGTGGCTTATTGGTGGAAACATTGCAGTGCACCTTGCTTTGTGACGTATTGTGCGCAGTGTGCTTTTTAAAGTCGTGGTTCGACACGTTAACTTTCTTATGCGAAACCTGCAATGTTTCCAACATGTCAGCACGGTTCCTGAGAAACATTAGGAGTTCATCAACTTTAACACTAGGTTTTATATCACTGTGACGTGTAGTGCATTTAAATTGTTCCCACTCGCGTTCGGAAGTGTCGTCTAGCTTAGATGTGACAATGAAAACAACCAAAGTGTCCCAGTGCTCAGTCGGCTCGCCTAAGATTTTTAATGCGCGTAAATTTTTAAGCACTGTGTCTATAAGCCGTCTAAGCAGGTGTGGTGATTCATTGGTTATTTTTTGAATCGTGAATAGAGCCTTGACGTGATTGTGAACCAATAAACTGCTGTTATTGTAGCGGTTCCGAAGCAGCTCCCATGCAACAGAATAGTTAATGGCGGAAAATTCCAAAGAATCGATGACTAACTCTGCGCTTCCCTTTAATGACGACTTGAGGTAGTGTAATTTCTGAATGTCACTGATTTCTCTAGAGTTATGCACTAGAGATAGAAACGTGTCTCTAAATTCGAGCCAATGCTCATACGCACCGTCAAATGTAGGCATAGATATTGTGGGCAGTTTAATCGATTGCAATTGGCTACTACTGCACACATTGGAACTCTCAGCGACTTCTGACGATTTAAGAACATGTTCGGCTTTAGATAATGCGCTGTAATAGCCATCCTCAAACAAATCTCGTTGCGTTAATTGCGTGTCTAAGTCACTATCGCGTACAAGTTTTTCGATTTTTGTTTGAAGATCGTTAAATTCAGTGTACAAACTCGATGCACCCTGAATACGCAGCCTTAAATCAAAGCGTTTTTGGTCTGACAACTGTTCATTTGAAATACCATTGATATAATTTGTTAATCTGGTCAACCTACCCTTAATAATGCCACGACTTTTAATGCACTCAGTAAGTAAAGAATTGTCGTTTTCACTATAAGCGATTGGCCTTAAAGGAGATTTTTCGCGTGTAATGGCCTTAGCAGCCTGTTCTGTACTCATTTTGGTGGTTTGTGAAAGGACTTACGGTTTTATCCGGACTTGTGACGACAGTCGACAGCCGATGCTAGCAGCGGCACAAAGCTGTCTCGGAACCCAAGCACAAGCACTGTAACGTGAATAAAGCACGGTATCACACAACTGAGCTAAAATGACGGGGTTAGGGAAGATGGCTGGCCGTACCGAAATGTGTTTTCGTTGATGTAGGTCCAAGCTGCAGGTCCTCCGATGCCTTAACCCTGGCTTAGCGTCAGTTCTGGAGCCTCTAGATGCGTTTTGTAGGCCAAAATCCCTCTGCAATCGGGCAGGCCACGTTGAGTCCAAAGGTCGCTGAGTCGTATTTTGCGATATATCCGGCTCGAAGGACCACGACGTATGTTCGCGCTTTTAAAGTGAAGAGGCTCGTTGCGTGAAATAAAAACAGTTGAGATACGTGCAGGTTTATGATGATTTGCGAAAATATACAGAAATGTTAAGTAATATGAATTGTGCGCTAGTCGATCAGAAGAGAACAAAAAAAAACGGAAACGGATACAATCCAATCGACGTCAGCAAAGTGTTGCCGTAGTAAAATATATAATTAAATCTAAAGCTTCCTATGCGCGTAATATGCGAAGCCTAAACAGATTACACTCAACATTCAGACGTTTTAGCTTTTTATGTACGGTCAGTAACAATGACAGAATGTCTCGCACTTTCAAAGATTAATAAAAAAAGTTGCAATGACTAAATAGGTTTTTATTAATTTTAGGAAGACTATCGACTAATACATTTTACTACATAACAAATTAGCAACATAGAGTCATTTATAAGTCTCTACTTAAGTTGTAAGTTACTTTTATTACTGACGATCACAGTATTGATTAACCCCCAGGTGTTCGTAGACACAGTGCCAGGAGACAACACTTCAACAGACATGTTGATAGAGGGTAAGGAGCCCGTCAAAATGTCCGTCTCATCTGACGAGGTGGAGTTAGACGAAGACGGCGATATGCAACTGGAAGTGGCAGCTGGAACACCTGTACTGCTTAACTACTTACTAACTCATCCTATTACTTGCGCTATACAATAATTTTGACTTTATTACGCCAGCTTTACTGTTCTTGTTTTATGTGCCTTTTCAATAATGAAAGTTCGCTTGCTTTTAAAACCACTAAGGCTGAGTTGCATCATCTTAATTTAACCTTAACTTTAACAGACACAAACTTATCTGACTCGGTGAAAGCGTCGCTGTCATCTAAGGCGTAACCTAGGTGACAATATGTAATAACACTTAGTTCCAGTTGTGGCCACCGGCTCAGATAAGTTTGTGTCATGCACTGTTATAGTTAAATTAAGATGATGCAACCGAGCCTAAGTATTTATAATAAGTTGAGAAGTCAAAAGGTTACCAAACTTTATTTGAGTTGAAGCATACTTTTTGCAAAGACACATTTACATAGATAGGTGAAAGAGAAAGTGCACTTCTATTAAAACGCTAATCTATGTTCTACACGCCAGTTTTTGCGAGCGTTTTTCGCCTCATTTTCGTTATAAGACTTATAACTTCTATACACAATGACATTTGTTTCGATTGTTATTTAAAAATAGAGTAAGGTTTTATGAAGTCTAAAAAGAATGGTCACCTAGATCGATAGGTTATGCTCTAAGGGTTAGTGTATTATATTAAATTGATGTCATTAGGCTATTTAATGACCGAGCAAACGCGGAGCGTCTCTGCTTCAGCTTGGGCAAAAATGCTTTCGTATGTCCGGCTGTCTCCTCAACAGGGGCCGTACCGGCTAACGCATCGAACTTCGGAAAGTCTGCCCAGCTTCAAATTAAAACAGATAAATCGAGCCCCAATCGGGCCAAAATGGCGAACCGCAATTCATGATGTCACACGAACATCGATATCTTCTAAATAACTTCGGCGAATAGTACAATACGAAACTCTTACTTAGATTTATTTGTTTTAAGTTGAAGCTCGGCAGATCCGCCGAAGTTCGAAAAGTTAGCCGGTAGGGCCCCAACCGACCGATTCTCGTAAAATTTTGTGAGCAGGTTTGATAATTATGTAGATTTCTTTGTCGAGCCAGTTTTTCAAATAAATCACTCATTCGAAAAATGTTCAAAACGCCATCAAGCTTAGAATAGATGTGTGCTGTTTGTTGCACATAGTACTGCGGCGGTATCGGCTAAAAACATTGAAGTTCATGTTAACTGTGTTTTGACAGATTTATGTGATACATTGCTATTTTTCTTAGGTATGTTTTTATTTGTGCCAAAACGAAGTAGTAATGTATCACATACATCTGTCAAAACACAGTTGACATGAACTTCAATGTTTTTAGCCGATAGAGCCTCTGCTTTTCAAAAGCAGTGTCAACCTCGTGGCGACATGATTATTTTTTAAACAACATACGATTTAAACGGGGTCTACAGCTCACTGAGCCACTACACTAGTATAATAAATAGATAGACTAAGTATATTCTTCGGCTACTAAAAATTTAGAATTATTCTTTAGGAAACTGGATAAAAATGTTTTAAAATCGCGGAAAACAACATTTGATCTCTGGAAGAAAACAAAAGCTATTCGCGCATATTTTTTATTAAATTCAATTCATTCATTAAATTCATTCATTCTATTCAATTCATTCATTCAATTCAATTCATTCATTCAATTCAATTCATTATACTAAACGTAATGCTTGCGTTTTGAAACAGCGAATTATTTTTAATGGGTAGTAAACTAGTAATAGTAGATACTAAAACCGTCCTATTATCTCATTTATCGGATATATTTCGCCATCAATTTCACTGCCGTGCTTCAGTGGTGATACTTATAACAGGTATAATCGAGCTTTTGTGATACGAAATCTAATGGAAATTTAACGTCACTTCACATTGAAAATAAATAAGCTATAATGTTATGGATGGATAAATAGAATTAAATAAAAACTTCAAAATAAGCAGGTAAATAATATTTTTCTTATGAAACAGGTATACAGTTTATTAAATTTATTTCTATTTATTATAAGCAGATTTAAGTGAATAAATTGTCAGTATTATCTCATTTAGCCAATTTTAGAATGTCGAATTGAAGTTCCTTAGAATAATGTGAAACTTTACTATTTTAGTCTAAGTTAGTTAGAAGACAGTGTTAACTAAAAAAATGACGCACTCTAATTAGGCATTATGTTCCCGAACCGAGGGCTTTTAGTGCTGCACGTTAGTTTAATCTTTGACGTTTCTCCCTCGTTCTATTTGTTCTATTTCAATGAATTGTCAGTATGCTAGAGCGAGACATAGGTAAGATCGACAACTCAGTCATAATTAATTCAACTTCATTAATGTATGGCCTGAAATTTAGACATTGATGCTTTTATTCCCGATCGCGATCGCGCAGTAATCATTCATAACTACATATTTATTTTATTCAAAAAGTGACCGTTACTGCTGATACATTTATCTACAACGTGTTACAAAAGTACCCCTAATGCCGACCATCAAACTGAACAACTTTTACTATGGGACCAACTCTGAAATCGTGAAAAAAAATCAGCTATTTCATACATTTTGATATTTTCGATTTTATTTTTTGTATGAAACAGCTGTTTTTTTAGCTATTTCAAAGTTGGTCCTATAGTAAAAGTTGTTCAGTTTGGTGGTCCCTATCTACCATATTCGGTATTAGGGGTATTTTTGTAACACGTTGTATATTACTTACCGTAATTATTACCTATTTATTACTTCTACAAAGAACTTTGATATTATTAGGTAGGGTGTTAGATATTAATTTATAGCAGTTAAGTAAGTGTTCATACGGATTAAGGATCTCATTTTATCGTTATAATTAATTCTAAGACTAATATTGTAATTGCTAAGATGAATGATTCAACCAAAAAGTTGAATCGGTTAGATGGAGGTGATGTAAGGTCCTAGGGAGTTTTCTGGCGCCATTTTGTCGAGTTCGGTTTGGTGTCTATTTTAATTATTTTCAAATTGATTCATAGTGGATATTGTGTCTTAAAATTGGTGCAGTTATATGGTACAAGTGTCTACGCAACTGAACAATATGTGGGATAATTGAAATAGGCGCGATCTTGGTTGTGTGAAGCTGAGACATTTATTGAAGTGGTGGCTTCCTCGGCAGAACTAACCGAGTAAACTGTCTTAATATACTTGGTGCCAAATGCTCCAAGCAGCATTGGAATGCGATGCACCCGCATTCTAATGAAAAATTAAAGGGTTATTCCGTATTCATCCCATGACGATTCATCCCAATTCTTCACTCATCCCAAATTGGTATTCCGTACTCAACCCATTACATTATTTTAATATATTTTCTTAATTCAACCCAATTGCATTCCTTACTCATCCCAAATTAATTTATCACTAAAAAGTATGGATAGCAATACAATGATTAATATTTTATCAGAAAATTATATAGGAATACAATTAATTGAACTAAGTAATACTAAGTACTTATGTACTCATTAGAAATTAAATATGCATGTTTTGTAAATAAAAGTATACCTCAGATAGGCAGATTTATTCACCACTGTCCCCGGGGTAGTTCAATACTTTATTTTATTATTTTTTACTCTCCACTGACCCCTATATATTATAGTCCTCACTGTCTCCGAATTATAATAAAATCTATTTTTAAGTTAAAATTATTTAAATAAATTTCCAGCAAAAGCCCGATTTGTTATGACCCCTATCATTGTACCATCTTTTAGATATATTTTTTATAAGTGTTAATTTACTTAAGTTTTAATGTCTATAACATCTATTTTTTTTTGGATTATCAAATAGATAAGTAAAAATTGTTGGTGAGAACAAAATAATACATTTTTAACGACCGATTTGGCGCAGGGGAAGGATACCTTCTGCACCAGATGTTTCGGATTCGATTCCCGAACAAGACAAATATTTGTGTGCATGATCATGTCTATTTATCTTGGCCTGGGTGTTATCTATGTACCTATATATTAAGTATTTATTTACTAAAAAGTAAGTATATAAGAATATATTTATCCACTATCTAGATTCCATAACACAGTTTTTTAATGAAAACCACTTATCAGCTAAATAATTGATATGATTGTAAAAAAAATGTTATTATTAATAATATTGTTTGTGTTTCTTTTACCTTTTTTATTTTTGAAATTTATGTTTTTTTTAATATAACAACAATAAAGCAAAAATGAACTGAGTTTAAAATATTTCTAATAAGTGATAATATTTTTATTCAGACCGTACACATAAATCTTAAATTTTTGAGTGGCTTTACGTAATGGGTTGAGTTAGGAATACTTTTGGGATGAATAAGGAATAAAAAATGATATTATTGTTGTGGGTTGAGTAAGGAACAAAACTGGGTTGAGTAAGGAAAAAATAATAAGTGGGATGTGACGTCATGGGATGAATACGGAACAACCCAAATTAAACAATATCTACCACTGAACTATTTAACACTTGACACTGGCAAAAATTACTTCCAAGAGGAAAGTAGATTGCCATAACAAAAAAATAAGAAGAAGGTAGGGTAGGTAATTAGGTGGGGATGTAGGACAGTGGGTGCATGGGTAAAAAGGAATTCCCCGTGTACCCACTGGTGGGTGGACCCGGTGGGTGCACGGGTCGCGAGGGGGGACATAGAGCTTCTTTTTTTATTTTAAATGCGAGATTTACATATTATTGTGTGATTATTTTAGTGATTAATTAATAATAAATGGAAAAAAGGGGTAAAATTTCTTTTTTTTAAATTTATTTTTATTTAAATAGTTTCAGAATTTTTTGGTAATGCTTGACTGTCAATTTCGATTTACTTTGAAATTGTCCCATCGCATTCTAATCACGCGCGGATTATATGTGTTTACAAGTTTATTTAAATTGTTAAACTGACTGCAATACAAATGGGTTTGGATCACACACATTATGAGGATAGGTTGAATAATAATATATAAGAATAATAAATAGGGGAATAGAGGGCGCCACTCGTATTTATTAAATAGGTAAGAAACAGGGAAGAAAGCATTACTAATACTATTAAATTAATGCCAGAAATATTTTTAATTTATAAAATGTTTATTGCATTGTATTTTATTATAAGTATGTACTAATATCCAAACCTCTTTTTTATAATTAAGAGCGCGTAGTCTGCACACTAGCGCCGCCATTGGAAAAAAATCATAGTGCTTAAATAAAGACGAAATTGTGAATTATATCTCTGTAGTGCACTCCGAAGAAGCTTTGGGGTACTTTTTATCGCTTAAACAATCATTTCTAGCCTGTCGTTGAGGTAGGTAGTAGGCCACTTTTCGCAATAAAACTCCATTAAACACCATTTTCCAATGGCGGCACTAGTGTGCAGACTACACTTTCTTAAGGCTGCATAGACTGCACACAAGTACTATGATTTTCTTTCCAATGGCGGCGCTAGTGTGCAGACTACGTGCTCTTAAGTAGTTAATTATTGTAATCAAGTTAATGTTAAACTTTGAATAGGTGAAATGGTACATTGTTTTTTTACCAATTGTCTTTGTTTTTATTATACATATAAGTAAAGTATTACTAGCATTTTGCCTGCATTGCATTTTTGCAGTAACTCAAAGAAATAAAACGATATGCTCAGAAATTAAATTCCATTTATTTTGTTTAAATTACATAATTTTTCCAAGTTAACCAACTAGGCATTTTATTTAGGCAGTTCGAATCCTTTTAGACTTGTTACAACACAAATAACTTACTCTGTAGTGGGAAACAAAAGGACAAGAAATAAATTCCTATCGAATGCTAAGTTTGCAATAATAAAAGTATAATTATTCATGTATTTACAATGGTGCTTGGTCAAAATATGGAAAAACTATTTTTCAATACTTACTTCAAAAACTTTCAAACTTTGTTGAGATCCAAAAAATATAAAAAAAAATATAGACAGTAACAATTTTTGCACATTTAAGAATTACGCTGGAAATATAGGAATAAAATACGACCAAGAACACCAATTTAGAACTATCTTCTTATACCAAACTCGTTCTAAAGCGAGCGTTTCTTAAAAAATCTACGAATTTCATCTAGTATACATCTTAGTTTAAGCAAATCTATACGTTAACTCTAAGGCATAGAGTCGCAACTTCATTGCATCTTAGAAACGTTAAAACTATCATTTAGTACCAAGAGTTAACTAAATATTTAATTTTCAGTTTCCCTATTAGTTTTTTCTACGTACCCCTCCAAGAAAGACCTCAAACTCCCTTATCGCAGAATGATAAATTAAAAACCGGACAAGTGCGAGTCGGACTCGCCCACCGAGGGTTCCGTACTTTAAAGGTAATTAAATAAATACTATTTTATGATTTAGTTACTAATGTATGGTTTCAAGTCTTTTATCTGTACTTGTAGTATAAGACGATATAACATGCCAAATTTCATATTTTAATTCCCTTTAGTGTCGAAATATGCGGCATAAACGGCCGGTTTTTTTTTGTATGACTCGGTTTGATTTTTCACAGTTTGAAGGGACTGTAGACCTGAGTATATGTTTTTAATTTCAACTCGATACCTCCACGTGTTTCCAAGATAAAAGATCTTGACAGACAGACTGACAACAAAGTGATCCTTTAAGGGTACCGTTTTTTTTCCTTTTGAGGTACGGAACCCTAAAAATGAAATCATATAGATGAGATTGCTGCGCGTACCCCTTGATGCAAACTCACATACCACTGGGGGTACGTGTACCACTAATTGGGAAACATTGAATTATTAAATAAAATTAAGAAATGAATTCTACATCACTGTGACATTGTGAAAGCAAGAAAGAAAATATTTAATTAAATATGATATTAATATTGCTGAGTAAATAAAGTTGAAATTGTCCGGATATAAAAGATGCGATTAAAATTTAATCTGTTTGTCCAAGTCATAAAGCTCATATTGCAATGTAGTGTACAAATCATATCGTAATCATTACTATACAAGGTGTTACAAAAATACCCCTAATGCCGAATATGGTATAAATTGGCATTAGGGGTATTTTTGTAACACCTTGTATAGTGGGGTAACTGTTCACTACTGTAAGTGCGGTACTGTAGTACTTGTCTGCATTCATCGCAGAGACAAAGGGGTTACCTCACTATAGGATATTACATTATACACTCGGCGTCAAAAAAATCGCACCTTTTCAAAAAAATTCTTTGAAACCATTTTAATCATATCTAATTAATAGTAAATGTTGTCATATACTTCTATCCATTCGTATATAACCAATAGTCTCTCAAACCGTTGGAACACTCGTCATACGGAATAAATGACTGAGATTTAGTTTCCCAGCAACACTTTCACATTTTTTGCAATATAACAATTTCATTTGACAAGCTTCATGGCCAATAATATGCATCTTGGGTGTTTCTTTTCTTAATTGAGCAGTTGACGTGCGTTCTCTCTAACGTTTCGATAGTGAATTTACCCGATTTTCCTGGATTGACCTCTATTTATACCCTTATAATGAATGCGCAAGTAATTACATGTGCAGCGTTTAATTGTGGTAACTGTTATGTTTTTTAAACAATAAATGATTGTTTAAAAGACCAATAAATGTACTTTCAATAGATATAAATATTAAATAAATAATACGTGTGCTAGCAGTAGCAGGTAGGCATATCTAAACTAATGTAATAGAAGGTGCGATTTTTTTGACGCCGAGTGTAGTAGTGGCCAAATAATTAAGGACACCAGTCGATTTTCATACAAACGAGATAACTTTGAAGCCTTGGTTCTCCGCCAAGGATTGACCTAGCTGTGATCTGATGATGGCCATCCAGGGAGTGAATGAAGAAGATTCAGATCGCTATATACAACCAACTGATCTGATCAACATTCTAAGAGATATAAAAGGATATGTTAAGAAAAACCGCGAAATTAGCATAAAAAGGTAGGGAAATCCTGAAACTGAAAACTTTGATCCTTATATCTCTTAGAATGCTGATCAGATCAGTTGGGTCGGTATAGAGATCTCAATCTCCTCCATTTACTCCCTGGATGGCCATCATCAGATCACAGTTAGGTCAATCCTTGGCGGAGGACCATGGCTTCAAAGTTACCTCGTTTGTATGAAAATTGACTGGTGTTCGTAATTATCTGGCCACCACTGTACATAACACTATGGTACAGTCGAGTTCAATATGTTCTTTGACAGTAAATTAACTTTTATGCCTTTGTAATAAAAGTCTCAGTGTCATGTGCCTACATATAATGAAAAAAATAAAAAATAAAATGGTATATATTTTGCCAACGTAAGCCATCGCAATTTTGGCTATTCAATTTCAAATTACAAAATATAACGTCTAATATGTACGACAGTAAAGTATTCCAATTTCATCTCATTAACCATACAAGTAAAGTAATTATTTGCTAACAATAAGTGAATTCATCAAATCAATCTATATATAAATTGTGCAATTATTTTATACAGGTACAGATTAATCCCAATTATATGGGACATTAAGATATCTGCTGAAAGACTGCTTTTATAGTTTTAAATTTCCTCAAACGAATTTCAACTTAAATGACAACACCTTACCGTTTAATATTAAGAGGTTTTAATTTTATAACAATTTAATTTTAGTTTACTTAAATCGCCGATAGATGTAGCTGTTTCATTAAACAGTGCCAATTTTGCATATTTTATAAATGTAGACTTTCAGCAAATTCTTGAACCAGGTTTATCTTAGGCTAATTACTACTAGTATTTAGTCTACAGTTATATGAAAAACCAATTTATCTACTTATTTGCCACTAAAATATCTAAATGACTTTATCATAAGGTATTTTTTAAAACGACAACTTAATTCGAGAAATATACTAAATTTAAGAACATTGCAAGAGCTGAGACAGCAGGTCGATGCCATAGTGTTTGCTCGCTTTAATGCAGCGAACTAAAATTTATGGAAGAGTAATTGCGAACAAAAATTGCTTCAAAAATGGCACCACGGGGCTAAAAATGACAACTCGCACATTTAGTCGGGCCAGCCACGCGCCCGGTGACTGACGTTAGCGTTCTTTACAGTAACTGCAGTTTGTATTGTAAAGAAGAAGTATCGACATATTTTAAAACTTTGATTCCTGCCAAAATGCAGTGGGTGCATGGGTCACGAGGGAAAATTACGTCCTGTGTAGTCAAATGGTGTATTGTCCCCTCTGGCACGAATTTGAAGGGAACATCTGGGAAATTTTCGGCCCAGTCATCACCCCGGGTGACAGTGTTAAAGGGGACTCCTGGGAATAATGGTAAAAGACGCAATGAAGGCAGTAAAAAGATGCAGAATAAACGTATTTATTTTTTCGTTTAAGTATAGAAAATATCTATATCTACTATGATCGCTATTAAGCAACCAGTGTTCAGTCGCTTTGTGCTGCATAGTTAAATGCCAGCATTTTTAGCTCCACCCACTTAGGTGTCTGTAGCGGCGCAATCATACCGCTACATAAGCAAATCGACGAATGACGAAGAAATGCAGGATCAGCGAAAAGTGCAATATGTAAACATTATGCAGACGTGACGTCAAGCTCACATCAAGACAAAAATGTATGGAGACCTGACTCACGATATCGAAGTTTTCTCAGCACTTCGCATAAATACAAATTCCAACATCGCACAGTTGGACCGCGGTCCCCGAGCACATACACCTAGCTCGGCGGAAGTACTTCCCTTTTCGCTGAACACATGGCGAAGAGATCCTGTATCAACAGTGTCGTTTTCGTGTGGTGCCTTTTTTGAGCGTAATGCTTGCTCCATAGATTTTAGTTCGCTGCTTTAATGAAAGACATTTCCAAGTGGTGAAAAGAGATAGAGCTATGGAAAAATGTTGTGCGAGTAGGGTTACCAGACCTATAAAATCCTAACCAAAAGCCAGATTCTGCTAAAGTCTTAACAAAATAAAAATAATAAATAGACGAAAAGAAATTTAGGTTTTTTGTTTTATATAAGTTAAGTTTTAGTTGTGTTGATTATTTTTAGTGCCAATGTAAGTAGTAAAAAAATAGACAACATCAGGAACTGCTCTGATTCTAAAGTAAGCAGGTAAAGCACTTGTGCTATGTAAATCAGAGACATCGGTGGAACTACAAACACCCAGATCTGAGTCAATATAGAAAAGTTCCTTTTCTAAATTGACCCAGCCAGGGATCAAACCTGAGACCTCAGAGTTGGCGACACCTTGAAAACCGGTGTACAACCACTCGACCACTGAGGTCTTCAAAGATTGAAGATTGAAGTTCATTGTTACCAAAGAGAAACGAAAAATAATGAAAGCTTAATTTCTAAGGTTAATTTCACTGTAAAAATAATCCTGATATGTCAGGACAAATCCTGATATGTCAGAACAAATCCTGATGTCTGTTAACCCTATGTGCGAGGTGGCGGTCTGTGGCCTTAACAGTTAGCGAAAAAAACTATAATTTTAATAATTAACATCCAGAATAATATCGATACACCGAGGTGTAAAATACAGTCAACAGTACGCTCGGCTACCGCGACAAGGTAATCAAATTCAATCAATTTTATACTTAAATGAGAAGACATTAAGGTTCAAAATAAATTGCAGATTTTTTAGTTTTGTATGAACTGACTGAATATAAAAAAAATACTTGTTCTACTGGGCAGTTCTACCGTAGAACTAATGAGACTCTTTACGAACCCTGGTGGTAAGATTAGTGGGACCACGAGTAACAGTGGGACACAAAGGGTGGGGTCACGAGTCAATTTTTTGCAGAAAATATACAGGATTATTTTTAATGCACCCAACAACCTCGCAGGTGTGTATCACCGACATTGACATATTAAACTACAAATGTTTACAACTGATATGTTCTACAACTTACAGAAAAAAAAACGACTTTTCATACAAAACTCGATCAGCGGCGGTACTGGCTAAAAACACTATAAAGTTCATGTTAACTGTGTTTTAACAGATGTATGTGATACATTGTTACTTTTCATTGGTAAGTTTTTATTTGTGCCAAAACGAAGTAGCAATGTATTACATACATCTGTCAAAACACAGTTAACATGACTTCAAGTTTTTATTTGTGCCAAAACGAAGTAGCAATGTATTACATACATCTGTCAAAACACAGTTAACATGACTTCAATGTTTTTAGCCCTTAGAGCATGCTCGAAGTTTTAGCCGATAGAGCCCCCTGTGACATTTGTATGCAAAGTATTTTTTTTGTTTTTTTTTATGTCTAATAATCTACTCCTGCGAGGTTGTTGGTTTTTACAAATAACCCTGTATAATATTGTGTTACTTCACTCATATTATGTCGTACTAGGCTGTACGAATTTTGTGATGGGTAAGTATTATGAATTATAAGTACTGATCAATTTTATTTTTAGAAATGTAAAATGAAAATTATGAAAGCATAACGAACACAGGTGTGCGTTCCGTCGTTTTGGGTGTAGTTGTTTGGTTAAAGTTTAACTCGTTTGAGTTGCAACCAAGCCACGGAACGATCGAGTTGTTTTTATAACCTAAAAGAACTTTAGATGTCATTAAGTACAAAGTTTTCGTTTTCTATTTTGGAATACGGATAATTTAAACATTCCTATAAACAAAATCAAATAAAATCTGTTTTTTTTGAGGAGCATAGACACAAAAACATCAAAATACAAAATAATGTCAAATGACATTGACATTATGACAAAAGATAAACGTCAGAGCGTTTTTCAACGACCGATTTAGGTGGTTGTTTGGTTGCTGCACTCTGAGCCACGGAACGGGTGAAACTACGCTCTGACAGCGCTCCGAGTTAAATTTCACCAAGCCACGGAACGGTTAGAGTGCGCACCCGAGCGCACTCGAGCGAAGCGACGGAACGCACCTCGGTCCGAGCCGATCGTCGGATTCGCGCGTGAAAGAGACAGCATCATAGTTAAATCTATGCGTTAGAACAGGCTGTTTCGCTTGTCGTACAAATGACAATTTATGTCGGAATCTACTGCGGTTTTTTCACGGCGGAGTCGTGCTACAAGCGCGTATACATGTTGAATCACAGACAACAAAGTGAAAAAAGCTTTTGTATTTTTTTATAGTTCTGGGCCCCTAGTCAAAATAACATTTGCAAATTGTTCGTTATCGCTTCGCTTTCGAAACCTGTATGGGATTGACATAAGGTTTCGTTAACAATCGAATTTCAAAACGTCAAATCCATGCTTCGAAGCGAAGCGATATATATTGTTGTTGCAACCAATTTTATCTCATTTTTCTAATATATTATTTATTATATGGGTCCAGCTGAAAACCAGCGCTGGGAATTTCAAATTCACAGCATTGCTGAGCTGGTCAGCCCTTTCGGCTGTTTAGTCTATCTATATTAAGAGTTGTAGTTATGTAACTGTAACTAGAACTGGAACTGTAACTGTTTGTGAACATATGTAAAACGCCGAATAAATGCCTACTTTACTTTACTTTACTATAACGAAAATTTGTAAATGTGACATCGGCTACGAGCTCAGTGGCCCTACCATGAGTTGATGCAAACTGTTTACGCGACCGTAAGCTATCGGATATACTGCTCACAGTCAATGCGAGTGAAAGAGAGAAGACGATAGTTTACGGTAACGTAAACAGTTTGCATCAACTCATGGTGGGGCCACTGATGACTTACTTTAGTTATGGCGGTAGGGTCAGTCTATAGATTATAGAAAACAATAGTTATTTTATGGTATACTTATATATTTGCTAATCAGAATTATGTCATGCGGTGGAGGTACGGGTTTTTTAATTGAGCAAAAAAATATTCAGGATGAATCCACGTGCGCTTTGAACGCCATCATTCTTATAAACTTATTTTTATCATAAGAAAATTCTGTCCCCATGTGTAGTGACGAGAATAGTTCAAAGATGTTTAGTTATGTTTGCATTCCATCTATTTGAAAAGGACGTATTGGTTCGCCTTTAAGGCCAGTATATTCGAAATTAATCTATTTTTGATTCAAAGGTAAACAATCAAATGTTCTTTATTTGAGCAGATAAAAATATATGTTGTAGTTTCATAAAATAATTTTATTATTTTACGGGTAAAAACACGATATTCGTATCTTCACTCAATACGAATACTCGATAAGTAAAAATATTATTTTGCTCCCTTATGATACAATCTATTTTGTAACCATCATGACAAAACAAGGAGAATGACGGCGTTCAAAACGTCCGTAGATTCACCTTTCAATGATATTTTGTATACAACATAACTTCGTTTTGGGTGAATGATTAATTAGGCATTAATCATTCATCATCCCCTGGTCCGTGATTCTTTGTGTGGAAAACCATATTTTGTAGTATTTCAAAGATGAATATATCAATAAAGAGTTGGGTGAAGATTGTTCGCCAAATAGGACAAGTGAGGATAAACAGACTATATAGCCGTTAATGTATAGGTGCCATAGAGATGTACACAAAATACCATTAAAATAAATTATAAATAAACTATTAAATTTTTTGATTTTTCGCATTCACAATGCTATTTTTATATTAAGATAAATAATATTAGAAAAAATACTAGAAAAAATCGACTCACCCGTAGCACCTCAGACGGGACTCGAACCAACTCCCAAGGGTGCGGGTTCGAGTCCCGTCTGAGGTGCTACGGGTGAGTCGATTTTTTCTAGTATTTTTTCTAATATTATTTATCTTAATATAAATAAACTACTTTTATAACTAAATACATTGAACTGGGGGTAGGCTAAACAATTTGGTTTTGTAATTTGTTATTTTATTGTTACAATTACCACTAATTTATAACTAACATTCTTATACCAGACTTATTTTTAATTTTTCCATTTTCCAATTCATACATATTAGTGCAATAATTTTAATTTAATTTAGTTCAATTGAGACGTAATTATATTTAAAAAAGAAAACCTGAATTATACATATTTTGTTGCATTACAAAAGAGCATCAGGCTCTTTTAGCATACCTACCTATCCGCCATTTTGAAAAAAGTCGGTTTTGGCCGCCTTTGATAAAAGTCGTGTCAGTCGTTTAAGTAATTACAAATAAAAAAATCTTGTAAGTGATATACTTTTTTCTTCATTTATTATATTATAGGATAAAGAATTATTATATGCTGGCTCCAAACAGTCGACCAACAGTCAAACTGTTCGTCCAACAGTCCATGTGTAGTATTTTTATTATTAATTTTTCTATATTTATAAATTGCTTTGTATCGTCGTAATGCAACATATTATACGGCATTAGAATAAACTATATCGGGATTTACACCATGTACCTGTTTATTTTTATTTTTTTAAACGCACAATAGCATGCCGTATAAAGGAGCACATAAAAGCGGTCAAAAACAACGATACGCAAAAATCGGCCATCGCTGAACATTTACTTCATTCGGACACAAATCACTGGATCGAGTTGCATAACCCTCAGATTATCTCAACAGAACGCCACTACATACCAAGAATGGTCAGAGAAGCGATTGAAATTACCAAATACAAAAATTTCAATCGTGAAGATGGGTTTAAATTGTCGAGTGTTTGGAACCCCGTAATCCGGTTGTGTAAAAACAACATGAAATGTAAAAGCGCCGTTTCGCGTACAGATACAGTGAGTGTCGTGTGTCGTGAACAGATTCGAGTGAGTAGTGAGTTTGCAGACAGTGGTACCGGTATCGAGCGTAATAATAAAAGACTTAGACGGAGGGTAGACCGATTTGTCTGCCAATAACATCTACCCGCACGCAACAATCGACAGTTCTTCCGTGACCATGGCGCATGCAACTGCGCCGAAATATCGGAGTCTCAAAAATAAACAGGTACATGATGTAAATCCCGATATAGTTTATTCTAATAACGTCAAAAACCATGGAAATTTAAAACATTATATATTATATGGCCTTACTACAAAAGATTTTAAAACACTGTTCAACAAGTGTTTAACTTAGACACTGTTTAAATGTGATGCTGTCACTTTTTTGACAGTATTGTTTGAAAGAGACGGAATCACATTTAAACAGTGTCTAAATTAAACAGTGATTTTTAATTTTAATTTTATTTTGACGTCTTATAATTTGCCTAGACAATTTACAAAATGGCGGATCAACCGACCAAATATATACAGTTTCAATGACGTTTAAATAGCAACGACATGATTTCACCTTAAGAACTTATTGGAGCTCTTAAGTATATATTAAGGACTAAAGATGCGACAGAATTTTGTCGCTTAATAAACACGACTTCGTCTTGTCGTAACTTGAGTTTTCTATTTTGAATGTGAACTACTTGTTTTGTAAGTGTCTTCTTTACAAAATTGGGATTTGTAATTTAAAATAAGTACATAAATATTTAAATACGCAGTAATTTATAAAATTCTTAGGAAATTTTCAAGTATTTTAACTTCATAATTTCTAATTCACATTCAGACCTAAAAACGATACATTTCATTTACAAAATGTTACAAAAATCCGTACGACTTATTCGACAAGGCGTTTCTAACGGACATATTTCTAAATATTTTTACTATAAATGACCACACATTTACTCACAAACTTTTAGGCGATTTCCGAAACGAAACTTGCACACTTACCGTGTTATTCATTAAAAAATCAAACGAAAAACTATTTTAGTAAAAAGCGTTCTGTCTTTTTCTATCGTATTATGAACTTAGTAGGAAAAAAGAAGACAAAACACATTTTAACTAAAATAGGTTTTATTAAGCATTTGAATTATTTCACGAATAACACAGTTAAAATTTATCCATATTATTACAATGTTTTTATTAAAAAAATAATTTGCACCTTAAGAAGAAAACTTTTCTTCATAGACAATGAAATCAATGTCCCAACTAGAGACAACACTAACTGTTATAGTCTTTGTCACATCTATCATCGTGGTCCCAGTATTTATGGTTCCTCGGTACGTCTGAAACGTGTCTTTTAGGTGGAACCTTTGCAAGGGATTCCCCGTTCTCACCGCTGTTACGTCTATTTAAAGTATTTCTCGGTCTGGACTCTCTGGAATTTCTGGAACTAGAACGGTATCTTTCACCGTCCTTTTTATCTTGATCTTCATCATCTTCGTTGTCTTTGGAATGTTGTCTAGTCCAATTCCTTTGTCTATTCCTATTCGGGTCTTCCTTCAAATCGCTTTTTTCCCTACGCCAGTTTTCAACGGGTTTTCTTGGATTTTGAGCGTTTTTCTGTACTTCATTATTGACTCGTTCCGGTTGTCTTTCTGTTTGTGGAAATTGGAACGTGTCTCCTTGCTGATTAAAGTTTGTATTCGTTTGATACTGATTTTGTATATAAGCTCCATCGCCTTGTTGTAAATAATTCACCATATTCTCTTGAAAATTGAACCGGTTCGGTGGTGGATAATCCGGTACGGTCACCGGGAAACTTTGTACTGTTGGTGGCAAAACTGTTGGGTTAAAAACCGGTTCTTCATCTTTCTCCTCTTCAGTTTGTCTCCAAGAGTTCAAATCATAACGTTTACTCAAACTTGTTTTTGCTGAAGCGGACCACGTATCAAAATCCGTATTCAACGCTTGTTCCTGTCTTAACAAACCTGCCCCTGCCCCTAAAATAGGTCTCAATTTAGGTTTAGTGTCAACATCGTCATTCAAACTTAATTGAGAAATGTTTTGAACTTTATCTTGAATCGAATCAGTGCTTACATCCGAACGAAATTCCTCTTTTTCAGGACTTTTTTTCCAGGAACCGTAGCTAACTTCACTGTAATTTTCATCGGTAGTCAACTCTAAATGTGAAGCGTAGAACTGTTGTAATGTGTTTGGTAATGGTAGGAATTTGTTGAGGCATAGATCAGATGATAGAAGCAGCCATATTATGCTGACCGGTGGGGGAGAGAGAAGTCGGAGTCGGATAGAGATGGATAGATCGTCTAGTTCTTGTGATGTGTGTTGGGAGAGGAGTTCTCGCCCGTTTTGCATTAACTGGAATAAAAATGTATATCTTAGGGCCGAATACTCGGAGGCTTCTTAGCTAAAATTTTTGGTTGAGGTCTCCTTAACTTTAAGTAAGCTGCCAGTTTCATAGTTTCTGTCAAATCTGACAACTTTTTTGAATTTAATATGACTTCGAGTATACTTTAACCAATAAGTAGAAGTCATAGAACAATGCTTTATATTTTTTAATTTTGTTTTTTCAGGTTTTTTTAAAATATTTACACTTTTAAGAGGTTTTTTTCTTGACTTTTTCTTCCAAATAACAATTCACTAATATTCACCTGTGTTGCCAGACTCCTGTGCGCCCTAATATCGTCTGAAGCCAACAATGCCCTCATATACTGTAGTAATGGGGCCGCTAATATGTGTACTTTGTTGCCATTACAAAGTCGCGCCTCTGTAATAATACAAAAGTTGTGTTAGATCAAAACATCGATCAAGATTATCCTTGATAACGCTTCACGAACAACCGTATTCACAAACATTACTATGAGGTCTCACAGTGCTGCGGACGCACTACGTCGAACTACCAATCATGTAATGCGTAAAAAAACCGCAAAGCTCTAATTCAACGCAGTGCATTCGCATAGGCAAGGGTTGTTTGAGTATTGTTTTTCCCAGTTTGAAAGTGGGGCGTCATTTAGAGGTGCCGTTTTTGAGGGCAGGGATCAGAAATGGACAAATCTTTTCCTCGGCAAACTTTCCGAAGTTCGATTCGTTAGCCGGTACAGCCCCAGGTGCATTGCTAGGCATGTTAATGCCTAGCAATGCACCTGGGCTTTACCACAAATTATTTTAAAACACTGTTTAACAAGTGTTTAACTCAGACACTGTTTAAATGTGATGCTGTCACTTTTTTGACAATATTGTTTGAAAGAGACGGCATCACATTTAAACAGTGTCTAAATAAAACAGTGTTTGTAATTTTTTTTTGGTAAGGTCGTACAGCTTGTCCATAAAGAATTGACAAAAAATGAGGGCGCCACTTTTTATGCAAACACGTCAAAATCACGAATAACTTGGCAACACTGACTATAATACTAAATAATATACTAGAAAAAATACGACTCGCACCAGATCATGTTCTCGGACGGGAATCGAACCCGCGATCTTTGGATATCCGGTCCAATGCTCTGACCGCTGAGCTACCGAGTCACTTGTGAATGCTAAAATCTCAAAATTAAAAAAATAAACACTGACTATATTTTGTACTGAAAAATTTCAGTTCCATTTTATTTAATTTCATCTCTTTCTGGCCAAGCTGTAAGTTTCTAATGATTTAATAAACCAGTCGGCCTTTTTGTTGTATTACCTGCAAAATAGTCGCCCATGAGATTCGCTGCATTAATTAGGAACTGAGGGTTTGATCTCTCCAACACATCCAATTCTGAAAAAAACACAATAATGTTAAGGGGCTGACATGAGCCAACTAGCGCTGCCAGTCGATTTTATTTTATTTATTCTAAATAAACCCAATTTCTTAAAAAAGGAATCAGTCAAGGTTTTGTGAATGACGTCTAATGTTTATTGAATAACGTTACAACATTACAAAATGCGTGCAATAGTTTAAAAACGGTGAACCAACAGTGGCCACTTTTAACAAAATCGCGTTTTAAACTGTTTGAATGCCTTTTCAAACTGTGTAAAAAGTTATTCAATAAATATTAGACGTTATTAACAAAACCTTGACTGATTCCTTTTTTAAGAAATTGGGTTTATTTAGAATAAATAAAATAAATCGACTAGCGGCGCTAGTTGGCTCATGTCAGCCCCTTAAGTGACAATATTCAGTAAAGTTGATGGCCTATGTTCAATAATGGCGAATTGGGGACATTATTAGTCTTAAATGATAGATATATTGAGAAGGAATGAAATTATAACAACACAATTTAAGAGCGCGTAGTCTGCACACTAGCGCCGCCATTGGAAAAAAACTCATAGTGCTTAAATAAAGACGAAATTGTGAATCATCTCTCTGTAGTGCACTCCGAAGAAACTTATTTTTTTAAGTTATATTGCCTAAGTTAGCTTAAATGTACAAACATTTGTACATAAAATTATAGTTACAATAGCGTTCGCAGTTGTTAAATAAATTTTTCAATACAGTTGCTAGAAAATGCGTGTTTTCAATGACAGTGCAGCGTGTGGTAAGTTGATTTTACCGCACGCCGTGCGTTTTTGTTTACGGTTTAGTACAACGTGCGGAAAGTTAATTTTACCGCACGCCACCACCGTGCGTTTTTGTTTACAGTTTTTTATTTCAGTACCTATGTTTTCTCGCAAATATATTGAAAAACGTAGTATGGCACACGGTTGTGAAGGTTTTTTAAAAATCGTCACGCGTTTTTAAACGGCGGCTCGGGCTTATAAAACATCAACTCGTTTTAAAACCTCCTTACCAACCATGTATCATAAACTACTAATGAAAATGCTAGTATGGAAAATGCAATTTTTAAAAAAATATCCATACAAAACGTCAATTTCATAGGTAAGGATCTAGTATATTAACCTAATATATCTAATGTATATTAGATTATATACGACCTCCGTGGTCGAGTGGCTTTGTACACCGGTTTTCAAGGTGTCGCCATCTCTGTGGTCCCGTGTTCAATCCCCGGTTGGGTCAACTTAGAAAACAAACTTTTCTATATTGTCTCAGGTCTGGGTGTTTGTGATACCACCGTTGTCTCTGATTTCCATATCACAAGTGCTAGCTACTTACTTTGGAATCGGAGCAATGTATGTGATGTTGTCAAATATTTATATTTTATTTATATTTATTATACTCACTTGAGAACGTTCCTTGCATGACCACATTCAGCAAGGTCCCTCTCAACAGCTGTTGGCGTTGTTGTCTAGTGAACGAGGCTCCCACGGCGGCGAGCTTGCGCGCCGTGCTCGAGTTTAGGAGGGCTGCTGCTCTGAGAGCGGCGAATGCTTGCCTGAGAACAAACAAAGAGATATCAAAATCGTATCTTGTCTGAGTTGTAACATTTTGTTATTCTACTAATCTGTTGTCTTTCTGCGAATGTCTTTCTGTGAATCAGTTCTGTTATTCTGCGAATCTGTCAATATTCGCCTGAACAAACAAAGAGATATAAAAATCGTATCTTGTCTGAGTTGTAACATTTTGTTATTCTACTAATCTGTTGTATTTCTGCTCTGTTCTGTCTTTCTGTGAATCAGTTCTGTCATTCTGCGGATCTGTCAATATTCGCCTGAACAAACAAAGAGATATAAAAAACGTATCTTGTCTGAGTTGTAACATTTTGTTATTCTACTAATCTGTTGTATTTCTGCTCTGTTCTGTCTTTCTGTGAATCAGTTCTGTCATTCTGCGAATCTGTCAATATTCGCCTGAACAAACAAAGGATATAAAAATCGTATCTTGTCTGAGTTGTAACATTTTGTTATTCTACTAATCTGTTGTATTTCTGCGAATCTGTCTTTCTGCTCTGTTCTGTCTTTCAGTGAATCAGTTCTGTCATTCTGCGAATCTGTCAATATTCGCCTGAACAAACAAAGAGATATAAAAATCGTATCTTGTCTGAGTTGTAACATTTTGTTATTCTACTAATCTGTTGTTTTTTTGCGATTCTGTCTTTCTGCTCTGTTCTGCCTTTCTGTGAATCAGTTCTGTCATTATGCGAAAGGGGCTGCCATGAGCCAACTAGCGCCGCCAGTCGATTTTATTTTATTTATTCTAAATAATCCCAATTTCTTAAAAAAGGAATCAGTCAAGGTCTTGTAAATGACATCTAGTGTTTATTGAATAACGTTACAACATTACAAAATGCGTGCAATAGTTTAAAAAAGGTTTGAACCAACAGTGGCCACTTTTAACAAAATCGCGTTTTAAACTGTTTAAATACCTTTTTAAACTGTGTTAAGTTATTCAATAAATATTAGACGTTATTAACAAAACCTTGGCCCATTCCTTTTTTAAGTAATTGGGCTTATTTAGAATAAATAAAATAAAATCGACTGGCGGCGCTAGTTGGCTCATGTAGCCCCTTAACCTCCGCAATCGCTGGGCCAGGCGCTATACCACTGCGCCACCGAGCCCCTCGTTTTTTTTAGAATAATTTAGTAATAAATTACTTACTGCAATCTCGTTTCATCGGGACACATGCTTGTGACCGTCGATTCAAAGTGTCTCAGTTTACGATTGAACTGAATGCCATCTTCGCCCAGCGAAAACTGTTCTAGCTGTAACAATATAAGTGTTTTTATACTACCTGCTCGCCAATAGCATATTATGTGTTATGCAAACCTTTCCTAAAGTAAGTCATTACAGCCCCACGGTCTAGCCGGGTCATAATGTTGTACTGAATATCATTTTCTCCCATGGGAAATATGAATATGGAATGCAACCCATGTAGTCGTGCTTGATCGAGGTTGGTTTCAAAAATGTTTAGGTGCAATAAGATTTTATTCTGAGTTAGGTTGTATGTTATCATTTCCTTTGCACTGCCTACAAATTAAAAAAAATGATTGTTTTAATGTTTCTAACATTACTTTTAATTTTCGATAAATATTCTTAATTTTTCATATTTTATTATTCTACTACAACGAACTATATTTTACTGAGGTTATTGTTTGTAAATAAACTATAGACCCTTAGCTTCAATCTGTACATGGGAATTTTCGATACATTATGTACTTAAAACACTGTGTAACTTATACAGCTGCTATACAATCTTTATTAGTAAAGGGGTGTGTGTGAAATGTCGGATATAATAGTTTTAGATACCATGAGATTAGATGGCTATTATTAATGTCCCCACTGCTGGGGCACAGGCCTTCCTTATGGGTGGATAAGGAGGATGGGCCATAACCCACCACGCGGGCCCAATGCGGATTGGTGGGTCTTAACGACTGCAAATGCAGCCGGGACCAACGGCTTAACATGCCTTCCGAAGCACGGAGGAGCTCGAGTTAGTAAATTTTTGGTCGCCCATCCCAAAAATACATGTTGACCTTGAGACCGCCTTTATGCCCTACGTAATAAAAGCTGTTTTCGCAGTTTAACTGTATAACCTGACGTGCTGTCGTGCGTACTTAGAGAGCAATAAATTTAATTAAGATGAGGGTGCCACTTGAGGTCTATAGGGGCCTTAATGGCGACTCGGAACATCGTGCGAGACGAGGCGCAGAACACAATTTCGATGTAAGTGGGTGGGAGAGGCGAGTGGTGAGTCACAGCGGCTTACTTCACAGCCGCAGCAGCTTGTATGTAATAAAACATTTAAATTTGTAAATATCATTACTTATTTATGTTAAAGCTGAAAAGTTTCTTGCGCCTTCTTGTCAGTTAAAAAAGTCTGGAACAGTTGGTATGAAAATATAGACGATTCAAAAGTGCTTAATTATTAAGTTTATTTGAATAAAGAAATATTAACTATTAATAACAAAACAACGCGTATAATTTATCATTTCAGGTGTTGTATTAAAATAATTTAGTTAAGTTCCATATTTTTTAAATTTTCCGACATTTCGGCATCTTTCCAGAACCGTGGTCGAAGATCGAGCCGGAAACCCTGATATTTGTTTTTTTGGCGATTTTTGTTCTTTTTAACGACGCCCGCAATAACGAGACGAGTTTCGTTACAAGAAAACAAATCAACAAAAAGCCTTAAAAATAACTTTAAGCGTCATCTCGTTACAAGGTAACGCTAAGGGTTTGCGAACCGATGGCGTAGCTTCTTTGACATTCACAAGTGACTGAATAAATGAGTTTTAAATTGAACATTTACAATTTTACATGAACTTCATGTCAATATAAATACGCGGTAGAGCCGTTTGTCGCCAGCTGTAAAAATATAATTAATAATTCGCAATTTTTGTTTATTTAGTTCTTATCCACATCATATGACCAACTAAGCGCCGCAACTTTTCTTATTTTTGACGACCTCCGTGGTCGAGTGGCTTTGTACACAGGTTTTCAAGGTGTCGCCATCTCTGAGGTCCCCGGTTGGGTCAATTTAGAAAACAAACTTTTCTATATTGGCTCAGGTCTGGGCGTTTGTGATACCACCGTTGTCTCTGATTTCCATAGCACAAGTGCTTTAGATACTTACTTTGGAATCGGAGCAATGCATGTGATGTTGTCAAATATTATTATTATTACTTTGCCAGTGGTACAGTCGAGTTCAATAATATATACGCACCGTTGACAATTCATCAACCTTTATGGAGTCCGTAACTTGATCGCGAAATACACTTGCCTTTGTAATAAGAGTCAATATTGTGTCAAAAGCGCCAACATATAAATATTTGACAACATCACATACATTGCTCCGATTCCAAAGTAAGTAGCTAAAGCACTTGTCTTATGGAAATCAGAGACAACGGTGGTATCACAAACACCCAGACCCGAGTCAATATAGAAAAGTTCGTTTTTCTAAATTGACCCAACCGGGGATCGAATCCGGGTCCTCAGAGATGGCGACACCATGAAAACCGGCCGTCAAATTATTATTATTTTACTTAACGTATTAATTAACTTGTTGACGCAGGATCTCTTCGCCATGTGTTCAGCTAAAAGGGAAGTACTTCCCTTTTCGCAAACTCGACTGTACGTAACTAAAAAAAACTTATCACTATGCTAAAAAAAAACTTACCAGCACCAACAACGGTCTGTACTGTTCATCGATAGTCAGCAGTTCCTTCAAAGAGCCTTCATCATCAGGCGCTGCTTGGTACATCTCTTTGCTTATATCCTCTTTTTCAGTATCCACCTCCTTCAACTTATCAGCTTTCACTTCACGAGGTTCTGGAATAGAAGGGGTCACTGTTTTATGTATAACACAGTCCTGGGACGCCATTTTGACACGTCCGCACCCGACGGCGGCCGCAGGTGTACTGAGGGAAGAGGGTTTGTTTGTTTGTGCACCTGCTATTGTTTTTTTTTTGCAAAAATGTGGCTTTGGCCGTTTACGAGGGTGCTGTGCGGTAAGATTAAAAAGGGCTGTAATTTGAACAATAAGTGGAAAAGTTTAAAGTTGTAAAAGTTAAGACGAATGTTTTTGGTTGCGGTCCGCATGGCGATAATATCGATTAAGGCGTTTGCAAAGCTCGCGCGCGGTCCGCATTCTAGAACATGTTACAAAAATACCCCTAATTCCGAATATGGCATATAGGGACCATCAAACTGAACAACTTTTACTATGGGACCAACTCTGAAATCGCGAAAAAAAATTACAGCTGTTTCAGAGTTGGTCCCATAGTAAAAGTTGTTCAGTTTGATGGTCCCTATCTATATATATAAAAGGGAAAATCACTCACTCACTCACTCACTCACTGATCACGAAATCTCAGAAACTACAAGCGCTAGGAGTCTCAAATTTTGCATGGGGGCTCCTTTTAGGGCGTAGGTGCTCACTAAGACGGGATTTTGCGAAATTCAACCCCTAAAGGGGTGAAACAGGGTGGCAAAGTTTGTATGGGAGGACGCGATTCCTTGGCCCGATTGACTTGAAATTTGGCATAGACATTCTTTCACAAAATTAATTGAACACGTGTTTCGTATTTTTTTAATATTTATCACCTAACAGGGTTAAAAAGTGATATAAAGCTAATTTTGCTGTGATTGACTTCGACGTCGGAATTGAAACTATTTTGTGCATTTGATTGATTAATTAAGAAAAATAAATATCATTTGTCATCTCAACGTAGTATTACATTCTCTTTGGTCATTTCCCCTGAGAGTAGGTAGAATGCATTTCATTGAATAGTTCCTATGGCGTTATGTTGGCAGTGCTGTCATTTTTTCCTTCCTTGCGTTGTAATAAGGTGCAAAATTATTCCTTCTAATTATCAGTTTAATTTTAAAAGAATACAATATTCGGTCAGGTCGCCTGTGCTATAACAATTAATAAAGCACAGGGACAAAGATTAAGAGCGGCTGGTGTAGATCTGCAGTGATTGTTTCTCCCATGGCCAGCTCTAATGTCGCCTGCTCGAGAGTCAGCTCGCCGAATAACCTTTTTATTTTGCAACCGGATAACATGACAAGAAATGTGGTAGGTATAGAACATGTTACAAAAATACCCCTAATGCCGAATATGGTATATAGGGACCATCAAACTGAACAACTTTTAATATTGGGACCAACTCTCAAATCGCGAAAAAATAATCTGCAAAAATTCAAATCGAAAATATTAAAAACGTATGAAACACATTTTGATATTTTCGATTTGAATTTTTGTATGAAACAGCTGATTTTTATTATAGAGAAGTGTTGGATGATCGAGATTGAGAATCCTGTTAATGCACAACATATTTTTATTTAGAACTAGCTGCACCCGCCATGCGTATATTGCAATGCTCCGTTTTTTTAGCCAGGGACTTTCTCGGTCGTAAGCAGAACAACTCGCCAAAGTTTCATCATAATCGGATCAATGGTTTAGGAGTCCCGTCGTCTGTACACTTAGATCTTTTAAGCTATGCATAAAAAACCGCATCAATATCGGTCCATAAGTTTGGGAGCTAGGTTGCCTCAGACAGACAGACACACACAAGTCAAACTTAAAACACCCCTTGCGTATGTTGTGTACGTCGTATATACATATAGCGGTGGCCACATAATTAAGGACACAAGTCGATTTTCATACAAACGAGGTAATTTTGAAGTCTTTGTTTTCCGCTAGGGATTGAACTAGCTGTGATCTGATGATGGCCATCCAGGGAGTGAATAGAGAAGATTCAGATAGCAATACACACCCAACTGATCTGGTCAGCATTCTAAGAGATGTAAGCATAAGAATTTACAGTTGCAAGTTTTCATACATTTCTATACTATATTCGCGGTTTTTTTAAACATATCCTTACATCTCTTAAAATGCTGGTCAGATCACTTGGGTGTGTAAAGAAATCTGGATCTCCTCCATTCACTCCCTGGATGGCCATCACCAGATCACCGCTCGGTCAATCCCTGGCGGAGAAGCAATGCTTAAAAGTTACTTCGTTTGTATGAAAATCGACTGGCGTCTTTAATTATGTGGCCACTACTATACCTATATAGATATCCTGTAGTATAGTCTAATAACTTCACACTCACCACATTAGTAACTACATTGTACCCGTGCGAAGCCGGGGCGGGCCACTAGTCTACCATATTCGGCATTAGGGGTGTTTTTGTAACACGTTGTATAAAGAGGTATTCAAGTAGCGTTCAAGTATTGCTTTAAGTAATGTGTCATAAATATTCACAATAGTGTAGAAGCATTTCTCTTTGAACGTATTAGTTATTTACTACGACTTGATTTCGTGGTTTTTTCGCCTAATCTGTCAAATCGGTCTCGCTTCTGCGCGCGTCTCGTCAATTTTAACCGACTTCAAAAAAAGGATGAGGTTCTATGTTCGGCTGTTTATTTGTTTTTTTTTATGTATGTCTACCGATAACTCGAAAACGGCTGAACCGATTGACATGATTCAAACGCCACTTTATCAGGTATGGTCCTAAGTTGGTCTCATTTTTTGAAAATTTTAAATCGGTTCAGTAGTTTTCGAGTAATCCTGAAAATACTATATTTTTTTAGGTAACTTTTGCACGAGTTTTCTCATTGCTATCTCGCTTTAGTCGTACAGCGCCTTAAATGTTATTCGCTTAAAAGTTTGAAAATAAAAAGTAAATAAGTCATGGATGTTTATATTTTTATTTATGTATTTCAATTACTTTTAGTCAGCATTAAACAAAGAAGCAGGGGCCCTACCGGCTAACTTTTCGAACTTCGGCGGATCTGCCGAGCTTCAACTTAAAACAGATAAATCACAGTAAGGAGTTCCGTATTGTATTATTTGCCGAAGTTATTTAGAAGATATCGATGTTCATGTGACATCATGAATTGAGGTTCGCCATTGTGGCCCGATTGGGGCTCGATTTATCTGTTTTAATTTGAAATCCGGCAGACTTTTCGAAGTTTGATGCGTTAGGTATGGCCCCAGTGCTTAGTTTTTTTTTATCCACTACGGGTTAGTGCTTGGCCTTCATCTCACCTGATGTTAAGTGACGATAAGGCCGAAGGTGGAAGCGCACTACACGCGGAATCCTCAGCACTGAGGAACTGGCTATCTTACCTCTAACTGCCAGAACACAACAATTTTAAATTGCTGTTATGACGTCTGACTTATGTAAGATGGTGGATGTAAGATAATCATTATTTGTCCAACAAAAAAAAATTTATTAGCCTACTAAATATCATACTGATTTTGACGACCTCCGTGGTCGAGTGGTTTGTACGCCGGTTTTCAAGGTGTCGCCATCTCTGAGGTCTCGGGTTCGATCCCCGGTTGGGTCAAGTTAGAAAACGAACTTTTCTATATTGACTCAGGTCTGGGTGTTTGTAGTTCCACCGTTGTCTCTGATTTCCATAATACAAGTGCTTTAGCTACTTACTTTGGGATCAGAGCAATGTTTGTTATGTCTAATATTTATTTATTTATTTATACTGATATAAGTAGTGGTGGCCACATAATTAAGAACGCCAGTCGATTTTCATACAAACGAGGTAACTTTAAAGCCTTGGTTCCGCCAAGGATTGACCGAGCTGTGATCTGATGATGGCTGTATATATTGTTATTCCGCTTTGCCTGAAAAAAAAAATGGCAACGCTGTGCAGAATGAAATTCTTCTTATACAGGTATAAATAAATAAATATTTGACAACATCACATACATTGCTCCGATTCCAAAGTAAGTAGCTAAAGCACTTGTGCTATGGAAATCAGAGACAACGGTGGTATCACAAACATCCAGACCTGAGCCAATAAAGAAAAGTTAGTTTTTCTAATTTGACCCAACTGGGTATCGAACCCGGGACCTCAGAGATGGCGACATGATGAAAACCGGTGTACAAAGCCACTCGACCACGGAGGCGACTATATCCCAATAAGTGGCCACAAGGAACGACGAACTGCGGCTAAAAGCTTTATTTACCAATTCGTGTGACTCAGCGCCTTATTCAAAGAAATCGCGAGTAATATAATTTGATGACGTCATCGCGTGGGATGACCTTGCTTACGTCACGTGTATAAAGTATTTATGATGCTTGCTTGTGACGTTGGTCGTGTTAATTTTAGCGTTCTTTGCGAAATTGTTGTCCATGCTTATTCATGACGTCAAGAGGAGGTCGATGACGCAGTGGTTAGCGCAATGGCTCCTACGATTGCGGAGCTTAAGGCGACGCATCGATAAACTGTTTTTCTATCGACTGTCTCACTCAAACTCTCGTAAATTACACTTAACATTCTCACTCATGGCAAGCAGTTTTGCGACGCCAAACCGGTTTTTTTTGTTTAAATAAAAATCTATGTATAATATATTTCAAAAAATCCAACTGGCATTTTAAAGTGTGTGTTTCGACTAATCTACTACAAAAATTTAAAGGCTGAAATCGGTCAGGTTTGTCAGTAAAATGCAAATTTTTGTTTCAAAAGAGGTTTCTTTGATATTTTTTTCTCTGTTATAAAAGTTAACGAATAGTGTTTCTGCAACTGACAAAATAAAGTCAATGAAATAAAAAATCAGATTATTAAATATCACTTTTATATGTTTTGTAATTGATGAGAAAAATCGAGATCCCTGCCACCAAAATGTCCGATACGTCCTCTTAAGCAACTTTCGCAAGGGTCAGTCATGCATGGATGACCAAACCTTTACCGAGCTCCTCTGTGCTTCAGAAGCAATGTTAAGCCGTTGGTCTCGGATGCATTTGCAGTCGATAACCAATCCATCCACATTGGGCCCGCGTGGTGGGTTATGGCCCATACTCCTTATCCATTCATAAGGTATGCCTGCGCCATATTGAACGTCGTAATTCTCCTCAGCATGTTTTCATAATTTAAAATTCTGTCCTTGTGTCCAGTAAAGAGAATATGTTCCAAAGTAGTGTTTAGTAGCAAAAGTTTTATTATTTTCGCATCCCACCATGACAACTTAATCTTGAGAAGAATGACGGCGTTCAAAACGCCTGGAGATTCGCCCGGCATTAAAAAATGGCTGATGCCGATTGATGATGTCGCACGCTATTGGTCGGCTTTATTTGAAAGGGGGGACGCCAGCGAAGGTGATCAGTCTCCCTAGTCGGAACCATTTCACCCAGTTCCCCAAGTCCCCTGATGCCAATTAACCACTCTGCGGTGAACAAAGGGTTGCCAGATGGGCTGGACTTAGCTGGATTGTCCAGCTATTTCACATGTTGTCCAGTGTTTCGATTTTAGGCAGAATGTCCAGCTAAAAAGGGGACAGCTCATCTGGAGTTCAAGCAGCTTCCAACTCTGCTAGGTCGTCTGCCGATCTCGGATCTCGAAGGTGTTGCCTATATGGTATCCTAGGTGAAATATAGTGTATGATGTGTGGGACACTAACTTGTAGCTCTAGGGGATAGCTTGGCTAGAGTTCTAGCAGCTTCCAACTCTGCTAGGTCGTCTGCCGGTCTCGGATCTCGAAGGTGGTGCCTATATGGTATCCTAGGTGAAATATAGTGTATGATGTGTGGGACACTAACTTGTAGCTCTAGGGGACAGCTCGGCTAGAGTTCTAGCAGCTTCCAACTCTGTTGGGTCGTCTGCCGGTCTCGGATCTCGAAGGTGGTGCCTATAAGGTATCCTAGGTGAAATCTAGTGTATGTAGTGTGGGACACTAACCTGTAGCTCTAGGGGACAGCTCGGCTAGAGTTCTAGCAGCTTCCAACTCTGCTGGGTCGTCTCCCGGTCTCGGATCTCGAAGGTGGTGCCGCCCCGTGTACCCACGACCGCGGCCCGGCGTGGACATCGTGTTTACCTTTGAAAAGTAATTTTCTATTGTAGTCATATAAAAAAGTAAAAATTCAGGGTTTCTAAGCTCATTACAAATTGTGGCCCGCTTAATATTTCCCTACAATGGGCGCATGGCCCGCCCGCTGGCGGCCCCGACTTGACAACAGCTGCATGCCTCGTACCACATAACTCAGTGCACGCGGCGTTAAGCGACGCCCATCTTACAGATTGCGATAATTAAGCGACAGTCGCTATTCCGAGACTATCATAATATTTATCAAATCTCGGCGAACAAAGTCGCAAGCGGAAGATAGAGTATGTTCAAAAAAGTCAATAAATGATAAAATATTACGGATGATTAATTTGATAATTTTATTTATATCGTTTCAATAATAATACACTTATTGTGATGACAGAGACGCACGCAATGCATAATAATTATTACATCTAATTGCATATGAAGCAAAGTAATAAACTACTATGTTTTTAATAATAAATATGATTTCAGATAAGGTACATTTACATCAGGGCCGCAACCGGTATGCAACAAAACAAACATGCGATACAGATATAGATAGCCGTTTGGTTCAACATTTATAATTGGAAGCCTGCCTACAGCACCAAGAGCTCAAATCCAATCTTGGAGCTCTATTGGCTAACTTACATTGCTATTGTAATCGCTCTGATTGCAATTGCAATACATTGCTATTTTTCTTTGGTAACTTTTATTTGTGCCTAAACAAAGTAGCAATGTATTATATTTACATCTGTCAAATTACAGTTTACATTAACTTCATTGTTTTTAGCCAATAAACCCGCTGGTAGGGTCATTATTAAATATTGAACAACATCATACATTTCTCCGATTTCAAAGCAAGCTCTTGTTATGATAATTAGAGACAATGGTGGTATCACACGCACACAGTTTTTTATTCTAAATTGACCCAGCCAGGCATCTTACCCAGGACCTCAAGAGATGGTCACTATTAAAACTTGGTCAAGTCACTTGACCTAAAAGTTGTCAATCCTGTTAATGGATAAGTATTTGTTTCTGATTTATGTATTCTATCTATTATTTACTGTCATTATTATACTATCTTTTAGAACAAACTTTGTGAACAAAGCAATAAGAAACCTCATCTTAATCAATGCAAGATTATTTTAAGTTTTTATATAATTATTCTAACATAGCTTAATTCTTAAATTTTGAGATTTTAGCATTCACAATGCTATTTTTATAATACTAAATAATATACTAGAAAAAATATGACTTGTATCAGATATATTATCAATGTATATTAACATTGATAATAATAATTATACCATGACATGTAAAGAAAGTTGAGATTGTATCTTGCACTATTCTATTTTACACATAAATGTAAGTATGATGAAATTATTGTTAACAATAATTGCTACATGGCATAACTCAACATTGAGGATTCCACAACTTTGATTGTCAATGCTTTGAATTTACACCTGTTGAAGTGCAAAGATTTTACAATGAATGTAGGCGCGAAATTACTCGTCTTTTCAAGCTGAGGTGCATGTTACGGCACGTAAATTGCCCTTGAAGATATTTTGTAAACAATACAAGATCAACATACGCTTAATACTATAGCAAATGACAAAAAATTTCACAAATAGTATGGACTTATATCGAACAGGAAAAATCCTTATGACATTTTTAAAACTATACGTCGTCGAACATCTGATTATAGCAAATTACCAAGGAAACAAAAAAACATACAACAAGATTTAATTAATCGGTTCCCAGTCATAATTTAGATAAATTGAGTATTTATTTTTATGAAAATAGCTTTGTTCCACCGGTAAATGTACGTACGATGACAAATTACAAAGCTGCCAATGAATAAATGCAACATTTATACTATAAGGTACTAATTTTACACTGAACAAACATGAAATACATTTTAATATTATTATTTTGGTATTAAACTTACCAAAAATGCTGTTAAAATAGATCCGGGAGTTATTTATTTCCTAGTTGTTTAGTCGCGTAGCAGTTGTCATACGTTTCAGTGCCATATTGGCGAATAGTGCTGCAAGAAAACAACGCGCATACCATACCATAGACAATTATTTACGATTCAATATCGGTTTTTGCATCGTTGGTTGAGCATCGATCGACTAGAAGTAAATAAATAATACGTATATTTTTATCGTCTAAGTCAAATTGTTTGACACTGTATCACTCACTGCCCCTTTCTCCCGCTAGGTGGCGCATTAGCGATGGTACCCAATTGAACTGTCAGTTTTGTAAGACTTAAATTTTATCATTTTCATAAAATACTGTGATAATGCCTTAGTGTGCAGCTTTTAATTGCAAAAACCGAGGTGTCCATCGTCTTCCGAAAGACAAGAAAACATGAGTTTTGTGGTCCCTGCAGCTGAAATTACTGTTAGTATAAAATTAGACATATTATGAACATCTGTCATTACCTTTGTATAAATTCATGGATATTATGTTTAGACAGAGAGAGTAAAGCTGTACTGGCACTAATATCTTTAAATGTTTCAGCAGGTGTATGAACATATTTATCATCATCAAGACTCTAGCTAGATAGACTTTTTTTTAACACCTAATTTATAATTTCATCAATTTACAAATAAACATATTATTATCACGAAAAAATAAATATAATTTGTCGAAAATTCTAAGTCCGGCAAGACATCATTTTAGAGTTATATTTTACTCACATCTATTAAATTAGCATTCTTTCCTTTTAGTGATGCTTTCCATTTTCGTAATTCATCTTTTAGTCGAGTCGATAGTGTAAAATGCTTATACGCTGGTTTGCAGCGTAAGAGTTGATATACTAGAATAAATTCGATGTTCCCACGAGTGACCAGTTAGCTCAGCGGTCAGAAGATTGGACCGGATATCCAAAGGCCGCGGGTTCGAATCCCGTCCGAGAACATAATCTGGTGCGAGTCCTATTTTTCTAGTATATTATTTAGTATTATATATTGTAGAATACGTCATTTCCATCTTAATTAAACAAGTTTACAAAAAACAAGTTCATTATGGTATGGCACTTCCATTACTTTCCTTATTCAGCGGTGACCATAGAGTAATTTCCGGTTTTTCCTGATGCAATCACTGGCGGAAAACCGATCGAAAAAAATGACGTTTCAGCATCGGGGGTGAAATATGAAAAGGAGGGTTTTCATTTTCATTTCTTCAGCTCGCGGGTGGCTATTGGGAATTTGTGATTTTAATGAACTGTGTAGGTAGACAATATTTACCACAAGCAATGCAACGAGCGAAAGTTTAAGTATCTTTAATTAATAATAGGAAGTTACCAACTGTTATCCAGTGTTTTTCCTTCATCGCACTTAGTTTAATCGTCACTGCGCTTGTTTCTGCTGCTGTTTTTATAAAAATATTAGTATAGTATACTCGACAGTATTTGATTCTCAAACACAGCGTGCAAATATTAATGAACATATTTTTCTTTATTAAATTAGGGTAATTACCGATTTTTAATTAGTGTCTCTCTAATTAAATTATACCAAAAAGGTCACATTATTATAAAATAAAAATTAAAAAATAAAAATTGTGAAGGTAAATATGTCAGAAGGACAAGGTGAACCGAATCAAATTAAAAAGGATAATGTGGTGTCAGCTAATGTGCCTAGTGATAGTCCAGTGACTGACCCTGGTCACGCTAGAGGTGGCCCTACTGAAGGCACGGCCGGCAAGTTCGAAGGTCAGCGCGCGAAGTCCAGTGCCCTGAAGAAATCTGCTCGGTATAGAAGCAGATCCCTATCAGCTTCCTCGGCAGACTCCTACAGTTCCACATCTTATACAGGTGAGTGATTTAAAAAAAAACTTTATTTTTGAATTTTACAGGGAAAGGGAAATGCTCAATTGCTTTTGAATAGTTGGTACCTAATTGATATCAAAACATTTTTTCAGTTATCAAGCTTACTTTATAGTTCAGTTAGTATCTAGTGGTATTTAAAATATTTTGATTTCCTCTATAAAATAGTAAATTATCACTGTAAATACTAAGTGTACTAAGCAAACATGAAAACATTTTGTTATTTATTTTTGAAAAGCTTTTATTCCCTATGCTACCATATCAAAATATTTTAACCCTTCAACACCTGGATAATGAAACACAATAGATATTCCATTGTTATCCGGCCGCATGGGTCCTCTCGGGCATTGATGAATTAAAAACTGATCATTTGGTCAAGCAGTGTAGACCTAAAACGGGTATAAAAAGGTTAATATTACTACTTAGGATTAAGAAGATTGCTCATTTAAAATAATTGCCTGAATAATGATAACAATATTCAAGTGCTCCTAAAATTTTTCCGAAGCTATGTAAGGGTTTGAAAATAGATACGAGGCTGTCTCGTCCCCATGTTGTGGTCACTCAAGGATTTCTGTTTGAGAAGGGCTGAGTTTTAAATGTCTTCTGGCTCCAAGTTCAGAGACTGTATAACAAGCTCTTAAAACTTGCAAGGTTTATAATTTTTCTGTAGTGACATTTCTTTCTGTCTGTATAGCAAATAAAAGAGATAGATTGTTAGCCAGTTGGATAACGGCCTGGAATTAATAGGTCATAATAAGGCCTGAGGCCTTGTTGGTTGTTTGTATGTAGACTTGGCAAAGGCTGATGCAATATGAATCATTAATGTGTCGACTGCCGAGGAACTCCTCCTTTTTTGAAGTCGGTTAATATGCTGGATCCACCACTACTGTCATTTCAGCCAAAGTGGGTAGGTTAGAAGTGTACATAGTATAAAGTACAGGGCCCAACACCGATCCTTGAAGGAACCCCGCTTTTATTTCTTTCAGTTAAGACAGATTTATGGCTGATTGACCAGACAACAGAGGGCAGCCAACCAAAAGCTAGAATTTGTCTCAAAAATGTTTCACTTTTATTGCAAAAATCACAAGCAGGATCAGCCCCCATCTCCCTGATTATGTAATTTTGTTGCTAACAATACTCGATTGAAATCGATTGAAACCACAGTTACATTGCTGCTTTAAGTAAGATAGTTGTCACATTATGTAACTCTGTTGCAATCAACTCTTTAAGTAAGATAGCAACTCACATTATGTAACTTTGCTGCAATCAACTCTGACAGAAATCGCAGTTACATTGCTGCTTTAGTAAGAACCAGAGTTACTTAATCAGCCCCCTGTTATCAAAGCAAATGATAAAACAATTAAGTCCATGTTTACAATTTAAAAACAGCATTCGTTAAAATTGCGTGAATTCAGTAGTTATTACTTATGCAAAAATTAACTCGTAATTGCAAGTACCTACCTACTACGAATTTATAGATAGGTAACCAGGGGCCGTACCGGCTAACACATCGAACTTCGTAAAGTCTGCCGGGCTTCAAATTAAAACAGATAAATCAAGCCCCAATCGGGTCAAAATGGCGAACCCCAATTCATGATGTCTCACGAACATCGATATCTTCTAAATAACTTCGGCGAATAGTACAATACGAAACTCCTTACTTCGATTTATCTGTTTTAAGTTGAAACTCGGCAGACCCGCCGAAGTTCGAAAAGTTTGCCGGTAGGACCCAGCCCCCTTATTTTCTTGCGAACAACTTCTGATTGCAACTGACAGAAATCGCAGTTACATTGCTGCTTTAAGTAACATAGTTGTCACATTGATTCTTACCAAAGCAGCAATGTAACTGCGATTTCTGCCAGTTACAATCAAAAGTTGTTAGCAACAGAGTTACATAATCAGGGGGCAGTTGTTAAATAGGGATTTAACCCTCTAGGGATTCTCAGAGTACGAGACGCAAATCTCGTTTATTCTGGGTTATTTGTACTCAGCATAAAAAGTACCAATTCTTCTATCACTACATATTCTCCTAGTTCTTTACGATAAATTCGAAAACTACTGAACGGACTTTCGTGCGGTTTTCACCAAATGATAGAGTGATTCCTGGGGTAGGTTTAGGTGCATAATAAGTTGCGGTTTTATGTAAAAATTTAGAAATATGACGGTAATTCTAGAAGATGTCGGCAAAAATTAAGTCGACTAGGAGCTTGCATTAAAAATGCGGCATTTAAACCTTTTGAGCTGTAACAAAATAATGTTTGATGGAATTGTTGCTGTTTTGTAGATCTACAAAAAAGTCAGCGATGGCATATCTATTTTAAAAAAGCCTACGGCCCCTGCGGCGGTATCGGCTAAAAACATTGAAGTTCATGTTAACTATGTTTTGACAGATGCATGTGATACATTGCTAGTTTGTTTTGGCACAAATAAAAACTTACCGAAGAAAAGTAGCAATGTATAACATATATCTGTCACAACACAGTTAACATGAACTTTAATGTTTTTAGCCGATAGAGCCCCTGCGGCGGTATCAGCTAAAAACATTGAAGTTCATGTTAACTGTGTTTTGACAGATGTATGTGATACATTGCTATTTTTCTTTGTTAAGTTGTTATTTGTGCCAAGACGAAGTAGCAATGTATCACATACATCTGTCAAAACACAGTTAACATGAACTTCAATGTTTTTAGCTGATAGAGCCCCTGGTCGAAGTCCAAAGACTTCGTGTAGCAATTCGATCTCCGAGTTTGGCTTCGGCGCAGATCCGGTCTGACTCCGGTCGAGCTCCAGTTAAGCTCCAGCCCAGCTTCTGTGCCATCTACTTGGAGCCTAACGATTCCTGTAGATAGCGCCGGATCATAGGTACGTCGTATTCGTGTTTTTACGGTTATTCGTTTATTTGCGAATGATGTTCAAAGGGGTATGAGTAATTTTATAAGAAGAGGTGGGTCAATTTTTTTTTCGATATCGCTTTCAAAAAACCATTTCATCGCAAAGATCTTATCCCAATAAGCAAAAAATTATTGAACAGCATTAGTCTAGCATGGGCAGTTTATGAGATATTTAAGTTTAAAAAAAATATTTGGTTAATTTTTTTATGCGATGTCGCTACCAAAAAACCATTTCATCGCATAGATCTCATCCAAATAAGCAAAAAACTATTCAGCAGCGTAAGTCTAACATCGGCAGTTTTTGAGATATTTAAGTTTAAAAATTAATATGTGTGTTATTTTCTTTTATTGGCGTTGTCGCTTCCAAAAACCTATTTAGTCGCAAAGATCTCATCTAAATAAGCAAAAAACTATTTGGCAGCGTAAGTTTATCATGGGCAGTTTTTGAGATATTTAAGTAAAAAAAATTATATGTGAGTTATTTTCTTTTTTTGGCGTTGTCGCTTCCAAAAAACTATTTCATCGCAAAGATCTCATCCAAATAAGCAAAAAAATATTCGGCGGCGTAAATCTAGCGTGGGCAGTTTTTGAGATATTTAAGTTTAAAAAATAATATATGGGTTATTTTCTTTTTTTGGCGTTGTCGCTTCCAAAAAACTATTTAATCGCAAAGATCTCATCCAAATAAGCAAAAAAATATTCGGTGGCGTAAATCTATCATGGGCAGTTTTTGAGATATTTAAGTTTAAAAAATAATATGTGGGTTATTTTCTTTTTTTGGCTTTGTCGCTTCCAAAAAACTATTTCATCGCAAAGATCTCATCCAAATTAGTAAAAACTATTTAGCAGCGTACCTAAGTCTGTCATGGGCAGTTTTTGAGATATTTAAGTAAAAAAATAAAATGTGGGTTATTTTCTTTTCTTGGTGTTGTCGCTTGCAAAAAACTATTTCATCGCAAGTATGTCATCCAAACAAGCAAAAAATTATTCTGCATCGTAAGTTTATCATGGGCAGTTTTTGAGATATTTAAGTTTAAAAAATAATATGTGTGTCATTTTCATTTTTTGGCGTTGTCGCTTACAAAAAACTGTTTCATCGCAAAGATCTCATCCAAATGAGCAAAAAAATAATTAATTAAATATGGCTCTTGATATGTTCTACTTTCCAATATTGGGCAGTTTTTGAGATCAATGATAAAATACCTACATATTATTTTTTTAACTTAAATATCTCAAAAACTGCCCATGATAGACTTACGCTGCCAAATATTTTTTGGCTTATTTGGATGAGAACTTTGCGATAAAATAGTTTTTTGGAAGCGACATTGCCAAAAAAAGAAAAACTCCCACATATTATTTTTTAAACTTAAATATCTCAAAAACTGCCCATGATAGACTTACACTGCCTATAGTTTTTTACTTATTTGGATAAGATATTTGCGATGAAATAGTTTTTTGGAAGCGACAACGCCAAAAAAATGAAAATGACCCACATATTATATTTTAAACTTAAATATCTCAAAAACTGCCCATGATAGACTTACGCTGCGGAATAATTTTTTGCTTATTTGGATGAGATACTTGCGATGAAATGGTTTTTTGGAAGCGACAACACCAAAAAAAGAAAATAACCAACATTTTATTTTTTTAACTCAAATATTTAAAAAACTGGCCATGATAGACTTACGCTGTCTAATAGTTTTTTACTTATTTAGATGAGATCTCTGCGATGAAATAGTTTTTTGGAAGCGACAACGCCAAAAAAATAAAATAACCCACATATTAATTTTTAAACTTAAATATCTCTAAAACTGCCCATGATAGACTTGCGCTGCATAACAATTTTTTGCCCCTTTGGATGAGATCTTTGCGATGAAATAGTTTTTTGGAAGCGACAACGGCAAAAAAAGAAAATAATCCATATATTATTTTTTAAACTTAAATATCTCAAAAACTGCCCACGCTAGATTTACGCTGCCTAATAGTTTTTTACTTATTTGGATGAGATCTTTGCGATGAAATAGTTTTTTGGAAGCGACAACACCAAAAAAAGAAAATACCCAACATTTTATTTTTTTAACTCAAATATTTAAAAAACTGCCCACCCATGATAGACTTACGCTGTCTAATAGTTTTTTACTTATTTAGATGAGATCTTTGCGATGAAATAGTTTTTTGGAAGCGACAACGCCAAAAAAGAAAATAACCCACATATTAATTTTTAAACTTAAATATCTCAAAAACTGCCCATGATAGACTTGCGCTGCTGAACAATTTTTTGCCCCTTTGGATGAGATCTTTGCGATGAAATAGTTTTTTGGAAGCGACAACGGCAAAGAAAGAAAATAACCAACATTTTATTTTTTTTACTCAAATATTTAAAAAACTGCCCATGATAGACTTACGCTGTCTAATAGTTTTTTATTTATTTAGATGAGATCTCTGCGATGAAATAGTTTTTTGGAAGCGACAACGCCAAAAAAAGAAAATGACCTACATATAATTTTTTAAACTTAAATATCTCAAAAACTGCCCATTCTAGAGTTACGCTGTTGAATAGTTTTTGGCTTATCTGGATGTGATCTTTGCGATGAAATGGTTTTTTGGAAGCGACAGCGCAAAAAAAAATGACCCGAATTTAATTTTTTAAACTAAAATATTTATAAAACTGCCCATGATAGACTTACGCTGTAGAATAATTTTTTGGTTATTTCGATAAGGTCTTTGAGATGAAAGAGCTTTTTGGAAGCGACATCGCAAAAAAAAAATGACCCACTTTTTACTCATACCCCTTTACACGAATATCAGTAGGTACTCTACAACTGTTGGCTATTTTCACATTAGAAGATAACGATAACGACACGATACTCATATATCGTCAGCTCGGACGACGATATCGGAACGATATCGGTATGTGACACGATATAACCAACCTCTTGTTATGCGGTCAGTCGCATTGCGCCAGCAAAAGTAACCGATCATGCTTCACCCCGCACTGTGTCGTCACTCGACATCGGCACGATAATCTGTCGGCGACGATAACGTTGACTACAACGACACAGTGTGAAAGAATTTAGCAATGATTGTATCAAACTACCAGTCCGACGATATCGTGCAGTTATCGTGTAGTTATAGTTATTGTCCAATGTGAATGCGCCCATTATTGAGTAATTTAGGGTTGAACTGCGGCGGTATCGGCCAAAAACATTGAAGTTCATGTTAACTGTGTTTTGACAGATGTATTTGATACATTGCTACTTTTCTTTGGTAAGTTTTTATTTGTGCCAAAACGGAGTAGCAATGTATCACATACATCTGTCAAAACACAGTTAACATGAATTTCAATGTTTTAGCCGATAGAGCCCCTGGATGTATTTTTCTTACCAAAGTCAAAATCAACGTAGCAATAGATCCCTCGCGTTCACAATCTTTTTTTATTAAAAAAAAATCTACAGAGGACGAGCTATTTCAAGGTCTGACACGCACCCGATGAGATTTTTATGACGCGCTGTTTTACCCTCGCTCGATATAAGTATTTCGTTTCACGCAATACATATGGAATTTAGGCTTTATATGAACCCAAGAATGGAAGACCTATCTAATCGAAGAAGAAATTAAATTAAAGTTGACGACCTCCTTGGTCGAGTGGCTTTGTACACCGGTTTTCAAGGAGTCGCCATCTCTGAGGTCCCGGGTTCGATCCCCGGTTGGGTCAATTTAGAAAACGAACTTTTCTATATTGGCTCAGGTCTGGGTGTTTGTGATACCACCGTTGTCACCGATTTACATAACACAAGTGCTTTAGCTAAATATTTACTTTGGAATCGGAGCAATGTATGTGAAGTTGTAAAAAAAAAATTGTTCTTAAGTGATTTTTAGCGATACTGCATCAGTTTTGGCTTGCTGCATTCGGTCGCAGTATCGAAAACGCATGTTTTAGCATATAAATTGGTAAAAATGTATCATGTAAGCTGGACTATAAGTAAGTTTAACAGACCTCAACTTTACTCGAGAATATATGGTAAAGAGAAAATTTTACAAAATAAAATACGTAGTTTTGTACCGCAAGTGCTCTGAAGTTGGTCACTTCTGTTGTACATAGTTAAATTAATCGCATTGTAGATAGTGATGCGTTTATAAGCTCTGATGAAAACCATTTTCACAAAAGATTTTTCTTAATATTCAGCTAAACTTGTGTACAGCAATTTTTCCACCCAAGGACGAGAAACGAGGACATTGTTTATTTATACCAAGGTAATGCGACGCAAATACAATTCATGTATTCCGTTGATTATCGTTGTAGGGTAAATAAGGCTGATTATGTTATTTAGCTTGTCAAGTAGAGTTGAGTCGTTCGTGAATTAATCCTTCAATGAACTAGTTCACTTATCAAGTATATCTCTTTCACTCGTTCATTCGGGTCCCAATTACTTCAGTACCTCATTTAGTTTACACTTCACTAAAGGAGAGTAAAGCGGACAGATAGATTAGGAACACCGCGTGTGGAAGCGAGACAGTTGCACGGCTCGGCGGCCAGCGGTCGCCCGGTCGGTCGGAGTCGGAGTCCGCCCGCACTCAATTTGACTTCATCCCCTATTGCGCTTACATTAAAGGTAGGATTCCGCGGGACGCGGCAGACGGCAGGCGGCAACAGCAGATGAACGGCAGCAAATGCTGTCGGGCGTCAGTTGCCGTCGTATAGATTCCGAAGCCGGCAGCAAATACTGCAGTTACTACGCAGCATTACTAACTTGCGGTTGTGTTTTCGATATACAGTAATGAATAATCAAATGTTGCAAATTTTATTGCAAGAAGAAGAAGACGACGATTATTTATTATTGTATTATTGATTTCTTGAGCGATCTCTTTCCAAATATTTTCTTTAATACGTGCATCTTTATAATCAGGATGTTTGCAATCAAATAAACACGGATGTTGAGACACTAAATTAATAAAATTTTCGCTTTCGTCGTCTGTCAACACGTCCATAATGTTAAACTTCAACGGCAGTACTGTGTTTGTGCGGTAGTGCCGTCTGCCGCTACGCGTCAAAACAAGTGACGTCCTGTCGCGCGGCAGTTGCAGTCGTATGTCGGAATCGGTCTCATACAAATTAATATTACAAAGTAGTGCCGTCTGCCGTTGCGGCACATGCCGTCGTCATCTGCTGTTGCCGCCTGCCGTCTGCCGCGTCCCGCGGAATCCTACCTTTAGGCTTAGTTTGACATTACGACAAAGTGACTCAAATGGACTACTGAAGTACTGAGCCAAGTGAACTAGATGAACTAAATGAGCTAAATGTGTGATATACTTCATCTAGTCCAATTGAAATATATCATTTTTTTCACTTCAGTGAAGTATTTTGCGCATGTCTATTGTCAAGTCTTTGTTAACTCTATTTTAGAAAAGGAGAAACTGACTGAGACTGACATTGACATATCACCGTACAGCCCAAACTAAGAAACCGGACCACCACATCATTTTCATGCAAACGAGGTAACTTCGAATCCTTGATTCTACGCCATGGATTGAGCAAGCTGTGACCCGCACTACCACAGATTAGATAATAGTTAGGCACAACAGGGTGAATCTACGTTGTTTCTTACTACCTGCGTCATTGTCGTTACTTGAAAATCTTTAAAAATCCAATGCATCACAAGGAAATATGCCATCATTTACGTTAGAGTACGATAATAAATTATATTAATTTGCATATTTTAAATTTATTTATTGCGATGCATTGGATTTTTTAAGATGTAACGACAATGACGCACGAAGTAAGAACGTACATTCGCCCAACACCCACTGCTGGCATACTATTATCTAATCTGTGCTGCTGGGTCGAGAAGACTCATTTCATAGTTCAAAATCAATCAAAACATTTCTGGCCAATATTCATTTGAAAATAATAAGCTTGTGTTGTGACAGAATTTATGACTGCGTATATTAAGTATTTATTTGTTTAGTATGTAGGTAGGTCGAAACGTCGGGAATTCTAAAAACCAATAAATACAAACTAAATAATTCTAAAACAACACCTGAATTAATAATATACGCGCTGTAATCCGTAAAAAGTGTTTTATTTCTAATGAACTGTACGCGCGAAAGTCTTAGAAGTGTATAGGTATTTATTTTTTGTTCATTTTTTCCGCTATGAGCAGAAAAGGCAAAGGCTCATTTGCGCCATACAGCCATGACATCAGAGTTTATTTACAAAATATTTTTGTACAGCGTATGTTTACATGTTTTCAGTCTTCATACTCCTCATATGTCTTCTATTGTGCTTCTTATAAAACTGTATAGAGCAGGATAGCATTTAAAATTTTTAAGTAAATCCGGAAGAGAGCGCGGTATATTATCGGGGGTATTATACAGTTCAAGTAATTCATTTATCAAAATAATCCTTTGAATGGAAAAGTTCGGACAGTCGAAAAAGATATGATGTAAAGTTTGATTAGAGAAGTTGCAGTACGAACAAATAGGGGAGGAGGTCATGTTTTAAACAACATACAATTTGATCCACTTTTAACGCGAGGTCTACAGCTCACGGAGCCACTAGTTTTAAAGAGCTTACACGTGGACCTAGTAGACCCGGGAATTCTAGTTTTACAGCTCACGGAGCCACTAGTTTTAAAGAGCTTACACGTGGACCTAGTAGACCCGGGAATTCTAGTTTTACAGCTCACGCAGCCACTAGTTTTAAAGAGCTTACACGTGGACCTACTAGACCCGGGAATTCTAGTTTTAAAGAAAATCTAGCTAGGTAGGTAGTTTCGGATATATTTAGGTGTTTCGATCGACCACGTCGTTTTGGGACGTTAAGTTAGGGTTGCCAACTATTCTGTTAAAAACAGTATTATACTGTTTTCCACTACATTATACTTTTTACTATTGAACAAAAAAAAAAGTATACGAAAATACTGTTTTCAGAAAGCATCACTGGTATCCAAAGATCTGTTTAAAAAGTAAACGCCCAACACTACGTTTTTACGTTTTAGGCGCGCGGGCAGCGCACCTCGTTTCTCATTGGATTTTAATTGTAATGAGGCTTAGGAAGCTTTCAAAAATGACACAAAATTGATAAGTTGTGCGAGAAGCACTAAGAAATATGTAATCAAAACATTCAAAAAAATAGTTAAATAAGTAGGTACTGTTCATTTATCTAAAATACTGTTTATTTTTCTTTTCCGACCTTAATATACTTTTTATTTTGCTAAAAAAAGTTGGCAACCCTACGTTAGTTTCACTAGTACCTAGACCAAAAGGTGCTAATAACCTCAATTACATTGTATGTGATTTTTTCCTAACTAGTTTCGCAGTGCGGTCAGTCGCCATGTTTATGTATGTTATGTCATGCAATATGTATATGTGTGTGAGCGTCGTGCACCATGCACCAATCAATTCGATGCAGACTGTAGGACGTTGGTTAATTGTGGACAAGGACTTTTATTATGGATGTCAAGGACCAAGGTCTTTAACTAGCTTCCGCCCGCGACTTCATCTGCACGGACATTCCAAAAACCCTAGGGTACCATTGCACGGGATAAAAAGTATCCTATGTTTTAATCCAGGCTATAAACCACAGAGTAAATACTCAGACTGTATATAAACTATCTGTTTGCCTTAAATCCAAATCAGTTCAGCCTTAAAAAACAAATATATAGATAGACGAAGAGAGAACTTCCTCCTTTTTTCATCCTTAAATCATGTCCACCGTGTTGGACTTCAAAATAAACGTCATTTTCGTAATCAACATCCCATGAAATCTCAATAACGACATCCATATCTATTTCTAGGTTTATTAACCCCATTTCATTCCCTTAAGGGTTGAAATTTTAACAATACTAATATACGATGCGTTAGTTTCCAACCATAAACCTAAATAAAATAAAAAATTACCGATGTAAATTTCGATAAATTGAAGAAGTTTCTGTATACAACTTCATCTCCCTTTTCAGCCCTTCGGGGGTGAAATTATCAAAAACACTAAGACACATAAATATTATTTTTAATTGTCAGCCTTAACACAAAATTCGAAGAACCTAGCTTCGAAACCAAGGGATTTTCATACAAACTTTCATCGCAAATTTCAACCCCTTCAAGCCTTCTTTTCACGATAAATCTGTCTATGTCCTTTTTCAAGCTCTACTCTATCTTTATATCAATTTTCATCAACGTCTTAGTAGTCTAAGCATGAAAACGTAACCATCAGACAGACATAGTTACATAGTCTATGTCCTTTTTCAAGCACTACTCTATCTCTATACCAAATTTTATCAACGACTTAGTAGTCTAAGCATGAAAGCGTAACCATCAGACAGACAGACAGACAGAGTTACTTTCGCATTTATAATATTATAGTAGGGATAGTAGGGATTTGTTGTATGGAAATTATTGGCACGTGCCAAGCCAGCTGCCATCCAGCAAAATTGATTAATGAACTAACATTTTATTTTGACAACATTTTGTAAACAAAAATCGATTTTGCAAATTTTGAATTGAATTTACATAGGTTTTCATAAACTGCTTTGGTATGTTTTGAAGATAATATATATGCGTAAAGGATATTAAAATAGGTAATTTAAAACTATTGTTGTCGTAGTAAAACAATAATTTACTTACATTCCAAAGGTTTTGTTAACGTACCGTCGAAAATTACAAGCTGTATCAACAAACATGTTTAAAAACAACCGACAGACGACTATGTATCTTAAGCGATGGAAATAAGAATGCAATTAGCAGTTAATTGTTTTAGCGAAACGCCTTTCCATACTTCTTTAGCGCGTCAAATCTTGAGTTTGTGTGACGGGTCACAGTTTTCTTGTTAGTTACGCGGGACGAACGTATTCGAAAATCTTTTGAATTTTATAAATCAATTTGTTTTTTTTTAAACCTCAATTTTACCCTAGTGTTGTGACAGTGCGCAATTATCTATCGATTTTACCGGTTCGCGGAATCGTGTTTTCCTTGAATTTTTACCAGTATTTGACCTGTGTTTTTGTGCATTTTTTTTTTATTCATTCGGTCATTTGTGTGGTTAAATAAAATTGGTGCAGCTTTGTGATTGCGTAGTCAATCATCTATGTGATTGATTTTCAATTGTTTTTTTACCATTTAAGTTAACTAAGGGCTGATTTTTCAATGCCTAGACTTTACTCGTTTGTTTTGAAATTATTTTTAGTATGACTTTTATTATATTTGGTTAATTATTATTTAAACTGACTGATATCTGTTAACTAAGGATTGAAAAATCAGCCCTAAGTATTTAATCGGTTTATCCATCGATTTTGCCGGTTTGCTTTGACTAAAATAATTTACACCTAGGGCAAATTTAGGTGCAAGAAAAAAACACTTATTTTTTATTTTTTACTTTTTTTATTGCATATAAATTTTCTGCACCAGAACTGAACATAGGTCATTGTGTTCTGTTATTTCAAAGTACTGAAGCGTTAAGCTAATCTTGTTGCTGACTGTTGACCACCCTACACATTTTATTGAGTAGGTACCTAGGTAGGTAGGTAGTTGCAGTATCAATTCCAATAAAGGTAACCTCGCACGATCATACTGATCGCTGGAAGTCCGTGGGTTTGCAAATGGCCGTAGGTAGGTATAAATAACTGACCTACAAATGTCAGGCTCGGACTGTATGCAGCAGCCCGTATCAATGGATTGAGACTTGGGCACTAGGGTTGCCACTGTTACCAGATTTGCCGTTGTTAATTTAAAACTTGAAATGAGATATTCTTTATTCAAATAAACTTAGACATTAACGGCCTTACCACAAAAGATTTTAAAACACTGTTTAATTTAGACACTGCTTAAATGTGATGCCATCTTTTTCAAACAATATTGTCAAAAAAGTGACAACATCACATTTAAACAGTGTCTAAGTTAAACACTTGTTGAACAGTTTTTAAAATCTGATGTGGTAAGGCTTTTTTAGCTGACAAGAAGAATAGGTAAGCATTTAAACTTCGTAGTCGAGTGGCTCGTACACGGGTTTAAGATGTCGCTAATGCCATTACTGAGGTCCTGAGTTTCGTACCCGGCTGTCAGCAAAGCCGCGGCCAAAAGCTAGTATTTCATAGACTAATACGGTCTTACCACAAAAGATTTTAAAACATTGTTCAACAAGTGTTTAACTTAGACACTGTTTAAATGTGATGCTGTCACTTTTTTGACAACATTGTTTGAAAGAGACGGCATTACATTTAGACAGTGTCTGAAATAAACAGTGTTTTAATATCTTTTGTGGTAAAGCCGCAAAGGTCCAAAAATCTATAAGTAATAAATAAATGATCGAAGTTTTTGTTAAATAAGGAAATTTTTTTTTCTATCTTGAATAAGTATGTTAAAAATTTGTGTTACGATTCGCATAAAACTGCGGAAATCTAATAAAAAATGTGTTTTTTGTATATTACCGGAAAATTATAACCGAGTAGGCTTTATTAAGGAAGTTTCCTTAAGTCGAATTTTGCGAAATAAAATCATAAATATTTTAAGCATAAACAAGGCATAAGCGTTTAATTGTAATATTTGAAAATAGATTTTCAATATCTCATAAAAATAATTTACAACATGTTACAAAAATACTCCTAATGCCGAACATGTTAAAACAGCTGTTTCATACAAAAATTAAAAATGGGAAATATCAAAATGTATGAAACAGCTGATTGTTTTTTCGCGATTTGAGTGTTGGTCCCATAGTAAAAGTTGTTCAGTTTGATGGTCCCTATATACCATATTCGGCATTAGGGGTGGATAGTATATGAAAGGAGACTTGTGACGACAAAAATTCCGTAAAATATTGTATGAAAAAGTGCAAGTCATTAAAACTTCGTCGGTTTTTGTTATAATAAAATGTTTTACTGTTACTGAAGTGAATATAATTAATTAAATTAAATTTTAGAATCACAAAAATAAAAAAAATGGATACTTCCTTATTGTCTGTTTTCTTGTTGATGCTATTAAGTACAACTAAAGATAGATGTTACCATCAGTCTATTCTTAATAGGTAATTAGGTACCAAAAACATTTTTTTTACTTTTTACAATAAACTAGGCTACTTTATGAGAAACTAAGAAAATTTAAAAAAAAAATAGGCATTTAATAAACGAAATATACTATATGTATGAATAAACGTGACAATTTGTCACCTGTCCTGACTATTTCATATCCATTGCGTCAACCAGTTAGAAAATAGAACAAACTACTCATAGCTATATCGCAATGTAAGCCGAATTGTCATGACAATTGACAAATTGTCACGTTATTAAAAAGGGCCCTACTAGACGATATGAAAGGCAATAATTGACCGAGCGAACGCAAAGCGTCTCCGCTTCAGCTTGGGTAAAAATGCTTTAGTACCTATGTCTGTCTGTCCGAATTGTCCGATGTCCGGCTGTTTCTACAGGTCGCATTTCTTAACCGATTCTCGTGAAATAGGCAGGTTCAATAATTATGTAAAACTTTTTTGACGATTCAGTTTACCGAAATTTTTCGAAAAAATGCCATTTCGCACAATGTTCTAAAATGTCATAAACGCGAGGTCTACAACTCACAGAGCCACTATTAATATGAGTATTAGAATATTCAAGGATCACATTGTATGCCATATCTAAAAATATATATGCTTAGTCTGTAAAAGTCTATTGATAGCAAGACTATTAAAACCGGTTTTAATACGGTCATTCGATTTTGTCTGTTACACAACTTACACAGTATAATAATTTTAGATTTACACTGCGTAGGTCAAATTATTGACACCAAAAAATTCCCTTAAGTAATTTATAAGTGTATGTAATAAAAATAGTGCTGGACAATAATTTGACAATTACTGACATCAAAAAATTCCCTTAAGTAATTGATAAGTGTATGTAATAAAAATAGTGCTGGACAATAAAAATAGTGTTAAACTTTAATGTCAGGGATATTGAAGAAAACCATGACCAACGACAAAGTATTGAAGAAGCGACATTCAATCATCTCCGGGAAGAGCGACTTTTGTAAGTACTACACCATCAAACCAAATCAAAATCATATATATAATAATAATAATTTTACATCATAACATAAAACTACTTGAGAATGTCAAAGAAGCTACGCCGTCCATTCGAAACCCTAAGGGCTATGGTTTAACCTTAGCTGTTAGTAGAGAGTAGACGTACATTGACTGCTGTGTTTGACGTTCTTTTAAAATCAACGGGCATGCCAGGCAATGTACCTCTACTCTCTACTAACAGCTAAGATAATGTAAACCAGCCATACTATACGATTCACACCGACATCACATGTACGAAAGCTTCTATACAGGAAGTTGAGTTCTTTGGATTTCTTCCAAGATTTATGCAGCTTGGAACCCGGTCGGCTCCATCCGCACGCGTCGGCATGCGTCCGCATACGTCCGCACGCTTCGGCAGCCGGTCGGCTCCACGCGCATGCCGTGACAGCCTGTTAGAAGCTCTCGGTTGCCGACGCACCCGGTGACACCTTCCTAGAAGAGCGTGCCGACGGATGCGTGCGCATGCCGGCGGATTTGAATGCATGCCGACGCATGCCGACGGATGCGCGCGGATTCTTAAGGCTCCTATATACCTCAAGTGGCGCCCTCATTTTAATTAAATTTATTGCTCGGTAAGTACATAATGTATCAAAAATTCACATGTACAGATTGAAGCAAAGGTTCTATAGTTTATTTACAACCTCAGTAAAATTTTGTTCGTTGTAGTAGTAGTTCGCAAAAGTGCTAAAAGTGGCCACTTTAGCGAGCTATAAATTTAATTAAAATGAGGGCGCCACTTGAGGTATATAGGGGCCTAAGTTATCAGTTAGTTTTAATTTATTTTCTCTACTCCCTTAGATCATTCGGATTTTCTTTTCAATTGACTATAATCGTTAACAGCGTTATAATAATTTATACTTTTTTATAAGTACAGTCACGTCTAAAAATATGTATACAGTTTACAACTTCGTCACTTTGTTGTAATAACCATTTGTCATTGATATCTGTTCAAAAAAGCAATAGCTTTTACGTTTACAAAGTTCTAAACTGTATACCTACATATTTCTAGACGTGACTTGTACATCAATGTTGTGTGCAGTAATATGAAAGCGATCAGCCTTGAAAACGCACATAAAACTGTGATATTGGTTACGTACTAACACAAACACGCAAGACGAATGAAGAAAACTGATAAGAATTTTCTTTTATTACTTTTATTCACAATTCAGTAGCTACTAAATATTTGTAGATAGATGGCTCGATCGGAGTTCAACCGAAACTCGACTGGATTCAGACCGGAGTTCAACTGGAGCTCGACCGGAGCAAGGCAGACAAGACCGAGTCTCCGTGCAATTAATACAGGGTGGCCCCGTTGCCATTGAGTAACAAACAACCCTGTCTCCATAGTAACAATTAAGTGTAAAAGGCAATGATATTAAAACATTTTTTTTTTTATTTAATTGGTAAAAGGTGAGACGTGCTCCAAATGAACTTTAGCCCGGCTCCATTTGAGTTTCGGTTGAGCTCTCCAGTGCCTTCTACTAGAACGCTTGTATTACAAGGTGTTACAAAAGTACCCCTAATGCCGAATATGGTAGATAGGGACCATCATACTGAACAACTTTTACTATGGGACCAACTCTGAAATCGCGAAAAAAAATCAGCTGTTTCATACATTTTGATATTTCCGTAATTAATTTTTGTATGAAACAACTGATTTTTTTTTCGCGATTTCAGAGTTGGTCTCATAGTAAATGTTGTTCAGTTTGATGTCCCTATATACCATATTCGGCATTAGGGGGGTATTTTTGTAACATGTTGTATATACATGAAGACTAAATATAAATTGAGCAAACCTCTATTTTTCCCCCTTTTTCTCGAGTCGCAGTCGAAAGGGTTTTTTGGGTTCCGTACCAAAATGGTAAAGAGGAACCCTTATGGTGCGACTCAGTCTGTCTGTCTGTCTGACAGAACTGCTGGATATCTCGAGAACTACTAATGCTATCAACTTGAAATTTGGAATAGTTTTAAATGACGTTTGCCTAACTATTTTGCAAATAAGAGAGAAATAAAAATATTTATATATTTTTTGCAACAGGGACTGAAAGGGGGTCTTAAAAATTCGAAGTGAGTCTACTAAGGCATATGGGATATCATATGAAAGAGCGCTGCTTGCACATTCTCAAAAATTTTTTTAAGGCGCATAGTTTTCGATTTTGATGGAAAATGTAAAAAAAATGCGTTCCCCCTTATCTCCGAAATTTGCTTAGAGAAAAATCTGATTTTTTTTATGTCATAGTAGTTTATGTAAAGATTACAGGAAAAATAAAACGATGTCACTCAATAGTAATAATAGAATGATGCTACGAAACCCTCGGTTCGCGAGTCCGACTCGCTCTTGACCGTTTTTAAACAATAATATTTCAACCTTTTCAAACAGCTCTTAATATAGACGAGTATTGTTTTATTACAAACTCCGTACTGTTTACACAACTAACGGAGCTATTTTGGAGGCAAGGTCGGAACATTTAAACTTTGCACTTGGTCGTCTTCACTTGTTTAACTGGCTTATGAAGGTCTTTTACCTTCATCAGCTCTTGATTGAAGATCAATGTACGATGTACTTAGTTAGTACTTAGCTTAGATTCATGCTTAGGTAAACATTGGGCTTTGCTGTGCTGTCCTTCATAAATCATAATCATAAATCACAATCATTATTGCAAAAATATGGCAACAAGATTATGAATATGAAAATATCCGCATATTTTACCATTGGAGGCATGCAATTTAAAAATAATTTAAAGTAGATATTAATCAACATTACAATACAATATTGTTTTGACATTACGAAAATATAATAATAAAAAAACGTGTCATTTAAAATTAATAGAAAATATAAAATTCATTAAATACACATGTCACGTACAACATAGCCCTATATAACCGAACTTCCCTGAAAGAACCGGTTCTTCCGTTCGGATAGATACTTGGGACCGAACCGGATACCTACCCGGTTCTTTTGAAGTATCGTGCGAAGAGATCTCTGGTCTTTTAACATTTTCGTTAGGACGTAAGAACCACGTAGCGAGTGCGTATAATGATAGTACAAAATTCCATACTACATTTTCCCAATAACACACAATGTCAAAAGAGATCCCTTGTCTTGTGAAATATTCGTTAGGTCGCAAGAACCACGTTGTGAGTGCGTAAAATGTCAGTAGAAAATTGCATACTACATTTTTCCAATAACACACAATGTCAAAAGAGATCCCTTGTCTAGTAATACATTCGTTAGGTCGCAAGAACCACGTTGCGAGTGCGTAAAATGGACAGTAGAAAATTGCATACTACATTTTCCCAATAACACACAATGTCAAAAGAGATCTCTTGTCTAGTAATACATTCGTTAGGTCGCAAGAACCACGTTGCGAGTGCGTATAATGGACAGTAGAAAATTGCATACTACATTTTCCCAATAACACACAATGTCAAAAGAGATCTCTTGTCTAGTAATACATTCGTTAGTTGCGAGTGTGTAAAATGGACAGTAGAAAATTGCATACTACATTTTCCCAATAACACACAATGTCAAAAGAGATCTCTTGTCTAGTAATACATTCGTTAGTTGCGAGTGTGTAAAATGGACAGTAGAAAATTGCATACTACATTTTCCCAATAACACACAATGTCAAAAGAGATCTCTTGTCTAGTAATACATTCGTTAGTTGCGAGTGCGTAAAATGGACAGTAGAAAATTGCATACTACATTTTCCCAACAACACACAACGTCATAAAGTAGTGTCACCACCCAAACCTTTCGATTATCGTGTCCAAAAAAGGCAAACATCATGGTCCACGAAAACAAGGTCTGGCATTCCGGGATTATTCCCGGTACCGGGATTACTCCCGGTTTGTTTTACCACAAGCTTGCATCACTATCCAGTTGCGCGACTTTAAAGAAAAAAGCAAAGAATGAAGGTTTTTTTTTCTGTCACACTCATTACAAAATTATTATAGTGCATTTTAATTGTGATTTGTTTCTCTTAGCAAACGAAACAGTTCAAGTTAAGGGGCTGACATGAGCCAACTAGCGCCGCCAGGCGATTTTATTTGATTTACTCTAAAGCCCAATTTCTTTAAAAAGGAATCATTCAAGGTTTTGTTAATAACGTCTAATATTTATTGAAAAAGTTTACACAGTTTGAAAAGGCATTCAAACAGTTTAAAACGCGATTTTGTTAAAAGTGGCCACTGTTGGTTCAATCCCGTTTTTAAACTATTGCACGCATTTTGTAATGTTGTATCGTTATTCAATAAACATTAGACGTCACTCACAAGACCTTGACTGATTCCTTTTTTAAGAAATTGGGCTTAGAATAAATAAAATAAAATCGACTGGCGGCGCTAGTTGGCTCATGTCAGCCCCGTAAAGATGAATGAACGTAATGTTACAATACCGATAGCGGAGATGACGTAAGCTTGTGTTACCCACGTGACTTTCTCTGACTCGGAATGCTATACCTCGACCCTCCTCACGATGTTTTTATTTAAAAAAAATATATAATTTTTCTACAAATATTAAGTTATTGCTTCAAATCAACTTAAGCTCTTTCTCTCCCCAGGGTCATCTTCAGACGAAGATGAAGGTGTACAACCACATGAGAAGGCCATCGCCGCGGGCCAGGCCAACCCCCCGTACTGCGTTAGGAACATTGAGCAGCACGCCTTCGGGAGGAGAGAGATAGAGATAGCGGAGCAGGAGATGCCGGGCATCATGGCGTTGAGAGCGAGAGCGAAGGAGGACAAACCTTTAAAGGATGCGAAGGTACTTTTTATCTCATATTTTATACCTTTAGTTAGAATACTCTACTCTTGATTGTGTGAAGGATTGAGGAATGACATGGATATGAACAGGCCCATCTTTCCCACTGGGCACTCTGGGCATAAGCCCAGGGCCCCGCGATCGATAGGGGCCCCCTAATTCCTGCCAGATCGCTAAACGATAACGGATGCTTATTACCAAAAAAACATAAAAACATATTTAGGTATTTCGAAAACTTAAACAATAATTACTGACTACTACTTGCTTACTAGATTTTTCATGCGTATAGCTATCCTACTCTTGCTCGAATACCAGGCTTACTGATGTGATTTCGGCATGTTTAGATAAATTTAAGTCAAGATCATGGGGGCCCCCTTATAATATGCCCAGGGCCTCAAATAGGTTAAAGACGGCCTTGGATATGAGGGCTGCGGGCCGCATATTCGTAAATACCCGACGCGTTAGCCACTAGGTTTCGACTGCCGCTCGACCGCTTGTAATTTACCCGAGCGACGTGTCCTGACGAACCATCTGTTAATTACGACATGTCAATATTTTGTTTCTGACGCTTTGCTGGCCGCTGCTGCGTTACGCTCGCTCCGCTCGCTCGGCTCGCGCGTTGTTAGTCACCATACTTACCTAACCTAACCTAATGAACTTTTTAGACTTTTTTTGGCAGAGACCGTAACTTCTGCGTTCAGATTCGAGTTTTCTGGGTAGTAGTAAAAAATAATGATTTTTATGTTTCTTACATGCGTCCGGGCCTTCGAGGTCTTGTAGATAGCAGACGCGTTAGTCCGATACGTCTGCTTTACGAAGCAACTTCGAGTAGCTAAAGTGTCAAGTATTTACGAATATGCGTCCCAAGCCAACCACCTGTAGTGCGTCAACATTGAACAAATCAAATTTAATTTAATTAAACCTTTCACAGATCGTAGGGTGCACACACATAAATGCGCAGACGGCGGTTTTGATAGAGACGCTGGCGGCGCTCGGTGCGACAGTCCGTTGGGCTGCGTGCAACATTTATAGCACACAGAATGAAGTGGCGGCAGCTTTGGCTCACGCTGGTAAGAATAAAACTTTTTTACCATCGCCACTCGAAAAGTGCGTGTAATTCATCGATAAGAGTGAATAATACGCGATTTTATTCACCGAGTGAATAAAAATATTTTGAATTTGGAACAAGCGCGCATTATACGCATTATGTACAAAAAAGTAAAACTATTCCATAGAGCTATAGGGTGCATTCCAGCAGACTAATCGCTGAGTCATCGATCGCCATAGAGTACATTTTAACCATAGAAAGTAAAAAGAAAGTTCCATGGTTTAAATGTATTCTGTGGTGATCGATGACTTAGCGATTGGTCTGCTGTAATGTTGTAACTGTTGGGAAGTAAAATCAAACAATATTTTACTTCTAAAGCTTCTAAGACACTGACACAAGCGAGAAAAAAACAACAAAATATCAAAATACATTTGAATTATAAAATGAAATATACAAATGAGGCCAGTATCTGCGAGTTTTGCAACAGTAACTATATATCTTCTATATATTTATTTTCTCGCAGTCAATGGTAAAAAGTAGAGTATACAACTCGTGAAAAAAAAACTCGGCCCTTGTATCCCTCGCTCTGCTCAGGATTATAATCTAGAACCCCTCGCATAGAATCCTTTGCTACTCTCGGGATCCAACTTAGTAATTTCCTTTTTATTTTTACAGTGTGATTTGGTAATTGCGAGGAATGTGAACCCCCCATTGGAAATTCTCTGCGCCCCCTACTTTGATAACCCCTAACTGATTGAAGTTTCTACATTACTTTTGTCTTTATCACTTAACATTTTACATAGGTACTACCTAAAACGAGTTTTTGTTTTACGAAGTTGCATGATATTTACCCCTTATAAATAAAACTTTGCTAAAGCCCCGACTATCAATAAAATTATTGATTACTACTTACTTCTGAACTTCCCCAAGGGTATGCGATATTCGCATGGCGCGGCGAGAGCGAAGAAGCATTCTGGTGGTGCATAGACCAATGCTGTGCACCTACTACGACCTGGCAACCCAATATGATACTAGATGATGGTGGAGATGCGACGCATCTGATGCTGAAGAAACACGCGGCTGCCTTCAAGCACATCAAAGGTAAGTTAAATTGAAGCGAGGAAGTTTTTCCTCTTTGTTGCTTTTCCATCTTCCCCCTTCCCTGGTGGTGTATAGACCAGTGCTGTGCGCTTACTACGACATGTCAACCCAACATAAACTGACGTTGAAGATGCGACGCATATGATGCTGAAAAAACACGCGGCTGCCTTCAAGCACATCAAAGGTAGGTTAAATTGAAGCGAGGAAGTTTTTCCTCTTTGTTGCTTTTCCATCTTCCCCCTTCCCTGGTGGTGTATAGACCAGTGCTGTGCGCTTACTACGACATGTCAACCCAACATAAACTGACGTTGAAGATGCGACGCATCTGATGCTGAAGAAACACGCGGCTGCCTTCAAGCACATGAAAGGTAAGTTAAATTGAAGCGAGGAAGTTTTTCCTCTTTGTTGCTTTTCCATCTTCCCCCTTCCCTAGTGGTGTTTAGTCCAGTGCTGTGCGCTTACTACGACCTGGCAACCCAACATGATACTAGACGATGGTGGAGATGCGACGCATCTGATGCTCAAGAAACACGCGACTGCCTTCAAGCACATCAAAGGTGAGTTAAATTGAAGCGAGGAAGTTTTTCCTCTTTGTTGCTTTTCCATCTTCCCCCTTCCCTAGTGGTGTTTAGTCCAGTGCTGTGCGCTTACTACGACATGTCAACCCAACATAATACTGACGTTGAAGATGCGACGCATCTGATGCTGAAGAAACACGCGGCTGCCTTCAAGCACATCAAAGGTGAGTTAAATTGAAGCGAGGAAGTTTTTCCTCTTTGTTGCTTTTCCATCTTCCCTCTTCCCTAGTGGTGTTTAGTCCAGTGCTGTGCGCTTACTACGACATGTCAACCCAACATAATACTGACGTTGAAGATGCGACGCATCTGATGCTGAAGAAACACGCGGCTGCCTTCAAGCACATCAAAGGTAAGTTAAATTGAAGCGAGGAAGTTTTTCCTCTTTGTTGCTTTTCCATCTTCCCCCTTCCCTGGTGGTGTATAGACCAGTGCTGTGCGCTTACGACATGTCAACCCAACATAATACTGACTTTGAAGATGCGACGCATCTGATGCTGAAGAAACACGCGGCTGCCTTCAAGGACATCAAAGGTAAGTTAAATTGAAGCGAGGAAGTTTTTCCTCTTTGTTGCTTTTCCATCTTTCCCCTTTTCTGATGGTGTATAGACCACTCAACATAAACTGACGTTGAAGATGCGACGCATCTGATGCTGAAGAAACACGCGGCTGCCTTCAAGCACATCAAAGGTAAGTTAAATTGAAGCGAGGAAGTTTTTCCTCTTTGTTGCTTTTCCATCTTCCCCCTTCCCTGGTGGTGTATAGACCAATGCTGTGCGCTTACTACGACATGTCAACCCAACATAATACTAGATGATCTGATATTGAAGAAACACGCGGCTGCCTTCAAGCACATCAAAGGTAAGTTAAATTGAAGCGAGGAAGTATTTCCTCGTTGCTTTTCCATCTTCCCCCTTCCCAGTGTTGGTGTGTTCTCTGATGGTAGAAAGATCCCTTTATTTCTTTTCCTTACATTTTCTCAGTACAGTAACCCTAGCACGAATATCCATCGGGAAGAAATCGCGCGTAAAAGTTCTCGATAGAGTAATTACCTATGGAAAGTTTATTTCGCTTTTCGGCGGTAGATGGCGCTGTAAAATATTACTACACAAAATTTTTTATGCGCGTTTTTTTCTCGATATTCGTGCTACGGGTACAGAACGAAAATCGAGTTCGTTTAAGCAGTTACAAATATTTTTAATTTTGTCTTAAGTCATCGGCCGTTGTCATTGGCTGACGGAAAGTATTAATAATCCTATTTTCTGTTGTCCAACTTAGGGATAGTCGAAGAGAGTGTGACCGGCGTCCATAGATTGTACCAACTGAGCAAAGCTAACAAGTTGTGCGTGCCAGCGATGAACGTCAACGACTCAGTCACCAAGACTAAGTTTGACAACTTGTATTCTTGTCGGTAAGTCAATAATTGATTTATTAAAAAAAACAATATTTTGAGTAAAGGTGAAAACACATTGGACTTACATTATAACGCCCCACGCCACGTTATGATACGTTAGAAGCACACTTGTCACACGTCATGCCACGTGACGCGACGCGTCAGATGGCGTCAGCGATAGAAGCACACTGAGCTAATGTGATGACACGCTCCCGGATGTGATGTTACGTAAATTTTTAGGGGAGCGTCAATCGTCAGAGTATTCTCTCGTTTCGTGTCTCGATATTTTTATCGATATCGAAAATATCTATCCTTAATGACGCATCACACGCGTCATAACATGTGTAAGCACGTGTTTACACACAACCTGACGCATACGTTTGAGGTTCGGTCATGTCAGCAACGTGTTATAAGAATAAAAATATTTACTATCGAAACTGATGTCTCCTGACGGGCGTGTCATCACGTACGTGGGGTATTGTACGCCCACATTGGTCTTGCAACACCTTATGGCTAAAGTTGTGTACCTTAAAGCTAACAAGTATTCTAAAACTAAGTTTGACAACTTGTATTCTTGTGTACCGACTTACCAGTCTGCTTTGGTACGAAGCCGAATGCAGCGTAAGTTGTTTTACTTAACTCAAATAATGGTATGTGACGCAACTCCAAAAATTATGTTGTTAACTTTTTCAGGAATACTAATATTGCGCATTTTCTTTCGTCAGGGAAAGTATAATAGATGCTCTAAAAAGAAGCACAGATCTTATGTTCGGTGGTAAACAGTCAGTGGTGTGCGGGTACGGGGAGGTTGGGAAAGGTTGCTGTCAAGCGCTGAAGGCGTTAGGATGCGTGGTGAGTACTGACCATGGTCACAGAATACATAATAGTACAAGTGCAGAAGATCACTCCGCAAAATCATATAAATAAATAGCGACTCTTGCTCCGACACAATAAAGTGCAATTCAGGTCGCACAGCGCTCCCTTCCCTACAGTTATATTCACCTTGAAGTTGCCTCTCTTTCTATAACATACTCTCATCCCTTCTAACGACGTTTAGGGTTGTCTTCTTTTAAATAAACTGCGTAGCGTATCATAAAAGGAAAGCGATTGAACGCACTATGGTTATACAACGTGTTACAAAAGTACCTCTAATGCTGAATGTGGTAGATAGGGACCATCAAACTGAACAACTTTTACTATTGGACCAACTTTGAAATCGCGAAAAAAAATCAGCTGTTTCATACAAAAATTAAAAACGAAATTATCAAAATGTATGAAACAGCTGATTTATTTTCACGAGTTCAGAGTTGGCCCCATAATAAAAGTTTATCAGTTTGATGGTCCCTATATACCATATTCGGCATTAGGGGTATTTTTGTAACACCTTGTAGTAAAGCTTACAAAAATATTGGAACATTTTTGTTAAATATCTTATGCGACAAAAGTTCGCTTGGCGACTCGCGAATGAGTGAGTATTGAACTGTTGTGGTCGCGGGCGGCGGCAGCCCTTTACATTTGGCCCGCCCGGTGGAGCCTGCAGCGTACTTATAGCTTCATACCTAAACTGCGGAGTGTCACTGGCCTGCCATGGTCCAAGAAAATAAGGTCTGGCATTCCGGGAGTAAAACAAACTTACGTCACTATCCAGTTGCGCGACTTTATAGTAACACAAGCAAAGAATGAAGGATTTTTTTCTGTCACTCTCATTAGAAAATTATTATACTTAGTGCATTTTAATTGTGATTTGTTTCTCTTAGCAAACGAAACAGTTCAATGCCTCTTGTCGGCATGATTAATATGTATGTCCATGCCAAATTACAGCTTTCTAGTCGAGTAGTAGAGTCTATAAGCTAGGCTGGGGACGGACAGACGGACATGGCGAAACTATAAGGGTTCCTTGTTGACTACGGAACCCTAAAAACAGGTCCACAAACAAAATACTGAAAAATTTTTGGTCATCCCACATCTAAAATGGTTTCCGCTTTGTAAATACTTTAATTTAAAGAGCTGTCATGCGTTGTTTAGAAATATCGTCGCCTATGTAAGTCAATAGTTATTTATACTCATCAGTGTATTTTAAATATAAAATGTCTTTTCCAGGTGTATGTAACAGAAATAGACCCCATATGTGCATTGCAAGCTGCAATGGATGGTTTTAGAGTTCTTAAGATAAATGAGGTAATCATCACCATCATGATCATAATCATATTTTAATTCTAGTATAATAGTAAACAAACTTTCAGTCTCGATTTAGCTAATGTGAACTTAATCGTGTCTGAATGGTATTTGAGAGAGAGAGAGAGAGAAAGAGAGAGAGATATTTTTATTAACCAAAGACCACACGTTACTATTATTCAATAAAAAAAAATAGTGTAGAAAAAATAAACATAATAATATTAAATAGGGATTACAGTTCACAAAAAACAGGTCTAGGGCTAACTAGGACCTACCTCAGCTTGTATTGCCATGACACATAAGTGTCACAGCAACGCTGGTATTCTGGCAGGACCTTTTTTATGCGCGGCAATACGCGGTATGCGCGGTCACGTAATACAATGTGACAAACAGGATTTTACATACATACTTAATTACAAAAAAACAAAAATAAATATATATAAAAGTAAAAAACACGGACAAGATTAATTTGCCTTAACAATAATAATTAATATAAATAACAATAAGAGACAATGGAAGAGAAAAAAAAAGTTATTTCAATAGTACATATTGCTTTTTGTGTTTAAAAATAGTCACGCTGACTTTGACTATTTCCAGGTGATTAGACAAGTAGACATAGTCATCACGGCCACGGGAAACAAGGGCGTAGTCACCCGGGAGCATATGGAAAGGATGAAAAATGGATGTGTAGTGTGCAATATGGGACATAGCAATACTGAAGTTGACGTTCATGCTTTACGCACGCCGGATTTGTTATGGGAACGAGTCAGGAGCCAGGTGGGTGTCAATTGATGACTATTGTTACCTATGTGACCATTGATGACTATATGTTCACTCTGTGTGAGGCTATAGATGATTTTGTTGATCTTGTTATTAATAGCTGATGATGTTTTTGTTGACTTTGTGACTATTCATGATTAATGTTGATTATGTGTGTCTAGCAGATGATGTGACTATTGTTGACTACGTGATTATTAATGAATATTAATTAATGACTGTTGTTGACTATAACTATATATATGACTATTGTTATCTATGTGACCATTGATGACTATTGATGACTATATGTTGACTGTGTGTGAGGCTATCGATGAGTTGATCATGTTATTAATAGCTAATGATGTTTTTGTTGACTTTGAGACTATTCATGGTTTATGTTGATTATGTGTGTCTTGCAGATGATGTGACTATTGTTGACTACGTGATTATTAATGAATATTAATGACTTGTTGACTATGTGGTATCATCTCGATCTCTTGTAGGTCGGTATGTGATAAATAAATAAATTTGTAAAATTGATTGTTCAAATCATCAACGCTCGAGCAGCCGAATGCGGCCGGATAACATGAGAATATTTATTGTCTCATTTTCCGGGCCTTGATGGGTTAAAATAACGTTATTTTACCTTGTTTACAGGTGGATCACATAATCTGGCCGAATGGTAAACGCATCGTCCTTCTAGCGGAAGGCCGTCTAGCAAACTTGTGTTGTTCGTCACTGCCTTCATTCGTAGTTTCGGTTACGGCGGCTACGCAAGCGTTAGCACTCATCGAGCTGTACAACGCGCCCCAGCACCGGTATAAGGTGACATATAGACATACAATCATACACACGAACAATAACATATAGATACACAAAAACATAAACACAAGATATTGTCACAGAGATAGAGACACAAACACTGACACAGATGTATGTACGAAAGCACAGACCTACACATATAGACAGACACACATAGACACATAGGCAAACATATAGCAAACTTGTGTTATTCCTCACTGCCTTCATTCGTAGTTTCGGTTACGGCGGCTAAGCAAGCGTTAGTACGCATCGAGCTCTATGACGCGCCCCAGCACCGGTATAAGGTGACATATAGACATACAATCATACACACGAACAATAACATATAGATACACAGACAAGATATTGACACAGAGATAGAGCCACAAACACATAGACACAGATGTGGGTATCTGTGTCACATAGACACAAAAACACAGACCTACACATATAGACAGACACACACAAAAACACAGACCTACGCATATAGACAGACATACACAAAAACACAGACCTACACATATAGAAAGACACACACATAGACACATACGCATATAGCAAACCTGTGTTGTTCCTCACTGCCTTCATACACGTACTGCACTCATCGAGCTTTACAACGCGCCCCAAAACCGGTATACGGTGACATATAGACATACAATCATACACACAAAACAATAACATATAGATACACAAAGACATATACACAAGATATTGACACAGAGATAGAGACACAAACACATAGACACAAATGTAAGTATTTGCGTTATATAGACACAAAACACAGATCTACACATATAGACAGACACACATAGGCAGACATAAATAGCAAACCTGTGTTGTTTGTTCCTCGCTGCCTTTAAAGGACGAGAATAACTTAATATTACTACTTAGGTCGTTTGTCCACTACCGTCGGCACCGAGATCGAGATGACGGCGCTAAAGTAGCGATACATACATTAACTATAGCCGCCTGTCCACTGCAACTCCGTCACGTCAGAACTCATAATAAAATAATCTCGTTCTCGTTGACGGCGGCGGTGAACAAACAGCGTTACGAGTGTCCGATATTAAACACATCGACTGATTCCAAAATTTACCATACCAATTTCATCCACAGGCTGATGTATATCTATTACCAAAGAAAATGGATGAATACGTAGCAAGTCTCCACTTGCCCACATTCGATGCTCACCTCACCGAACTGACGGACGAACAAGCTAAGTACCTAGGCCTCAACAAAGTTGGTCCCTTCAAACCCAACTACTATAGATACTAGCAGCGGATGTCATTACGTCAACGTAGCAGCGTTCACGAATCAACCGCCATGTTGGAAGTTTAAACAAAATGATGTTTCGACAATTTATTTATTTCGAATTAGTTTGACGGTGGTTGTTTTTTGAAATGAAATTTAAGTCACTTGAAGTTAGTCATGCATGATAGTCAGTCTACTAAGTTACACAGTCGGTCATGTACGTCAGTAATGTTAGTCAATCGGTCAGGTAGTCAGTCATGTTTGTTAGTCAGTTGGTCATGTTTGCTTGTCAGTCAGTCGCTCAAATTAGTCAGCCATCTTTGTCAGTCAGTCAAATTAAGTATATCTAACTAGTTTATACTTTACCTTTGGAAGTCCGGTCTAATGCTCTTACCAACTGAGCTACCGAGTCACTAGTGGCATCGTCGAAATATTTCTATTATATCCCACTCTTGTGCTGCAACCCAGCGTTATTTCTCAATGTAAGGAATAACTTCGACATTGAATTGAAATAATCTTTCCAGATTAGCTAAGTACATAATTTTTAAATTTGAAACTTATGGATTTACAATAGGTACGAAGATCGTACCTAGGCCTCAACAAAGGCCAGTTCAAGCTCGACTACTATAGATACTAGCATCAGATGTAGTAGTAGCGTTGACGAATCAACAGCCATGTAAGAAGTTTTAACAGAATACAGTTTCGACAATTTATTAATTTCGGATTGTTTTGACAAGTGTCTGACAGTTTCGCAAGTTTGCGTATTTCATAAGAAGTGGTTGATATCACAGTAATATACTTACCATAGCGAATTAATATATTTCAAATATAGATTTGGTTCAGTCATTGCAGTCAGTCGATTATGTCAGTACATTAGTTTTGAGCGTGGTTTGAGTAAAATTATATTAAAAGTCCGGCGAACAGTGAGCTTCCCATAAAAACGTAATAACAATATAATTTGCAATTTGAGCATAATTAACTCTTCTTGTGTTGTTATTCGGATTAAGACAGTATTTGTCTAAGGTTCTATTAAATAAAAAATCCTAAATACCAAACCAAGTAAAAATTAATTGCGATTTACAGTGTTGTATAAAGAAATGTCTAATTTTGAATTGGGTTAGTATTTTGGATTTTTTATTTAAAAGAACCCTAGACAAATACTGTATTAATCCAAATAACATCACAAGAAGAGTTAATTATGCTCAAATTGCAAATCATTTTGGTATTACGTTTGTATGGGAAGCTCACTGTTCGCCGGACTCTTATGGCCTTACCACAAAAGATTTTAAAACACTGTTCAACAAGTATTTAACTTAGACACTGTTTAAAGTGATGCTGTCACTTTTTTGACAATATTGTTTGAAAGAGACGGCATCACATTTAAACAGTGTCTAAATTAAACAGTGTTTTAAAATCTTTGTGTTAAGGCAGTTAAGGTTTGTCAGTGAAAGTCAAAGAGTCTTGTCAGTCAGTCCATCACCAGTGATGTCAGTCAGCCAGTTAATAGGCAGGTTGTCAGTCAGTCAAGTCAGCTGTGCTGTGACTTAAATAAGTGTTTTGGTTTTTTGCAACTAGGAATCTGTTAGGAGTAAGGCAAATGACAATAAAGTACAGACGAAGATAATTTTTTAATACATGTTGTATTGCACAACTAATGGTCAAATACTCAAACAAATGTTGTATTTAAGGCCACCTTAAGGGGCTGACATGAGTCAACTAGCGCCGACAGTCGATTTTATTTAATTTATTCTAAATAAGCCCAATTTCTTAAAAAAGCAATCAGTCAAGGTTTTCTTAATAACGTCTAATATTTATTGAATAACTTTACACAGTTTGAAAAGGCATTCAAACAGTTAAAAACGCGATTTTCTTAAAAGTGCCCACTGTTGGTTCAAACTCGTTTTAAACTATTGCACGCAGTTTGTAATGTTGTAACGTTATTCAATGAACATTAGACGTCATCACATGACTGACTAATTCCTTTTTAAGAAATTGGGCTTATTTAGAATTAATAAAATAAAATCGACTGGCGGCGCTAGTTGGCTCATGTCAGCCCCTTAAATTTAAAAAAGTTGCCAGATTTGACAGACACTATGAAACTGACAGCTTCCTTAAAGTTAAAGCACAGAATTAGTAGTAGTGAGGTACAGTACGGCCACGCTTCGCCTCCCGCCGAGCCCAGATACCGCACCTCCAGTGCCGGCGTTAGAGGGACTGACACCCTGGGCAAGAATATTTTGGCGCCCACTTAAAGAAATCCACCACGCGTTCTAGTTTGGTGGGGGAAGTATCCCACCTCCACTAATCGCCCCCCCAAATTTGGCGCCCTGGGCCGTCGCCCCATCGCGCCCCCCCCTGACGCCGGCACTGCGCCCCTCCCCCCGACCACCGGCGGTAACATCAGAGATTCATGCTCGGGCCGCGTCGCGCGCGCGAGTTGTCACTGGTACGAGCACAGAGATGCGTTCCGTCGTTTTCGGTGTAGTTGTTTGGTTAAAGTTTAACTCGTATGAGTTGCAACCGAGCCACGGAACGATCGAGTTGTTTTTATAACCTAAAAGAACTTTAGATGTCATTAAGTACAAAGTTTTTGTTTTCTATTTTGAAATACGGATAATTTAAACATACCAAATCAAATAAAATCTGTTTTTTTGAGGAGCAACCATGAACAAAAATCTCAAAATACAAAATAATGTCAAATGACATTAATATTATGACAAAAGATAAACGTTAGAGCGTTTTTCAACGACCGATTTAGGTGGTTGTTTGGTTGCTGCACTCTGAGCCTCGGAACGGGTGAAACTACGCTCTGACAGCGCTCCGACTTAAATTTCACCAAGCCAAGGAACGCTTAGAGTGCGACGAGCGCGTTCGAGTGCACTCGAGCGAAGCGACGGAACGCACCTCAGAGACTAACATAGAGCTCAACAGATGTCTAAAGTCAGCCCTAAGGTTCACGCACACATTCGCAGCGTGTACAAACGTCATGTTAATGTTGTAGTTGAATCTCACTATTTGTATGACGTTTCCGGGGTGTGGTTATTGTTTCAATATCTATGTATGTCATATTATTCTAATTTAGGAAAAAAAGTCTTATTTACCGACCGACCCGTCCCGTCCCGTCTGAGGTGCTACGGGTGAGTCGATTATTTCTAGTATTTTTTCTACTATTATTTATCTTAATATAAAAATAGAATTGTGAATGCAAAAAATCTAAATTTAATAATTCATTTGTCTGTCACATTTTTAGAATGTCTTTTATTAACCGACTTCAAAAAAAGGAGGAGGTTATCAAGTCGTCTGTATTTTTTTTTTTATGTATGTTTTAATTTTAGGTTAATATTATCTGTCATTTGAATTCGAAATAAATAAATTGTCGTTATTCACAAATAGCTTTGTAGATTTTATTAGTCGCTTGTGATTTGAAAGATGGGAATGTAAAGAGTTGGTTATTTTTTGTTATTTAATTAAATTATTATTAATTTGTTACCACTTTATTTTACAATACAAAAGATTACCTGACGATTGTGTCTTTGACATAAACTCGAATGACATAATAAAATAAAAAATGCAATATTTTTAAAACCCTCCTTAATTTATTTTAGTTATTAATTATTTGAAGTTTTGTCTGAAATAGGCCTAATTGTTCACCAATTTATGTTTGGTTTCGCCAATGATACCAAAGTTTTGTAAAAGTGTATTGTAATTAAATGTATAATTTTAATTACGAATACTTTAAGATCTGTAATATTTGTCAGTATTATTGTTTGTGTATGTGTTTATTGATGTTATATACCAGTTTGGTAGCATGACCACTTGACGTCATCATCTGACGAAGCGATAAATCGCTATATCATATCGCGTTTTGGTTTGGTGGTCATGCTAAGGGGGCTATAACACTAAGGCTGAGTTGCATTATCTTAATTTAACCTTAACATTAACAGACACAAACTTATCTGACCCGGTGACAGCGTCGCTGTCGTCTATGGCGTAACCTAGGTAACAATATGTAATAACACTTAGTTCCAGCTTTGGCCACCGGCTCAGATAAGTTTGTGTCATGTACCTGTTATAGTTAATTAAGATGATGCAACCAAGCCTAACACATTTGCTGCCATACTCAGAGACGTCAATTAAGGTTAATACTTCATTAAGTATCGTGTCGTCTTATACTATCACTATGGAAAAGAAAGAGATAGCACCAATTTCAATGAATCATTAATAAAAGATAAATAAATAAATGAATATTTGACAACATCACATACATTGCTCCGATTCCAAAGTAAGTAGCTAAAGCACTTGTGTTATAGAAATCAGAGACAACGGTGGTATCACAAACACCCAGACCCGAGCCAATATAGAAAAGTTCGTTTTCTAAACTGACCCAACCGGGGATCGAACTCGGGACCTCAGAGATGGCGACACCTTGAAAACCGGTGTACAAAGCCACTCGACCACGGAGGTCGGAGGCATTAAATTTAATTGACGTCTCTGAGTTTGGTACAAAAACGTATCCATGTATGAAACTTCAATTGAAGAAATATATCGAAATGAAATATGTATATTTTGAATTGTGCTTAGCTAAATCATGCTAGAATAGAATTCTTTTTTATTATGATTTAAATTACGGTCATAGTTTGAAAGCGAATAAGTTTACTAAATAATATACAATCTCTAGTTACCGTTGATACATTCCAGCCAAAGCTCTTGTAATTTTAGTAGCATTTTCAAATAAAAACGAACCACTAAAATAGTTTAAAAGATTAAAAAATGATTTTGGCCCCTAGATAAGAAATGATTCCACGGTCCGGACAGATATTTGAAAAATAAGCAGTAATTATTATTAGGGCTTTTATTGCTATTGTAAACAAACGAGTACAAATAGATAGACGTCTCGTACAGTTTTTTTTGTCAGACACATCACATCGACGACGTGACATTTTCTAATGGGTGCATTCTGATTCAGTCTAAAATCAATTACAACGCTGACAGCGATAACAAGGGCTCTATCGGTTAAAGATTTAGTATGGTATTAGAATTACTTACAATCCTAATAGTTTTCCACCCACTTATATTTATTTGGAGAAAATTTTTTTAAAAGGATTTCAAATGACCTTTCCTTAGAAGGATGCCATGTTTTGGAAATCCGTTATTTCATGTTGCCACTCAGAAAAATCCACCCTCGGGTCACTGCGTAGTAATGCTCGAATTCACCCTAAACCCATTACCTACTCAAGGTTAGGGTGAATTCTCTTTGTCACCCTAGGGTGAATTTCATGAGGTTGAAAAATGGAATAAACGTTGGGTTTCACTAGAATATAATATAAGCAGCTTTAAGAGTTACCATGAGTATATTATATTAGCCATAAATAAGTATTGGTTAAGCCTTGATTTAATTTTGTTTATATGATTTGTGTACGTGTTCGGGAGATAAACACCATATATAATAGGGATACATTCTCTAAAAAGCAGTTAGATAAAGTGTTAATTTTCTCCATTCAATTTTGAGCCTTACACCCGCTTATTAAAGTTAAACATCAATTGGAGAATTTGACCTTATGGGCTGCTTTTAAGGAAGCAATACCAATGCTATATGGGTACTGTTACAAGGTCTCAGGGTTTGCGAACCGATGGCGTAGCTTCATAAGTGACATTCACAAGTGCTTATAACAGCCTAGAATTTGAATTCAGGGGGCGTAGTCTGCACACTAGCGCCGCCATTGGAAAAAAAACATAGTGCTTAAATAAAGACAAAATTGTGAATTATCTCTCTGTAGTGCACTCCGTAGAAGCTTTGTGGCCACTTTTAACAATAAAACTCCATTTAACTAAACGATAGGCTAGAAAATATTGTTTAAGCGATAAAAAGAACCACTAAGCTTCTTCGGAGTGCACTACAGAGAGATAATTCACAATTTCATCTTTATTTAAGCACGATTTTTTTCCAATGGTGCCGCTAGTGTGCTGACTACGCGCTCTTAATTTAAAACTAAACAAATTCTAATCATCTTTCTATTCTGTTTATTGTGCTATTCTATTATTATGGTGTGGACTCCGTAAAAAGCCTAAAGCAGCTGGATGTATAGTAGTGTAAAAGTAAGGGTATTGTTGCCATGTTTCAAAATAAAATGGTTAGAAAAATATGTTGTTTTAATTTACATGAACAAGATTGTTGTGTGGTAATGTACACACGAGGGCACTTCAGACTATACATGTAGACCTTGAGACCGCCTTTATGCCGCCCTTCGTAATAAAAGTTGTTTTCGCAGTTTAACTTGACGTGCTGTCGTGTGTACACGACGTCACCACAGACTATACATGTTGACCTTGAGACCGCCTTTATGCCCTACGTAACAAAAGTTGTTTTCGCAGTTTAACTGTATAACCTGATGTGCTGTCGTGTGTACAATGAGATTAATTTAACAATGTCCACAAGTGAAGTGCCTAACTTCAGTGCCCTTAGCACGAACATCTATCGAGAAATAAAACGCGCGTGAAAGTACTCGATAGAGTCGATAAAAACATTACGAAAAATTTAATTTCGCTTCTCGTCGGTAGATGGCGCTGTTCAAGTTTCCCATACAAAATTACTCTGTCAAATGTTTTTACGCGCGTTATTTTTTTCGATAGCTGTTCGTGCCACAGGTAGCATAGAATAGGTAGCCGATCAATTATTATGGAGACTAAATGAAATAACTTCACAGTGAACTTCCCAACGTAAGTAATTTAAAATAAATGCCAATTACATTTTTTCATGCAAATCCGTAAATAGCATTATTTCTTATTTGGTTTGGTATTTTGAATTTTTATTTAATAAACCCTAGACTAATACTGTCTTAATCCGAATAACATCACAAGAAGAGTTAAATAAGCTCAAATTGCAAATAATTTTGGTATTACGTTTGTATGGGAAGCTCACTGTTCGCCGGACTCTTAAATGACACAAATGGAAACCCATGTATTAGTTCACACGAGTGTTTTTAAAGCGCGGCGCTTTTTTATCGAGCACCGTCCTATTTTCAAAGTTATCGAATTGAGCATACGAAACTCACTGTTCGCCGGATTCTTAAGGGGCTGATATGAGCCAATTAGCGCCGCCAGTCGATTTTATTTTATTTATTCTAAATAAGTCTAATTTTTAAAAAAAGGAATCAGTCAAAGTTTCGTTATTAACGTCTAATATTTATTGAATAACTTTACACAGTTTGAAAAGGCATTCAAACAGTTTAAAACGCGATTTTGTTAAAAGTGGCCACTGTTGGTTCAAACCCGATTTTAAAGTATTGCACGCATTTTCTAATGTTGTAACGTTATTCAATAAACATTAGACGTCATTCACAAGACCTTGACTGATTCTTGTTTTAAGAAATTGGGCTTATTTAGAATAAATTAAATAAAATCGATTGGCGGCGCTAGTTGGCTCATGTCAGCCCCTTAACACCAGTCATTAAAACTTAGTTTTCTTTAGAATGCCCGTGGCCGTGGCGTCAATATGTAGATACCAAACTGTAGGTATGTACTTTTGTTTTTTGATAATCAAATGAAATCTACAGATAGTCATGATAACCAAATTTTGATATGAAAGGAATTTTAATTTTATTTTATAACAGGATGGGATTGGCATTGCACCAAAAATCCGTTTTTGCCACGATAATGATCAATTTCTACTAGTACTTAGGGCTGCCATCCGTCCGGGTTTCCGTCCGAGTCCGGGTGCTTAAATAGTGTCCGATACCTACATATACAACGTGTTACAAAAATACCCCTAATGCCGAATATGGTACAAACTCAAACTGATCAAAATAAATACAAAAATTAAAATCGAAGATATCAAAATATATGAAATAGCTGATTTTTTTTTCGCGACTTGAGAGTTGGTCCCGTAGTAAAAGTTGTTCAGTTCGATGGTCCCTATATACCATATTCGGCATTAGGGGTATTTTTGTAACATGTTGTATGAAGTAAAAATATATACATATTTACATATAAATACCTAAACAAAATCACATATTACAAACATTTAAAAATAAAATAAAAAATTGTATAAAGTTGACACATTAATATTAGTTTTGAGGCGGTTTGAACCCGCCTCAAATCCAAGGGAAATGCACCAGGGGCCCTACCGGCTAACTTTTCGAACCTCGGCGGGTCTGCCGAGCTTCAACTTAAAACAGATAAATTGAAGTAAGGAGTTTCGTATCTATTCGCCGAAGTTATTTAGAAGATATCGATGTTCGTGTGACATAATGAATTGAGGTTCGCCATTTTGGCCCGATTGGGGCTCGATTTATCTGTTTTAATTTGAAGCCCGGCAGACTTTCTGAAGTTCGATGCGTTAACCGGTACGGCCCCAGGTCCGGATGGCATCCTCGGCCGGGTACTACCTCTGGTACTTGAACACCTCGGGGAGGAAGTGGGACGGCTCTTCTCGAGGTGTCTGCAGACGGGACAGTTTCCAAGATCATGGAAAAGGGGAAGACTCTGTCTCCTGCAGAAGGATGATCGGCCTCCTGAGACCCCATCGGCTTACAGACCGATAGTCTTGCTGGACGAGCTCGGCAAAACGCTTGAGCGCATCATCGCAGACCGAGTCGTCCAGCACCTGGACTCCGTGGGGCCTAACTTGTCTGAGCGACAATTTGGCTTCAGGAGGCAGAGATCCACGATCGATGCCATCATGGCCTTGAAAGAGCTGTCCCAGAGGGTAGTCGCTCGCGGGGAGAGAGTAGTAGCGGTCTCGCTCGACATCAAAAACGCATAACTCTCCATGACTGCGTGATTCGCGACGCTGTGCGTCACCATAATGCCCCCCCCTATCTCGTTCAGATACTTGAGCACTATCTGACGGACAGGGAGGTGATTTATCTCGTGGCAGACGGCCAGTTGATGGCCCGCGAGATGAAGTGCGGGGTTCCACAGGGGTCGGTACTTGGGCCGCCCCTGTGGAATCTCGGGTATGACTGGGTGCTTCGCGGCGTGCTTCTCCCCCGGATGGATGTCATCTGGTATGCAGTTGACACCCTTGTCACCGCCCGGGGTCGAGACTTCGAAGAAGCGAAGCGCGTAGCCAAAATCGGGGCAGAGGCGATTATCCGCCGAATAAGAGCGCTGGGCCTAAAGGTGGCTGTGGCAAAGACGCAAGCCATCCTCTTCCATGGTCCGTTACAAGGCCCTCCACCGGGGGCGTTTATTAACATAGGGGGCTTAAGTGCGCCTGCGCCCATCAAGAAAAAAATGAAAAACAGTTGTAAAACATGATTACTTTTTTGTCTACAGTACCGTTAGCTGTGACGTCATAACGGTCGTCGACGGCAGTCACGAAGTGAACGCGTAGTATAATCCGCGCGCGATGAGAACGAGATGGAAGCAAGACGAATCAAACGAGCCCAAACTCGATGGGGTTGTATGGTATTATAGAGTTCCTGTGGCCTTCTTCCAGCTCCATCAACAGACCCTGGAAACTATAAAAAAAAATGGAAATTGTCACTCAAATTATACGTAAAATATGTACCTATTTAGGTAATCGATTGTCGTACTGCACTCATTACCAATTCTAATCTATTTTATAAGGATCAATCAAATCGATAACAAATGATATAAGTCTGATAAATTACTGCATTTGATTTGTTTTAACAAGGTTAGCAAACAACGAACAGCCCTTGATGGTAAGCGGGCACTCGGTCACCGACACTACATCATTGACATCCTTGGGCTAAAAAAAAAAGTTAATATAAACTGTGTTTTGGCAGAAGTATGTGATACATTAATAAATAATAATAATTATTTGACAACATCACATACATTGCTCCGATTCCAAAGTAAGTAGCTAAAGCACTTGTGTTATGGAAATCAGAGACAACGGTGGTATCAAAAACACCCAATATAGAAAAGAATAAATAAAAGTTCGTTTTTCTAAATTGACCCAACCGGGGATCGAACCCGGGACCTCAGAGATGGCGACACCTTGTAAACCGGTGTACCTACCGACCACGGAGGTCGTCAAAAAATGAAGTTAATGTAAACTGTGTTTTGGTAGATGTATGTAACACATTGCTAGTTTTCTTTGGTGATTTTTTTATTTGTGCCAAAACGAAGTAGGTAGCAATGTATCACATACGTCAGACGACCTCCGCGGTCGAGTGGTTTGTACGCCGGTTTTCAAGGTGTGGCGATCTCTGAGGTCCCGGGTTCGATCCCCGGCTGGGTCAATTTAGAAATCTAACTTTTCTATATTGGCTCAGGTCTGGGTGTTTGTGATACCACCGTTGTCTCTAATTTTCATAACACAAGTGCTTTAGCTACTTACTTTGGAAAAAAAACGTCTGTCAAAACACAGTTCACTTTAACTTCATTGGTTTTAGTCGATAGACCCGCAGGCCTCTAATCCTCTTTCGCTTAAGGGTTAAATTACATAGGTCCGTCTTTTCCCATAGTTCTATCTGATTCAGGGTTGCCAACTTTTCTAGCCGCCATATCCGTACACCAAAGGGGTATGTATGAGTATTTTTGTATGAAGTGAGGTGCGTTGGGGGGCCTGTACTAAAACGAAATAGAAAAATATATACGTACCTACTTAAAGGATTATTGTAAAATACACATATTTTAACAGCTAGGTTAAAAATATAGGCGTAGTAAAAATATTAATTCTCCAAATTCTAGATCTGACTGGACAAATTGCATCCAGTCGGAAGTTAGCGACCTGACCCCAACAATCAAATCAAAAATCTAAAACAATACCGGTTGGCAGCCCTGTCATCGACACTAAAGCATCTCGCTTTGGGGTTAAAATATTACATAAGTCCGTCTTTTCTTATGGTTATATCTGATTTCATGATACAGGGAACATCTTCCACCACTAGAGCGAGAAAACCAGACAGCCGATCCCGTGCTCTACTCTAAATTAGAAAAACAATGCGCTGCCATCTTAAAAAAATACACGCTGAAATTTTAGTCTTTTGGTTCCCGCAGTGGGGTGGTTCCAGTCATGATTACAAGCAACTTTTACTATGGGGCGAACTCTGATACTGCTAAAAAAATCAGCTGTTCCATACAATAGCGTTATACCTACTCGACCTTAATGTATGGAACAGCTGTTTTTTTTGTCAAGTTGCTTGTAATCATGAGTGAACCATCTAACTGCGGGAACCAAATGATTAAAATTTGAGGCTGGATATTTATATACGCGCGAAATAGACGCGTTTCGATTTACAATGTTCGTTTAGGACTAGCGATGTCAGCAAAGTGTGCAACATTAACAGCAGTGTAACCCAAATCGCATGACAAATCTCTGGACAAGGTCTTAGCGTGCAGATTACCTATGGCAATAGGCAAAATGTCTCTTCAACCTCAGGAGATGCTTACCTACTTCCTTTTCTTGTTATGACGGATAAAATGCATTTATGCATCGCCCCTGCAGGTGAGCAGGGGGGTTATTCACGATTGTTGGAAATCAACTTTCCGAATCGAATCGGAAAGTCTTCTGATATACAAGGTGTTACAAAATACCCCTAATGCCGAATATGGTTTAATGGGACTATATACCATATTCGGCATTAGGGATATTTTTGTAACACCTTGTAGATCTTATTTTCTACCTTATGCTACTAAACTTTGTATGCATTGTGCTTTCCCGTCGGAAAGTGAATCGAATGCCAGTCGAATGTATTTGTGAATAGCAATTTTCGAATCTATCGGAGGATACGTATTTGGATCGAATGCTTTCGAGTAGATTTCCGACAATCGTGAATAACCCTAAAAGGGCCCTACCGACTAACTTTTCGTTCTTCAGTGGGTCTGCCAAGCTTCAATTTAAAACAGATAAATCGAAGTAAAGAGTTTCGTATTGTACTATTCGCCGAAGTTATTTAGAAGATATCGATGTTCGTGTGACATCATGAATTGAGGTTCGCCATTTTGGCCCGGTAGGGGCTCGATTTATCTGTTTTAATTTGAAGCCCGGCAGACTTTTCGAAGTTCGATGCGTAAGCCGGTACAGCCCCAGGAGGTTCGTATGTGGGACTCGCCAGATGAGACCACAGCACTGCCAGCTATTGCTGACAGCGCTAGCGGCCGCCCTCCACGACCGCCTCCCGTGATCACCATCCAGCCCTTAGTGGCTCAGTGAGATCACGGGAGGGGGGTATACCCCCATTAAAAACGCCGGCACTTGCCCACTCACCGCCGGTTGGTCACGGGGGTGCACTGTTGAGATGCTTACATCTTTTTTTTTATGCCGAAGAAAACGCATTTACGCGCTTCCTCTCCCGCAGGTGAGCTTGAGGGGGTATGTGGGACTCGCCAGGACCCGGGACCGCAACATTTAAACATTGCGGCTCCCTCCACGACTGCCTCCCGTGATCCAACCCAGCCGAGTGGCTTGGTGGGATTCCGGGAGGAGGAACTAGCCACTAAAAACTCCGGCACTTGCCCTCTTGCTGCCGGTTGGTCCTGGGGGACCCTTGAGGGATTCACCTCATTGGACCCGGCGGGCGGCCCGGTTATCCGGGCCTCCTCGCGGTTGGGAGATGGCCGAGCAAGTTTGACCATCTCCCCAGACGACATCCTGCAGTGAACGATAATGGACCATCACGATAGTGACGCCGGCAGTATGCAAAGCATATCTTCAATAGCCATCTAAAAGCCAAATCAGTGATTAATGTACGCCGAATGCGTTGATCTAATGAGATCAACGCATTCGGCGTACATTAATCACACAAAAATTCTACTTATCTCAGATAATTCATTACAACTGATTTCCGAGTAAATTTAATTGCGTACCTAGTTTTAATCTTATCATATCATGTGTACTTATGTTAATACAAATCCATGACATTCATTGTTATGTTATAGAAATGGCTTTAAGGATGCCGTCATACTTGGCTTTGAAACAGCGGTGTTTTTACTGTGTGTTTTTAACCGACTTAAAAAAGAAGGAGGAGTTTTTGACCTCACTACTCCGTCATTTATAGACCGATTTGAAAAAAAATGATTATTCAAAGAATATACTTCCAGGTTGGTCCCATTTTTTAAATTTTGAAATCAGTCCGGGAGTTTTCAGGAAATACTGAAAATACTGACTTTTTTATCTGTAAGTAGGTAGGTGTGAAGACCTTTATTAGGTCTCTATTATATTAAACAGAAGATAAGATAAAATAGTTTTTTTCAGTTTATTTTTTATAATATTCCCTACTGATCTCGCATGACCTGGCTCGATGCCGGTCCGAATCAGAATCCGTCAAAAACTACATCGCAAGCCTTCTTTCTTAATTTATGTTTCAAATAATCATATCCATTCTAAAAAGGCTTACCTACTTACAGAGTAAACATTTAATATCAGCTAATCACAGCCTACAAATTAACTATCCCTACAGTACCTACCGACAGTAAAAAAGCAACATTGTACAATGGTGAGATGGCGCTGGCTTGCAGCGTAAGAGTTGATATACTAGGAGAAATTCGACGTTCCCACTACCGGATATCCAAAGGTCGCGGGTTCGATTCCCGTCCGAGAACATGGTCTGGTGCGAGTCGTATTTTTTCTAGTATATTATTTGGTATTGGATAAATGAATTTGAATTTGATTGAAATTAAGGGCATCTCCCCTAGCATGACCACCGAAACAATATAATATAGCGATTTATCAAAAATTAACTATAAGAGACAATGGATAGACTTTTAAATTTAAAAAAGCAACATATTTTATGCAGTCCATTAATCTTGTAGTTGCAATGCCAGTCGGACACATAGCGAAGCGAGGACCACCGATATCAGAGTAAAATGCCATTGTAAGAATTGCATATTTTTGTAACAGCCTACACTGAATAATGACTTTAAAATTTTGAATTTAGCTTACCCTGTAAATTGATTTATCAAGAAGTGAGCTAATCAAATAATTTTATTTGTTTATTAATCTATGTTAATAGTAACACATGAATGTAATGTCTGGAAACGATACTTTGTAAATATCGTTCCATCTGATAAAGCTGATAAGTTTTTTGCGCCCATTTTTCTTGTCAGCTAAAAGACGTCATAATGGGTAAATATTATGTGAGCTTATTTGAATAAAGAACTTCATTCATTCTGTCGCGGCGTCCAGCCTCCTTCGACTGTGACTGACAGGCTGATATACATACGACAGAGGTTGACAGGGATGACGTACCGGAGAGACAGACAGTAGATGACGATCGGGAAAACGGACGTACGGGAGACTCAAGGACTGACCCCTGACCGGCAGACGGACAACCGCGACAATACATTCATTCACGTAGAACTGTTATTTAGTGGACGGAACGTACTTAGGATTCTAACAAACAAACAAAAGGAAGTCTAAGATTGTGAAGCCTCATCGATGCTGACGGACCAAGACAGAACTACTTTTTTTTTTGTATGCCGAAGAAAATGCATTTACGCATCCCCCCCTCGCAGGTGAGCGAGGGGTTCGTATGTGGGACTCGCCAGGAGGGGACCGCAACATTCAACGTTGCGACTCCCTCCACGACTGCCTCCCGTGATACCACCCAGCCGGGTGGCTCGGTTGGACCTCGGGAGGAGGGAATACCTACTAAAAACTCCGGCACTTGCCCTCTCGCCGCTGGTTGGCTCTGAGGGACCCTTGTGGGATTCTACCTCATTCTACCTCATTAGAGTTCAATATAATAACATCTTTAGGGCGCTGGTGGGGCTGCCGCGCTATTGCAGCGCATCGGGCATGTTTGCGGATGCTGGTGTAGACGATTTTTATACCATCATGCGCAAAAAGACTGCCTCGGTGATGCTGCGGTTGCGCGGTAGCGCCAACAGTCTCCTGAGGATGATAGTAGAGAGGATGGACTCTGCGGTTCTCGGTAGGTTTACTGATTTGCACGTAATACGTTCAAATCGGTGAACCTATTGATGGACAATTTTAGATACGATATTCTTAATATTTTTTTACTAACATTACAATAAGTACTTTTGTTACTAACTAAAAAAACTAAAATGGACAAATTTGGTCTGAAATAAATGATTTTTATTTTTATTTTTATTTTTTTATTTTAAGACAGAACTAGCTAAGTAATTAAGTGATAAGTAAATATAATTAATTACTTATATGCCTAGCCCCGCTTTAAGCTGATAAACAATTTATAACATCTATTTTCGGTTTTTCGCTTTCTAGATAATATAGGCTTTGTGCATTGCTGTTACACTGATGCGATACTTAATCATACCAGTTAGTATCGCTCAAAACTCTTTCTTCAGAGAAACTGCCCACTCAGGTGGGCAATTTTTTTTTATATTTGACATCATCACAAACATTGCTCCAATTCCAAAGTAAGTAGCTAAAGCACTTGTGTTATGGAAATCAGAGACAACGCTAAAACTACAAATACTCAGACCTGAGCCAATATAGAAAAGTTGGTTTTCTAAATTGTTCCAGCCGGGGATTGAACCCGATACCTCAGAGATGGCGACACCTTGAAAACCGACGTACAAACCACTCGACCACGGAGGTTGCCAAATAACCTATTTGTTAAAACAAACAAATAAAGTAAGCCTTCTCTGACGGTTAACCGCGGGGGCGGCTATTAGCCGCTTTTTCCATTTTAATTGTGCAACCGCTCGTGATCGAACCAGCCGCCCCGTACCGGCTAACGCATCGAACTTCGGAAAGTCTATCGGGCTTCAAATTAAAACAGATAAATCGAGCCCCAATCGGGCCAAAATGGCGAACCTCAATTCATGATGTCACACGAACATCGATATCTTCTAAATAACTTCGGCGAATAGTACAATACGAAACTCCTCACTTCGATTTATCTGTTTTGAGTTGAAGCTCGGCAGACTCGCCGAAGTTCGAAAAGTTAGCCGGTAGGGCCCCGGCCCATCTTTCCCTCTGGGCACTCTGGGCACGTGCCCAGGGCCCTGCGATCGGTAGGGGCCCCTAGTTCCTGCCAGATCGCTAAACGATAACGGATGTTTATTACCAAAAAACACATAAAACATATTTAGGTGTTTCGAAAACTTAAACAATAATTACTGACTACAAATACTACTTGCTTACTAGCTTTTGCATGAGCATAGCTATCCTACTCTTGCCCGAATATCAGGCTTTCTGATCTGATTTCGGCATGCTTAGATAAATTTAAGTCAAGATCATAGGGGCCCTCAAATGTGCCTAGGGCCTCAAATAGGTTAAAACGGCCTTGGATCGAACGCTCTTGACCGCCACGAAATTTCATGATGGAGCCGCGCGGTAGGCCGCCCCCGCGGTTGACCGTGTTGGGAAATGCTAAGACAGAGCAATAAGTGGCCACTTTTGGCACAACTCTGAAAACGCAAAAAAAATCAGCTCTGTTTCATACATTTTATAAAACAGCTGATTTTTTTCGCCATTTCAGAATTCGTCCCACAGTAGGTAAAAGTTGTTGAAATAGTGTAATATAGCCAACTTAGCTTAGTGTTTGTAGAATTGCATTAATTTATTCCTTCTTAATCTTTTGTATTTATTACAGCTTAATATATTATGTTAGGGCTAATAAAATAAATGATATTCCTATACCTATGCGTAAGCTTACCATACGTCCCGGTTTGACCGGGATTGTCCCGGTTTTATGCATTGGTCCCAGCCGGTTTGGTATTTTGTCCCGGTTAAGTTAAAACATGGTACATACGACCGTCGGAACTTGTTTTATGAATAACGAACGAAACTTAATGCCCAGTGCCCTTAGCACGAACAGCTATCGAAAATAACGCGCGTAAAAACATTCGATAAAGTAATTTTGTATGGGAAATTTGTACAGCGCCATCTACCGTCGAAAAGCGAAATGATATTTTCCATAGAGAAATCTGTATCGAGTACTTTTACGCGCGTTATTTTTTTCGATAGCTGTTCGTGATAAGGGTACAGTTCGCGCGAAGGTGGTAAAGATACGTAATACGCCAACATCATTGCTTCTTCATAATTAAAATTTCATAATATATTTATTCTTTCTATACATAAAAAGTATAATATTTTTCTTTGTATAATATTAAGTACACGTTACATGGATGGGATAAAGATGTTTTTTTTTGTTGTCTTACGACGAAACGTCTCGGATTGGAACCTGAAAATTATGGTAACCCTACCTATGCGTTCATAAAATCTGAAGCACGTCTGTACTTACTACTTAATACAATTATTGTTCATAAATGATAACATTTATGGTATCATTATTTCTGAAGGTTCACTAATGATAGATCAAAGTAAGATATCAAACGTTTCCTGCATTCTCTCGGGTAGGGTTACCATCTGACAGGCATTTCCCGCATTTGACAGGCATTTTTTGGTTTAGACAGGCGTGCGGCCGGCGCCAAGCCGAGACAGGCATTTTTGCATTTCACGGGTCTCACTGAAATTTGAAAGCTTGCATACATGCTTCAATCACGCAAGCCCACGGCCAGCTGCCCGCCTGCCCGGATAAAATACACACATTAGGTACATGATTCGTGAGATTAGTGGACAAAACTGACTAAAAATTGCGTTGCGTGGCCGTTTTTTTACTATATACAAGAAAAATTACAAGAGTAGTGGATAGAATTGACTAAAAATCGCGCTGCGTGGCTGTTTTTTTCACTAAAGATAGGCAAAATTGCAAGATTATTGGATGAAACTAACTGAAAATGGCGCTGCGCGGTCTTTTTTCGCTATAAACAGGCATTTTTCTGAAAAATTAGGCATTTTGTGCATTCTAGACAGGCATCCTCTCTTACGTAGTTGGTAACCCTTCTCGGGTGGTAATTGCATCACATGTCACGGTCATTCTGTATGTTCGTATAAAAAAACTGTCAAATAGAATTCAGAAATAAACTAAAATTGAATATTCTTCGGAAATTCTGAACGTAATTTATTTATTATAGATACAATAATAGTAACCCTAGCACGAACATCTATCTAGAAAAAAAACTCGCGTAAAAGTGCTCGATAGACTAATTGTCTATGAAAAATTTAATTTCACTTTTCGGCGATAGATGGCGCTGTACAAAATTTCCATACAAAATTACACTATCGAATACTTTTACGCGTGGTTTTTTTCTTGACAGTGTGCTTAATGCGAGTTTTTTTATCTCACGCTCGATCGTGAGCGCGTTAAAATTTTGTATGGCGTTGATGAAGTTCATCGCGTCACGGGCGATCAATCCTATACAAAATGAAGTTTACGTTAACGCGGTCCAGTAAGTAAAAAACTCGCACTACGCACCCTGAGTAATTCTCTATGAGAAATCTCATTTGGCTTTTCGGCGGTAGATGGTGCTGTACAAATGTCCCATACAAAATTAGTCTATCGTTGTTTGTTTACGCGCGTTATTTTTCTCGATGGCTGTTCGTGCTAAGGGTACAGTGTGCAACAACAACTTGCTCGACAAATACCTACGAGTACCTAGGTGCGATGTACGCACAACAGCACGGCAAGTTAAACAGTTGAACTACGAAAACAGCTCTTATTACGTACGACATAAAGACGGCCTCGAGGTCTACATGTATAGTGTGACGTGCCGTTGACTGTACAAAATACAAATACCTACAAATAAAATAATAGTGTTATTTCGATCTAGATATTTATTATTTTCCCGTTTGAAGATAGATGCCTTATTAGCAAACTTGATAATCCCTTCATCGCATTGAAATCTACATCAATATACTATTAAAATTACAACTTAATTCAATATTAGTGTAAAACTAATGGATATACATGGTAAATCATCTTATCAGATACAAATCTAAAATGTTATTTATTACTTAACTAAGTTTATTATTCAAAGTTCCTAAATCATAAGTTTTCATTATAATTTTTTATCTGCATATTTTTTGATTTATTTAATTGCAAAATCGTGTAGTACATGACTTTTAATCATACTAATACTTACGATCTTGATTTGAACATTTTTTGATAAGATTCAAACATATTATAAATGTACTTTTGGCAAAAAACAATGCAATTTGTCCAGCTATGAGCTTATCTTGATCACTGTAAATTAAGATTGTGAAATTTATTTGGTAGGTAAATGCAGAGCGCTTAGTGCGAGTTGATATTATGATTTTTTACTATAGAAAACCATCGGATACATTGCTCAAAGTCAATGCGAGTGAAAGAGAGAAAACTATAGTTTTCGGTAGCGAAAAGTGAAAACATTAACTCGTACCCTCTGTGCCCTTAGCACGAATTGCTATCGTGAAAAAAACGCGCGTAAAACTACTCGATTATCTATGGAAAATTTCATTTCGCTCTTCGGCGGTAGATGGCGCTGCACAATTTCCCATACAAAATTACTCTATCGAATGTTTTTACGCGCGTTATTTTTTTCGATAGCTGTTCGTGCTAAGGGTACTGGAAGTGAAGATTTTGATTCACAACTTTTTTGACACTGTGAGATGTGTTTTTATAGATTACCTAATAATAATTACACGAGAAAATGTAATGAAATGAAATTTTTAATAAAGACTTAATTAATAAATTTATAAAAAGGAAAATTTGGTATAATTTTTGAAACATTTGCAAGTTTGATTTTTTTATTAATAATAAATTTACATTATCTATTATAATTAGAATTAACTTGTATGCAATATTATAATTATAATCATTTATAAATGTATTTACTGATTACATGGATGCATGTGTACTACACAAAGCAAAGTATTTTTGAAAAACTAAATTTGTGAAGGACTGGTGCCTGAAATAGGTTTCACAGAAACCTGTACCACAGGGGGCTGATTACGTAACGAAATCGATTGAAACCGCAGTTACATTGCTGCTTTAAGTAAGATAGTTGTCACATTGGTTCTTACTAAAGCAGCAATGTAACTGCGATTTCTGTCAGAGTTAATTGCAACAAAGTTACATAATCAGGGGGCAGGTCACCAGCCTCCCCCCGCAGAAAGGATTACAAAAGATACCTATAGAAAAATTATATCTACAGGGTGTACCGAACTTTGATCTTTGACCTTTCGTATTTAACGAATCACCAATTCTGAAATCGCGAAAAAAAAATAAGCTGTTTTATACAAAAATTAAAATCGAAAATATAAAAATGTATGAAACAGCAGATTTTTTTCGCAATTTCAGAGTTGGTCCCATAGTAAAAGTTGATCAGTTTGATGGTCCCTATATACCATATTCGGCATTAGGGGTATTTTGTAACACGTTGTATAAAAAAGCTTTGTGAATGCTATTCCAATTTAAAAATGTCTACCTATCATTCAGAATGATTCGTCAAATACGAAAGGTCAGTGTAGGTCTCTCACCTCATATTATTTCTATTATACTATACTAAACAAGAATTAATAATTCTACATAATGGCATTCTACATAATATGTAGAATGCCATTCATTATTATTATCACCTCTAACTGTACAATCATAAACGCCTAGTTAGAAAACCAGTTGTTCGCACTTGAACTTGAACAGCTGTCAATGATTCAGCACATCATAATAACTTTGACATAACGTGAATCTGATTATTAAAATTTTGAGATGTTAGCATTCACAATGCTATTTTTATATAATGCTAAATGATATACCAGAAAAAATACGACTCGCACCAGATCATGTTTTCGGACGGGAGTCAAACCCGCGACCTTTGGATATCCGGTCCAATGCTGAGCTACCGAGCGAGTCGTATTTTTTCTAGTATATTGTTTAGTATTACTAACGTGAATCCTTTGTTATCGTTTCGACAGATTTTCGTTTCGTCAGATTTTTGTTTCGTCAGATTTTTGCTTCGTCGGATTTTAGTTTCGCCAGAAAAAGTACAATCATAACGAAAATCTGTCAAAACCAGTAGTACCCTTAGAACAAACATTTTATTGAGAAAAAAACCAGTGGCACGAACATTTTATCGAGAAAAAAACGCGCGTAATTTCACTTTTCGGCGGTAGATGGCGCTGTACAAATTTCCCATACAAGATCACTTTATCGAATGTTTTTACGCACGTTATTTTTCTCGATAGCTGTTTGTACTAAGGGTACTGATTATGATGGCGCGAACACATTAGCGAATACACTCGAATTCAGGTGCATCCCAATCCTAACTTCACTTTGTACACCGGTTTTCAAGGTGTCGCCATCTCTGAGGTCCCGGGTTTGATCCCCGGTTGCGTCAATTTAGAAAACGAACTTTTCTATATTGGCTCAGGTCTGAGTGTTTGTGATACCACCGTCGTCTCCGATTTCCATAGCACAAGTGCTTTAGCTACTTACTTTGGAATCGGAGCAATGTATGTGATGTTACAGTTTTACTAGTACAGATACCAGTCTCTCACATAGATTACTCAAAGTATTGTTTAACTCTAGGTTATGATAATCTCCTGTATTTACTTTGTGTGAGAGAACAATAAAGTCTTTTTATTATTATTATTATTATACAAGGTGTTACAAAAATACCCCTAATGCCGAATATGGTATATAGGGACCATCAAACTGAACAACTTTTACTATGGGTCCAACTCTGAAATCGCGAAAAAAAATCAGCTGTTTCATACAAAAATTAAAATCAAAAATATCAAAATGTATGAAACAGCTGATTTTATTTTCGCGATTTCAGAGTTGGTCCCATAGTAAAAGTTGTTCAGTTTGATGGTCACTATATACCATATTCGGCATTAGGGGTATGTTTTGTAACACCTTGTATTGTCAAATATTTATTTATTTAATAGCTTTTTTTACTAGTCAACCATTAGGAAAATTATAGTTTACCAAGCGACAACTTTATTTACAATAATTATATTATGCTATAGGGCCACGTTTTTGATAGAAATGAGAGATTAATTGCGCCATTCAAATATTTTATCTTCATGACTCATTTTGAAATTGATATTTTATCTAAAACAGGAAATGTAACGCTTCCTTTGAACATATAAAATATTTTTTTAATTACCTATTCATAATTGTTTTTTATAGCATGTTGTTTTACTACAACAGGTTTGATATTGAAATAATGCAAAACCTGAAAACCATTATCGTCTCACTATAGTCCACTACAGTACCCTTAGCACGAATTGCTATCGAGAAAAAAAACGCGCGTAAAAGTACTCGATAGAGTAATTATCTATGGAAAATATAATTTCGCTTTTCGGCGGTAGATGGCGCTGTACAATTTTTCCATACAAAATTACTTTATCGAATTTTTTTACGCACGTTATTTTTTTCGATAGCTGTTGGTGCTAAGGGTACAGATGGGAGTCAAACCCACGATCACCCCACTATGATTAATTATAATTGCTTGCTTGCTTCAGAAAATTTTGCAAATACTTATTTGTATAGGTACGGGGTGTGTAATTGTTCTAGCAAGTACTTTTACGCCTTTGTTTCTCGAAAGATGGTTGTGCTAAAGGTATTAAGGGGCTAACATGAGCCAACTAGCGCCGCCAGTCGATTTTATTTTATTTATTCTAAATAAACCCAATTTCTTAAAAAACAAATCAGTCAAGGTTTTTATTAATAACGTCTAATATTTATTGAATAAGTTTAGACAGTTTGAAAAGGCATTCAAACAGTTTAAAACGCGATTTTGTTAAAAGTGGCCACTGTTGGTTCAAACCCGTTTTTAAACTATTGCACGCATTTTGTGATGTTGTAACGTTATTCAATAAACAGTAGACGTCATTCACACGACCTTGACTGATTACTTTTTTAAGAAATTGGGCTTATTTAGAATAAATAAAATAAAATCGACTGGCGGCGCTAGTTGGCTCATGTCAGCCCCTTAAGACGATTAGTGCCCTTACAGTGGCGCCCTCATCATAATTAAATTTATTGCGCGCTAAGTAGTAGTAGTAGTAGGCAAATGTGCCAAAAGTGGCCACTTAATGCTCTTTTGCCTACTACTACTACAACAAACTATATTTTACTGAGGGGTTTGTTTGTAAATAAACTATAGAACCTTAGCTTCAATCTGTACGTTTGAATTTTCCATACATTATGTACTTAGCGAGCAATAAATTTAATATAATGAGGGCGCCACTGTGAGGGCACTAATCGCCAACAAACAATATTATTGGTTACAGCATTAAACTTAGATTCGATAAAACATAGCTCATGGATCGCGTGGATCCATTGGCTCTTTAGAATGACCCTAATAAGGAAATCTTACAAAAAGTTTAAATATGTGAACAACACGCTGAGTATAGCACAACATAAGACAACGGCCATATCGTTTTATCTTGTTAATAATATAATCAATCAGATATTAAAGCCAATCGTACAGATTTTTATATTTAAACGCTTTGCAATCGCTTGCGAAGACAGTACACCATACTCGAGTGATTGTTTCATGGGATTTTAAGTGATAAGTGATACAGGTGCGTGTTTAGGTGGATAATTTTTTGAGTGATAAGGAATTTTTTTTTTGAATATTTTTGATTTGGTGAGTACATTTTTTTGTTAATTTAAATTAACATGTCAGTAGGTATACCTACTTAATTGCATAGATTCATCGAGTTATAATGTACAGTCGAGTTCATAAAGCACTTTTGACAGATGTTGACATTTATTACAAAGGCATAAGGTTGATGAACTGTCCAAAGTGTATACAATATTACAGAACTTGACTGTACTACTCGATACATAGATTATCAACTGTTTTTATTATACATATACCTAGGTAGGTACTTATATTAAGTTAAAACAAAATTATTAAAAATAATACACCAACATTTTAAATAAAACAATACCTAATCATAATCAAAGATATAGGTAACACCTAATATTTTAATAAATGTTAAGTAAACTATATTCCATTATAGATCTAATCACAACTAAGCCGAGAAATGTGAATTGATTTAATAAAACAAACAAATTCCTGTGTCAATTATATAGTTGAAATAATCCCTTTTTTCACATTGTTTAAGTACCTCTTTGATATTGATTGAGACTTAATAATTTACAAGAATTTTATATGGAATTAATAATAATCTTGGCAAGGTATTTAGATAATAAAATATAATACAACGCATATACATTTCATTATAAAAAATCATTATCCTTGAAACTATAAAGCAAAAACTTGGAGGGAAAAACTTATTATGATATAATAATTACGCAATTATATTTTTTCCATAATGATACTGTGAACCTAAAATTACAGTTTGGAGGCAAAGATATCTCTTTTAATCTTGTGGGTATTACCTCACATCTCATCGAGCTCTTCGCTCAAAGCTCGATAGTTCCCCTGCGATCGCGGAAGTTAAGAAACTCGCAAGGGTCAGTCATGGGATGGGTGACCTAAATTTTACTCTCGAAAACCTCCTTGCTTCGGAAGGCACGTAAAGCCGTTGGTTCCGGGTTAACGCCCACTAATCCGAATTGGGCCCGTGTCACCGCCGCTATATACTTTGTGCCCGCGTGGTGGTTATGGCCCATTTTCCTTATCCGCCCATAAGGAAAGCCTGTGCCCCAGCAGTGGGGACATCAAAAGTAGCTGATGACGACATTCGGAACACTGAAATACCTCTTTTCTATCAGTAAAAATTGTAATAGAAAAAAACGAGCCTAAAAGTAGGTAAGTACTCGATAGAATAATAATTATGGAATAATTCATTTCGCTTTTCGGCGGTAGATAGCGCTGTACAAATCTCCCACACACATTTACGCGCGGTTTTTTTCTTGATAGATGTTCGTGCTTCTAGATCCAGAAATTGCTTTACCATTTATGCTTTCTGTACCCTTAGCACGAACAGTTATCGAAAAAGATAACGCGCGTAAAAACATTCGATAAAGTAATTTTGTATGGGAAATTTGTACAGCGCCATCTACCGCCGAAAAGCGAAATTATATTTCCCATAGAGTATTACTCTAACGAGTACTTTTACGCGCGTTTTTTTTCTCAACAGATGTTCGTGCTAGGGGTACTGATAAGTAAACCAGCAATGTTTTTCATTGTCACAAACTTCAATTTCATTAAAAATGCAGTAATCTACTTCCGGAACATAAGCTTTTTTATCTTACAAATTAACTTGGTAGATACTTAGCTTATGAAATTAAAGTTATCTACCTGTTATCCTTCTGAGAAAGAATGTTATCTACCACCATACTGGACTTTCCTCGTGTTAAAAAACATTTGTTTATAGTTATGATTAAAAAAATCTTATCAACGCATTAGATCTTTAATTTTTGCTATCTGATTTATTAGTGGCTACTGAAAAACTCAATTAAAAGTAGTTAGATACGATTATAGGTATAACGTATAAATATAAACGTACCTACTTAGGTAAATACATAGACAGACGCGGATCCACCGTTGTGAGCACTATGGGCATGCCCACAAGCCTAATTTAGTCTCGCCTGGTGCATCTCACTTGCTGGTCATACTATCCTTACGACTCCTGAGACAGCGTTAAGATACCTATTTACCTAGTCTAGTCAGTGGCCCTATATTGGCTTTGAAATTGGTTTGGTATTTAATCGAAACTGTTTTGACTATTTAATTGGACGAAATCGGGTCTGACTTCCTCCAATGATGATTTCCATTCCTAAGGCCAAAGTCCTGATGTGCGGAAAAAAAGCAAATAATCACAATGTCATTCAAAAGTCGTTCATAAGTCATGATTGTTCATGAGCGAGTTCGTACTCCGATTCGCACTTGGCCGATTTTCGGGTGGCTGTGACCACAACCTTTTTTGAAGGCTGGATCCGAACCTGTACATAGATACTTATTAACATTAAATAAACACTAGCACACCCCGGACACTCCATATAAACGTCTAGTTTATACAACGTGTTAATGAATATACGCAAAACCTCTTAGGTGGTGATTGTGCTCATGAACATGAACAACTTTTACTATGGAGCCAACCCTGCAACTCAACAAAAAAATCAGCTTTTTCGTACAAGTTGTCAATACCTACTGGACCAGGGGCCCTACCGGATAACTTTTCGAACTTCGGCGGGTCTGCCGAGCTACAACTTAGAACAGATAAATCGAAGTAACGAGTTTCGTATTGTACTATTCGCCGAAGTTATTTAGAAGATATCGATGTTTGTGTGACATCATGAATTGAGGTTCGCCATTTTGCCCCGATTGGGGCTCGATTTATCTGTTTTAATTTGAACCCTGGCAGACTTTACGAAGTTCGATGCGTTAGCCGGTACGGCCCCAGAATGTACGGAACAGCTGATTTTTTTTTCAGTTGCAGAGTTGGCTCCGTAGTAAAAGTTGTTCATGTTCATGAGCAGAATCACCACCGAAGAGGTTTTGCGTTTATTCATTAACACGTTGTATATCCTACTTCTATTACCATAACCAGAATGACAGGTAGAATACGGGTAGTATCCTTAGCACGAACAGCTATCGAGAACAATAACGCGCGTAAAAACATTCGATACAGTAATTTTGTATGGGAAATTTGTGCAGCGAAATGAAATTATATCTATACATATAGATAATTACTGTATCGAGTACTTTTACGCGCGTTTTTTTTCTCGATAGATGTTCTTTCTAAGGGAACAGATTATAGTTATAAACTTATAAGTTAGGTTTATCAAGCAGCAGCCTGAATATAAATCTATGAAGTAGCCATTATATCAGTGTTTTAAAAAAAATCGGAGTAAGTATACACCAAGTATAATAAAAGTTTTTTATAATTGCCTCGTTAAAAAAACTTCTGTTTCTCATTCAGCTTCTAAATTAGCAAGGAAGTTTCTGACCATCAGCCATTTTTAATTTCCCACTGCTGGAGCACAGGCCTTCTTTATGGGTGGATAAGGAGGATGGGCATGACCCACCACGCGGGCCCAATGCCAATAATTGGTGGGTGCTAACGACTGCAGCCGGGACCAATAGCTTAACATGCCTTCCGAAGATGAAGAGCTCGAGATAGTAAATTTTTGGTCACCCATCCCATAACAGACCCTTGCGAAAGTTGCTTAATCTCCGCAATCGCTAGGCCAGGCGCTAAACCACTGCGCCAACGAGCTCCAAGGAAGTTTTTACTCCAATCCATATAAGATATTACAATTAGTTCGCAGAACACCATGGAAATCGGTAAATCGATATATAATTACTTCGTAAGGTTTATTTTAATTGAAAACACCGTTTCCGACATATGAAATCATCAATCGTGATAACATGATACTATAGTACAGACAATCACATCAAGTTTAACAGTTGAACTGCGAAAACAGCTCTTGAAATCAAAGCCTTACGTAATACATAAAGATGGTTTCAAGATCATCAAGTTACGTATGATGTGCCGTCGTGTGTACCTAATTGTTTACACGCATGGCGCGTGAGGCGTGAGCTTCTTCAGAAACCTTGATTTTGGTTTTGTTAACGGATCTTTGCCAATAATATTTTTTTTACACACTTGTTCGTAAAGTAAGCCTTATTACATCGCTTTTACGGCCATAAACCGAGTTATAACATGACGACCTCCGTGGTCGAGTGGTTTGTGCGCCGGTTTTCAAAGTGTCGCCATCTCTGAGGTCCCGGATTCGATCCCTAGCTAGGTTAATTTAGAAAACTAACTTTTCTATATTGGCTCAGGTCTGGGTCTGTGTGTTTACCACCGTTGTCTCTGATTTCCATAACACAAGTGCTTTAGCTACTTACTTTGGGATCGGAGCAATGTTTTTGATGTTGTCTAATATTTATTTTATAACACACACGTGCATAATACATTACACACTAGTGCGTAATATAATTATCCCTGCAAAGTTAAATTAGTACTTTATTGCAAGTTATATTCGAGTAAACAGAGCATTCTCCATGTAAAACAGTTATTATTTTTAGTAACAACAAAGAAGTTTTATGCCGCTAAAAATCAATAGACATTTTTGGAATAAATTAATGTGTACGTCCTTTATTAAGTTAAACAAACATTATTATTATCAAATTATTCATAATTTACAATAATTTGTTATAAAATATTAAAATATTTGCACCATTTTACCGCCTCTGCGGTCTAGTGGTTCGCCGACCCGTGTAAGACGCAGGGGTATCTCTTCTCCCTACTAACAGCTAAGATAACACCTTAACACCTTACAAGAGTACTATGATTATAAATAAACAATACAGATATTTCAAACCGTCCAATATACAATACCTTATTTTTAGTACCTATGTAAGCAAGTAGCGAATAGTTAGTCTTAAGTTAATAATTTTATGTCAATTTGTTGGAAAGTTAAATTTATTTATTTTTCGTTTTTTAATGTACCTGTAGGTTTGTTTTTGTTTTTTATTTTTATTTAATTTATAATAATGTTATTTCTTGTATAAACCTAATTAAGAACTATTTTAATGTTGCGATACCCTAGACAGGGTTCATGTTCTGGTACTGTTATCTAATGTGTACACCTATGTTAACCACATGATTGCAATAAAAAAGATTTGATTTGATTTGATTTGATTTATAATGTAAACCAGCCAGAATTCCGAATACCGGACGAATTTTAATAATAATAATTATCAGTCAAGACCGTTAACCATTTTAAATTAGGTTCTACCTAATTATTTAAATAAGTACGCGTTATATTTTCGCAAATCTGAAAAAAGTTTATTTTACCATGCATATACAGGGTTATATGTCAAACTCTCTGTTTTCGGAAAAGTCGTAGAACAATTAATGTAGTTGTTTATGATGTTAGTAATACACTCCTGCAAAATTGTTGATGTCTTACAAATAACCCCGTATAACTAATAACTTTACTACAACAATAATGGGGTACGATTATACTATGAATAAATTATTATTTTTATTACGGAAGTCCATGTTTTTGATCAACATTAGGAGCTACGCGCGAGTGAGGTGCGTTTCGTGATCAATAATAATTAAAAAATAAATATTTGACAACATCACATACATTGTTCCGATTCCAAAGTAAGTAGCTAAAGCACTTGTGTTATGGAAATCAGAGACAACGGTGGTATCACAAACACCCAGACCTGAGTCAATATAGAAAAGTTCGTTTTTCTAAATTGAACCAACCGGGGATCGAACCCGGGACCTCAGAGATGGCGACACCTTGAAAATTGGTGTACAAAGCCACTCGACCACGGAGGTCGTCGAGGTGATGTTCGCTTAGGACCAGCGGCGTCGTCAGTAGCGCAATATTAACTGGACCAGCCCCCGTATTACAACCTCTTAAATCTTGCCAGTTTTCTGTACCCTTAGCTCGAACAGCTATCGAGAAAAAAATCGCGCGTAAAAGTACTCGATAGAGAAATTGTCTATGAAAATTTCATTTTGCTTTTCGGCGATAGATGGCGCTGTACAAATTTCATACTACGCTAGTTTATATAAGTCTATGGACTGGACACACAGGTGGTATGCGGCCTCAGGGGCAGGCGAGTAATGCCACTTGGTAATTTTTAAACGTCTTTAGTCTTATTTTTTATCAGGCAACGAGCACATTCGTTTACCGATAAAGGCATGTAAAATCCGATCGCAAAAGATTATAACATTATTATCAGTAAAGGTAAGTAATAGAATTATTTTAATTAACAATAATGGAGTTGTAATTTTATCTGAACAACAAATGTTTGACTAAATTTTTTATCTATCAGTTTTGTCAGTCATGATCATGAGTCGTTGGTATTGATTTTATATCGTGATAGTAAATACTAAAAATGATAAACTTTTGGTCACCCATCCCATGACCGACCCTTGCGACAGATACTTAACCTCGGTACCCTTAGCACGAACAGCTATCGAGAAAAATAACGCGCGTCAAAGTACTCGATAGAGTAATTCTCTTTGGAAAATCTCATTTCGCTCTTCGGCGGTAGATGGCGGTAAATTTCCCATACAAAATTACTCTATCGAATGTTTTTACGCGCGTTATTTTTTTCGATAGCTGTTCGTGCTAAGAGTACGACAATCCACAGAGCTCCTCAGTTATTGACTTACTACTTACTTAATAGTAGCTTCTTTGAATTCTGTAAACAGATTGCAAAGTACAAACTTAAGTGGTATAGCACTTGTACTATGTAAATCAGAGACAACGTGGTTACACAAACACAGACCTAAGACAATATAGAAAAGTAAGTTTTCTAAATTGAGCCAACTTGGGATCGAACCCGGGACCTCAGAGATGGTGACTTAGATTATTTAGGACAACATGAAAACTACTCGACCACGGAGGTCATAGTCCAAAACGTCGCTACTGCAAAAATCAAATAAAAAAACCAATCAGAACATCAATTTCTGTAACCGCATTTTGATAGGTATGCATTCCAATAAGCGCCGCCTGAAGTGAATCATACAACAGCATAGATAAGTAAGAAAAGAAATGATTTTGTGTCAGTACGTCGAACTGTAGAGTGGCCTTAAGAGGTCAACGACAGACCCAAACTTATGTGAGTCACATCACTTCTAGTCAATATAACGAAATATCTGTCTGTATGTCAATTTTAATGACAACTAAGTAGGTTCCTATTTATTAATAATAATAATAAATACCTCAACAGACCCGTGGTCACACCGGTGTGACCGGTGTTCTTGTCACTTAAAAAAGTCTGGAACGTGAGGTAGAAAAATATAGACGATTCAAAAGCGCTTAATTACTAAGTTTATTTGAATAAAGAAATTTTTTACTTTACTTTACTTTTACTTAAACGGTAATTTTTTTACCCGTAGTCACACCACCAAGCCCAACTCGCCCTTGAAGTTCACCACACTTTAACAGCTGATTAAGTTTTAACCGTCTGTTCTTGACTTTTTTATGTTTGGAGAAAATGCCAAAAACAGGTGGTTAGAAATCAATCGGCTGTTTAAGGAGTTGGTGAACTCAGGTTTAACTTGCACCACAGGAAGTAAGCTTCTCCCGAGGGAGGATGTTGCTGTAACCTCCTTAGCAGACAGATTGGAAAGTGCTGCTGCCCAATTCCTGGTTCACGGAGGTTTTAGATACTACATAAGTCATAAGTAGCCATTTTTAGGACACCCCTAAGTGCTATTCTACTCTGCCATACACCAAACGGCTAACATCCTTCACCTATGAAATTAGTGTTTTTTCCTCACACACATAAAACCTCATAACTTCTGTGATTTAAAATATTTATCAATTGCTGGATGTTTAATCAAATTATGACCATAGCCGTCAACTATGAGCATAATTAAAGTCAATTCATTTTGTTTTCTTAGCATTGAAAAAATACCTTGAAACTGACTCCTTTTTTTGTCAGCAAAAATTACTTTTATTTCGTTGTAACTTAGCCTAAAATTATTTTTTTCGGTAAGTTATGTTTCTTAAGTTAGCTTAATGCTCGAACATTTATACAGTTAAATAAATTATTAAAATGCTAGTATGGATAATGCTATTTGTTAAAAATTCTCCATACAAAACGTCAATTACATAGGTAAGAACCTAATAAATAAAAAGTGGGCAAACACTGGTTCGCAGCGTAGTCATAACCACAGTACCTCTATAAGTATTGATAGAATTTTTCGGCGAAATGAAGTGACTGGGAATCTTCTATTATTAGTGTTAAGGATTCTGTGAAGTGTGACACTGTGTCAGTACTCTTGTGTGGTGTCAAAATGTGAATACTTTATTAGTTGTATATTATTTAAAAGTGGTGAGTTTAATAAGGTGATTATTGGTAAAAAACCGGAAAATCTATTTAAAAAAATATTTACTAGGTTTACTAGACGACTGCTAGGAAGTGATCGCGTGGATTCAAATCAGGTAGGGACTTTTTTTTAATAATTGCGAAGTTGACGTCAATTTCAATCAGTGAAATTTATAGTTTTTATCAGTTCCTATCAGGTATATCGAAAAAAACCCGTGTAAAAAATTCGAGAGAGTAATTTTGTACCGGAAAATTGTACAGCGAATCTGCCGCCCAAAAGCGAAATGATATTTCTCATAGATAATTATCAAAGATATCGAGTACTTTTACGCGTGTTTTTTTTCTCGTTAGATATTCGTGCTAGGGGTACAGTAACCTTAACACGAACAGTTATCGAAAAAAATAACGCTCGTAAAAAATATTCGACAAAGTAATTTTGTATGGGAAATTTGTACAGCGCCATCTACCACCGAAAAGCAAAATTAAATTCTCCATAAATAATTAATCTATCGAGTACTTTTACGCGTGTTTTTTTCTCGTTAGATATTCGTGCTAGGGGTACAGTAACCTTAACACGAACAGTTATCGAAAAAATAACACGCGTAAAAAATATTCGACAAAGTAATTTTGTATGGGAAATTTTGTACAGCGCCATCTACCACCGAAAAGCAAAATTAAATTCCATAAATAATTAATCTATCGAGTTCTTTTACGCGCGTTTTTTTTCTCGATAGATGTTCGTGCCAGGGGTACTGAACTACAAGAAAAAATCACGTTTCGGAATACTTATTAATTGATTAGCGTGTTAATTCACTGCTTCACCTATGCCTAAGTATATCTTTTGTTTATCGATTTAACTTTTGCGATAATTACTAGCAATAATCGTCAGTTTTCTAAACTTCCGGATAAAAATATCTATCACTTTATTCATTCATTATTGTCAGCCGCACGACGCCTACTGTTGGATATAGGCCTTTCCCAAGGACAAGGCCGTCTTTAACCTATTTGGGCACATTTGGGGGCCCCTATGATCTTGACTTAAATTTATCTCAACATGTTGAAATCAGAGAAAGCCTGATATTCGGGCAAGAGTAGGATAACTAAGTATACACATACAAAAGTTAGTAAGCAAGTAGTATTTGTAGTCAGTAATTATTGTTTAAGTTTTCGAAATTCCTAAATATGTTTTATATTTTTTTTGGTAATAAGTTTCCGTTATCGTTTAGCGATCTGCCAGAAATTAGGGGGCTCCTATCGATCGCGGGGCCCAGGGGTCCTACCGGCTAACTTTTCTAACTTCGGTGGGTCTGCCGAGCTTCAACTTAAAACAGATAAATCGAAGTAAGGAGTTTCGTATTGTACTATTCGCCGAAGTTATTTAGAAGATATCGATGTTCGTGTGACATCATGAATGGGGTTCGCCATTTTGACCCGAGTGGGGCTCGATTTATCTGTTTTAATTTGAAGCCCGGCAGACTTTCCGAAGTTCGATGCGTTAGCCGTAACCTGGGCACGTGCCCAGAGTGCCCAGTTGGAAAGAGGGGCCTTCCCAAGGATCTCTAAAACGATCGGTACTGCGCTGCCTGCACAGAACCATAGATCTACGAAAAAAGAAAAGCAATATCCGAAGTTGGTTATTCGAATTACTTTTGGAGTTTTAGGGACTAAAACTTTCCTGAGTCAATAACATGATAAAGCACAAACGAACGGGTGCAGCCATTACGGTCCCAGTCCATGTTGACCCCGGCCATTTCGCTCCCACATTAAAATTTGGTTTGTCCCATGCGCGGATCCAACCTTCAAAAAAGGTTGTGGTCACAGCCACCCGAAATCGGCCAAGTGCGAGTCGGAGCGAACTCGCTCATGAACAATAATGACTCATGAACTACTTTTGAATGTGATTATTTTCTTTTTTCTGTGCATCAGGACTTTGGTCTTAGGAATGGAAAACATCATTGGAGGAAGTCAGACCCGATTTCGTCCAATTTAATAGTCAAACAGTTTCGATTAAATACCAAACCAATTTCAAGCCAATATAGGGACACTGACTAGACTAGGTAAATAGGTATCTTGACGATGTCTCAGGAGTCGTAAGTATAGTATGACCAGCAAGTGAGATGCACCAGGAGAGACTAAATTAAGCTTATGGGCATGCCCATAGAGCCCACAACGGTGGATCCACGCCTGGTTTGTCCACTTCGCCCCGGCCAGCTTGCACCCATCTTTAAAACAACCGTTTTTTTGACACAAAACTTAAGTAAATACTGTTAGAAACAAAAGTGTTTGTGAATTTAAATATTTGTCTTTGGTGTTTGTATGTACCTACTGTCATGCATTAACCTTAGAATTAGCAAAATTATGAACGTCTTTTAAATGTTGATTACCATGCAAAGATTGTAACTGGCTATATGATTGTGATATTTAACTTTAGCTGTAGTTTTACAAAAAAATATATTTTTTTCTTAATATTTAGTGACTAAACATATCATTTAGGAATGTGCTCATCAAGGCCTTTCATTTGATGGGTTATGTAAAAATCGAAAAAATTTAAGGAAAATTTTTTCACTGTCAGCCTAAACACAATTTTTTTTCCATCTTATCTTTGAAACTAAGAGTACAAACTTTCATCCCCTATTTCATCCCCCTTAGGGGGTGAATTTTCCAAAATCCTTTCTAGTGTTCACCTACATCATGAAAGGGTATCTACCCTCCAAAAATGGTGTGTCTACTTTCAGCCGTTAGGGCTCTACGCGTATCCCAACAAACAAATGTATTGATTATCATAGCTAATTTCCTTTCTTCCAGAAATGTACAAAGCCCTCGTCCTGCTTCTGCTCGCGGCGTCGACATCAGCATCCACCGACTGCTCCAGCGGCCAGCACCAGCTGCTACCACACGAGTCGGACTGTACCCTCTACTATCAGTGCGTGCACGGACAAAAAGTGGTCAGACCCTGCGCTCCTGGCACTCACTTCGACTTCGAATTACAGGTATAATGAAGGGTTATGGCGCTGAATGCTGAAACACAGGTCCTTGCCTAGTTCGGCAGCAGATGCTAATAATATTAATTAATGAATTCTTTATCTATTAGTTAGTGTTTGTTAAGAATCTGTAACTCTTTGGCCAATATTTTTTTTTTTAAATAATAGGTCATCGGAAAAGTTCGCGGCCTTTTTGAAGCATGAATTTTGCGTGTTATATTTCTGGCAATACTAAACTTAGGCGGGAATGTAATATATTGTTTGACAGCTGACTTTCTGGTAATAGCGGTAAAATTGAAACAAATATATAATTGTCTTGCTTTTTCATATTTTTTATCATTAGACTTTTTATCTATGAGGAGCTCGATGGCGCAGTGGTTTAGCGCCTGGCCCAGCGATTGCGGAGGTTAAACAACTTTCGCAACTCCTCCGTGCTTCGGAAGGCACGTTAAGCCGTTGGTCCTGCAGACGTTAACACCCACCAATCTGCATTGGGCTCGCGTGGTGGGTTATGGCCCATCCTCCATATCTATCCACAAGGAAGGCCTGTGCTCCAGCATTGGGGACATTAAAGATGATGGATAGATGGCGTCTAAATAATAATTATGATTTTAATAATTTTCCTGCACTTTAGAGCTTTTTGTAGCCCTTCTAGTTAATTTCAGCTTTAGTTTGGCTAGAATTGCTCATTTTCTTGGAGAATAAGGAAACGTTAATACGACGTATACGTATTGTTATATTTGATGGTCCCTAACAGTGCCCTTAGCACGAACATAAAAGCGCGTAAAACTACTCGATAGAGTAATTTTCTATGGAAAATCTCATTTCGCTTTTCGGCGGTAGATGGCGCTGTACAAATTTCCCCATACAAAATTACTATATCGAATGTTTTTACGCGTGTAATTTTTCTCGATAGCTGTTCGTGCTACGGTTATTACTATTGTCTACATCGAAACGGGATGTCATTTTTGTCATTCATTCGATATAGATATTTGCCTTTAAAATATAAATCCCAATTCACAGAGATTTTTACATAGTTAAGTAGATAGACAACACAAAAAAATAATTGCTCTGCTCAACTCAAACCCTGTTTGCTGTGCCAATTTTTGTAGCTTAATAGCTTTTTGTAATTTTATTACTTAGGCGCCATCTCCACGAGCGAGAGAATCGCGGCGATATCATCGACGTGCCATATATTTCAATATACTCTCTATGAATGCGTCTCCACACGGCGATGTTATCGCGGCGATGCGACGATAGAAGAAGCGCTTACTCGTCGCGATTCTCTCGCCCGTGGAGACAGCGCCTTAGCGACACCGCCTACGAGCGATTAATCGCTGAGCGATTTTTGTCGTCGAGAATAGAAATACAGAGTTCAATACGTAAACGCCCACGAGCTACAAAACTAATCGCCCGCGAAATGACACTGACAAGAATGACAAAAGGTTTACTTAACCAGCGTCAAAAAAAAGGCCGTGATTAACGTCGCGATTATCGCGGCCACAAAAAGTCGCTCGTGGGCGGGTAACCTTCCTTATTTTTCTTTTGTTTTAAATTTAATTTAGCATCGCGATTCCCGAACTAAATAACTTTAAATTCCCTAAAACTTGTATGTTACTATTATTAAATTCACTGCTTATGTAAAGTAATCTTTATGCAAGCTGTGGTCCCCTATAATTGGAAAAACACAATTTGATTAATCTAGTGTTTATTAATGTATGGTGTGTTCTCTATCGGAGTCCTTAATTAAATAAATAAAATGACAAAACCTGTTTAGTCATGATACAGGATCATAAATGTCTTATTTGCCCTTCAAAAGTCGCGCTTTATTTAAAATAGGCGGATAATTGTTTTTTTTCAGGTTTGTAACTGGCCAAATCTAGTGAACTGCAATCATGGGACGACTACGACCACACAGAAAAGCACAACCACCCAAATAACGACACCTATTGCCTTTGAGCAACTGCCTAACGGTTGTCCCGCTGACTTCAGCATACATTACCTGTTGCCTCACGAGAATGATTGTGCAAAATTCTACTCGTGCAGCAATGGAAGGAGAATCTTGATGAGATGCGCGGCTGGCACACTTTTTGATTACAAGTTACAGGTAAAGATTATTTCATTTTTAGATTATGATCACTTTTGATGTCAAACACGTACCAATTAATGTACACACGACAGCACGTCAGGTTATACAGTTAAACTGCGAAAACAGCTTTTATTACGTAGGGCATAAAGGCGGTCTCAAGGTCAACATGTATAGTCTGAGGTGCCGTTGTGTGTATATTTTATTGATCACTTTACATTTTCCTTTGAACACCTTTGTGTTTTGCTTTGGTGTCATAATTTTGTATGTTTGCAATTACGGCTAACTAATAACAAGACCTTACTTACTAAATAATACCTATACTAGAAAAAATACGACTCGCACCAGATCATGTTCTCGAACGGGATATGATCTGGTGCGAGTCGTATTTTTCTAGTATATTATTTAGTATTATATAAAAATAGCACTGTGAATGCTAAAATCTCAAAATTTAAAAATTAAAAGACCTTACTTATTTCAGATTTGCAATTGGCCTCATCTAGTGGATTGTACTCATGGAATAACAACGTCGACATCTACATCGTCACCAGTGACTACAACAACAGCACCAGCGACTACAACAAGTATACCAGTGACTTCAACAACTACACCAGTGACAACAACATCATCACCGGTGACTACAACATCATCACCAGTGACTACAACATCATCACCAGTGACCTCAACAACGACGCCATTGCCTACCACTACAGCAGAAGTGACAACAAAAACTACACCTGATGACAAAGATGAACTAACTACGGTTGATGCCGAAGAGGATTCACTTACAACTCCTAGCGATGAAATTGAAAAATTACCCAATGGCTGCCCTGTAGACCATAACGTTCATTTGCTGCTTCCCCACGAGTATGATTGTTCAAAATTCTACACATGCAATCATGGACAAAAAATATTGTTCACATGTCCTGGCGGAACACTCTTCGATGAAAAAATACAGGTAAATTAATTTATTAACTTATCAATGTTTTACGTAAACTTACGTTATAATAGTAATGATCCATCCTTTGTAAATTTACCAACATTTTCATTATTTTCCAGGGCTGTAATCATGATTATAAAGTAGAATGTAAACCTACTACTGTTTCAACAACTACATCGTCAACTGCTTCGATTCCTACATCTACTTCCTCATCTTCTGTGATAACAATATCAACAAATCCAACCGTAGGAGATATTACTACAACTGTCTTACCAACGACAGAATCTGGTTTTACAACAAGTGATGGTTCCGAATATACAACAAGTAATCTAATTGAGACTACAGAAGGTGAAAGTCATACTGATGGAACTACTACCGAGTTAGATATTAAAACAACAAACAATCCTACTACAGAGGTAAATAATGATAGTACTACTAGCGGAATAGTAACAGAAGAAATGACTACAGAGGGTGAGTTAGATATTGAAACTACTGATGGTGTTCCAAATGAAACACCTACAGAGGGTACGACAGTAGATGAAATATTTACAACGAGTGCCAGTGAAGATATCACAACGAGTGATACAATTGATACTACTTGGAGTACAACAGAAAGAACTACAAGTGATTATTCATTCAACACTACAATTGAAAACGATGATGAAGCCACAGATATTACTACTAAGCCTACTACAGTTGTAACAGAAAGTACTACAAATAGTATACTAACAGAAGTAACAAATGCAGACAGTACGCCTACAAATACAATAGGAGACGAAACTACTATCAATATTATTACAGAAAGTACGACCAAAGAAAGCTCAGACACAACTGAAGATGATCCGGTGACTACAATTGCTCCAGTAACTAAACCTACAGAAGGTAAGTTCATCATTATTTTCACCCACAGTCAGTAGAAATTTAACGCAATACAATGGCCCCTTTCATAAATAACACTACTTATACTAGTTACTATTATCATTTGTGGTATTGCGTTATGTAACTATAACTAACGAACCCTTTTTTTTGAAGCTTACAGCATAATTTTCAATTTAAATTTCGAAATAAATAGGTACCTACTTAAAAGTTGATTACAAGCTTTTGCAGATAAAAAGGGTTTAGGGGCTAAAAGGGCGATTATAGCAAGTTATAATGTAAGCTCTCTAGGTGGTGAGGGATGTGTTGTATAATGACCTTTGTGAAGTCATAAAGGTAAATAAAATAAACAAATAATAATGTACACATTAAATATTTCAACATTTCAGGAACAACCACTGAGAAAGCTCCTGAAAGCATTGGAACTACTTTAGTAAATGATGAAACGACTGTTTATTTGACTACAAAAAATACCGAGGATATTGATTATACAACTACAACAAATGACGAGAATAATGGTACTCCATCTAGTGCAACGGCAGATGATAGTACTACAGAGCAAATAGTTACCAGTGTCATTCCAGAAAGTGATACTACGTATACTCAAGAACCGACCGAGGCAGGTGATAGTAACCAAAGTACTGACGCAACAACACCTAACATTGAAGATATTACACAAACGGAAAAAGATGATTATGTAGTAACAACTGGTTTCACTACTACAGAGGCCTATGCTACAAGTACTGAATCTGGTGATTCGGATCATACCGCTGTAGCAGATTCTACTACAACATCAGTGATGCCGCCAGCGATCTGTCCTCCTGGAACGTTTGGAAATGTACCACACCCGGAACTGTGCAATTCCTTCTTTATGTGTGCTGGTGGAACGGCCATACAACTATTCTGCACAGAAGGTTTCGAATTTGATCCCCAGTCGAGAGTAAGTATTCAAAAATGTACCTATAAGGTTTATACAAAATAAATCTACTACATTATTCAATCATATATTAATAATTTATCCCATTTACATTTTACAGTCATGTGTCCCTATTGCTCCTGGCGGATGTACTCTTGGACCAATTACCACGGAATTCCCTAATTGGACTACAACAAGTGAAGGAACAACTGATAAAGATGAAGATGATTCAACTGCAGACTACTCTACAATTTCAAATCCTAGCACTACCATCAAAGCACTATCAACTAGCACTACACCGCCAAACGATGTAACTACTGAGGTCGATGAAAAAACTAAAACAACAGAGGAAGCAGAAACAACCACCATAAGTGGCATCTCTAGTGAAGAAAATGATTATGGAACAACGCCAATAGATGAACAAGAAAGTTCGACAGGTGGAGGAAATGAGACAGAAAAACCTACTACAACAGATACTGATGCTACACAATCACCAACTACTGAGAAAGTTACACTAACTACTAGCGACGGAACTGGTAATGAACAAACGACTCCGGTCACTGAAGAAAATAGTACAGAGAACAGTGCGACAACACAAACAGTAAAAGACGATAATGATGAAACAACAGATTCCACTACGGAAAGTATTCCCTCTACAACTATTTCCTCGGGAAATGATGGAACAACGATCAAAGACTCAACGACAACTAACGAAATTGGTGATTCAGAACAAACAACTCAAGTGAATGATGCAACTACAGCGTCAGTGACTCCACTACCTATTTGTCCTCCAGGAACGTTTGGAAACGTCCCACATCCTGAACTATGTAACTCGTTCTTTATGTGTGCTGGAGGAACAGCCATACAACTTTTCTGCACAGAAGGCTTCGAGTTTGATCCTCAGACGAGAGTAAGTGTTAATTTAAGTAGAACTTTGACCATGGTGTGACAGAGACAGTTTTATTTTTCAGTAAGTTATAATTGGTAATTTGTTTTTTTACAGTCATGTGTCCCAATCGCTCCTGGTGGATGTACTCTACCAATCACCACATCACCTGATACAACTACTTTATCTAGTAAGGGCACGACTGATCAAGATGAAACTGAAACAACTCCAAGCAGCTACACCATAACATCAGGACCTAGTACTGTCAATGCAGAAGATGTAGAAACAATTCCAACTACTACATCACCTGAAAAAGACGTATATGAGACAACGCCTAGAAGTGAAGATGAAGGCACTACAAGTGGAGAGAAAGAGACAGAGCAAGCAACTACCATAGACGATACAGAAGTTACGGAACCATCAATTACTGAGAAAGTAACACCAACTACAAGCGACGGAACTGGTAACGAACAAACAACTCTGGCTATTGAAGACGATAGTACAGAGAACAGTGTAACAACACAAACAGTAAAAGACGATAACGATGTAACTACAGTTTTTACTACGGAGAGTACAACAACTGTTTCTTCAGAAAATGATGAAACAACGGTCAAAGACTCAATGACTACTGATGAAATTGGTGATTCAGAACAAACAACTCAAGAGAATGATGCAACCACAGCGTCAGTGATGCCACCACCGATTTGTCCGCCAGGAACGTTTGGAAACGTTCCTCATCCTGAACTATGTAACTCGTTCTTCATGTGCGCTGGAGGAACAGCTATCCAGTTGTTCTGCACAGAAGGTTTTGAGTTTGATCCTCAGTCGAGAGTAAGTGTTCGTTTAAGTAGAGTTTTAAGCTTGGACTGACATAGACAGATCTCATAAATTTCCTAGTGCTGTTTTTTTTGTATGTTATATTATTGGCAATTTGTTTTCTTACAGTCATGTGTCCCTATCGCTCCTGGCGGATGTTCGCTACCAATCACCACGTTGCCTGATTTGACTACTTTACCAAGTAAAGAAACGACTGATCAAGATGAAACTAATACAACTCCAAGCAGTTACACCACAACATCAGGTCTTAGCACTGTCAATGCAGAAGATGAAGAATTAGTTTCAACTATTACAACACCAGAAAAAGACGTATTTGAGACAACGCCAAGAAGTGAAGATGAAGGCACTACAAGTGGAGAGAAAGAGACAGAGCAAGCCACTACCATAGGAGATACAGATGTAACTGAGTCTTCAACTGCTGAGAAAGTCACACTAACTACTAGTTATGGAACTGGTAATGAACAAACGACTTCGGTCACTGAAGAAAATAGTACAGATAACAGTGCAACAACACAAACAGTAAAAGTCGATAATGATGTAATAACAGATTCCAGTACGGAAAGTATTCCCTTTACAACTATTTCCTCAGGAAATGATGGAACAACGATCAAAGACTCGACGACAACAGACAAAATTGAAGAATCAGAACAATCAACTCAAGCGAATGATGCAATTACAGCACCACCACCGATTTGTCCTCCAGGAACGTTTGGAAACGTTCCACATCCTGAATTATGTAACTCGTTCTTTATGTGCGCTGGAGGAACAGCCATACAACTTTTCTGTACAGAAGGCTTCGAGTTTGATCCTCAGTCGAAAGTAAGTGTTAGTTTAAGTAGAACTTTGACCGTGCTGTGACAGAGATAGTTCTATTTTTCAGTAAGTTATAATTGGTAATTTGTTTTTTTACAGTCATGTGTCCCAATCGCTCCTGGTGGATGTACTCTCTCAATCACCACGTCACCTGATTTGACTACGTTACCAAGTAAAGGAACGACTGATCAAGATGAAACTGCAACCACTCCAAGCAGTTATACTACAACACCAGTACCAAGTACTGTTAATGTAGAAGAAATAATTTCAACTACTACAACACCTGAAAAAGACGTATATGAGACAACGCCAATAGAAGATGAAAGCTCTACAAGTGGAGATAAGGAAACAGAGCAACCTACTACCGCAGGAGAAAAAGAAGTTACGCAATCACCAACCACTGAGAAAGTCACATTAACAACTAGCGATGGAAATAGTGATGAACAGACAACTCTAGATACTGAAGAGGCTGGAACTACCGGTACTAGTATCACTAGTGTCAATCCAGATAGCGAAGCAACGGCTACGCAAAACCAAGAAGCAACAACAGCAAGCTTTGAAGAGACTACTACACACACAGAAAAATATGATGTCGATACAACAACTAGTTTTACAACGGAGAGAATTCCATTTACCACAGATTCTTCAGAAAACGAAGTTACCACGATCAAAAACGCAACTTCGACTGACGAAGTTGGTGCGACAACACAAACAGTAAAAGACGATAATGATGTAACAACAGATTCCACTACGGAAAGTATTTCCTCTACAACTATTTCCTCAGTAAATGATGGAACAACGATCAAAGACTCAACGACAACTGACGAAATTGATGAATCAGAACAAACAACTCAAGCGAATGATGCAACTACAGTATCAGTGACGCCACCACCGATTTGTCCTCCGGGAACGTTCGGAAACGTACCTCATCCTGATCTATGTAACTCCTTCTTCATGTGCGCGGGAGGAACTGCTATCCAACTTTTCTGTACAGAAGGCTTTGAATTTGACCCTCAGTCGAGAGTAAGTATTAGTTCTTTAGTGACCAGATTTTTCATATAATTTTGGGCATGTAGTCATACAATCACGTAATCATACAGTAATAATTTGCTAAATTTTCTTTTAGTCTTGTGTGCCTATTGCACCCGGTGGATGTTCTCTTGGGTTAATGACTACGGCGTCTGATTTGACCACAACACCATACATAGGAACGACTGATAAAGGTGAAGAAAGCTTCTCTACAACTCCAGTTCCCAGTACTAACAAAGCCGAAGAAGAAGACGAGGAGCAGACTTCAACAATTACAACATCTGCAAATGATGTAACCACTGAAGTTGATGAAGAAGTGAAAACAACTGTTGGAGCTGAAACCACTTCTACGAATGATGCCACTACTACGGATAGCGATGATAATATTACTGGTACAAAAACTACAACAGAAAAATCAACAACTACTGATGATATCCAAACAGAAAAAACAACTGCTGGCAATCCAGATTTTGATGAATTAACAACCACTGAGAAAGATATCATAACAGAATTAGTGACAGAAAAGTTTACTGTTGAAAACGGTGACATCGAGCAAACAACACAAGCGGCAGACGCCACAACAGCGTCAGTAACGCAACCGCCAATTTGCCCTCCAGGAACGTTTGGAAATGTTCCTCACCCTGACCTGTGCAGTTCTTTCTTTATGTGTGCTGGCGGAACAGCGATACAACTGTTCTGCACAGAAGGCTTCGAGTTTGAACCTCAGTCGAGAGTAAGTTCTAAAATACTTATATTCATAAAATTTTATAATATTTAGTCATTTGGGGTGGTTAACATCCCAGTCTCCTCAATGTTATAAATATAATTGGAGTGCGCTGCACTATCAGACTTTCCATTTAGAAGGAAAAATATTATTTCTACATTCGGGAATAAATAAAGATTTGAAGTAATCACTTTTTGGGATTACAGCGCGTATATTATTAATAAAATTCAGGTGTTATTTTAGAATTATTTTGATTTAGTCCTCCCGTGACTACGGCCCCTGGAAAGGTGTCGGAACGTCGGGAATTAAAAAAAAACAAACTAAATAATTCTAAAATAATACCTGAATTAATAAATATACGCGCTGTAATCCGTAAAAAGTTATTTATTTTTAATCAAAGTACACATACAATGCCTCATAAATTGATTAAAAATAACCAATTGAAAATCTATTTGGCTATCTAATAAAGTTTAAACTGCGATTGTGATATTTTGGCTTTAATAATATTATGATATTTGATAGAACGCCTACTCTGACTTTATCTTTGAGACTCAAATTCCATTTTTCGTAGTTGAAAAAAGTAAAAAAGTTTCAAGTTTGAATTTTCTTCTTGTAATTGGGAATGAATCACTGCGAACTGATCCAGCTTAAATTAATTTATTACTGACCTAAAAGTAGGATGTAATTGAAAAATAAATATTTTTCTTTTTTCAGTCGTGTGTTCCGATTGCTCAAGGGGGCTGTACTTTAAGCTCCAAAGAAAACCCAGCAAAACTATTGATAAATCCAATGTGTGAAGGCAAATCAGGAAGTGTACCACATCCAGAAAAATGCGATTCTTTCTACATGTGTGAAGAAGGTGTTAGCAAACAGTTATATTGCTCGAAAGGATATGAATTCGATTCAGAAACAAAGGTAAGAAAAAACATTTTAAACTATGCACAGGGGCCCTACCGGCTAACTTTTCGAACTTCGGCGGGTCTGCCGAGCTTCAACTTAAATCAGATAAATCAAAGTAAGGAGTTTCGTATTGTACTATTCGCCGAAGTTATTTAGAAGATATCGATGTTCATGTGACATCATGAATTACGGTTCGCCATTTTGGCCCGATTGGGGCTCGATTTATCTGTTTTAATTTAAAGCTCGGCAGATTTTCCGAAGTTCGATGCGTTAGCCGGTACAACCCCAGGTTATAAAGATTGAAAAAGGCAAAAAACCCTATCAAAAACCATTGGTACTTTGCGATCGTTGCAATATAATATAATGCTTGATAAACTCGAACAAAGCACCGAGAATCAAGAATTTATTTGCTAGAATGCGGTACATTAAGGTCTTAGTATATTTAAGAGGTACCTACTACATAGTAATGTATTCTGAGGTACTATAGGCACATTTATCAGCTCCCGATGATACACCGTGTAGAGGCGCGAAACACCTGTAGAGTATACCTGCAAGGTGCACGCTGTCTGTATTTGCATTTAATCCATCTATGTTATCCGGGCATCCAGTTACCTTGCATCTTTGGCCTTCTATTGTGCTGTCCGCAAGCCAACGCTAGATATTAACATATCCATATAATATAGATGTCCAGATATTGAAATGATCAGTACCCATATAGCACGAACATCAATCGAGAAAAAAAAAGCGTTCTAAAAGTATTCTATAGAGCAGGGATGCCCAAACTGTTTTAGGCAAGAGACCCCTTTTCCAAAATGAACTGATACCTATGGTGGTCTGAACCCCCATAGCCAAATTACTTTAAAATCCTATCAAATATCAAATATCAAGTGTAATTAATAATTATTCATTTATGTCGACCCCCTGAGTAATTGTCTATGAGAAATTTCATTTCGCTTTTCGGCGGTAGATAGCGCTGTAAAAATTTCTCATACAAGATTACTCTATCGAATGTTTTAGCGCGCGTTATTTTTCTCGATAGCTGTTCGTGCTAAGGGTAGATCCAAATCGACTCACCCGTAGCACCTCAGACGGGACATGTCTTCATGTCCCGTCTTAGTATCTTTTCTAGAGTCGATTCGAATATTTTTCTAGTACCTTTGTCCGAGAAATCTAAAATTTTATGTTTACATCTATTTATAAACTTCCATAGCGCCTCTCTCTTTACACAAATACATTTTTTTGCGTGGTTTTGTTTCAGAAATGTCTACTAATCTCTTCTAGCGGCTGCACAGCAAGACAATAGAAACGAGGATTTTCGATTAGGATCACATATCAGTATTTTGTAAATGTTTGAGTCTGCCATAACGACATGTGATATCTTAGGATTAAATTGTAATAGATCAATATTTTTGCCATTTTTTAATACCACCGGCTGGTTGTGTTGTATAGTCATTTTATTTATTGATTATTTTTAAATGGAAATATATTTTTATTTTAAATGAACTTGTGTTAATTATTAAAATCTTCAAGATTAACATTATTCTCACTTTTGACAAACCGGGTAGGAATTTGGGAAATTGGCATGAGACTTCGTGCCAGGTTTTTTTTTATTAAAAAACCTGCTTTTTTTATTTCTATCAGAGAGTGGGAGCAGTTGCGCTGGTGCCATCAGTACCCTTAGCACGAGCAGCTATCGAGAAAAAAACGCGCGTAAAAGTATTCGATAGAGTAATTATCTATGGAAAATTTCATTTCGCTCTTCGGCGGTAGATGGTGCTGTTCAAATTTCCCATACAAAATTACTGTATCGAATGTTTTTTCGCGCGTTATTTTTGTCGATAGCTGTTCGTGCTAAGGGTACAGTAAGTATTAGGAGTTTACACTTTGCTGATCTAGATAGCGATTGTAGGTTAACATTTGTTTAAAAAAATTAGTTTAGTGTAGTTACCGCCAGGGGCGCTGTGCGAAATTGCATACAAAATTGCTTACTACGTACAGTCGCTACCGAGTTTAGTTTAGAGTCGTAGTGCGAGTTTTTTACTTACTCGACCGCGTTAACGTATACTTCATTTTGTATAGGTTTGGTGGCCCGACATCTAGCGGAAAATGCGATAAACTTCATCAACGCCATACAAAACTAGTATGACCACGAGGAAACGGGGAACTTTAACGCGCTCATGATCGAGCGTGAGGTAAAAAAACTCGCACTAAGCACTCTGTTTATCCTTAGGTACGTACACACGACGGCACCTCAGACTATACATGTTGACCTTGAAACCGCCTTTATGCCCTACGTAATAAAACCTGTTTTCGCAGTTTAAGTGTATAACCTGACGTGCCGTTGTGTGTACATGTCTTATTTGGTAAACAATCTTCACCCAACTCTTTATTGAAAAAACTTTAACAATTACAAAATACAACAAATGGTTTTCCACACATAGCCTATAACGAAAGAAATTACAAATTATTAGTGACAATTTGATTTAATAAGACAACATTTTAAATTATGATTTATGACAATTGTCAGAAGTGTTTACTAAATAAGACAAACAAGGACAAACAGGTTTTACAAGCTCATAATGTTAAGGGTTTAAGTATGAAATTGCCGTTTTGTATAGTATAAGTATTTTAAAGAATTTGAATTTTCTATAGGTACGAAAATTTTCTTAATTTTTAACGACCAAATGTTTTATAATTTTTATGCACTAATGTTTTATGCCACTTAGGTTATGCGAAAAAAATAAGTATTGGCTAAGTTACAACGAAATAAGAGGTCATTTCGGCTAACAAAAAAAGGAGTTACTAATTAATATGGTAAGTACTTTTAAGGAAAGCAAATCAGATAATTTATTTTTATTGCTGATAGGTACCTAGTTGGCCGTTATGATCATAATTCGAAATAAACAACCGATGCATCTTTAACATCATAGAAGATATGAAAGTATGTGTGTGAGAAAAAAATCAATTTCATACTTTAACCCCTATTATCTACAGGCACAGATCGTGTAGTATGCTGATCGGTGTCCGTAGCACAGATTAGGTAGCACAAACAGCTATCGAAAAAATAACGCGCGTAAAAACAAGATAATTTTGTATGGGAAATTTGTACAGCGCCACCTACCGCCGAGAAGCAAAATTAAATTTTCCATAGATAATTACCCTTTCGAGTACTTTTACGCGCGTTTTTTTCTCGATAGATGTTCGTGCAAAGGGGTTCCCTAAGGATTTAGGTAACTTAATTTTAATTACTGAACAACAGGCAATTTATGTAAAAACATAAGTTATTCGATCATACTATTTATTATCAAAACCATTGTTACAAATGTAAACCGAACAAACTATCGAGAAAAAAACGCGCGGAAAAACATTCGATAGAGCATTTTTTGAAATTTGTACAGCGCCATCTACCACTGAAAAGCGAAATGAACATGTTCGTCCTACGTACGGGTACAGATTATGTAAAAATAATTGTTTTAATTAAAAATTAATTCCAAGTATGCCACTTCTGTGCATACCAATAAGGGAAGTAATGTTTTGGCTTTCTGCAACGTACAAAAATCGATGGTACACATATCTGGAACAAGGACAAGACAAATACAATTAAAATACGTAATAATGATAAGACATCAATTTAGGCAAATGCAAAAACAAATACCACACAACGGAGTTTATCGCGTATTCCGCCAGATGGCACTCGGAGTGCGTAGTGAGAGTTTTTTAATAACAAGTTTATAGAAGTTTCATAAATTTGCGTGCCCAACAGGGTCCATAATAATGGTCTTTTATTATGTAACATCTTTGTAAACATTATGGTTTAGCAATAAATTATTTGATTTGATTTGATTTGAATAATTATGAGTAGGTATGTAGTGTATGAAAGTAACTTAACCAAAATTATGTATACCTATTTGGTTTTGAATTAATTATCATGGACTTCCGCATTCTCAGGGAAAGGAAGAAAAACAAAAGAAAATCAGTTTCTAATATCGTGCAACTCACGCTAATCATTTAAGTAGCCCCCCAAAAACATGGCAGACCTTGTACCACAGAATACATAATAGTACAAGCTTGTACTAACAAATAATAAAATTACCGACAGAATACATAAATAAGAATTAAAACCTATACAAGGTGTTCCAAAAATACCCCTTATGCCGAATATGGTATACAAGGTGTTACAAAAGTACCCCTAATGCCGAATATGGTAGATAGGGACCATCAAACTGAACAACTTTTACTATGGGACCAACTCTGAAATCGCGAAAAAAAATCAGCTGTTTCATACAAAAATCGAAATCGAAAATATCAAAATGTATGAAACAGCTGATTTTTTTTTTGCGATTTCAGAGTTGGTCTCATAGTAAAAGTTGTTCAGTTTGATGGTCCCTATCTACCATATTCGGCATTAGGGGTACTTTTGTAACACCTTGTATAGGGACCATCAAAGAAACAGCTGTTTTTTTTTCGTGATTTCAGAGTTGGTGGATATTCGGCATTAGGGGTATTTTTGTAACACCTTGTATATGACTCGGAAAAATACTAAATTGATGTGTGATATAAGCATGGGCGTAGCGGGGTACGGGCAGGGAGGGGCGGAGAGGGGATTTTATGCGAAGCGCTTAAAAAACTTCGATATCGTGAGTCAGGTCTCCATACATTTTTGCCTTGATGTTTTGACGTAGTGCGACGTCACGTCTGCGTAATGTTTACACATTGTAATATAAGCGATAAGCTTATGTAGCGGTATGATCGCGCGATACAATATATTTTATTAGTTACTACCTATTCTGCTCATGTGAAACTCCTTTTTATAATCCTTTTTTCTTTGTCTCCCCCCCATATACAATCCTGGCTACACCTTTAGATATATATATATATATACCTTTAGATACGAGCATATTCTTACAGAGAATAGAAAAGACGATCTCGATATCGAACGAGAGAGACGAGCACTATCTGTTCGCTGTAACATGCTCGCGCGCAGGTTCGGCAAATGTAGTGACGAAGTCAAATTAACTTTGTTTGGCTCGTACTGTCAATGTTTCTACACTTGCCAGTTATGGGCCAACTTTAACCGTACTTCCTACAGTTCTATAAGGGTACAATACAATGACGCTTTTCGTATCCTTATGAAACATCCAAGACACAGCAGCGCGTCGGGCATGTTCGCGGACGCCCGTATAGCGGACTTTTATGCTGTTATGAGAAGGCGCATAGCTTCGTTTTGGACGAAGATATGTCTTTCTGATAATAGCATAATAAGGGCCGTAAGCTGGGGCTTGGACAATCCGCTGTATAAATACTGGATTTCGGTGCATCGGAGCGACAACAGAAAATAATGAAAATAATGTTTGACTGTAATTATAGTACTTTTACTTTTATTTTTATTTTATTAAGTGTTATTTTTACTTTTACTCTATTTTGTGAATATGTATTCGACTATGTTTATTGGGGTTTTTATGCCTTTCAATAAATCATTATTATTATTATTATTATTATTATTATTATATGTATTTTTCCGAGTCATAGATTTAGGGCAGGAAATCTTTTTGGCTGGATCGTTAACACACGGATAAATTTGTTAATCACAATAAAACTATATTAGTATGCCAATAATTATGAAAAAAACTTACTCTTAGTTTATGGCTGAATCGAAGTCCGAACTCGCACTTTAAGTTAATTAAATTTCCATCTATGCATTCGTAATATTTTCGGCAGTTATACGGATCGGGGAGCAATTGATTGGTTAAACATTTTCCATAAAATCCTGGTGGATATCCTGATGGTTCCATTGTTGGTCCCCAAGGGTCACTTGTATATTCTGATGGCTTGCTTGTTGGTCCCCATGGTTCGTTTGTATTTCCTGATGGTTTACTTGTATTTCCGGATGGTTCGCTTGTTGGTTCCCATGGTTTATATGGAAATTCTGATGGTTTGCTTGTTGGTCCCCCTGGTTCATTTGTATGTTCTGATGGTTTGCTTGTTGGTCCCCAAGGTTTATATGGTAATTCTGATGATTTGCTTGTTGGTCCCCATGGTTCACTTGTGTATTCTGATGGCTTGCTTGTTGGTCCCCATGGTTCGTTTGTATTTCCTGATGGTTTACTTGTATTTCCGGATGGTTCGCTTGTTGGTTCCCATGGTTTATATGGAAATTCTGATGGTTTGCTTGTTGATCCCCCTGGTTCATTTGTATGTTCTGATGGTTTGCTTGTTGGTCCCCAAGGTTTATATGTTAATTCTGATGGTTTGCTTGTTGGTCCCCATGGTTCGTTTGTATTTCCTGATGGTTTACTTGTATTTCCGGATGGTTCGCTTGTTGGTTCCCATGGTTTATATGGAAATTCTGATGGTTTGCTTGTTGGTCCCCGTGGTTCATTTGTATGTTCTGATGGTTTGCTTGTTGGTCCCCAAGGTTTATATGGAAATTCTGATGGTTTGCTTGTTGGTCCCCATGGTTCACTTGTATATTCTGATGGCTTGCTTGTTGGTCCCCATGGTTCGTTTGTATTTCCTGATGGTTTACTTGTATTTCCAGATGGTTTGCTTGTTGTTTCCCATGGTTTATATGGAAATTCTGATGGTTTGCTTGTTGGTCCCCCTGGTTCATTTGTATGTTCTGATGGTTTGCTTGTTGGTCCCCAAGGTTTATATGGTAATTCTGATGGTTTGCTTGTTGGTCCCCATGGTTCACTTGTGTATTCTGATGGCTTGCTTGTTGGTCCCCATGGTTCGTTTGTATTTCCTGATGGTTTACTTGTATTTCCGGATGGTTTGCTTGTTGTTTCCCATGGTTTATATGGAAATTCTGATGGTTTGCTTGTTGGTCCCCCTGGTTCATTTGTATGTTCTGATGGTTTGCTTGTTGGTCCCCAAGGTTTATATGGATATCCTGATAGTTTGCTTATTGGTCTCCATGGTTTATATGGAAATTCTGATGGCTTGCTTGTTGGTCCCCATGGTTCACTTGTGTATTCTGATGGCTTGCTTGTTGGTCTCAATGGTTCATATGGATATCCTGATGGTATGCTTATTGGTCTCCATGGTTCATATGGATATCCTGATGGTATGCTAATTGGTCTCCATGGTTCATATGGATATACTGATGGAATGCTTGTTGGTCCCCATTGTTCAATTGGAAATTCTGATGGTTTGCTTGTATATTCTGACGGCTTGCTTGTTGGTCCCCATGGTTCATATGGATATCCTGATAGTTTGTTCGTTGGTCCCCATAGTTCATATGGATATCCTGATGGCATGCTTATTGGTCTCCATGGTTCATATGGATATCCTGATGGTATGCTTATTGGTCTCCATGGTTCATATGGATATCCTGATGGTATGCTTATTGGTCTCCATGGTTCATATGGATATACTGATGGTTTGCTTGTTGGTCCCCATTGTGCAATTAAAAATTCTGATGGTTTGCTTGTATATTCTGACGGCTTGCTTGTTGGTCCCCATGGTTCTTTTGTATTGTCTGATGGTTTACTTGTAATTCCGGATGGTTTGATTGTTGGTCCCCATAGTTCACTTGTGGTAACTGATGTTTCGCTTGTTGGTCCCCATGGTTCGCTTGTAATTTCTGATGATTCACTTGTAGTTTCTGATGGTTTGCTTGTTGGTCCCCATGGTTCATTTATAATTTCTGATGGTTTGCTTGTAGTTCCTGATGGTTTGCTTAATGGTCCCCATGGTTCACTTGATGTTCCTGATGGTTTGCTTGTAGTTCCTGATGGTATGCTTATTGGTCCCCATGGTTCACTTATAATTTCTGATGGTTTGCTTGTAGTTCCTGATGCTGTGCTTGTTGGTTCCCATGGTTCACTTGCTATTTCCGAGGGTTTGCTTGTAGTTCCTGATGGTATGCTTGTTGGTCTCCACGGTTTGTATATAATACCTGATGGTTTGCTTGTTGTTCTCCATGGTTCGCTTGTAGTTCCTGATGGTTTGCTTGTTGGTCTCCATGGTTCGCTTGTAGTTCCTGATGGTTTGCTTGTTGGTCCCCATGGTTCACTTGCTATTTCCGAGGGTTTGTTTGTAGTTTCTGATGGTATGCTTTTTGGTCTCCATGGTTTGTTTGTAATTCCTGATGGTTTGCTTGTTGGTCTCCATGGTTCGCTTGTAGTTCCTGATGGTTGGCTTGTTGGTCCCCATGGTTCACTTGATATTTCTGATGGTTTGCTTGTAGTTCCTGGTGGTTTGCTTGTTTTTCCTGATGGTTTGCTTGTTGGTTCCCACGGTTCACTTGATATTTCCGATGGTTTGCTAGTAGTTCCTGATGGTATGCTTGTTAGTCCCCATGGTTCGCTTGTAATTCCTGATGGTTCACTGATAGTTTCTGATGGTTTGCTTGTTGGTTCCCATGGTTCGTATGGATATCCTGATGGTTTGCCTATTGTTGTTGGACATCCATTGATCTGCAAGAAATAATACAAACATTTATACATATAGAAAACACACCATCAGCTCCTATTAGACATCTTTGATTAGATCTCCGCAGAACTATGCCAATTGATTTAGTCGAGTGAATTCTGGGAAAATAATAGTGAAGGCAATGAAGCGATTTTTTCCTTTTTCCTATCCTTTTTGTATGAAGACCCCAACCTCAAATACTCAGTCGATGAAACTTTGCTGGGATATAATATAGTAAGAAGCATGATCTATATACAAGGTGTTACAAAAGTACCCCTAATGCCGAATATGGTATATAGGGACCATCAAACTGAACAACTTTTACTATGGGGCCAACTCTGAAATCGCGAAAAAAAAACAGCTGTTTCATACATTTTGATATTTTCGATTTTATTTTTTGTATGAAACAGCTGATTTTTTTTCTCGATTTCAGAGTTAGTCCCATAGAAAAAGTTGTTCAGTTTGATGGTCCCTATATACCATATTCGGCATTAGGGTTATTTTTGTAACACCTTGTATACAAGGTGTTACAAAAGTACCCCTAATGCCGTTTGTACCCCTAATGCCGTTTGTATACATATGTAAAAAAATATGTCGAGGTGAGATATTTATACGAAAAAAGTATAATATATTTACTGGACCGAGTAATTCCTTAGTTCAAAATGATTTTACCTAATGAGTCTTTTACATAATTATGTGATACTTGACAAAAATCAAAACTTCGCTCAAACAGAACTATTGTTTTTTAATATAAAGATAATTTATTTTTGTCCATATTATTAAAATTATTTATATTTTTTGCATGTATAACATATTGTTTTCATACTTTACATGAGTACTTTTGGTGAAGAAACTTTAAGCTGAACATTTTCCTAAGGAATTTAGGTAAAAGTATCCATTTTAAGTTTTTTGCTGCGTAGACCGAGTTTATTGTAAGTACCTAAGTACCTAAGAACGTTGAAGTTGAAGTTTAAGTACGTTGAAATAAGACTGACTTTGCACCGCCATAGTGTATGATTAAGTACCACTAGTGGGGTAACTCGGGCGTGTTGACAGGGCGACGATGAGGTGAGCTAAGGGGCAGGGTGAAGTCGCCTAAGTTTTCCCTACTGAAGCTAGTCATCATTTGTCTGCATTTGCATCGAGACAGGTGTTCCCTCACTTTATGATAAGAAAATGACTTCGTCTGCGTGGAAAGATTTTTTGCTATCCCTCGGGAACAATTATTTTTTTCCGGGATGAAAGGTACCCTATGTCCTTCTCTGTACCCCTGACATAACGTGTATGCAAAATGATGATCGGTTCAGTAGTTAAGACGTGAAGGCGTAACAAACAAACAAACGGACTTTCACATTTATAATATTGGTAAGGATAATAATTTGTTACCCTGGCACGATAATGAGATGAGATGATTACCGTGTCTAAGGTATCGACTTGTTCGAGCGGCGAGGTGAAGTTGTAGCGATTTAAATAGACCAAATGAAAAAAAAAAAAGTTTTTTTTATACCACCTGTTCGTCAATGGCATATTATGTGCCATGCAAACCTTTCCTAAAGTAAGTCTTACAGCCCCACGGCCTAGCCGGGTCATAATGTTGTACTGAATATATTTTATTCCCATGGGAAATAATGTAATTTGAATTTGGAATGCAACCCATGTAGTCGTGCTTGATTGAGTTTGGTTTCAAACCCTAGAATCCCTTGTACTCGGGGTTCAAAATAGCGCTCGGGACACAATACACTGCTTTAAACCCTTGTTGCATAATCTACTATTTAATACGTACTGGTTTCTTCGTCGCTGTAGGATTATTTTTGCATCTCACTAGACTTGGCGGCAGGCATCTCTGAAAAGAATTATAATTTTATTTGACTTCGCTTTTATTGAAAAAGTGTGGTAAGTAAAGTAGTAAGGTAAAAATTCGTCATTATTTATTCAAAAATTGACTAAAAAAAACTTAATTTTTGAATAAATAATGACGAATTTTAGTTTCATGGATTTTTTTTGCGAAAACGGGCAATAAAACTACATTAAACTCAACGACAGACACTACGTACAGAGAGATAGGTAATTCACAATTTCGTCTTTATTTAAGTATTGTGATTTTTCCCAATGGCGGTGCTAGTGTGCAGACTACGCGCTCCTAAAACAAATAGGTACTGCAAGGCAGCACAACGACTCTTTCTTTTGTTTTATATGCCGTAGAAAAATGCATGTACGCGCTTCCCCTCCCGCAGGTGAGCGGGAGGGGGGTATTTGGGGCTCGCCAGAAGGGGACCGCAACATTCAGCATTGCGGCTGCCACGACTGCCTCCCGTGATCCCACCCAACCAAGTGGTTCGATGGGATCTCGGGAGGAGGGAATACCCACTAAAAACTACGGCACTTAATCTCTCGCCGCCAGTGCCGCCAGCCATGACGCTGTGGGGGGGCCGGAGTGGCATTCACCCCAACAGCACAGCGTCCCCCTATTGCTAACCCTCTGACAACAAGTACCTAACAAAGAGCCTAATCCAATGGCCATTCTACTAAAATTAACGCTAGTAGAAAGAATGACAATGTATGGGATTAACAGGAGCTAAGCGTTAGCTTATGTCATTCATACATTGTTATTGCAGAAAGCAATGCGGCCCAAAAAAAATAAAAAGTTTGAGAATCTTTCATATTTAAGAATCCCTTCAGTCCCTGTTGCAATTTTTGTTTTATTATTTCTTTCTTATTTGCAAAATAGTTGGGCAAACGTCATCTAAAACTATTCCTTCGAGATGATAGCATTAGTAGTTCTTGAGATATCCAGCTGTGACAGACGGATAGACAGACTGTCGCACCATAAGGGTTCCTTTAAGGCACCATCTCCACGAGCGAGAGAATCGCGGCGATATTATCTTCGTGCCACGTATTTCTATATACTCTATGGATGCATCTCCACACGGCGATGTTATCGCAACGATATAAGAAGCGCTTACTCATCGCGATTCACTCGCCCGTGGAGACAGCGCCTTAGGGTTCCTTTTTACCATTTTACTAAGGAACCCTAAAAAGTAAATAGGTACTATAGTAAATTGATACTTACTAGGTAAACGTAATCGAACATTCGAAAACCGCCGCACGTCATTTTTACCAACCTCTGCTCTCTACATTCATAGTAATGCGAGCAGTGTCTGTCGTCCGCGTGTACATCTCCATTTGTGCAAGTTTCTTGTATTCTGATCTCAGAACTGGAGACTTTAGGTAGAATGTGGTGTAAGACAATAATTACGAAAACGCAGTTCAGTGTTCTCTGCAATCCTGAAAATGCTTATAAATACAGTCCGGTGAACAGTGAGCTTCCCATACAAACGTAATACCAAAATGATTTGCAATTTGAGCATAATTAACTCTTGTTATGTTCGGATTAAGACAGTATTTGTCTAGGGTTACGGAAAGAGGTAGGGAGAAGATTTAGGGAGAAGAGGTAGGGAGAAGAGGTAGAGGAGAGGAAATGGTACTTATAGTTAAAGGCTTAATGCATAGGATACAATGTCTAAATTTGAAAAATTAGAAGATGATTTACTTGGTGAAGGTGGTGTACGTTTTTGAAGTTGGTGCTTTTAAGTGTACTCATGATTATTTGTAGTTAATAATCATTTCTAGTTAATGATCATTTGTAGCTAATGAGTTCTTGCAATAAGCTGGCGATATTAAATAAATGCATTACATGCACTTTTTTATAGTTAATTAAAATTTTAACTAGTACCGAATAAATAATAGTACTCGTAGTTACTTACTTAAATAATTTAATGATTTATATATTAAATAACCATAATCACCTACTTTGACATAAACATGTTGTATTACTAACTTAGTACATAACTTACATTTAAAATATAAAAAAATATATTTAAAACATACCCATGGCCTGTAGCAAATCTTTAAGATTTGCTAAAAAGCAAAGCAATAATTACACGTGTTACAAAAATCTTATTAATTTGGAACTAATCAATTCAGATATTAGTCTCAGTTTCTATAGAAATCGATGTAAAAGGTTATTACTGGGCGAGTTTAAGTAAGGACATAGCAATTAATATTTTTCATATATTTATTTTTTCATATACGGAGCCCTATTATTGGCTCCGTTCGGCCCCATTCGCTACGGAACCCTAAAAATTAGAAACATACTGCTACGAACAGTTGATAAAAGAAGTCAAAATCAGGATTTCTCAACAAATTACAAATTGCGACCCGTAAATATATTTTTTTTACAACTCGTCCGTGGCTCTGTGCTTGACAACATCAGCGCGCCCAAACTCAGTGTGGTACCAGTGACCTGCCATCACCTAAACTACGGAACCCGGACAAAAATTTAAAAAAATCCCGGACAATTGAGTGAAATGAAGAATTTTACCCGGAAATAAAAACCTAACACTTTCCACAAATAGTTTCCGGGTATAGCCTGGATATTTAAGAACCCCGCCCGGACGCTCCCCGGATGCCCTACAAATTAGGAAAAATCCGGGGAAACCCGGATGGATGGCAGCCCTAGATACCAGGCACGCACGCGCGGCGATAAAGCGACGCCCCTGATAGAGATTGCGATAATTAAGCGACAATCGGTACTTCCAGATTTTATTTCTAGTATATTGATTAAATAGATATATTAGATATATTAGATAAAATCTCAAATTAAAAAATAAATAAAAAGTCCAATTTTTATGTAACGTAAGTTTTATTTTCTATCAATCATCATCATCGTCATCACTCTCATCACCCTGTTTCTTCAACTTAACTTCTAATTCTTTGGCGGGGTTAAATACACCCCCCGTCTGAGTATTACATATAAAACAGCGCGTTGATTTCTTGTAGTTTTCTAAGGCACATTTCTCGCAGAAGTAATGTTTGCATCTGAAATAGGAGAAAACAATATGCGTAAAGAAAAAGTATTACTGGATTTATCTTAATTAATGTGGGTTTGAAGGTTATAAAGTGCGTTATATTGATAAAGTATTAAAATTCATAGATAAGTGGCCTCATTTTTGAAAGGCGGCGAGCGCTCTTTACTATTCATTTTCGTTGTATGCGGTTTATTGTCACAATAGACAACACGCGCTCTTAAAACACAAACTTATCTGACTCGGTGACGGCGTCGCTGCCGTCTATGTAGTCGACGGCGTAACCCAGGTAACAATACGTAACTAGTGGCTCAGTACAATTAGTTGCCGTAGCATGTCTACGAGCCGTAGCACAGTAGGTTGCCGTAGCATGTCTACGAGGCGTAGCACAGTAGGTTGCCGTAGCTTGTCTACGAGCCGTAGCACAGTAAGATTCCATAATTATCATGTCTACGAGCCGTAGTACAGTAAGTTGGTGCAGCATGTCTACGAGCCGTAGTACAGTAAGTAAGTTTCCGTAGCATGTCTACGAGCCGTAGCACAGAGAGTCGCCGTAGCATGTCTAGGAGCCGTAGCACAGTAAGTTTCCAAAGCATGTCTACGAGCCGTAGCACAGTAAGTTTCCGTAGCACTGCGATATAAGTTTACTTACTTAGTAACTACAGGATTGGTGAAACTTGTCCGGCATATGAAGCATCTAAACGGCAGCTCGTCGTCGGAGTGCACCTCGTAGTCGGAGTCTCCGCCGGCAGTGGTCGTGTTCTCTTCGCGTTCTAGTTGCCAGCCGTGCTTATAATCGGACCGGTCGTGGAGGAATTTGCATGAATCTGTAATAAAAATAATATTTTAGTGGCTAGATTTTGTTTTCTAATTAACATTAATCAATTTAATTCAGTAAGAATAATTAAAATCAGAACGCACAGCTGTAAAATAATTTAATAAACTTGAATGCATTTTTTACAAAGTTCCGAGCGGGTAATTTCATAAAATTATGAGCAGCCTTTTTGCTTCATCCTGTGACCACGGAGCCTGGAAAGGTTTCCAAACATCGGGAAATCAAAAATCAATAAATCTAAAAAAAATATTATAAGTATATTTTAATATTTTACAGAAATAGTTTAGTAATTTTGGTACAATTTCGGCATCTCACAAATTAGCGCCATCTTTCAAAAAATATATTCTACATAATAATTAGCTGCTGTATATTTTAATTGCAACCACCCAAGTAATAAGTATTTATTTGTAAAAAACCGGCCAAGTGCATGTCGGAGTTTCGATTTAGGGTACCATATAAAATAAGGCTAAGGGGCGGGGTTTATCTGTGCTACGCGTTCGACCGCAAAATTAAGTTGGTTTGTGGCAGGAAAATGAGGGACTTTAAAAGAAAAATTAAGATTTATCAATATGTTAGTATTTGTTGATAAAATATACGTAACAACAAACATTATCACCAAATAACAAATTTATAGGTCAATGGGAAATCAAAAAATACTTCAGAACAAAATTAAAAAAAAAAACTGACTTTGGCGGCTTTCCCTGTGTTTGATTTGTAATATTTTTTAAAATAAACAATACAGTCTTTGTCTACATAACAAGGTCTAAACAATTAGGGTTGCCTAGACACATAAGCGGGCCGGCATTGTCGGTTCGTCAGTATTTGTCGAACAACAAAGCCGACCCGAAGCAATTACTGCACTTGTTCGACTTCAATTGGCTTGTGTCTGCAAATTGCAAATATGAAGACCGAGCTTCAACGTTTAGCTGCTAGAGCTTTGTGACAGACGACGGACAGACGGACGGACACATGAATGACAGCAATAGGGCTCCGTTTGGCCGTTTCGGATACGGAACCCTAAAAAGTAGTATTGAAGTAAAAAAATGTGTAAAATAGTAATCATACTTATTTTTTCTTACTTAAGATTTAACAGAGAACATAATTTATAATTATTTTTTTACCTCCAAATCCGCAGAAACCGGTTTCCTTATAATCCTTACAAATATCAGGTTGATAGTCCCATCTGCAACAATAAATGATATACATATTTGAAATTTTGAGATTTAAGCATTTCACAATGCTATTTTTATATAATACTAAATAATAGTGACTCGGTAACTCGGTAGCTCATTGGACCGGATATCCAAAGGTCGCGGGTTCGATTCCCGTCCGAGAACATGATCTGGTGCGAGTCCTATTTTTTCTAGTATATTATTTAGTATTAAATGATATACAATTCAGAAAAATACCCATTTTTAACATATTTCATGATTGAAATGAAATGAAAAATTCTTTATTCAAATAAACATAGATATTAAGTGCTTTTGAATCGTCTATATTTTCCTACCAATTCGAGACTTTTTTTAGCTTTCTTTTTCAGTTTTTTTTCATAATATAAAAATACGACATTTTTTTTAGTAACCTAAGTGTTAACGACGCGTTCTGAGCATAGACAATGTATTGTGTTCTAAAAAGTTTATAATAAGTATCTAATATAAATGACAAGTTTGGTAATATTGTTCCCGCCAAAATATGTTCCATATTCAAAATAAAGGCGGTAAAACCGCGCTCGGGCTCGCATCATCCTCCCGTTCAATCGGGCAGTTAGCCGCAAACCGCCCTCAAAGTGACATTGCGCTACGTCGCTCCGCAGTTTCCCGCGTTTTCACCTTTTTGCGTGGTACGGGCCCGTGTTTATGTATTTTCATGTGAAAGTTTGTGGTTTTATTGCTCAACCCTCTCAGGATTTTAGCCAGCGCCTCTAACCGTCACCATCGTTATCAAAGTGGTCATTCGGCCGGATCTCAATGTACCGAACGCCTACAAACAAAAAATGAACACCCGCAGTGCCGCCGCCATGCGCCGAGAACATGAGCAGCAAGCTGCTGCTCAGCAACAGCAACCAATTCCCGCTGACTCCACGCAACCCGAAAAACAGACGTCGTCGGCCGGAAGCGTTAAATCAATGAAATCCGCGGCGTCATCAGCCGAAATAAAAAGGAAACGGCTTGAGCTAGAGTTGCAAGCCGCTGAACAAAAAGCTAAGATTCGCATGGAGCTTATCGACAAACGGTTGGAGGTCGACATTGCTGGACTTGAAGAAGATGAAAATGGATACAGTTCACAAGATGAAGAAGAAGTACCTTCGTTAAACGTTAATAAGTGGTTAGAGGGGGAACCCAAGCAGGAGTCGATAGTCATCGGCCAACCATACTGCTCAATTTCAGAGTTACAAACCGTGTCTGCCCAGCATCAGGCGAGGCTACCAGCCGACCCAGTTCAGCCTCGCCCCGTACCAGCACGTACGACATTGTGCGCTGGTGCAGCTCTGGGCACAATGCCGCTTCAAGACGCAGCAGCACCAGCTCTGGAAGACAAAGAACCCCAAACGCCACAAGCACCACCAGCACTAGATGGTCAGCCACCGTACGCACGGGCACTAATGGAAAGCAACAACGCCGGTACATCGTCGGAGGCCACGATACAAATGTTAGCTGGTGCACTGAGTAACCTGACGGCCAACTCGGCCCCTAGTGGTAACGCCAACTTATTGAGCCGCATATGCACACCACGCGACTTACCTGAGTTCGCTGGTGACCCTTTGGAGTGGCTGCAATTCAAAAGGGCGTACGAAGAGTCAACTGAAGTTTGTAACTTCACCGAAAAGGAAAATCTATGGCGACTAAGAAAATGTCTCAAAGGTGCTGCTAAAGATGCTGTTTCTGCGCTGCTTATAAGTGCAACTTCGCCTCACAGAATACTAGCAACCTTAGAGCTACAGTTTGGTAACCCTGAGTACATAATATCACGAATAATACAAGATATTAGAAGGTTACAACCGATGTCAAATGAGTATCAAAGAGATATAATTGCATTCTCATGTAAAATACAGAACTTCGTAGAAGCAGTTCGAGCAGTTGGTCGAGAAGAATATCTATATGGAATGAATATTGTGTCCATTATTTTGGATAAATTCCCATCTGTTCTGCTACCAAAATGGACTGAATATAGTTACACGCTGATCGCTCAAAACAACAAACCACGTCTTGTGATATTATCCGATTTTTTATGTGATGAAGCCATGAAGGTATCTACCACAACAAATTGTTATTACGCAACAAAACGCAGCGAAACTAACCTAAAGCAAAGGTCAATGAACTCCTACCAAACTACTTTAATGCAAGCTGAGCGATCTACTAGTGAAAAATGTACATTTTGCAAAGTTTCCGCCCATAAACTAACTGAATGTAAGAAGTTCAAACGAGCATTACGCAAGGTGAGATGGGATCACATCAAAAGAAATGGTTTATGTTTCAAGTGCCTAATCGCCCGCCACGATCGAGAAACCTGCCCGGCGGCCGCATGTGATAAGGACGGCTGCAATCAAGCTCATCACAAACTATTACATTACTCAATTAGTCGTGAGTGCAACAGTGCTGTAGTGCGCGAGCCCAATACCGAAAGTGCACCCCCAAGTGATCAAAGTGAAAGTGAATCCGTCACGCACATAAACGCGAGTGATAAATGCAAAGTACTGTTGAAAGTCATCCCTGTGCGCATACACGGACCGAATGGCGTGTTTACTACATCCGCCTTACTCGACGACGGCTCGACGGTATCACTGATAAGCGGTGAGCTAGCGACGCGCGCAGGGCTGCGCGGCCGCTCGCAGGCAATGCGAGTGGGCGGAGCCTGGGCGGGGAACGAGCTAGTGTGCGACGCTACGGTAATGAATGTGAAGATATCAGGTATGGACAATAAGTTAAATATAATTAGGATGCACAGTGTTAACGAATTAAATTTACCAGTTCAAAAATATTCGATTATAGATTGTAATAAATTTAAGCATTTATTAGATATTAAATGTAACTTTAATTTGTCTGATTCTAAACCAGAACTGTTAATTGGACAGGATAATTACCATTTGCTGTTACCGTTAGATGTTAAGCTAGGGAAAACCAATGAGCCGTCTGCTACACTAACTCCCTTAGGCTGGTGTGTTCACGGTGTTGTGTCCACGCTGCAGGGCGCGACACATACTGTTTGCCTATCGCAGTCTTACTCTGTTACTGCAGACAATACGCGCCTTCTGCAAGACATACACGAAGAGGTGCGCCGCTCGTTCGCGCTTGATTCTCTGGGCATTTCAGCTAAACCTAGACAAAATGCTAATGATGTGCGCGCTGTACAACTGCTGCAGGAAACATCCGAACTCATCGATGGTCACTGGTATGTAGGGCTGCCCTGGAAAGAAGAAAATTGTAAAATGCCAGATAGTTACTTCAGTGCTAAAAATAGGTTCTTAAATATTGAAAAAAAAATGTGTAAGGATCAAGGCTTCGCTCAAAGGTACAAGGAGCGCATAGATCACTTATTACAAAATGATTATGCTCGAGAAATAAAAAATACAAAGGTAACAGATAATACTTGGTATTTACCACATTTTGGGGTTGACAACCCTAACAAAAAGAAATTAAGACTCGTTTTCGATGGGGCAGCTAAAGTTAATGGGTTATGTCTCAATGATTTTTTACTTACCGGTCCCGACCTTTTATCATCGCTTTATGGTATTATGCTGCGCTTTAGGATAAATCGAATCGCAGTAACAGGTGATATAAAGGACATGTTTCTCCGTGTAAAAATTCATGAAAAAGATCAACATGCATTTCGTTTTCTTTGGAGAGACAACCCTAATGATCCCATCAAAACGTATGTAATGACGTCGCTAATATTTGGTGCCAATTGTTCGCCGTTCGTAGCCCAATTTATAAAAAATATTAATGCAGCGCGGTATGAATCATCGCACAGAGCCGCCGCCGATGCAATAAATAATTCGCACTACATGGATGATTACATTCAAAGTCTTCCGGACGAGGTTACAGCGATTGATATGGTTAAAGACATAACCTATATACATGGTCAAGGTGGCTTTGAGATCCGAAACTTTACAAGTAACAGTCTCGCGGTTTTAGATAACATACCTAAAGAAAGTTTAGGCTCAGCTGCAATAAAGTTCAAAATAGCGGGAGAAAACGAGGGTGAACGAACTCTCGGCTTAATATGGTACCCTCGAACAGATGAGTTAGGATTTGACGTTTCCTTTAAACGTATTCCCGAAAATGTTCTTTTAGGAGTAGAAAGACCTACAAAACGTATTATGTTGCGTGTTATAATGTCAATTTTCGATATATTTGGGTTTTTGTCGCCATTTACAATACAAGGGAAAATAATGTTACAAGATACTTGGCGATTGAATTTAGGATGGGATGATTACACTCCAGATAGTATTTATTTTAAGTGGTGTACTTGGCTTGACCTACTTAAAAACGTGAACAAGGTGCGATTGCCTAGGTACTATTACAATGCAGCAGGTGCGAGCGAGATAGAAAAGCAGGCTGGCGGTCACTCTCGAAACACACACGGCCGTAGCCCGCGCTGCCTCCCTCCCGCCGCCGCCGCCGCCCGCCCCGCGAGTCCAGCGGAATCCGCGTCTACGGAGCTTGCTACTACGACGCTCCGCTACGAAGATGCTACGATAGGTTCTATCGCTACGACGGGTGATTATCGGGAGCTGCAGTTGCACGTGTTTTGCGACGCGTCTGCCAAGGCAATGTGCGCCGTAGCTTATTGGCGTTGGGTCGATAATGGTCAGACAAGAGTTGCGCTTATTGGAAGTAAGTGTCGCGTTATGCCCGTCAAGCCATTGACTATGCCCCGCGCCGAATTGCAAGCTGCTTTGTTAGCTGCTAAGTTTATTGATACGATTACAAATGAACATAAATTAGAAATTACTCAACGTTTTCTATGGTGTGACTCCACCACTGTGCTTCATTGGATAAGAAACAATACGAGAAGCTATAAAGTATTTGAAGCTAACCGCTTAGGTGAGATCGATGACCTTACGCGTATAAACGAGTGGAGGTACATCCCTACTAAGATGAACGTCGCTGATATAGGTACCAGAGAAGCGTTTGACCAACATTTATTTGACAATAATTGGTTCACAGGTCCTGATTTTTTATACGCTGCGGAGAAATCCTGGCCCGTAGACGTGATTCAGCCCGTGATGAGTGAGGTTGAAACTGCGTGTTTTGCGGTTTCTGTTGGGGAAAGTATACCTATTGACTTACCTGTACCTGATCCTGGTAATTTTTCTTCTTGGTTGCGACTGCAGAGGGCTACGGCTACTGTTCTTAGGGCCGCCAATGTATTCAAAAGGCGCGGCATTGCCATGGACTGCAGCATGATGGAACAAGCGGAGCGGATGATTGTACGCTACGCACAGACGTCATCCTTTGCCGAAGAAATAGCTGCAATCAAAAAGGGGAAACCATTAAGTAACACAAGTAAGTTACTTACCTTATCTCCGTTTCTCGACGAGTATGGACTCCTTCGCGTTAGCGGTCGTGTAGATGCAGCGAGGGACGTGAACCTGGAAGCAAAAAGACCTGTAATTTTAGACGGGCGACACCAAGTAGCGCGACTTATTGTTCTTCGTTACCATGTAAACGCCGCTCACGGTAATCACGAAACCGTTGTTAACGACCTGAAACAAAAATATTGGATTTTACGTTTGAGACCTACTGTGAAATACGTTGCATCAAAATGTTTGATATGCAAGATCCGTAAAACCATGCCTCGCGTACCCAAGATGGGAGACTTACCTGCTGCTCGTGTGTCGCATCATCAAAGACCCTTTTCGTTTTGTGGCCTTGATTTGTTCGGTCCTGTCGAGATCACGGTAGGGAGGCGCAGGGAGAAAAGGTACGGTGTCCTTTTCACGTGCTTGACAGTTCGCGCCGTTCACATTGAGGTTGTGCCATCGCTTACCACAGATTCTCTCATCATGGCCATACGCAGAATGGCAGCACGACGAGGCTGGCCGAAGCATCTCTACTCTGACAACGGCACCAATATGAGAGGCGCCGACCGAGAGTTGCAAAAGGCGCTCAGTGAACTTGATAGAGAGGTGCTAGAAAACGAAGGAGTGAATAATAATATGGAATGGCATTTCATTCCACCTGTTAGTCCACACTGGGGGGGAGCTTGGGAAAGGCTCATCAGATCTGTTAAAACCTCATTGAATATTATTTTGAAAGAACGTGCGCCTAAAGAAGAAACTTTAATCACCCTTCTCGCTGAAGTAGAAAACATAGTGAACAGTCGTCCTTTGTCATATGTTTCTGTCGAACCGGGAAGTAGCGAATCATTGACTCCTAATCACTTTCTCCTAGGCACAACATGCACCTTACCTGTTATCGGCTCTTTTAATGATAAGGATCTGTACCTCCGGAAACAGTGGCGAAAAGCACAAAGACTAGCAGACATGTTTTGGAATAGATGGGTGAAAGAAGTCTTACCTGAAATGTTGCCGCGTAAAAAATGGACTCAGGAACAGCCAGCCCTGAAAATTGGTGATTGCGTCCTCGTGGTGGACCCTAATTCACCTCGAAACGTTTGGCCCAAAGGCGTCATACAAGCTGTGTATCCGGGCAAAGACAACAGAGTGAGACTAGTCGACGTCAGAACGCAATCAGGTGTGTTGCGCCGGTCTGCAGCGCGCGTTGCCCCTTTCCTTGTAAATGGTGAGTGCTGAGCCAGCACTGAGGGGGAGAGTGTTAACGACGCGTTCTGAGCATAGACAATGTATTGTGTTCTAAAAAGTTTATAATAAGTATCTAATATAAATGACAAGTTTGGTAATATTGTTCCCGCCAAAATATGTTCCATATTCAAAATAAAGGCGGTAAAACCGCGCTCGGGCTCGCATCATCCTCCCGTTCAATCGGGCAGTTAGCCGCAAACCGCCCTCAAAGTGACATTGCGCTACGTCGCTCCGCAGTTTCCCGCGTTTTCACCTTTTTGCGTGGTACGGGCCCGTGTTTATGTATTTTCATGTGAAAGTTTGTGGTTTTATTGCTCAACCCTCTCAGGATTTTAGCCAGCGCCTCTAACCGTCACCATCGTTATCACTAAGCTTAACTACGCTCTCGGAATTGAAGCTTGGTCATTTGACGACTTTCGTGGTAGAGTGGTTCGCACGCCGGTTTTCAAGGTGTCGGTATCTCTGAGGTCCTGGGTTTGATCCCCGGCTGGGTCAATTTAGAAAACGATATTTTCTATAGTATTGGCTCAGGTCTGGGCGTTTGTGTTACCACCATTGTCTTTGATTTCCATAATACGTGGTTTAGCTACTTACTTTGGAATTGGAACAATGTATGTGAAGTTGTCAATACTAAATCTTTTTTTCATTGCTTGGTCCCATGCTGTCCGCGCTATAAAGGCCTGGACCTGCTCTAAGCTCCGTTGTCGGTTATCATCATCGCCAGCAACGAAGTCATTATAGACCGCGGCAGTAATGTACTATTATCTACGTATTACAGACTAGATACCTGACAGTAGCTCTTAAGTTAGCGGGCGCTCTGATTGGTCCTTTCCTGACCAATCCAGAGCTCGCATTTCCTGCTGCTGTGTCTCTCTTTTTATAATACTGTGCGTAGTTATTTATACCTCGGTATACCTGAACAGGGTTAATAAAATAAATTAAAAAGTAAGGCATTTATTTAGGCAAAGAAATCGAACTTATTAACACAAAAAGACATATTAGTTAACGCTTAAGAAGCGATAACGAACTTCACAAACAAAGAATAGGGCGTATCATCATATTCAAAATTGTGTTTTTGGGGTTCGGTAGCTCAAATGGAAAAAAATACTGTCCGTCTCTGTCTGATTGTATCTGTCGCTAGAGTTGAGTCGTTCGTAAATGAATCCTTCAATTGAACTAGTTCACTTATCAAGTATATCTCCTTCATTCGTTCATTCGGGTCTCAATTACTTCAGTACTTCATTTAGTTCACACTTCACTGAAGGAGAGTAAAGCCGACAGATAGATTACGAACACCGCGTGCGGAAGCGAGACAGTTGCACGTCTCGGCGGCCAGCGGTCGGTCGGAGTCGGAGTCCACGCGCACTCAATTTGACTTCAACCCCTATTGCGCATACATTAAGGCTTAGTTTTACATAGCGACAAAGTGACTCAAATGGACTACTGAAGTACTGAGCCAAGTGAACTAGATGAACTAAATGTGTGATATATTTCATCTAGTCCAATTGAACTATATCATTCTTTTCACTTCGGTGAAGTATTTTGCGCATATCTATCTGTCGCCTGTCTGTGTCTGTTACAGTCTGATTGTATCTGTCTGTCTGCCTGTCAGTCAGTGTCTGCCTATATCTCTGTCTGTCTGTCTGCTTGTGTCTGGTTATCTATTTGTGTGTGTCTGTCAGTAATTCTTACTTTATCATCGGCCTGTCCCTGCAACTCTTCGTTAATCTTCTGTGCTTTCTCAAATATAGCTTGTGCATCTTTATCCTTTTCTGTGTCCATTTCGTACGTGGCGGTCGCATTCTCGCGCTGTTGCTGCACTGACAGGGTTGTGCGGTCTGTTTTTTTCTGGAATAGGAAAACATAGTGGTAGTATTAAATTTAATCCACTTTTATTGTAAAGAATCAAAATGTGTAAAAAATTTCCTTTCATTACGATGAAATCTTAAAAATCAAATTCACTAAAACCTAGTCAATGCTTCAAAATGTACTAATAACGCATAAACACATAACCTTGATTAATAAAGTTCAACAACAAGTGATTGATCTACCTTTGCATGAATTTAAAAATCATGTTAAAAAGACGCTCATGGGTAAAGGTTATTATAAAGTAGACGAAAGATCGAAATGTGTGGAAATGATGTAACACATAACTTACTAGTATAAGTACTTTGTTGTTAATTATCTGTTGTATTGTATTTGGTAATGATATATTTAAGTTTGAAAATATAGTTATTTATATCTCTTAAAGCTGATAAGTTTCTTGCGCCTGCCTGTTCTTCTTGTCAGTTAAAAAGTCTGGAACGGGTGGCAGGAAAGTATAAACCATTCAAAAGTGCTTAATCATAAAGTTTATTCTAATAAAGTTATTTTTGACTTTGACTAATCTTAGGATTTTGAGATAATACCACGAAACAATGTTTTTTTAATACAAAATACAGGAAACTACAGCCAAAATACCATTAAAAGATTGCAATTTGATAATATGTGTACATCACTGGCTCACAAAGACATTGTCATAGTAATTTGTACATTGCCACAGTGATGGATATGTTACCGGCAATGTGTATAATACGGTATTGCATACAACACCTGAGACGTTCAGGTAATGTATGAAATATTATTAATTTTATACTTTAGCTAGTATTCTATGCTTGACGATCTCCATGGTCGAGTGGCTTTGTACACCGTATTTTAAGGTGTCGCCATCTCTGAGGTCCCGGGTTCGATCCCCTGCTTGGTCAATTTAGAAAACTAAGTATTCTATATTGGCTCAGGTCTGGGTATGTGTGTTTACCACCATTGTCTCTGATTTCCATAACACAAGTGCTTTAGCTACTTACTTTGGGATCAGAGCAATGTTTGTGATGTTGTCTAATATTTATTTATTTATTTAACCTAATGAACTCTTTGACTTTTTTCATGACCCCTTGCAAGGGGCTGTGAGGGCTCCTCCCTAGTGACTAAATTTTTTTTCGAGCTTTCTGCTTCGATTTTGTGTAATACCTGCGTATTACTTAATTTGTAATAAGGATTTGTATTATGTAAGTAGGCAATGAAGAAGCCGATGAATTGGCTAGGAAAGGGGCTGATGAACCCTTCACTGGGCCTGAACCAAGACTGTCTCACATAGAATCAACAAGAATATTATCAAGATAAAAACAACTAGAGAGACCAACAAAAGATGGAGGGAAAGAAAGGACTGCAGACAGTCTAAGATCTTTATCAAATCAGTTGACAAGAAGAAAACAAGAGAACTGTTGAAATGAAGCAGAAGAAATATAAGAACCATAGTAGGAGTACTGACAGGACACTGTCCACTAAACAGACACCTGGCAGTTATAAAACGGACAGAGGACACCATCTGTCCGCTATGTAAAGAAAAGGAAGAGAAAAGCTACCACTTCATGGCAGAATGCCCGATGTACGCATTGCTGCGCTGAGAGCTTTTTGGAGCGGACAAGCTAAAAGAAGAGGATCTAAAGCAGTTAACGATAAGTCAACTCAGCAGGTATTGTAAGCGCACAGGTAGGTTCGAGGGTCCGACGCCGGTGGGGTAAACGATAACCCGCCTTCCCCAGCTTCCAGCTTTCAGGGGACTTGGGGAACTGGGAGAAATGGTTCTGATTAGGGAGACTGATCAACCGTCTGGCTTCGCTGGCGTCCCCACTTCCAAATAATAATAAATAATAAGTAGGTCAATCAACCAACATTTAATTGTAAATAATTTTTAATAACAGTTAAAATACAAACAAATATGTAAACAACATATTTGTTTCTGTTACTTAAATGATACTTTAAGTAGCTAAACTATTATTTTTAAGGTAGTTAATATTTATTTAGGAAAACTGGAAAGATTATAATTATAAAAGTGGATAGATCTAAGTATTTGTACAATATTTACCTTTTCTTCATCATCACTGCTGTCGTGGTTATTAGTTACCGGTTTCTTAGTCTTCACCCCACCTGTGGTCTGTATATTTGGGTTAGCTTTCTGCGGTCGCTTGTGCGGTAAAACTACTGTCGGTTCATCGGAGTCCGAGCTGTTTGTCCCTTAAAAATAATTGTAACATAAATTGTTAATGTCATAATCTAAAAAAAAATATCTTTAAAAAGAAGTCATATTAGTATGGCAGAATGTTGAAAGAGAAAGAGCTTGGTTTAAAGGCAATATTTAAAACATCAAATTTATATGACAGAAAGTTGAAAGTGAAAGTGCACGGTTTGGAGGCAACATTGCATGTGTCTGACGCAAGTTGAATTGAACGTTGAAGCGACTCAGTGAAGACAGACTCACAGAATATATGTATAATAGTACTACGACAGATCATAAGGCAACTAATATATTATCAATTCAAATATATTTGACAACATCACATACATTGCTCTGATTCCAAAGTAAGTAACTAAAGCATTGTGTAATGGAAATCAGAGACAACGGTGGTATCACAAACACCTAGACCTGAGCCAATATAGAAAAGTTCGTTTTCTAAATTGACTCAACCGAGGATCGAACCCGGGACCTCAGAGATGGCGACACCTTGAAAACCGGTGTATAAAGCCACTCGACCACGGAGGTCGTCAAATCAATGAATCAAAACTTTATTTTAGCAAGGACAGTAGAAAAAAAGACTTGAAATATTTTTGATGAACTTCAATATCTTTATTACCTATAAGATTTGAGGGGATTGTTTGAATAGATATTGAATATCAATTTGGAATTGGAATAGTCACTCGACCACGGAGGTCGTCAAATCAATGAATCAAAACTTTATTTTAGCAAGGACAGTAGAAAAAAAGACTTGAAATATTTTTGATGAACTTCAATATCTTTATTACCTATAAGATTTGAGGGGATCGTTTGAATAGATATTGAATATCAATTTGGAATTGGAATAGTACACACAACGGCACCTCAGACTATACATGTTGACCTTGAGACCGCCTTTATGCCCTACGTAATAAAAGCTGTTTTCGCAGTTTAACTGTATAACCTGACGTGCTGTCGTGTGTAAATTTTCCATAGATATAGCTGTCAAGTTAGCTAACTAAACTTAGTTGATTAACTTTTTAATGGGAGTGATACTGAACTAAAACAGTGCCTAAATCTGATACATATCTTTCAACTAAACAAAAGCAGTAGGCACAACCCTTTGCTATTATAATTAAATGAAAGTATAACCTCAAAATCTCAGTGTTCTAATATCTCATTGAAATTTTGGTACAATACCTTCTGAGGAGCTTAAAGCTTTCCGTTTGCGACCACCTCTGTTTTTTAAATTGCGTTTTTTAAATGTAGATGGTACCTCAACCTCTACATCAGACATTATGATATATTTATAATAATTACACTTTAAAATGAGATGAGACTATAATTAATCAAAACTTTAATAACCGGTCGTAATATTCACTTGAAATAATTAAATATGCAAGTGCAAGCACATGAGTTTCTCGTATATTTATTACAATATTATTTTAAATTAGAAAACTATTTTTTTCACTTCGTAAACACGAAATTGTGTTTCTGCTGACTTAATCTCATTTCCAAATACAGTACAAATAAAGATAGATTTAAGCACTTTTTTGGAAAACTCGAGCCAAATAGGCAAAATTACTAAAAAAAATAAAGATATAAAACACAGCCGACATGACAAACCATTATCCATGCTAATTATTTTTTTAGTTATGTAGAACAGGCTGAGGTCATGGACCATACTGCCTTGGCCGTCACGTCATCAGTTATCTTTTTTTAGTAAGCCTCGAGTGGAGTGACATGCGTTAGTATCATTGTAGTTAGTCAGTGCCAAGAACCTTATAAGTGCCAAAAGCTTTGTGCCGCTTTACAATTATATAAAATGTACTATAGAAAAGTTGTGAAAGAGATGAGAAGACACACCAAGACATGGCTTAAAGGACTTTGTATCCAAGCCAAAAATCTTAAAAAAAAAAATACAAATAAATCAAAATAAACAAACATCAAAACAAAAAGTGTACCTACGTACATAAACAAACTTTTGATCAAGAAGAAAAACGGATCGATACGTACATATAGTTTCGTTTCGTTTTTACTTAAAGTATTAAGCATTTTTGTAATAAGAAAAGTAAATTATTGTATCTGGCTATTTGAAAAGGGACGGAAAAGGAACTGAATGGCGGGCGGCCGAAGGGCGTACATCGAAGGGATGTAAAGATGTCTAAACGGACAAAAATCATCTCTTTTGGGACGTTTTGGCATCGCTGAAAATACGGGCCATTCTCTCGCGCGAACCAAACAATAATCAAATCAACAAATCTGAAATAATTTCTTTATTCATCTGTGTTGTATTGTTATGTATGTACTTAAATGTCAATATTTTGTTCTCCCATTAAAGGGAACGCAAAACAATTTAAGTCAATACAGCCATGACATACCTATATGTTTTTTCTTCAGATTGCATAGCATGCGGGAGGTAGGTACGGTACGTATCTCAGGGTTGCTACACACATAAGCGGGCCGGCATTGTCAGTTCGGCAGTATTTGCGAACAATAAAGCCTCATTATTTTCACTCGCCTCATTCTTCTCACTCGTCTCATTCTTCTCACTCGTCTCAATCGTTTCAATCTTCTCACACGTCTCCTTCTTCTCACATGACTCATTCTTCTCATTCGTCTCATTCTTCTCACTCGTCTAATTCTTCTTATTCGTCTCATTCTTCTCATTCGTTTCATTCTTCAAACTAGTCTCATTATTCTCATTCGTTTCATTCTTCTCACTCGTTTCATTCTTCTCTGTCTTCTCATTCTTCTCACTCGTCTCATTCTTCTCACTCGTCTTATTCGTTTCATTCTCCTCACTCGTCTCATTCGTTTCATTCTTTTCACTCGTCTCATATGTTTCATTTTTTCACTCGTGTCAATCTTCTCACTCGTCTCATTCTTTTTACTCGTCTCATTCGTTTCATTCTTCTCACTCGCCTAATTCTTCTCACTCGTCTCATTCTTCTTACTTGTCTCATTTGTATCTTTTCATTCGTTTTACTCTTCTCATTTGTTACATTATTCTCATTTTTTACATTTTTCTTATTCGTTTCATTCTTCTTACTCGTCTCATTCTTCTCAATTGTTTCATTATTCTCTCGTTTCATTCTTCTCATATGTCTCATTCTCATTCACGAGTGAGAACTCGTCTCATTCTTCTCACTCGACTCATTCTTCTCACTCGTCTAATTCTTCTCACTCGTCTCATTCTTCTCACTCGTCTCATTTGTCTCTTTCTTCTCACAGGTCTCATTCTTCTTACTCGTCTCATTCGTTTCATTACGTTTGTATAGGAAGCTCACTGTTCGCCGGACTTTTAAGTAGGTACTTTAATTACTTATTATTTTGTTTATAATAACCATAACATGCTTTGCTTCGTTTGGAACCATAATGATTGATTTTTCCAGCATATTTATGATAATTTTTCATACTACCTAGTTACATAGATAACGAAATTATTTTTCAAACAGTACCCTTACGAACAGCTATCGAAAAAAATAACGCGCGTAACAACATTTGATAGAGTAATTTTGAGTAAAAAATTTGTACAGCGCCATCTACCGCCGAAGAGCGAAATGAAATTTTCCATAGATATCTAGGTACTGTATCGAGTACTTTTACGCGCGTTTTTCTCGATAAATGTTAGTGCTAAGGGTACTATGTTTATTATTAGGTATTTAGCACAATTTTATTTAAATGTTAAGCACATAATGCGATTTTTTAAAATGTATCCACTACGGGTTAGTGCTTGGCCTTCATCTCACCTGATGTTAAGTGACGATAAGGCCGAAGGTGGAAGCGCACTACACCCGGAATCTTCAGCACTGAGGAACTGGCTATCCTACCTCTAAGTGCCGGAACACAACAATTTTTAAATTGGTGTTATGGCACCAGACTTAGGTAAGATGGTGGTAGCTAGCCAGACGGACTTGAAGTAAGCCCTACCACCAACCAAACCGAGTAAAATGTACCCCCCTACTGGGAATCGAAACCGGGACCCCTGGGCGAATCTACGTTGTTTATTACTTCCTGCGTCATTGTCGTTTACTCGAAAATCTTTAAAAATCCAATGCATCGCAATAAATAAGCTAAAAATATGCAAGTTAATATAATTTATTATCGTACTCTAACGTAAATGATGGTAAATTCCGTTGTGATGCATTGGATTTTTAAAGATTTTCAAGTAAACGACAATGACGCAGGAAGTTAAAAATTAAAAATATTAATATTATCTTGACAACATCACATACATTGCTCCGATTCCAAAGTAAGTAGCTAAAGCACTTGTGTTATGGAAATCAGAGACAACGGTGGTATCACTAACACCCAGACCTGAGCCAATATAGAAAAGTTCGTTTTCTAAATTGACCCAACCGGGGATCGAACCCGGGACCTCAGAGATGGCGACACCTTGAAAACCGGTGTACAAAGCCACTCGACCACGGAGGTCGTCAAGTAAGAAACATAACAAAACAACGTAGATTCACCTCCTGCGTCTTAAACGGGTGGGCGAACTACTAGACCACAGAGGCGGTGTGTGTTGTACCTAAGTTTGATATAATTTTCCACCAATACATTGCGTAGAACGGGATACTTACACAAACATTAAAAAATTCTACTCGCAATCGAAACTACATTTACCTACTTTAGCACGCAACATGAATTCCTTATTGGCTTATTCTCAACAAACCGGCGGAGTTTAGGCGCGAAAAGTAACATCTTACACCGTCCTAAGTAGAGATATGTCGTTTTAAACATTCACTCGAGAAAATGGTATACTACTTTTGCTCCGAAACGCTTGCGGAGAAAAACGGCGTAAGTTCATACGATTATAGCGAAAGGATACATCATTTCGGTTCGTCCAGGAACTGTGATCTCGTTTTAAAAATGGTATACCACTTTTACGCCGTCACAAGCTCAGTTTGATAACGACGTAACTCCGCATCGGTTTGTTAGAAAAAATACTTTTTTGCGATTAAGATGAAAATGTGACCGTATTAAAAAGAATGCGATTTTGTCGAAAGCGTCTAAAAGATTGCGCTTTCGATTACGAGATAGTAATATTTATAGTATAATGTTTTCCCTTTAACAACTAGGTAGGTATGTTACGTTTTGCAATGTTTAGCAAAGTGTACCGACACCTCAAACAATCCATAGTCGTACAGGCACGGATCCAGCCTTCAAAAAAGGTTGTGGTCACAGCCACCCGAAAATCGGCCAAGTGCGAGTCGGAGTACAAACTCGCTCATGAACAATCTTGACTCAGGAACGACTTTTGAATGAGATTATTTCCTTTTTCCGCGCATCAAGACTTTAGGAATGGAAATCATCATTGGAGGAAGTCAGACCCGATTTCGTCCAACTAAATAGTCAAACAGTTTCAATTAAATACCAAATCGATTTTCAAGCCAATATAGGGCCACTGACTAGACTAGGTAAATAGGTATCTTGACGCTGTCTTAGGAGTCGTAAGTATAGTATGACCAGCAATTGAGATGCACCAGGCGAGACGAGACTAAATTAGGCTTGCGGGCATGCCCAATAGTGCCCACAACGGTGGATCCGCGCCTGTAGTCCGAGACTAAAACCAGAGAGAGAGAGAGAGCGAGAGAGAGCGAGAGATAATAAAATAGTAACTAATCCCTTAAAAGTAGGGAAATTGAAACTATTTCGTTCCTATAAGTACGGTTTTTATTATTCTAAGTTATGTAAAGCCCAATTCAAACGTAACGACTTCTGTGAACATCGAGCGAGACGATTAAGGCTGCCAGTTTGTAAATCCAAATATCTGGAGAAAAACGCGCGTAAAAGTACTCGATAGTTATTCTCTTTGGGAAATCTGATTTCGCTTTTCGGCGGTAGATGGCGCTGTACAAATTTCCCATACAAAATTACTCTATCGAATGTTTTTATGCGCGTTATTTTTTTTCGATAGCTGTTCGTGCTAAGTTCATCATTTCAATCATTTCAATTTCTGCCCGGCCTGGAATGAACCCGGGACCTCTTGCATGGTAGGCATGTTGACCACTGCACCACTTAGGTCGTCAAATACTTTTAATACGTAATACTTTTTATTATTTATTCATTTGATATGTCATTTGTACCATTATTATAATATCAGCAATCTAATCAAATTAATCCATAATGTTTCAAGCAATTCACTTATAAAGTCTATTAATGTATAAATTATCGGTAGGTATACTTTTTAAGGTTCAATACCCGAAAGGGCCAAGCGGATCCCTATTGCTGTCACTCACGTGTCCGTCTGTCTGTCTGTCCTTCGACTGTCGCTCTAGCAGCTAAGCCGTTGAAGCTACAATCTTCATATTTGCACCAATGACGTGTCTTGTTGACCCAAAGCCAGGTTAAAATATTTAAGAGGGGGGCTCCCCTCCCATCCCAACAAGTGTAGAGGGGCGTGAAAAGTGAATATTTTCTTACGTATCATTGTTTAGAATTTGTTATGTAGGCTAGGACTGTAGGTACTTATTTTTTTTAAATGCATGAGAAGCCACTAAACTGCGCTAAAGTCAGCTATTTTACCAAAATTTTGTTTCGAACTATTTTTTTAACTGTACCCTTAGCACGAACAGCTATCGCTAAAATAACGCGCGTTAAAGTACTCGATAGAGTAATTCTCTATGGAAAATCTCATTTCGCTTTTCGGCGGTAGATGGCGCTGTACAAATTTCCCATACAAAATTACTCTATCGAATGTTTTTATGCGCGTTATTTTTTTCGATAGATGTACGTGTGGGGTAACTACTGAACCGACAAAATAATAACATTCTATTTATTAAACGGACCTGCTCATAAAATTTCACAAGAATCATTTTGGTATTTAACGTTTGTTTGGGAAGCTCACTGTTAACGGACTCTTAAGGGGCTGACATAAGGCAACTAGCGCCACCAGTCGATTTTATTTTATTTATTTCAAATAAGCTCAATTTCTTAAAAAAGGAATCAGTCATGGTTTTGTTAATAACGTGTAATATTTATAAATAAAATGAAATCGACTGGCGGCGCTAGTTGCCTCATGTCAGCCCCTTAACTACTTGAAGGCACGGCGTATCACTATCAAATCTATTAAAACTTATATAATTACCTATCAAAACAATGCTAATAATAAAAATGTCTTATTGCGAATATTTCAGATCTTTGATAAAATTATTGACTTATTTAGTTAATAATTTTATCAAATTTTTATATCAAAAGTGTTTTAACATCGTTAGTTATATATCTAAACTTAGATAAGGATGTGGTTCAAGAAATATTATATGTTATTGTTTTTGAGCTAGTTAAGAACGTCTTTGTGACGTAGATATATACTTATATACTGATAAAAGTATATGAGTGACGTTAGATCTTTGACTAAATAAGCATTGCTATTCTAAAATGTTTGTAACTAAAACAAGATATACAGGGTCATTTGTAAACACCAACAACCTCGCAGGAAGTATATTACTATCATCATAAACAACAACATAGCGCTGGCTTGCAGCGTAAGAGTTGATATACTGGAAGAAATTCGACGTTCCCACTAGTGACTCGGTAGCTCAGCGGTCAGAGCATTGGTGCGAGTCGTATTTTTTCTAGTATATTATTTAGTATTATATAACAACATTTATTCTACGATTTTTCCGAAAACAGAAAAACCGGTAAGTGCGAGAAAGACTTGCGCACGAAGGGTTCCGTAAAAATCACGTTTGTTGTATGGGAGCCCCCCTTAAATATTTGTTTTATTTTCAGAGTTGTAAAATCTTTCATTTATTCATATTACAACTGCATTGACTATCTATTTGAAATGAAATGGAATGAAATATTCTTTATTCAAATAAACTTAGATATTAAGTGCTTTTGAATTGTCTATATTTTCCTACCACCCATTCGAGACTTTTTTAGCTGACAAGAAGAATGGGCGCAAGAAACTTATCAGCTTTGTCAGAAATCAGAGTAACGATATTTACAAAGAAATTATATCGTTACCAAATACCTTAATTTAAAACAACATAATAAAAAAAAAACAATAAAGTTATTAAAAACTGAAAATTAGGCTAGTTACTTATAATGTTACATCCATGCATTGCTGTCTTTTAAATAATCTTCTACTTTGTAATAACCTTTGCTCATGAGCGTCTTTTTAACATGTATTTTGAATTCATGCAAAGGCAGTTCAATTACATTTTGTGGCTTTGTTGATATTAACTTCAGTATAAATAAATTGCCAGAATCATATTATTGTGTACATGAAGAATGTTGTTCTTGTCCTTAAGATGTCAAGTGCATTGCTCTCCTACATTGTAATCGTCGAGAGAAAATTATGAGCCCGTAACAGCAGCTTTACCTACAACTCGCGCAGTTAAGCCGGGTTCACACGAGGCGATTTAGTTGATCAATTATTATCGGTCAACAAAAATGGTACGCGGTCGCTTGCGATTTGAACGTTCAGTACCCTTACCACGAACATCTATCGAGAAAAAAACGCGCGTAAAAGTAGTCGATAGAAAATTATTTATGGAAAATTTAATTTCGCTTTTCAGCGCTAGATGGCGCTATACAAATTTTTCATACAAAATTATTGTATGGAATTTTTTACGCGCGTTATTTTTTTCGATAGCTGTTCGTGCTAAGGTAACTGTACCCTTAGCATTAGCACGAACAGCTATCGAGAAAAAAACGCGCGTAAAAATACTCGATAGGTCAATTCTCTATGGGAAATCTCTTTTCGCTTTTTGGCGGTAGATGGAGCTGTACGAATTTCCTATACAAAACTACTCTATCGAATGTTTTTACGCACGTTATTTTTTTCGATAGCTGTTCGTGCTAAGTGTACTAACGGTTCAAACTGCAAGCGACTGCGACTTAGCAGTTGATCAACTAAAAGCGCCGTCAAAATAACCAGTTTAATCACTGACAAAATATAAAAAAAAACTGTAAAATAACAATGGGTTTTTGTCAGGAATTTTCCCAATGTTATCAATACAATATTTTAGTTAGTAGGTGCATATTAAAGATAATGCAGTAGAAAAATAACGGTCAAGAGCGAGTCGGACTCGCGCACCGAGGGTTCCGTACCATCATTCTGAAAAAAGTTTATTATTTAGAGACATCATTTGATTTTTCCTGTTTCCAGTTGATAGCATTAGTAGTTCTCGAGATATCCAGCTGTGACAGACAGACAGACTGAGTCGCACCATAAGGGTTCCTTTTTACCATTTTGGTACGGAACCCTAAAAACAAAGCCAAACACCCCATTTTAGTAGTCTTTGGCATATAATAATATCATTAATCTTTATACCTACAGTGTTATCGCTAAAAATACACTTATTATTTATTTAATTACTAATGTCCTGTTATCTGCATTTAATATGTGCAAAAACATACCTTTATGACACACCCACTTTAAAAGAATTTGATTTAAACACTTAGGAAACTTATTAAATTTAGATTTTTCGCATTCACAATGTGGGGGTATTTCTTCACATTGATGAAATTGCGCTGGCTTGCAGCAAAGAAAAAGTACTAGAAAATTTCGCCGCTTCCACTAGCGACTCGGTAGCATAATTGGTCAGTGCATTGGGCCGGAATCCCAAGGGTGTGGGTTCGAGTCCCGTCTGAGGTGCGACGGGCGAGTCGATTTTTTCTAGTATTTTTTCTAATACTACTTATGAAACTTTTTCTAATGCATTGATTACACGAGCTTAGCTCTTTAGTAATTGTTACTTGTCACTAATTGACGACCTGAGTGGTGCAGTGGTCAACATGCCGGTCTACCACACAAGAGGGCCCGGGTTCGATTCCTGGCCGGGCAAGAATTGAAATGATGAATTTTAATTTCTGTGACGGGTCTGGGTGTTACTATTTACAATAAGTATAAATATTTAAAAAGCAAATAAGTAGTATATTAGTTGTCTAGCACCCATATTACAAGCTTTGCTTAGTTTGGGGCTAGATGGCGCTGTGTGAAATTGTCCAAGCATTAATTTTTATTATTATACACACGACGGCACCTCAGACTATACTTGTTGACCTTGAGATCGCCTTTATGCCCTACGTAATAAAAGCTGTTTTCGCATTTCAACTGTATAGCCTGATGTGCTGTCGTGTGTACATTATCATTTACCTAAATGTGAAAACTTGTAAATGGCTGTATTTTGTTAATTTTTCTTTATGTTATAATATAAACTAGCTGTAAGTTTTCCAAAAAGCTGTAAAATAAAATACTTTGCGTGTAAGCATATTGAAAAGTACTAAGCACTAGTAGCTAAGCTCGTGTAAACACGGCGTAGGCTCAGTTACCGGAGAAAGAAAAAGAAAAGGTTGGTATTTGTTCATTTAATCGATCTTGTCTTATTTATGTTGTACTTATCTCTTTATTGCTATCCAAATTCAATGTTCGATTCATCGAGTTTCTGACAGAAATCCAAAAAGCATAGACTCCAAGACAGTTTGACGATAAGACTCAATTTTTATGGTCTGTGTACTATCTATTTTTTTAATTAAATCTTTAGCTACATGGCCATCTGCTTAAGAGCGCGTAGTCTGCACACTAGCGCCGCCGCCGGCATTGGAAAAAAGTCATAGTGCTTAAGGGGCTTACATGAGCCAACTAGCGCCGACCTCCGTGGTCGAGTGGCTTTGTACACCGGTTTTCAAGGTGTCGCTAATCTCTGAGGTCTCGGGTTCGATCCCCGGTTGGGTCAATTTAGAAAACGAACTTTTCTTTATTCTCTTTATTTTCTATATTCTGATTTTCATAACACAAGTGCTTTAGCTAAGTACTTACTTTGGAATTGGAGCAATGTATGTGATGTTGTCAAAATATTTATATTTATATTTATTTTATTTATTCTAAATAAGCCCAATTTCTTAAAAAAGGAATGCAATTTACTTGCAACACTGATTAGAATGAAGCTTGCCACGTTTTGCACAGTGGTAACAGCTTGCGGAAATCAACTTCTGGCAATTTATAACGGAACCCTTGCTTAAATAGTTGCTATTGCTAGCCCATGTTGCTGACAAGACGTAAGTTACAATACAACCACAGTGTTAAAAACTTAAACTCAGTCAGATTCTCAAATAATTAAAAAGTCGAGGCAAAAAGAGAATGAAAAATCTCTGGCCAAACAAAAGACAGCAAATTATAAAGCGAAAATCTGTTAATAAATTACAAACACAACTATAGGTACCACTGTTTTGAATAAACTAACTTGTTTACTACACAGAAAATTACCTCCTTCTCCGACTGGAACCATCCCCTTTCTCTGTCAAATAAAAGTAAGTAACGCGCGAAAACTGCTGTCATTCTATGATAGTCGATGCGCGAGCACAGTTTACCGCGATACGCGATTTTTCACGCAAAGGCATAAAATATTTAAAAGCCAACCTTTTTAGTGAAGTGCAAAGAGTTTTTAATCAAATAACATTATACGAACTTTTTTGTTAGCTGAGAATTTTGTTGTTTGTTGTGTTTTCTCTCCGCTCGAGAGTTTTCGACGTGTAAATAGATATATGTAAGTAAGAGTTATAATTATATTTTAAAAGGGTATTGTAAACAAGTTCAATGCGATGATTATAATAATAATGGTTTGTTCCTTTATCGGAATGACCCATGATGGCCCGACCCAATCGTTCGAGATAGACAACCGTTTATTAATCGAGAATTCTATTGGCTAATGCTTATTAAAATTAATTTGAACTAGATTTTTTTCTGTAATAAAACAAAAGAATTTAAAAAAAATTAGAAGTTATAAGATTTATTTGAAGTGAATTGATGAAGTACTGAACTTTACAAGCCAGCATTATTACAAATGTGTTTAATTTGTTTGTTTGTATTCCTTGCATTACCCCCGTAGCACGAACATCTATCGAAATTCAATAGATAAATTTTATATAGGAAATTTGTACAGCGCCATCTAGCGCCGAAAAGCAAAACCAAATTCCCCATAGATAATTACTATATCGAGCAGTTTTACGCGCGGTTTTTTTTCGATAGCAGTTCGTGCTAAGGCTTCTGTACCCGCAGCACGAACAGCTATCGAAAAAATTCCCGCGCGTAAAAACATTCGATAGAGTTATCTTTCCCATACAAAATTGAGTCTTTTTTTTATTCTTATTATATTTTTATCACACGCAACAATGTTGACATCTTCTTTTAGCTTTTAATAAACCTACTGCTCATATATTTTCTATTTTCTGTTGTAAATTACACTCAATACCTCATTACTAAGGTTTGCTTCTAAAAGCAAACCGTAATTAGAAATAAACCTAGGTACAGGTGTAAAACCTGTTTAGTCGTTCGTACATTCAAAGGTTCTTAAGTCTAGGACAACAGCATCGTTAATGCTAACTTGAAATAGGTATTTATATAAGTAGGTACCTATATAGATTCTGAAAGTTCGTGCCCTGTATCATAAATTATCATACAACACTATCTTAATCTCACTATCTACTTTTTGCTATTGGTATTTTTATAAGCACACTATTCGCAGTTATTTGTGAATTCTTTTCCGCGTGTTAGATAATGAGGTCTATTATTATTATTGTTAGGTATTAACTATTATTTAATCTTTGATGTTAATTAACTAAAGAAAAGTCTGCTGTAAGTAAATATTGTCAAACATACCGATTATCGTTATTATTTTTTCGTAGTAGAATAAAAATATTCAGTTCTTAACACCCCCAGCACAAACATCTATTGAGAAAAAAAGTACTCGATATAGTAATTATCTATAGAAAATTTAATTTTGCTTTTCGGCGTTAGATGGCGCTGTACAAATTTACCATACAAAATTACTCTATTGAATTCTTTTACGCGCCTTTTTTTGTTCGATAGATGTGCGTGCTATGGTTGCAGCTTATGTATCTCAATATCATGACGACACATCCCGAAAGATTGCCACGTGACTTTAAAATCACCCTGTAGTGTTTTAATGGCTATTTTATATACAAGGCGACTGATAAGTCAGTAATCTTGTGTATAAACGTCTAGATATTTGCTTCCTACATCGTTTATGGAGCTTTCCGCAATAGGTACGTTATGTAAATAACTGTCTTGATGTACACACGACAGCACGTCAGGTTATACAGTTAAACTGCGAAAACAGCTTTTATTACGTACGGCATAAAGGCGATCTCAAGGTCAACATGTATAGTCTGAGGTGCCGTCGTGTGTACGTACGTAAGATGTGACGGAGGAAGATGTTATTATCAATCAAGATAAGCACCATCTTTTTCGTGAAACAATCGTTTTCCTTGGTAAAATTAAATAAAATCTATGGTTTAATCGATAATAACTTTGACAAAGTACTCACCAGCTCTTTTCATTTTTTTTTTGTTTGCTGCAGTTCAATGTCTTTACAATTTTGCACTAGGGTGTAATAATTTACAATATTTTACATTATAATAAAATTATTACCTATTTGCCTTCCTTTTAGTTTATTGTTCAATAATTAATTATGTTGTTTAAAATGTTGAAGTTTATTTTGCACCATTGCATTGAATCTCCTATTCAGAAAATTACAATCTTCGAATGATCATCAATTATTAAAACTTTATTCATGTAGGTATTGACATAAAAGTTAAACGTTTACTATCGATTTAGGCCCGAGTAACTATCAGGTTAAAGCATGTTTTCGTATATTGAGTGCAATAATGCCGCAAATGTTATCCAATGCAGTTTATAAATTTTCAACAAGCGATATCAGCCCATGTTGTTTTATTTTTAAAGCATATTTTAGTGTACATACTTTGGAATTTATCATTTCATTACTAGGCCTTCAAGAATCTAGTTTTTCTGTAAGCTTATTAGAATTGCCTACTAAATAAGCATCTTGAAAGGATTCAGCAGGCAGCGATGTGCATACACTGTGTTTAACCAGGGCCGGATCTAAGGGAGGGCAAGCGGGGCAACTGCCCGGGGCCTCCACAACAGAGAGGCCTCCACATAAATAGTATTTATAAAAAAATAATCTTACACAACGAAAGAGTACCTACCTAATATTACGATTAGAAAACATACCTAGTAATTTTGATTTTAACATTATTTATTACTAGCGGTGTGTGTCATTTGAAACACTTTGCAAGAAAAATATTATATAACCTATTTGAAAAATAATTAGGGGCCTCCCCTGCTGTCCCGGAGCCTCCACATCTCTAAATCCGGCCCTGTGTTTAACTTTAATAACAAAGGACAGTCTTATTATCACATCTTAACAGCCCATTTTAGTCCACTGCAGAACCCTTAGCACGAACAGCTATCAAAAAAAAAAATAACGCGCGTAAAAATTCGATAAAGAAATTTCGTATGGGAAATTTGTACAGCGCCATCTATCGACGAAAAGCGAAATTAAATTTTTCATAGATAATTATTCTATCGAGTAATTTTACGCGCGTTTAAATTTAATTAAGATGAAGGCGCCACTTGGGGGATATCGGAGCCTTTAATTCTTGACTCTTACATGATTCCAATAAATTTCATACAGGGCCATTTTAAAGTAACTATGGTAATAAAAGCATAATAAATTATGCATCATAACGTACATTATTGATAGAATTGTGGAAAATCATATGAAATGGTAGCACGTTTTAGATGTGTTGCCTGGAATTTAATTAAGTAAATAAAAAAATGTGAAAAATTCAAGAAGTCATCAATCGCTGTCTGTTTTTTTTTTCCAGATTTGAAGAATGGACGTTGAAAATGCAAATTGCAAGATGCGCGTCTCTCAGTGCACTGAGATGGAGGTCATACCGATAGAAAGACCACTGAAAATCACACAGTAAGTACCAAAAGAACAATGGTCACTTCCCATACAAACCTTGCCCTGTCAAAACCGTTTTTAAAAAGTCAATGCATAATGATAATAAAATTATATTTGAATAATTGCTATGACCGGTAAAACACTAGTGTTGAATTTTAATTGGGCAATCAGAAAAATATGTAATGGCAATTCAATATGCTCCCCTAGCATGATCACTGACACTCGATATACTTATATCGCGTGATATAGTGTTTTATCGACACTGAACTGTCAAAATCCATTGTATTTTGACAATTAGACGTGATAAATCGCTACATCATACTGCGTTTCGTTGGTCATGCTAGGGAGGCAGTTCTAGTTAGAAATATTGCCAATCTTTATGATTATTTTTCTCTATTTCTGTAGAAATAAAACACTTTTTACGGATTACAGCGCGTATATTATTAATTCAGGTGTTGTTTTGGAATTATTTAGTTTGTATTTATTGGTTTTTTAGAATTCCCGACGTTTCGGCACCTTTCCAGGGGCCGTGGTCACGGGAGGACTAAAGCAAAAAAGGCTGCTCATATTTTTATGAAATTACCCGCTCGAAATTTTATAAAAATGTATTCAAGTTTATTAAATTATTTTATAGCTGCGTTCTGATTTTAATAATTATTACCGAATTAAATTGAATAAAGTTAATTAGAAAACAAGATCTAGCTACTGAATCTACTACCAGTTCACAAATTGGGAGGCCTCTGAGAGAAAGAACTGGCGGAAGAAAACTCAGAGAGGTTGTGTCGACCTCCCTTTTGATCCCTATCTACAGAACGAACTAACTATATCTTTAGATCCTGCAGTGTGTGATTTGGGATGGGATTTTAGTTGATGGATTATGGGGTCCCAAGCTGGTGGTACTCTCCAACCATCATCTCTATTGAAATTTGGATGTTTGTTGATTTCAATAGCCTCGCGTAGCATTCTGGGAATGAATCTTTGTTCTTTAGCGAGTATTTGTGGTTTATCAAATCTAATGTAATGGTTAGGTCCCTTTGATGCATGTTCACACACTGCAGACTTGTTATCGCGCCTATAGGATCTAAAGATATAGTTAGTTCGTTCTGTAGATAGGGATCAAAAGGGAGGTCGACACAACCTCTCTGAGTTTTCTTCCGCCAGTTCTTTCTCTCAGAGGCCTCCCAATTTGTGAACTGGTAGTAGATTCAGTAGCTAGATCTTGTTTTCTAATTAACTTTATTCAATTTAATTCGGTAATAATTATTAAAATCAGAACGCAGCTATAAAATAATTTAATAAACTTGAATACATTTTTATAAAATTTCGAGCGGGTAATTTCATAAAAATATGAGCAGCCTTTTTTGCTTTAGTCCTCCCGTGACCACGGCCCCTGGAAAGGTGCCGAAACGTCGGGAATTCTAAAAAACCAATAAATACAAACTAAATAATTCCAAAACAACACCTGAATTAATAATATACGCGCTGTAATCCGTAAAAAGTGTTTTATTTCTAATGAACTGTATGCGCGAAAATCTTGGAACTCTATTTCTGTATTGCCGAATATTTATTTTTGTTAGCAATTTATAAATAACAATAAAAATGCAATTTTTGGAGCAATACCTCTCGCTCTATACATGATAATTGATAAAATCAACGTTTTGGCAGGTCAGAAATGAGCATCCTTCTTTAAGCATTTTTCAATTTTACGACTATAGTAAACATAACAAGGAGATAAAAAGCAGTACTTAACTAGTTTCTTGCCGATTCTTCTCGTTAGTCGGCTTGCGAACCGATGGCGTAACTTGTTTGACATTCACATGTGCTTTTATTGTCTAGTCTATATCTTTAGCACGAACAGCTATCGAGAAAAAAAACGCGCGTAAAGTAATCGATAGAGTAATTTTCTATGTGAAATTTCATTTCGCTTTTCGTCGGTAGATGGCGCTGTACTTTCCCATACAAAATAACTCTATCGAATTTTTTTACGCGCGTTATTTTTTTTCGATTGCTGCTCGTGCTACGGGTACTGAATAGTATTCATCGCCGAGACAAAGTTGTTACCTCACTATAGGAAAATATATTTACACTATGATGGTAGTATGAACAAAGACATAATATTTACAGAGAAATCACAGGCCTAGAGAAATTGGTTGAAGAGCTACACAAGGTGTTTTCACGCAACCATGTCAATGTACAGGATGTTCAAAACTTGATGGCCGGATACAAGTCCAACCCCAAAGACTGGAAGAAGTTCGCCAAATTCGATCGTTTCCGGTAAGATTTTTAATTATTTCTTGATCACCTACCAAAAAATACCGTGTCGTGGTTTGAGGCGCATCCTCCTTATCCACCCATAAAGAAAGACTGTGCTCCAGCAGTGACGATATTAAAAATGTCTGATGCTGCTTGATCTTTCTTTCTTCCTTCCATCCTAAGCTTCCGTCATTTGTTTTTTTGCGCTAGGATCTGCTACAGTACTGTTCCTCTAGCACGAACATCTATCGAGAAAAAAACGCGTGTAAAATTACTCGATAGAGTAATTGTCTATGAAAAATTTCATTTCACTTTTCGGCGGTAGATGGCGGTGTACAAATTTTCCATACAAAATTACTCTTACCGATTTTTTTACGCGCGTTGTTTTTCTCTATATCTGTTCGTGCTATGGGTACTAAGTGCGTAGGGCGAGTTTTTACTTACTCAACCGCATTAACGTAAACTTTATTTCGTATGGGATTGTTTGCCCGCCATCTGGCGGAATACGCGATGAACTTCATCAAAGCCATAGAAAATTCTAACCCGCTTACGATCGAGCGTAAGGTGAAAAAACTAAACGTATCCTGTTTACTATTAATTGCTAGGGATATTTAATAATAGGGTTAGCAACAAGCATAAATCAACACAAAAATTAAATACTTTGAAAACAATAAAAAAGATAATGAACAACAATCATGTCATATGATCGATAATTCGATAGATCCTTGATCTAATCAACAAATCATAATGAATTAGTCGTACGAATACCTCTACAAACAACTGTTTAAAATTATTATCATTTAATATGGAATATTAATCTTCTTTATTATCTGTATGCATTTTAAAATATTAATCATTATGATGAGTAATTAAACTGTACTGTACCCTTAGCACGAACAGCTATCGAAAAAAAATAAAGCGCGTAAAAACATTCGATAGAGTAATTTTGTATGGGAAATTTGTACAGCGCCATCTACCGCCGAAAAGCGAAATGAAATTTTCCATAGATGATTATCGAGAGTTTCTACGCGCGTTATTTGTTGCTGTTCATGCTAGGGTACTGGTTATCAAATATCTGTTTCATATGTTTTGTAATTGATGAGAAAAATGTATAAATAAATGAATAAAAAGGAGCTCGATGGCGCAGTGGTATAGCGCCTGGCCCAGCGATTGCGGAGGTAAAGCAACTTTCACAAGGGTCGGTCATGGGATGGGTGCTCAAAAATTTATTATCTCGAGGTCCTCCGTGCTTCGGAAGGCACGCTAAGCCGTCGGTCCCGGCTGCATTTTGCAGTCGTTAGCACGAACCAATCCGCATTGGCCCATCCTCCTTATCCACCCATAAGGAAGGTTTGTGCCTCAGCAGTGGGGACATTACAAATGGCTGATGGTCTGGTCTGAGAAAAATCGAGATCCCTGTCACCAAAATGTCCGATGCGTTCTCTTAATAAAACTCAGGGATCCTTAAAATATGTAAGCTTAAATAAAAAGTGTCTTTTAAAATAAAATAAAAGTTTTATTGTTCATTTGTCATTGGGAAGTTCCACAAAACCCCACCACCTCGCATTATAAAAACAAAGTTATTAAAATACAATTTAAAATCCAAATTGATTTTTGCGTCAACTATTTTATTACTTTTATCTGAAGATTACTATTGTTTTCTGTAATGTTCGACGACCCGTGGGCATTTAACACGACACACTGACTTGGGAACAGTTATCTACAAGATAAGCTGTTTCAACGATTTAGTAGTACCTACGGTGATTTTTGTTCTACTTATGCGATTTTCTTTATTAAAAACAAAGAAATAGAGATAATTTGTTGATTTTGTTAAAAAGTGGCTAATCCTTAAGGCAAGCCCAGTTCACGAAATCTACTCTTACACTATCTCTTTGGAATATGGTTGATTATTGCATAGCTTTAATTGTCGCTTTTCAACCAATTTCATACACTGAATTTTTATTTGAAAAACAGCTCTTCTATTATGAAAATCGAGCCCAGTTTGCACTGAGCTAGGTACCCAATAATGCGATTCTAATTCAATTCTAATTTACCTTTTCACTGTATGTAAGCCAGCGTTATTTTATCAATGGAGGGAGTGTTGTGGAGTTGGTAACGTATCTAAACTTTTTTTATATCATTTCTTCCATAACTTTTTATGAATAAGACGGTAAATCTAAAGTACATTTTACTTTTTTTCAGTTACACGCGTAATCTAGTCGACAGTGGGAACGGGTCGTTCAACATTATGGTGCTATGCTGGGGTCCCGGGCACGCCTCCGCGATACACGACCACGCGGACTCGCATTGCTTCATGAAGTTACTCCACGGAAGCTTGGAGGAAGTCAGGTAGTTAATAGTCTACTCTATTTTTTTCTGCTCTCAACCTGAGTGGTTCGGAGCAACCCTCTCCTCAAAGTGGGGGAAGAAGGCGGTGAATCCTGCATTGAACTTCCCATAGCCGGCTCTGGGAAGTCTCCAATCCACGCCTCCGTGATGCACGACCACGCGGACTCGCATTGCTTCATGAAGTTACTCCATGGAAGCTTGGAGTCAGGTAGTTAATAGTGTACTCTATTTTTTTCTGCTCTCAACCTGAGTGGTTCGGAGCAACCCTCTCCTCAAAGTGGGGGAAGAAGGCGGTGAATCCTGCATTGAACTTCCCATAGCCGGCTCTGGGAAGTCTCCAATCCACGCCTCCGTGATGCACGACCACGCGGACTCGCATTGCTTCATGAAGTTACTTCATGGAAGCTTGGAGGAAGTCAGGTAGTTAATAGTCTACTCTATTTTTTTCTGCTCTCAACCTGAGGGGCTCGGAGCAACCCTCTCCTTAAAGTGAGGGAAGAAGGCGTTGAATCCTGCATTGAACTTCTCATAGCCGGCTCTGGGAAGTCTCCAATCCACGCCTCCGCGATACACGACCACGCGGACTCGCATTGCTTCATGAAGTTACTCCATGGAAGCTTGGAGTCAGGTAGTTAATAGTATACCTATTCTATTTTTTTCTGCTCTAAACCTTAGGGGTTCGGAGCAACCCTCCCGTCAAAGTGGGGGTAAGGAGGCGGTGAATCCTGCATTGAACTTCCCATAGCCGGCTCTGGGGGCATGTCAGACTCTTACTGACTAAACACCGCCTTGGGCTTTGGTTTCGTGCCCACTACAGTACAGCTGAGCAATTCTTTGAGCGATATGCCTTAGGTATATGCCTAGGCATTTAAAGTCTGTAATGGCTTTAGAGGGCATGTTGCGAAAATGTCCCGCAACATTGACACTGACATTGTCTTCCCTTTCAAATGACACGCACAATGTTGCGGGAACCGGGATTTAAAAAATTGAGTGTAGCTGGTTATGGTGCGGGACATTTTGACCCCTAATGTATCTGAGGCTTAATGTGTGTAAGCCGCAAATATGGTATTGGTATTGGTGATGGGCACTTTCTCCACATTTAGAGTCCAATTTGGTCCATTATGCGTGAACATAGCATCGGTATGGCTAATCGAGACATCCTAGCTCCTTCCAGAAGCGCAGAACTTCATAGATTTTTAGGAGCGACCTCACCACTGTGAGGATTTCTGCCCTTTGTGCGGCCAAACCCACGCACTCCAGGATCACGTGGGCGGCTGTTTCCTCTGCGTCCAGGCATCCCCTGCATAGAGGACTGTTTGTCGCAAACATGTAATAATCAATCAAAAACTTTAGTGAAAACTGTTACATCTTGAGGCATCAAACTGGATGTCAGTGATCTGCGGGGTGACGGTGACAGCGGGGCGGGCGCGGGCCCGGCGAGCTATGCCTGCCGCGCCGCTGCCATCCAGCAAGAACAGCTATCGATAAAAACATTCGATGGAGTAATTTTGTATTGGAAATTTGTACAGCGCCATCTAGCGCCGAAAAGCGAAATGAAATGTTCCATAGATAATTGTGCTATCGAGTACTTTTACGCGCGTTTTTTCTATCGATTGATGTTCGTGCTATGGGTACAGTTCACTTCAATAAGAATCTTAGATCGCACCGCGCCCGCCCCGCTGTCGCCGTCGCCCCGCAGATCGCTGACAGCCAGTTGGAAGCCTGACAGTTTACAAAAGTTCACAACCTCGTGAGACCGGTCATGCAGTAAAACTTTTCCGCACATCATCAGCCTGTCGATTCTGTAACGAAACTCGAACCTCACTTCGAATCTCACTTCACTGCGCGGAAATTTGAATGATAGGCTTTTTACCACCATTGGGGCACTTGTAAGGGGGCATAAACAAGACACCGCCGCCCCTGGGAAGGGCCTGACCTACTTCGGGTCTAACGCGTGTAATTAGGGCGTGGAGGGTCCCGACAGCAATCTTTTATTTTTGGTATTTCATTTGTGCTTTTCTCCTCCTACTATCCTCTTTCTTCCTTCCTTCCTCTCTAATCTCTTTTTCTTTCCTCTCGATGCGTCTCCCTAGGACAACAAGCCTCACCAAGGGATGAGTCCAAAGTAGATGCATCACTCCAATACCACTTACCTTTCCTCGTTAACCACTCTCGCACCTTTTTGAAATCCTTTAAAGATCCCGAACTCATCAGTTAAAAAAAAAGATAGGCTTTTTAATCACAAAAGATTTTAGATAGCTACGGTAGCTACCTAAAACCTTTTGCAAAAAGGTTTGCAAAAACGGAAAAGTAGCTTATATTCAGCTACTTTCTAATAACAAATTCACGCGAAGTAGTGAGGTTCGAAGTGAGATGCGAGTTTGGTTACAGAATCGACAGGCTGATATTATTTACACTTAAGTTAAATATAACGCCTGATAACTAGGAACATTTACTTGCATCAGTTGTGTTTATGAATATAAACTAATAAACAGTGTGACGCTGAATGCATAACCAAAACATTCAGGACTTTATCATTCAATGATTCAATATAGAAATCCCAATAAATACCTATTAAAGTTTCTTTATCTCAGACCTAATTATTCTGAGCTCAGTTACCCGTAGCACGAACAGCTATCGAAAAAAATTACGCGCGTAAAAACATTCGATAGAGTAAATTTTGTATGGGAAATTTGTACAGCGCCATCTATCGCCGATAAGCGAAATTAAATTTTTCATAGAAAATTACTCAACCGAATAATTTTACGCGCGTTAGATTCACGGAAATGAAACCACTGAATATTATTTAAGCCGGAGAGAGAAAGGTATTTACCTAACTTGTATTTTTTTTATATTTTCAGATACGATTGGCCATCCAAAGTCGAGCCAGAAGTGAGACGAGTTTTAAAAAACAACAAGACAGAATATCGCTGCTGTGCCAAAAGTAAAAAAGAAATCACTGACAAGATGGCTGACCTTGACATAAACTGTCAGAATGAAAGATGTCCGAATTTTGGCGGGAATACTAATCAAAATGGCGCTATACACGACGAAGATGAAGGCTATGATGTGGAGCAGATGGAAGAAATCGGTCGAACGAAGCTTGAAGTTAATGATGTCTGTTATATTAATGGTAAACAAAGACTTTTAAGAACAACTTTCTCTCTTTATAGGGCTACGCTATCCTGATTTGTTCAAGCACTCCTACTTTTTAAAACATAACAGGCAAATCCTAGCAGCACGTAGGTGGTAAAATGAAATGAAACTACGAGATAATAAACTCACATAATAAGCATTTTTAAATCGTCAATTCTTTTACCCTACCTCCCATTATGACGTCTTTTAACTGACAAAAACAATGGGCGCAATAAACTTATCAGTTTTATCATTTTGGTAATGTTTTATCGTTTATATCGTTTCCAGACATTACATTAACATGTTACGATTAACATAGATTAATAAATAAATAACATTATTTAATTAGCTCATTTCAACACACAACAAACGCGACTAAACGAGCACACGAATCGGCACATGAACTCGCGGGGAGCTGTCTCGATTTGAATTTCGAATAAGATATGGTATATGGTTCATAATATTTTAAAAATAAAATGACAGTGTGTCAGAAGTCAAGTAGTAGTCAGTCAATAAAAAATATAATGAATGACAGAGACAGTAATGGCATTTCTCTGTTGTCGCGAACGAGTGTAGTCGAGTCTATCCAATCTATTTATCATAGCCTAGTCAGTGACTGTCAGTGTCTAATAAAATGATAATAGGTTCGTTACCAAGGTAATATATTTTGTTCAAGCTAATTTCAATCTACTTAAATGACTACAAGAAAATCACCTTTGTGATTCAATTTGGTCGACTGTACTAACCAATGGAAATTATTATGATGAAAATGTTGACTGCTATGGACTTTAATGCCCGTTTGCATTAAACTTAAGAATCGCCTAAGGCTCGGTTGCATCATCTTAATTTAACTGTAACAGTGCATGACACAAACTTATTTATTTATTTATTATCTGAGCAGGTGGCCAAAACTGGAACTAAGTGTTATTACATATTGTTACCTAGGTTACGCCATAGACGACAGCGACACTGTTACCGAGTCAGATAAGTTTGTGTCTGTTAAAGTTAAGTTAAATCAAGATGATGCAACTCAGCCTTAGTCTTTTCCTAACTACAACTTGACCAAATCAAAACGGTGTCATTAACTTAGCTGTCATGCAGCTTTATTTATCTTGGTCGAGTTGTAGTAAGGAAAAGACTTAGGCGATTCTTAAATTTAGTGCAAACGGGTGTAAAATTCGTATTGAAATTCATTTCTCATTTGCAGATGCCCTAGGGCTCCATCGTATGGAGAACCCCTCACACGTGGATAGTGCCGTCTCCCTCCACCTGTACTGTCCTCCGTTCGACAGCTGTCGGGTGTTCGACGCGCGCACCGGCAAACCTACTGAGGTCAAGGTCACATTCTGGTCTGTCAACGGGAAGAAGGTCAAAAGGGTTAGTGTTGAAGTATCTTAAAGCGACCCGTGACGTAGTTTTTTTTCCACTACGGGTTAATGCTTGTCCTTCATTAAGGCTGGCCCCAGGTTTCCTACCGGTTTCATTTCTTGGCTTTGCTGTTCTAGTTAAACAGGGGCTACCGGCTAACGCATCGAACTTCGGAAAGTCTGCCGGAATTCAAATTATAACAGATAAATCGAGCCCCAATCGGGCCAAAACGGCGAACCCAAATTTATGATGTCACATGAACATCGATATCTTCTAAATAACTACAACACGAAACTTCTTACTTCGATTTATGCCCGGCAGACTTTCCGAAGTTCGATGCGTTAGCCAGTACGGCCCCCTGTTCTACTAGAACAGCAAAGAAAAGAAATGAAACCGGTAGGTCTGGGGCCAGCTTAAGTGACGATAAGGCCGAAGGTGGAAGCGCACTACATCCGGAATCCTCACCACTGAGGAACTGGCTATCTAACCTCTAACTACCGGAACACAACAATTTTTTAATTGCTGTTATGGCATCAGACTTAGGTAAGATGGTGGTAGCTAGCCAGGCGGACTTGAAGTAAGCTCTACCACTAACCAAAAAACGCATTGATAAACTAAAAAAAAACAGCTGTTTCATACATTTTGATATTATCGATTTTAATTTTTGTATGAAACAGCTGATTTTTTTTTCGCGATTTCAGAGTTGATCCCATAATAAAAGTTGTACAGTTTGATGGTCCCTTTATACCATGTTCGGCATTAGGGGTATTTTTGTAACATGAAATGTATTTTTTAAAATCCAACAGGCATATTGAGGTGTGTATTTAGACTAATCTACTAATTTAGAGGCCTAAATCGGTCAGGTTTGCCTGTAAAATGCAAATCTCTGTTTCGAAAGAGGTTTCTTTGATTTTTATTTTACTGATAAAAAAGTTAACAAATCTTTCTGCAACTGATAGAAGAAATAAATAATCAGGTTATTAAATATCACTTTCAATGTTTTGTAATTGATGAGAAAAATCGACATCCCTGCTACCAAAATGTCCGATGCGTCTTTTTAATATTAAAGTTCATTATTATTATCACCGATAGGAGACTTTAATTTCATTACTACAATAATTCCTCTTACATTGGTGACATAGCGCCATCTAGTAACACGGTGACGAATCTTGTTGTTGTGCCGTGTTGTGGTATGTGCGGCGTAGGTAGATGCCGCCACAATCGACCAATTTAATGTTCCAACCCAACAGGCAGGGCCGGATTTAAGGGAGGGCAACCGGGGCAACTGCCCGGGGCCTCCACAGGAAAGGGGCCGCCACAAGAAAGGGGTCTCCACATAAATTGTATTTATTAAAAAAAGAATCTTACACAACGAAAGAGTACCTTTCTAATTTTAAGATTTGAAAACATACCAAGTAATTTTGATTTTGATATTATTTAGTGCCATACGACTAAATAAATAAACGATTGAAATACTTTGCAAGAAAAATATTATATAACCTATTTGAAAAATAATTAGGGGCCTCCACTCCCTTATTGTCCCGGGGCCTCCACACCTCTAAATTCGGCCCTGCCAACAGGGGGTGTAAATTACTTCGAATAACGAATATAAATTCTGTCATATCGTATTTTAATTTTGTGAATCCGTAGATGACATTTTTGGTCTAATAAATATAATGTTAATAGGCTGTTGTTGTCACGTAACCAATTTTTTTTTAAGAAATGCCAAGCGTTCTGAAATATGTGCTTTATTACTAACTAGGTAAGGTTTACTGGGCGTATTATAACGTCACTATTAACCCCAAAATAACAGGGTTCTAGTTCTTATTAACTTCTCAGGGATATTATGGTGACAATAAAAAAAAATATATATTTTGACAACATCACATACATTGCTCCGATTCCAAAGTAAGTAGCTAAAGCACTTGTGTTAAGGAAATCAGAGACAACGGTGGTATCACAAACACCCATCCCTGAGCTAATATAGAAGAGTTCGTTTTCTAAATTGACCCAACCGGGGATCGAACCCGGGACCTCAGAGATGGCGACACCTTGAAAACTGGTGTACAAAGCCACTCGACCACGGAGGTCGTAATCAATCCTCGGTCTACGATTGCAAATGTAGACGAGACCAACTATTAACGAACCTTCAATACCCTTAGCACGAACAGCTATCGAAAAAAATAGCGGGCGTTAAAAAATTTGATAGAGTCATTTTGTATGAGGAATTTGTACAACGCCATCTACCGCTGAAAAGCGAAATGAAATTATCCATGGATAGTTTCTTTTTTTTTTCTCGATAGATGTTCGTGCTAAGATCACTGATCCCAAAGTAAGTAGCTAGCACTTGTGTTATGGAAATCAGAGACAATGGTGGAAATACCTGACCTGAGACAATATAGAAACGTAAAAGTTCGTTTTCTAAAATGACCCGGCGATCGAACCCAAGAGACCTCTGAGATGGCGACACCTTGAAAACCGGCATACAAACTACTCGACCACGGTGGTCGTCTAAACTTATTCACTTCTAAGACTTCCGCGCGCGTAGGTACAGTTCATTAGAAATAAAACACTTTTTATGGATTACAGCGCGTATATTATTAATTCAGGTGTTGTTTTATACAAGGTGTTACAAAAATACCCCTAATGCCGAATATGGTATATAGGGACCATCAAACTGATCAACTTTTACTATGGGACCAACTCTGAAATCGCGATTTCAGAGTTGGTCCTTGTATACCAACCTTGTATATACCTTGTATATTTATGGTTTTTAAATCGTCTAAACTTACTACCCAACTAATCTGTGTTGAAAATATTTAGGTATTTATTTTATTTTATTATCAATAGTTTTTGAAGTATCAAATAGTTAGAAGTGCTTAGCTGAAACTCCTGATTATGTCTTAATAGCAATTTCTAATAATATACACATTCTCAAAGTTTGTGTATTTTAAAATTATTTCTTTTTCATGTCACAAGAGAGCGTCGAGTCACAAAAAATTACACCCATAGAGTATAGACTTATACAAGGTGTTACAAAATTACCCCTAATGCCGAATGTGGTAGATAGGGACCATCAAACTGAATAACTTTTACTATGGGACCAACTCTGAAATCGCGAAAAAAAATCAGCTGTTTCATACATTTTGATGTTTTCAATTTTATTTTTTGTATAAAACAGCTGATTTTTTCTTTCGTGATTTCAAAGTTGTTCCCATAGTGAAAGTTGTTCAGTTTGATGGTCCCTATCTACCATATTCAGCATTAGGGGTATTTTTGTAACACGTTGTATATTGGATAAATATACCTACCTATACTTAATTTTTTTCTAATAGGTTTCTGCACTAAATGTATTTTATTTTTTTTCTTTAGGTGATAGAGGCAAATGAAGCAGTCGACAGTCAATAAAAACATCAAGCATAACGTTTGACATTCCAGTATATTTAAGTAAAAAAATAATTATAAAACTTGCTATAATTATTAATTTATTTTTATTTTGAGAAAATATACATAATGTGACTGAAAAAGAAACGTTTTCAAAATATATTATACACATTTACATTGTTATTTATTTTAGTGACTATTGTACACATAAGATTAAATAAATATTTAATGAAAACTTTAGTGGTGTTTTTCTAATATATGTTTGATTTCATTATCGACCTTATCCCAAGGAACAAAGAGTTTAAGTCCGCTTGCTTCAGCTGTCGATTGAATTTCATCCCTTTCGCAATTGGCATTGCAAATGAAATCACAAGTGGCTGTCTGGGCATTGAAATGAAGACCTTCAGAGCAGATTACTAAGACAGCTTTAACCCCATCGCATCTCCAGAATTTGTCGCAATCGGTATCGTGAGCCCAAGGAAGGATGTTGCATTTCTCCTTGCATTTATTATCGTTGCCTCCGCTGCCATCTCCATTACCGCCGTCGCCATTGCCGCCATCTCCATTACCATTGTCTTCGTTGCCACCATCTCCGTCGCAATTGTCTCCGTCGCAATTGTCTCCGTCGCCGTTATCTCCGTCGCCATTGTCTCCGTCGCCATTGTCTCCGTCGCCATTGTCTCCGTCGCCATTGTCTCCGTCGCCATTGTCTCCGTCGCCATTGTCTCCGTCGCCGTTATCTCCGTCGCCATTGTCTCCGTCGCCATTGTCTCCGTCGCCGTTATCTCCGTCGCCATTGTCTCCGTCGCCATTGTCTCCACCGTCTTCACCTTCGCCTTCTCCGTCGCCTCCATAGTTATCATCGCATCCGGCATTCCATGGCCAATCGCAAACCTACAATGAAGTTTATGAATGTAGCAAAAGTAAAAACACCAACTTTAAGACTAGCAAGGTTCAAAAATTAAGCATTCAAATTTGACTAGGGCCACTACATGAGTTCAAACAAGAAATTACGAGGAATAGATCGAACCTTTTCTGTTGTCTTCTGTAAAAGACAATTTCGTCAGTGTGCTCATTTTGAAAGGTCAATGACATATTGCTAATAATTTAGTTCTAATAATACTCCTTATTTTTACAACTAATTAAAAAAAAACGACGAAGCGTTTCGAAAAAAGGAGTTCTTGTGCTTCGCCACAGAATTAGTCGCTTGGTCGTCTTGGCGGGAGCACTACAATAGCCCCAGATTTCGTCAATGATTTACTTTTATGAATCAATTCGCTTTCAAAATGATACTTTTAATTTAGGTAGATTCAACGTCAATAAAGATATGTCATAGGTTTGCATATAATTAAGCAAATCTACGCAGTGAGTAGTAAAAATAGCAAGAAACCTCGAAATGTTTTATTTTAAACAGTTTTAAGTAGCTTTAAGTATGTTTTCAATAAAGTACCTGTTCAACGGGGTTGAAGTGAGTTCCAGGTGCGCATTCCCTTTCCACCTTCTCACCAAAGTTGCACTGGTAGAATTTGTTGCATTTCGCATGTGGCAGCAATTGGTGGACTTCAAAGTCAGCGGGACAGCCGTTAGGGAGAGTGTCTCCATCGCCATTATCTCCGCTGCCATTGTCTCCACTGCCATTGTCACCGCCGCCATTGTCACCGCTGCCATTGTCACCATTGCAATCGTCACCGCTTCCATTGTCACCGTCGCCATTGTCACCGCTGCCATTATCACCGCTGCCATTGTCACCGCTGCCATTGTCACCATCTCCGTTGCCATTATCGCCAGCGGATTCACAACCAGCATTCCATGGCCAATCACAGACCTAAAATTACATATATATTAATAATGAGTACAAAACAGATCTAGGCCAGAATTCTATTAATAAATAATTTGATCCAAAGATAAGTAGCAAAATAACTTTATATTATTTCCATTTTAGATATGCAAGAAACTCCGCAGTATTTTGTTATTACAGGGTAACTGTTAATAACAAAATATTGCGGAGTTTAACCGCTAACGTAAACATTGTCTTAGATTACCTGTTCAACGGGGTTGAAGTGAGTTCCAGGAGCGCATTCCCTTTCCACCTTCTCGCCAAAGTTGCACTGGTAGAATTTGTTGCATTTCGCATGTGGCAGCAATTGGTGGACTTCAAAGTCAGCGGGACAGCCGTTAGGCAGAGTCTCTCCATTGCCACAATCTTCGTTTCCATTGTCACCGCTACCATTGTCTCCGCTGCCATTGTCACCATCTCCGTTGCCATTGTCACCATCTCCGTTGCCATTATCGCCAGCGGATTCACAACCAGCATTCCAAGGCCAATCACAGACCTAAAATTACATATATATTAATAATGAGTACAAAACAGATAGGCCAGAGAATATTTTCATCGTTATAAAAATTATATTAATAATTAATTTTGATCCACAGATAACTAGCAAAATAATTTTATATTATTTCCATTTTAGATATGCAAGAAACTCTGCAATATTTTGTTATTACAGGGTAACTGTTTCTAAGAAGCTTTTTAGAGGTATTTAATTTTGTAGCTGTTTTTGTTTTATTTTCAGGTTTTATGAAGGAGGTTTTTACCGTTAACGTAAACATTGCCTTAGATTACCTGTTTTACTGGGTTGAAATGAGTTCCAGGAGCGCATTCTTTTTCCACCTTCTCGCCAAAGTTGCACTGGTAGAATTTGTTGCATTTCGCATGTGGCAGCAATTGGTGGACTTCAAAGTCAGCGGGACAGCCGTTAGGGAGAGTGTCTCCATTGCCACAATCTTCGTTTCCATTGTCACCGCTACCATTGTCACCATTGCCATTGTCTCCGCTGCCATTGTCACCATCTCCGTTGCCATTGTCACCGCTGCCATTGTCACCATCTCCGTTGCCATTATCGCCAGCGGATTCACAACCAGCATTCCAAGGCCAATCACAGACCTAAAATTACATATATATTAATAATGAGTACAAAACAGATAGGCCAGAGAATATTTTCATCGGTATAAAAATTATATTAATAATTAATTTTGATCCAAAGATAACTAGCAAAATATCTTTATATTATTTCCATTTTAGATATGCAATAAACTCCGCAATATTTTGTTATTACAGGGTAACTGTTAATAACAAAATATAGCGGAGTTTAACCGTAAACTTAAACGTTGTCTTAGATTACCTGTTTAACAGGGTTGAAGTGAGTTCCAGGAGCGCATTCTCTTTCCACCTTCTTGCCGAAGTTGCACTGGTAGAATTTGTTGCAGTTCGCGTGCGGCAGCAATTGATGGACTCCGAAGTCAGCGGGACAGCCGTTAGGGAGAGTGTCTCCATTGCCACCATCTTCATTGCCATTATCTCCGCTGCCATTATCTCCGCTGCCATTGTCTCCGCTGCCATTGTCACCGCTGCCATTGTCACCGTCTCCGTTGCCATTATCGCCAGCGGATTCACAACCAGCATTCCATGGCCAATCACAGACCTAAATAACACATAGTTAAATTATCAGAAAAGTAAGTAATAGCCGAAAATTTAATACTCATGAATATAATTATAACCTGTGTGGCAAGGCACTGTCTAGGGTTCCGCAGATTCGAGATTTGGGTGTCTTAATGGACTTAAAGTTGACATTTATTCCACACATAGATAGTATTATTTGGCGACCATCGTGGTCGAGTGGCTTAATTTGTACACCGGTTTTCAAGGTGTCGCCATCTCTGAGGTCCCGGGTTCGATCCCCGGTTGAGCCAATTTAGAAAAACAACTCTATATTGGCTCAGGTCTGGGTGTTTGTGATACCACCGTTGTCTCTGATTTCCATAACACAAGTGCTTTAGCTACTTACTTTGGATTCGGAGCAATGTTTGTGATGTTGTCAAATATTTATTTATTTATAGTATAAAATATGGTGTTTTTCCATTTTTAGTCCACGCTCACGTAGTTAACTCGTTGATTTTCGCAAGCTAAGACCCTGTTGCAGGAACATGCTCGCTTGAAATTGCAGGAAGAACTTACTAGTGTAAACCTCACTTTAGGCACACAATATAAAATACTCCTTTAGGTAATCATGTATTTTGTTAAATAAAAAAGTACCTAGGTAACCATAAATTATATTTATTTCTTTCCGCATAAGGTACAAGATTATTTATGACTAGCTACATTTATTTTTAAAACAAATAATTGTTAAGGCTGATGATGAATTCATATCAGTTTGACTAACCCGAGATACGTTACTGCAGAAACGAATTAAAGGATTAGCAATCGATAAAACTGAGTAAATATTATCTGTGAAATGATTAACTATGTGTAATTTTATAGGTACGCAAAACATTTTCTTGTTTTGTTGCCACTTTTTCCGTAAAAGATAATGTTGATGTTTTAGTTTACAAGTTGGTAATCTTTTGGCGCACTCACTTTGATAATCCAAGTATAAATTAATAAAAAATACACACCTAGGTAATTTACCGGTGTACTGCTATGCAATTTTTTATCTCCTCTTTTATTTTGCCATAAAAATTGGTAGATAGATATACATAAGTAATGCATTTTCCACATACTAAATCGCATTTTTTGTGCCGTATCCTGTTCATAATTCATTAATTTAATAAATCATTTCATAATTCATTAATTTTTATCATCGCCCTGCGATTTTCGCAAGAGTCGGACATGCGATGGGTGACCAAAATTATCATCTCTAGCTCTTCCGTGCTTTCGAAGGCACGTTGAGATGTTGGCCCCGGCTGAATTTGCTGTCGTTAACACCCACCAATCCACATTGGGCCCGAGTGGTGGGTTATTGCATCCTCATCCACCTTTATGACTGGCCTGTGCCCCAGCAGTGGGGTCATAAAAAGGGTTGATGTGCATTCTTACCTGTTTTACTGGGTTGAAGTGTGTGCCAGGAGCGCATTCCCTCTCAACTTTATGACCAAAGTTGCAGTAGTAGAATTTACTGCAGTTTGTGTGAGGCAACAGTTGGTGCACTTCGAAGTCAGCGGGGCAACCGTTGGGGAGGAGGTCTGGGTTTGGGGCTTGGGTGGTTGGTTCAGGGGTGGTTGTCGAGGCTTGGGTGGTTGTTGTAGGAGCTTGGGTAGTTGTTGTTGTGGTAGGTTCGGGGGTGGTTGTAGTTGTGGTAGGTTCGAGGGTGGTTGTAGTTGTGGTAGGTTCAGGGGTGGTTGTGGTAGGTTCAGGGGTGGTGGTAGTTGTGGTAGGTTCGGGAGTGGTTGTAGTTGTGGTAGGTTCGGGGGTAGTTGTAGTTGTGGTAGGTTCGGGGGTGGTTGTAGTTGTGGTAGGTTCGGGGGTGGTTGTAGTTGTGGTAGGTTCGGGAGTGGTTGTAGTTGTGGTAGGTTCGGGGGTGGTTGTAGTTGTGGTAGGTTCGGGAGTGGTTGTAGTTGTGGTAGGTTCGGGAGTGGTTGTAGTTGTGGTAGGTTCGGGGGTGGTTGTAGTTGTGGTAGGTTCGGGAGTGGTTGTAGTTGTGGTAGGTTCGGGGGTGGTTGTAGTTGTGGTAGGTTCGGGGGTGGTTGTAGTTGTCGTAGGTTCAGGAGTGGCTGTGGTTGGTTCAGCTTCAGTAGGTGGAATTCCAGGAAGATTGCAGTTTGCTTGTGCTGGGTGCACGCATACCTGTAACGAAAAAGTCATATTTCTTCTTTGAATTTATGCAAAACAACTTCTGTAGGTACCCTTAGCACAATCAGCTATCGAGAAAAATAATGCTTAAAAAAAATCGATAGAGTAGTTTTGTTTATAAAATTTGTACGGCGACATCTATCGCCTAAAAGCGAAATTAAATTTTCCATTCATAGTTACTTTATCGAGTATTTTTACGCGCGTTTTTTCTCGATAGCTGTTCGTGCTACGGGTAGGTACTGATGTTGAAATAATTGAACTCCAGTGCAGTGACTTAACAGCGCATACGGGCGGTACTACTGCGGCCTCAGGGGCGGCAGGCTAGTGATGTGCATTAGAGTGTGGAACACTTTTTTTTGCCGAATAAAACGCATTTACGCGCTTCCCCTCCCGCAGGTGAGCGAGAGGGGGGTATGTGGAACTCACTAGGAGGGGACCGCAACATTCAACGTTGCGGCTCCCTCCACGGCTGCTTTCCGTGATCCCCATCCGGATGGCTCGGTGGGAACCCGGGAGGAGGGAATACCCACTAAAAACTCCGGCACTTGCCCTCTCGCCGCCGGTTGGTCCTGATTTCTAAGAGAAATAAGCAAAAAAATTGACATACCTGTATTTCGAAGGAAAATTCCGTGCCAGGAGCGCAGTCTCTAGGAGTCTCCCATTTTAGACCGTACTCGCAGTAATAGAATTTCGTACAGTCGTACTCGTGGGGTAGAAGCCAGTGGCTTTGGTCTGGGGGACAAAGACTTGAAGGGACGAAAGAGCGCGTCTCCGAGTCGCTTGGGCGACCGTGCGCTAACGCAACGGTGGCGAGGATGAGGAATTTACCTGGAAGAGGGATATTTATATCGTTTCAGAAAACATTTAAGCGTGGGCTATTTAGTGGCCCACCAGCTGCCCGATCTTGCTTGCCCAAATGTCGCGGTTGGGTCGCAAACCACTTTATATACATGGCCCTATAGACAATTATTGGCTAACTACAATTTGAATCCTTACTTAATATTATAATAGCGAAAGTCCGTTAGTTTTTTTGTTACGCCTTCACGTCTTAACTACTGAACTGATCATGATGAAATTTTGCATACTCGTTATCAGAGAAGGACATAGGGTACCTTTCATCCCGTAAAAATAATTGTTCACGAGGTATACTTATTGTATATATTTGTAAAGTATACAAGTAGTATATCAGTTGTCTAGCACCCATATCACAAGCTTTGCTTAGTTTGGGGCTAGATGGCGCTGTGTGAAATTGTCCAAGCATTTATAATTTTTAATTATTATAGACAATCACGGCTTTTTGAAATGTCAATTTCATACACCTAATGTCACTTCTATTCTATTCGAATAATCGAAAAGCCAAGCATGTGCCACTTGTATAAGCCCTCTGGTTAGTAGGCTCTTGCCGACTTACCATACGTACCACGACAATTGATTTCAATCAATCAATCAATCAATCAATATATTTATTTGCTTGAACATGGGTATAAACGATACAGATGACTTAAAATTAACAAAGTACGCCATATCCTACCCTCGCGGGTGTGCAAATTATTATCATGCGGAACACAACAACACAACACTGTGATTTGCCAGTAGAGAGCTGTTATGTACCCTTAGTACAAACATCTATCGGGAAAAAAAACGCGCGTAAAAGTACTCGATAGAGTAATTATCTATGGAAAATATCATTTCGTTTTTCGGCGTTAGATGGCGCTGCACAAATTTCCCATACAAAATTACTGTATCGAATGTTTTACGCTCGTTATTTTTTTCGATAGCTGTGAGCTTAATGCGAGTTTTTTACCTCACGCTCGATCGTGAGCGCGTTAAAATTTTGTATGGCGTTGATGAAGTTCGTTGCGTTTTCCGCCAGATGTCGCGCCACTAATCCTATACACAATGAAGTTTAAGCGGTCGAGTAAGTAAAAAAACTCGCACTACGCACCCGTTTCGTGCTAAGTGTACTGTGCAGTACAATCACAGAAATCCCCCCCCACACCGCATTTGTGTGCAATATAAATATAAATAAATAAATAAATATTTGACAACATCACAAACATTGCTCCGATTCCAAAGTAAGTAGCTAAAGCCAGATAGTTTTTTTTTCAATAATTGACAGCATCACATACATTGCTCCGATTCCAAAGTAAGTAGCTAAGCACTTGTGTTATGGAAATCAGAGACAACGGTGGTATCACAAACACCCAGACCTGAGCCAATATAGAAAAGTTCGTTTTTCTAATTTGACCCAACCGGGGATCGAACCCGGGACCTCAGAGATGGCGACACCTTGAAAACCGGTGTACAAAGCCACTCGACCACGGAGGTCGTCAAATATAACACATAAATGCGGTGTGAGGGGGAAAATTTAGTTGTGGGTTTATTTTATTTGACGACCTCCGTGGTCGAGTGGTTTGCACGCCAGTTTTTAAGGTATCGCCATCTCTGAGGTCCCGGGTTTGATCCCTGGTTGGGGCAATTTAGAAAACGAACTTTTCTATTTTGGCTCCGGTCTGGGTGTTTGTGATACCACCGTTGTCTCCGATTTCTATAACACAAGTGCTTAGCTACTTACTTTGGAATCAGAGCAATGTATGTGATGCTGTCAAATATTGAAAAACAACTATCTGGCCGGGAGAGATGAAACCATACCTTGTTTGGCACTTTTAAAACGGTTTTGTTTATTTTTTACTCTTGGTAAGTTTAGTTCTTGCTTACAAAACCTATGTAAGATTTTATCGTAAAAATTACAAACAAGATTTGGTGCACTGATAAAAGAATTACAAGTTGTATGCATGTAACACTGTTAGATCCGAGCAATCGTTTGAGTATCAGCAATATATACGATCGATTATTTATAAAGATATTAAGGATAAGGGTCGAGGTAATTCCTTCTACATTGGTGAGATGGCGCTGGCTTGCAGCGTAAGAGTTGATATACTAGAAGAAATTCAACGTTCTCACTAGTGACTCGGTAGCTCAGCGGTCAGAGCATTGGACCGGATATCCAAAGGTCGCGGGTTCGATTCCCGTCCGAGAACATGATCTGGTGGGAGTCCTATTTTTTATAGTATATTTTATTTTCTGGCCCCATAGTAAAAGTTTTTCAGTTTGATGGTCCCTATATGCCATATTCGGCATTAGGGGTATTTTTGTAACACCTTGTATAAAAATAGCATTGTGAATGCTTAAATTTCAAAATTTAAAAAGATGCATTAATTGCTTTGCGATTGTTTATTGCACTTAGTCTCTAAATAAATGCACTTTAAGGTAAAAAAGTTGCCACAATTTACTTCACTTTCATTTCACCACTTGACCATCAGCCATTTTTAATATCCCCACTGCTGGAGCACAGGCCTTCCTTATGGGTGGATAAGGGGGATGGGTCATAACCCACCACGCAGGCTCGATGCGGATTGGTGGGAGTTAACGATTGCAAATGCAGCTGGGACCAACGGCTTAACTAGCCTTCCGAAGCACGGAGGAGCTCGAGTTTATACATTTTTGGTCACCCATCCCATGACTGACTTTTGCGAAAGTTGCTTAACCTCCGCAATCGCTGGGCCAGGCGCTATACCACTGCGCCACCGAGCACATCACTTACTCTAAATTAATTGTAGTTACAAAACGAATTTTTGAACAATGCGAGAAAATAAACTTTTTATAAAAAAAAAGTATTTTATAGCTGATTTCGTACCTGTAGCACGAACTATCGAAAAAAATGACGAGCGTAATAACATTAGCGAAATTTGTACAGCGCCATCTACCGCCGAAAAGCGAAATGAAAGTTTCCATAAATAATTACCCTATCGAGTACTTTTACGCGCGTTTTTTCCCCCGATGGTTGTTCGTGCTAAGGGTACAGAATGATCCTTTGATAAAACGGGTAGATTTAAGTGTTTTAAACTTACACGTCACATATTTTTTTATAAAATAATCTATCTACACTCTGTTTTCACAATAATTGTCACTTATTAAAGAATTTAACATACCTAACATTGACGTTCTGTGCTGTTATATAAAATTATATATTTACTGCACTGGTCAGGTATATAAGTTGGTACTGTTCATTTTTTCCAGCCCCACGTATATATATTTCTTAACATTTGTCATTATCTGCGTTTTATCATTTTGTTGATAAAAATATTGGTTCTTTTCCGTTTTAAGGTAAATCAGAAGCGACAGCGTTCGCGACGGCTTTCGCACTTTTTAACCGACTTCAAAAAAAGGAGGAGGTTCTATGTTCTTCTGTTTATTGGTTTTTTTTTTTTTTATTTAATCTTTTAAATTGTTATGTTCATTTTCAAGATACCTAATTATCTCCTCACCTCATCTTCTTTAACTTTATTACTTTACGCAGTGACTGGACAAACCTAATTAGGTTTTAGTCACTCGTTTTTTTAAATATTATATGTAATACTAGTATAATAATAAATTAAAAAATCTTAAGGTTCCTTGCCCCCCTACCATGACCACACGTTATACAACATGTTACAGAAATACCCCTAATGCCGAATATGGTATTAGGGACCATCAAACTGAACAACTTTTACTAAGGGACCAACTCTAAAATCGTGAAAAAAAATCAGCTGGTTTATACAAAAAATAAAATTGAAAATATCAAAATGTAACCGCTGATTTTATTTTCGCGTTTTGGTGGGGCTGGAAGATATTGCTTTGCTACTTAGCATTTAAGGTCGCCTTTTGAGTTTGCTCTGTTCGTTGTTTTTATTTGTAATATATTATGACCTGTCTTTGTGTGCAATAAAGTGTTATCATTATAATCAACAAATACACGAATTGTTAAAACGCTTAAGCTAAGACCCGACCCGAGTTCACAAACTACTTTAAGGCTCTTATTGCCTTCAAGTGGCGCCTTCTTCTTCATTAGTTTATTAAAAATAAATAAATAAATATTTGACAACATCACATACATTGCTCCGATTCCAAAGTAAGTAGCTAAAGCACTTGTGTTCCGAAAAATCAGAGACAACGGTGGTATCACAAACACCCAGACCTGAGCCAATATAGAAAAGTACGTTTTCTAAATTGACCCAACCGGGGATCGAACCCGGGACCTCTGAGGTAGCGACACCTTGAAAACCGGTGTACAAAGCCACTCGACCACGGAGGTCGTCAAGTTTATTAATTAATGAAGGTGCCACTGAGGGATATAGTCGTCTTATTATCCCCACAGCTGGGGCACAGGCCTTCGTTATGGGTGGATAAGGAGGATGGGTTACAAAAATACCCCTAATGCCGAATATGATAGATAGGGACCATCAAACTGAACAACTTTCAAATATGGGCACAACTCTGAAATCGCGAAAATCTAAAAAAAACAGCTGTTTCATACATTTTGTATTTTCAATTTTAATTTTTGTATGAAACAGCTGATTTTTTTTCGCGATTTTAGAGTTGGTCCCATAGTAAAAGTTGATCAGTTTGATGGCCCCTATATACCATATTCGGCATTAGGGATATTTTTGTAACACCTTGTGTACTAATCCTTAATTATAATTTCAATTCATTGTTCATACGAATTAGTTTAAAAATTTCTTTCATTAGTCCGACATCCCCGGATTAGCCGAAAATCAATGATTAATGATTATAAATGATTATTCGTTTATCGTCACTTGGAATCGACAGAAAGTTGTGACGTATCGCCTAATCGATATTTAGCAAATGAATCCGGATTATCTTGCTGTTTGGGACTGTGACTGTGATGCCAGTAAACTGTAGACAAAGCCAGGGGCGTAGGTAGTATACGAATATCTAATATTCCTTGTATTTGGTGGTCAAAATGAGTCTATAATTAATAATGACTGATTTGAGAAAAAATTGCATTGTGCTCTGACTTTGGCGGCTCCTCAGGCCTTTGTTTTCTTTGCCTTTTTTTCCCTCTCCGAGATAATCCGTAAAAAGTGTTTTATTTCTAATGAACTGTACGAGAGTACAGGAGAAAATCAATTCGATAAACAGAAATCCTCAATCAGATAAGAATATAAAACCATGACTATTAAACAAAACATTTCCCTAATAAAAATGTCTCTAAACATATTTTCATCTTTTCCTAGAATATTTCTTTCTAATAATAAAATCAATATTTATCAATGTTTTTATCAATAATCACAGTGGTATTTAATACAAAATATACCTATTACACTAAATAATATTATAATCCGTAATCCAGATTAACGGCTATCGTAAAGATAAAATAAAGTACATGCGTAATTAAATTTTTTGTTACTTTTTTGAACAATTTGTAATTTTAGTTTCTCGAAAGTATAAAAACTAATCGAAAATTTCGTATAAGTGATAATATATCGTATAAGTAGTACTGCCGTCGTATCAGAGAACACAGTAACTTTGAAAAAGTCGTTTCGAGAAAAACGCGCGAAAAGTTTTTTGGAAACTATGTTCGATTGTGACAAATTTATGAAAGTTAGCAAACTAACTAGAACGTAGAGTGATTAAAAATAACGTTGCGCTAAAATGTGTATTTTTATTTTTTATGTATCTTTATGATATTTCGTGTTAAATGCATAACTGTGTTCTTGTTGGTAAAAAGAAATAAGAAAAATTAGTTGTACTAGACTAAATGACAGTAACTGACATAGTTACTGTGTACTAGCTAAGATTTACTAAATACTGTGATTAAGTTAAGTAAAGAAGCTGCTAAATTCTTTACTTCATCACAGTAACTGTTAATATACTGTTTTTTAATCTAATTTACTTAACAAAATTTAGTTGACTGTGAATCTAGTAAGTCAAGTTGCTGTATTTTAAGTTAAAACGATAAAAGCTAGCGATGGTTGGTCTAATCCAGTATTTTACAATACTGTGTTATAGACTAAACTTTGCAAGTTTTTGTACTAAAAAGGATATAATTTTCTTTAGTAAAATGAATTGAAAAAACATACAATATGGTCCAGGTAAATAAAACAAATAATTACTAATTATATTTTACTGGTAAAACAGCTAAAATAATAATCTTCTAAAAGTCTTATACAATACAAATAAATATACTAGAAAAAACACGACTCGCACCAGATCATGTTCTCGGACGGGAACATGATCTAGTGCGAGTCGTGTTTTTTCTAGTATATTTATTTGTATTGTATAAATCGCATTGTGAATGCTAAAATCTCAAAATTAAAAAAATCTAAAAGTCTTTTTAATCACTATTTGGAAAAAGTTGTCCCTACAAAAAAATAAAAAATTAGCAAACTTCTAACAAATTATAATAATATCTAGTTAAAACTTTTACTTATTAAAAACATGAGATCAATCAACCATAATATTTTAAAATAATTATAAAAACAGTAACTTAAGGCTCCGGCGAACGGTGAGCTTCCCATACAAACGTAATACCAAAATGATTTTCAATTTGAGCACAATTTACTATTCTTGTGATATTATTTGGAATAATATAGTATTTGTCTAGGTTTCTATTAAATAAAAATTCCAAAATACTAACCCAATTCAAAATAAATGCCAATTACATTTATACATACAAAATTGTAAATCGCATACATTTTTATTTGTATTTGTATTTATATTATGTTTAGTATTTTGGATTTTTTATTTAATAGAAACCTAGACAAATACTGTCTTAATATGAATAACATCACAAGAGTTAATTATGCGCAAATTGCAAATCATTTTGGTATTACGTTTGTATGGGAAGCTCACCGTTCGCCGAAGCCTTAAGGAATATGTTTGTAAATAACGCAAAATCTCTTATTTGGTAGCTCAACCTTTTTTACTTTACGACCTTTTAAAACTGATATTGTTCGTACAAACTAACTTTACTTTTTTACGTGATGATATTAAAATTATTTAGTTTTATGCCCCCTAGCATGACCACCGTCCTTCGGCTGGAGTGAGCTATCACTCAAGAGACCGCACGTCCCTTATACTTAGTTAAAACCCAGTAAATATTGTTTCCGCGCTCGAAAGGTCTAGGTAAAAAAACAGTAAGTAGTTAAATACTGTTATTTTGTTAAGGAACTTAAATAATCGATTGCCAGCATAATTCTCTTATAACACAGTATCTTAGATACTGTATTGTTGCTAGGTGATATATTATAATCTTGAAATCTTGAGCTAATCTATAACACAGTATTTAGAAAAAATGCTGTGTTTTATACTAGCAAGAGCGTTTTACTGTGTTCTTATCTAAAGTGTATTTCTTACGGTATTTATTGTTTGTAACCATTATCACAGTAACCTCTTACTTACTGTTTTCAAATTATGTAATACCTACATGCTGTGTTTTGTTTTAATAATTGGTGTTAGTTCGTAAAAGTTACTGTGTTTTTAGTAACCGTATCTCTGGAACCATAAGTGCTAAAAATAAAACAAAAATTTTGCCGGGTAGAGCTCTTGCTCATTATTACAGTAATACAATAAAAGTGAAAACACAGTAAGTAAAGATACTGTGTTCTCTGATACGACGGCAGAGTAATATAATAGTCTACATTGCTTTTATATTTTTTGGGGTGGTAGGACTCGTTTTAAGCTCCCCTGGCTGGCTTTATTATGTTAATACCAAATAATATACTAGAAAAAATACGACTCTACCGGCTAACTTTTCGAACCTCGGCGGGTCTGCCGAGCTTCAACTTAAAACAGATAAATCGAAGTAAGGAGTTTCGTATTGTACCATTCGCTTAAGTTATTTAGAAGATATCCGTGTTCGTGTGACATCATGAATTGGGGTTCGCCATTTTGGCCCGATTAAGTCTCGGTTTAATTTGAAGCCCGGCAGACTTTCTGAAATTCGATGCGTTAGCCGGTACGGCCCCTGATCATGTTCTCGATCATGTTATCATTGTTACTACGCGTTCACTTCACCGTTGCCGCTACCTCCCGGCCCGCCTCGTCATACCGCACCCCCTGCGTCGCCTTTCTAGTACGGCTAGCATTTAAGCTTAATTTTTGTTTCTGTTGATTTAATAATTACGTTCGTTATTTGTGTTGTTATAATGATTAAAAGAGTATATTTCCTATATAATGGCGATCCTAACTTGTTATATAAATTAATGACACTCTTTGAACAAGAAAAAAATGAAAAACAGTTGAAAAACATGATTACTTTTTTGTCTACAGTACCGTTAGCTGTGACGTCATAACGGTCGTCGACGGCAATCACGAAGTGAACGCGTAGTAGCTAAGTCCGACGCCATAACAACAATAAAAAGTGACTGTTGTGTTCCAGCAGTTAGAGGTAAATAGCGAAATAATTCCTTAGTGGTTGAGGTTACGGGTGTAACGTGCTTTCACCTTAAGGCTTAGGGTCAGCTCATACCGTACCCGCGTCAGTACTACGAACAACTATCGAGAAAAAAAACGCGCGTAAAATAATTCGATAGGGTAATTTTGTATGGAAAATTTGTACAGCGCCATCTAACGTCGAAAAGCGAAATGAAATTGCCGTAGAGAATTACGCTATAGAGTACTTTTACGCGCGTTTTTTCTCTCGATAGATGTTCGTGCTAGGGTACTGGGCTATAATGGGCAATTATACTACCTAATAACTTTATCTAAGTTACACATTTATCACAAAAATCCTACATTCTCTCTATCTATTGTAATTTTTAAAATTAAGTTTTGCAATTTTTAGCATCAAATAATGACATCTTTCGGGAAAACGAAATTATACAAAACTTTACTTCGAATGCTTTTGAAAAGCTCGCTTGCATTTCCTACAGAAATGAGTTTCCTTCGCTATTCGTTACCATTTAAAGCTAAGAGATGGCGTTGCTTGCCTTTCCAATGTTGCATTACTGGGGTGACATTGCGTTAGAAAGTGAGATTACACTATCAATAAAAACTAAATGTAAAAGGGGAAAGCCTGTAGGTTTTAAAACAATTTTATATGAGTAAATTCGTCTAATATAAACTGTATATTTTTCTGTATATTATTTTCTTCGAGAAAATAACAATACATTTCGTTTTGCTACTCGCCAATAGATGGCGGTCCATGTCTAATGCGTTTGCATCAACAAGCTGTGCACAGTAAATAAATGATTCAGTATTATTAATTGCAAATTATCAAAGATAGGTATGTAGGTTGGAAAATTTTCTTTATTTAAATACGGTGAACTTGACTGTGACCAATCATGAGTGTAAGGCATAAGTGATTTGATTACTTACCTTTATGTTATCTTAATAACAACTATTTTTATCTTCACATTTGCAATCAAACTAAGCTACTGATTTGATTACAATATAACTACTGTTTTTTTTAATTGATTACAATCAGAATCACCTGTCAATGATTATCATAAAACTCACAATCGGTTTTTTAAATAGTATATAAGGATCTGGCCGCGAATAGTTGTACCCTAACACATTGGAACATGTAACACACTGGAAAGAGGTAGAAATAAGTAAATATGCCTTTACATGTTGGAATTCCTATTATTTTTTATTATTTTTACTATTTGTTTTGTTGCCTGCCACTAAAGAGGTTGAAAATAGTATATATCTTAAGAACATGTACTTGGTCCAGTGTGTTATCATAACACACAGCATAACGCACATAACACACAACATAACGCACATAACGCATTTATGTAAACACACTGGAAGAAAAATATTTTTGTAATCAATAAATTATTAATGGTACCATTGTGACTGCTCTCTATTACATAGAATATTTTCTATATTTTAAAATAGAACAAAATAAGTTTTTAAGCTTTACTTTACAAAATGACCCTTCGAAGAATGTATCGTTCCAATATTCTCCTTTTTCTCGATATAAGGCACTAAATTCTGCTGACAATACGAACACAAAGGAGTTCAAGACATTTGACTACAAACCTCCATAGTGTTGCCCTACCAAATAACTAGAGATAACGTTGTAAAGTTTTTTTCGAATCACTGAGTGAACATGTCGCTTAATTAAATTTTCTTAAGACTATTTTGAAATTTTGAGATTTTAGCATTCACAATGCTATTTTTATAAAATACCAAATAATATACTAGAAAAAATACGACTCGCACCAGATCATGTTCTCGGACGGGAATCGAACCCAGAGCATTGGACCGGATATCCAAAGCATTGTGAAAAGAGAAATATTATGTAGCTTACTCCCGCAAAAAATCCAAAGGTCGCGGGTTCGATTCCCGTCCGAGAACATGATCTGGTGCGAGTCGTATTTTTTCTAGTATATTATTTGGTATTTCTTAAGACTACCTACATATTTTTTTTTGTATTCTATTGTCATAACAATTTTGAACAATTTTAAATTTTTGGTACTGGTTGCAAAGTTGTCACACAAAAAAATATTTTCAAAAAATCTATGTGGGTTACTATTGGAAATTTGGTTGGACACATAAGTTATTAAAACACGTTTTCATGACTAAATATTCAGTTACGTTTGTGTTTATTTAATTAATTAGCACGTAATTCATGAATTACGAGTAGATAATATGCAGCAAATAGTTTTATTTCCGCACTTTAGTGCGTTAATTTTTTATGAGACTTTTTTTGCAGCAGGGTAACAACACTACACGTATTTTGTAACTACCTCACTAACTATTTATTCGATTTTTGCTATTTTAATTTTACATTATATTACATTTAATTTTGTTTACTTCGCCATGTAGGTAAGTTTTTACATAACATTACATTTATTTAAATTTTGTTACTTCGCCATATAAGTAATGAGTGTGAGATTAATTTATTCAATAGTGTCAATAGTGTTTCCTTAAAATTTTATTTTTTCGAGACTTTAACATCGGGCTTCAATTCAAAAGTACATCTTTTCGCGGCCAGACCTATAATGCTGTCAGAGTGGAGCCATGCTCGGTGTTTCTTTGTGTGATCGAATTAGAAATGAGGAGATACGTAGGAGAATTAAAGTAACCGACATCGCTCGAAGGATTTCTCAGCGAAGTGGCAGTGGGTGGGACCTCAGAACCAAAGTTTTTTCTTTGTTCTGTGGGTGGGACACATCACATAGCGCGAAGAGCCAATGGCCATTGGTGCGGAAAGGTTCTAGAGTGGTGTCGCAGCGTCCAGCCTCCTTCGACTAGTGACTGACAGGCTGACAGACATACGACAGAGGTTGACAGGGATGACATACCGGAGAGACGGACAGATGACTATCGGGGAACGGCCGGACGCGAAGACTGGACTGACCTCTGACCCGCAGACTGACAACTGCGCCAGAATAAGTGGTGACCGCACACCGGATGACGCAACGCTCCGTGGGCAAGCCCCGCAAAGGTGGACCGACGATCTGTACCCTTAGCACGAACAGACTGCCGAGATTTAACTTAAAACAGAAAAATCGAAGTAAGGAGTTTCGTATTGTACTATTCGCCGAAGTTACCGATATCGATGTTCGTGTGACATCATGAATTGGGGTTCGCCATTTTGGCCCGATTGGGGCTCGATTTATCTGTTTTAATTTGAAGCCCGGCAGACTTTCCGAAATTCGATGTGTAGCCGGTACGGCTCCAGCAGTGGGTGTCATGCGGCTGATAAAATGCTGTCTGTATCTGTACTATGATATTTTAAGTATATTTGATTTAATTTTGTTCTCTTGCATTAAGTTTTATGTTATAGACAAGCCATTATCCATAGTCATCTGCCAGACAGTAAAATTGAAACTATGTTTTCATTTTCTAATCCTTTCTTATCTTTCATAGCACAGCAGGTAGCATTTAAATAATTTGTATTTTGTAAATAATAGTCCAGGAAACTTTAATTCGAGGACAGAAAATCAACCATAAATTCATAACATTGAACTATGAAAAATAATACAAAATAGAAAAATATAGACAACAAAAAATTGTCTTAAAAATGTACTTTCTTTTCATGTTTGAAAACAATACGAATTGTAATTCCATAAGCGAGAGTCAGGACGAGAGGGGGGAGTCAACCCCTGGAATAATATCTTAATCCAATCCTGGACAGATGTTTACATCGGAATCTCATTATGATGGGGTAAAGCCTACTATTGCTTAAGTTGTTTTGTATCAACTTTTTTATTTAACTTAATTTATCCTAATGTGTCTTTTATTTTTTTGTACGCATTACACAATATTTTGTGATAGCGTGTCTGTTATAAAAAAATAATAAATAAGTGCAATAATGATTGGTAAAAAATTATAAGACTGGCGGATGCGCTTAAAATCGAGAAAAAAAAACATTCATAAAGTGCTACAAATATTAACCATTTTTTTGAAATTACCAACAGGTCTACTTTTTATTAATTACCTACGTGACAATTTGTTAATGGTAATGACAATTTGGTTTACATTGCGGTGTAGCTATTAGTAGTTTATTCTATTTGATAGAAATCGATTGACGCAATGGATATAAATAGTCATAACAGGTGACAAATTGTCACGTTTATTAAATAGGGCCGGTAGTCAGTCAACCTAGTCATCGAGCCGAATATTGCTTTATTTCCCCAATATTATTTTTACCAAAGAGGAGGTACAGTAACTGTTGTGTTTACCCTATACCAAAGTGTGGATTCCCGGATTTGTGTCGTCATAATAACGGATTTATTTAGTGAGATGATTCTGAAGTATAACAAATAATATATTAATGCTTTTGTCTACTTCTTGCCTTAGAGCTATTTTGTTGGTTTTGTTTTCGAATTATAAAAGATTTTGTCGAATATTAGTTTTGACAACTTTTTATAACAGTAACTATTATCATTACCGTGCTATTATTTTCATATTTTTTTCATGTAGGTAAGTATTTTTGTGAAAATGTACAAACATTTTTTCCATACATTTTCACAAATCTCATTAGAAAAATAATTAAAATGGCAGATTTGGGATTTTATTTTAATGTCACGATGTGACAAAATAATCGTGGGAAAAAGGGCAACTTTCTCTATTGCTGTGACCACATTATAGCACTGTCACGAAGCTTTTCGTTCTCTTGTTGTACAATTAGAAACTTTGAGTCAAGGAATTTAAGTTTATTTTCATTAAATACCTTTAATTAATTTATAGAAGTGGCCACTTTTCGCAAATAAACTCCATTAAACTAAACGACAGGCTAAAAGATATTGTTTAAGCGATAAAAAGTACCAGAAAGCTTCTTCGGAGTGCACTACAGAGAGATAATTCACAATTTCGTCCTTATTTAATAAATAAATAAATATAAATATTAGACAGCATCACAAACATTGCTCCGATACCAAAGTAAGAAGCTAAAGCGCTTGTGTTATGGAAATCAGAGACAACGGTGGTATCACAAGCACCCAGAGCCAATATAGAAAAGTTAGTTTTCTAAATTGACCCAACCGGGGATCGAACCCGGGACCTCAGAGATGGCGATGCCTTGAAAACCGGCGTACAAACCACTCGACCACGGAGGTCGTCGTATTTAAGCACTATGTTTAATCCCTTGTTTAATCTTACCTATAAAAACGAAATAGTATCAATTTCCCTACCTTTAGGGGATTAGCTACTATTTTATTGGATTTTAGTTACGATTAGGTAACGTATGAAGGATATAAATGTGAAAACTAAGCCATTTTTGCTCAGTATGTTTTGCCTCACTTACATACAAGGACTCGGCTTCTAGGTGTGACTTGGTGTGATATTCATTAGAATATTCACACCAATATATATGTATATTAGAATATGAATTCTATTCATATTTTTTTCTTTGTGTACTAAGTGTATCATGAATGTTCACGATATTTTTCTAACACAAGCTTGACGTCCGGCTGCACCGATATTTGTATTCAGGCGGCTCACAGTTTTCTTAAATGGAATTTAAAAGCTTGAAATATTTCTCGCTGCGTTATGGATGTGTTATGTGCGAGGGAACCAGCCCCGCTGAATATTAATGCGTGAAATGTAATTGGAATACAGTTTTACGAGTTCCCGTGTTTATTACACTACTTTTGAGCATTGGGTTTTGCTAGTTTTTTATTTTCTTTTGGTTTCTACTTCTTGCTTCTAGGATTAACTTTTGAACAAAGGAAGGCCACTTAAAAAGTCCTACTTAGGTAAGTACTTAGGTTCCCCCTACTCCTTACTATAAAAAAGGTAATTACTTAGATAGGTATATAATAAAAATACCAATAAAGATGTTTTTTTGCTAAATTCTATAGGTTTAGTAAATAATATACTACTTAGAAAAAAATTCGACTCGTACCAGCTCATAACTATTCTCAGGCGGGAATAGAACCCGTGACCTTTGGAAGTCCAGTCCAATGCTCTTCCAACTGAGCTACCGAGTCACTCGGTAGAACTAGTTACTTCCAAAGGTCAGGAAGATTGTCAGAACTTCGTGGTAAAAGTACTCGATAAAGTAATTATCTATGGATAATTTCATTTCGCTTTTCGACAGTAGATGGCGCTGTATAAATTTGTCCATACAAAATTTCTCTATCGAATGTTTTTAGCGTGCTATTTTTTTCGATAGCTGTTCGTGCTAAGGATACTGATCTAGTCGCGGGGAGCCGCTCGATTCAGGCAGCGCAAGTCCAAGCATCGTGGAGAGATCCTTTTGAAGGCATATGCCGTGTAGCTCGTATGTTGACGACGACTGTAAATATTAATAATATTAATATACAAGGTGTTACAAAAGTACCCCTAATGCCGAATATGGTAGATAGGGACCATCAAACTGAACTTACTTACGAAAATATCAAAATGTATAAAACAGCTGATTTTTTTTCGCGATTTTATGGTTGGTCCCATGGTTGGTAGTAAAAGTTGTTCAGTTTGATGATCCCTATCTAACATATTCGGCATTAGGGGTACTTTTGTAACACCTTGTATATTAGTATAATATTTCGACAACATCACATACATTTACTCCGATTCCAAAGTAAGTAGCTAAAGCACTTGTTAAAAATAAAACATGATGAAGATATAAAAATAAGAGCAGCCTTTTTGCTTTAGTCCTCCCGTGACCACAGCCTCTGGAAAGGTGTCGAAACGTCGGGAATTCTAAAAACCAATAAATACAACCTAAGTAATTCTAAAACAACACCTGAATTAATAATTTACGCGCTGTAATACGTAAAAAGTGTTTTATTTCTAATGAACTGTACGCGCGAAAGTCTTAGAAGTGTACAAAGCACTTGTGTTATGGAAATCAGAGACAACGTTATCACAAACACCCAGACCTGAGCCAATATAGATTTCAGTTCGTTTTCTAAATTGACCCAACCGGGGATCGAACCCGGGACCTCAGAGATGGCGATGCCTTGAAAACCGGCGTACAAACCACTCGAACACGGAGGTCGTCGTATTTAAGCACTATGTTTAATCGTACCTTTAAGATCGAAATACTTTCAATTTCCCTACCTTTAGGGGATTAGTTACTATTTTATTGGATTTTAGTTACGATTAGGTAATGTATGAAGGATATAAATCTGAAAACTAAGCCATTTTTGCATTCATTTTTTCATAATTATAGTTTCAGTGATGTGTGGCATGGCACCATCCCGCGTCTCTTGCGCGCATTCAGAGCGTGACTGCGATAGATTCCCCGTTTATCCGCGACAGGGGACTTACACGCGTTTATTGTACACACGACGGCACCTCACACTATACAAACCTTTGCAAACCTTTATTCAGGGAACTAGGAATTCTGCCACTCCCCTGTCTATATATTTTAGAAACTTGCCTATTTATTAAGAAGCATCTGTACCTATTTAAAACAAATAATGACTATGGCCATAGAGGGAGAATAGGTGATAAAGTACGTATTTCCAAAGGCTGAAATTATATTCTAAAAATTCATATTGCATGGCCATTCGTATGTACAACAAACTCCCATCTGAATTGACAAGTTTAACGCTATTTAAATTTAAAAATAAATTAAGGAAATTATTATTGACGAAAAATTATTAGTGTGTTTCTGATTTTTTAAGTGACAAATCAATTAAGTAAATAATTATGTTCTGCGTTATTCAATTAAATCAATATTTGTGATGCATGAGAGTGTTTTTTTTATGACTAAATTATTTTTCTTTGACATTATATAAATATAATTATAATTATGACATAGCTGCAATTTGTAATTAATGATACTTGCCCTATGCTGTTTTTATTTGCTATCAAATAGCTATTAATAATATTTCAAATATTTGCACGCTGTTTACATACGGCAGCATGTAACGGCACATTTTATGTTAAAGACCTTTGTTTCACCACATGTTCGCAAATAAACAATTGATTTTGATTTTTGACATGTTGACCTTGAGACTACCTTTATACCCTACGTAATAAAAGCTGTTTTCGCGGCTTAAGAGTATAACCTGACGTGCTGTCGTGTGTACAACTGCTTTATTTTCAAAGCGAAATGTAACTCGAGTAAACCATACCGATGTTCCTCGCGGTTACACCTCGATGTCTATGCTCTGTTTTACATAGATAGATGCTTTGTTGAAAACAAGAAATCATTGTTTTTTACTTTGCACCGCCCTCTAGGTTTTTCCAGTTTTTTTAAGTTATTTTAAGTTGTTTGAAGGCTTTGAGTCCACCGAAACGGTGATAATCGCCATGACTAGTTTCCATACGAAAACCAATGGGAAAAAACAAAAAATGACAATCAAAAGCACATTTGCGTATCAACATTGTAAAACTCTGAAACCGCATCTGCATTCACGAATAATGCCATTTGGACAAATTCGGTAAATATTTGATTGAATCAGGCATTATTTGGCGGAAGTCCCAAACCATTGTGAAAAGAGAAATATATGTAGCTTACAACCGCAAAAAATATAAGCAAGATGCACCGCCCGCCCGCCCGCAAAAAAAATGCACATGCACACCACAAAAATATCAGTGCACAATACTTGCATTTAGCATGACAGCGACACACCTTGCACCTTCACCAATTAGACTACTCTACACGTGTTTCGCCCCAACCCGGAGCATCCTCAGGAGTTAGATCGTGCGTGAACCAACACCGAAATTCGGTAAATGCCCGATGGGCCGGTGTGGACGATTGGCCGGCCTCCATTGCCACATGGGCAAACACACACACGCAGTCCCGGTTTGGACAGCGTCGCTATTGTTTAATTTTCGATCGATTATTATGAACCGACTGTGCGGCAGCAGCAATAGTATCCTGAAGGCTGTGGAGGGTAAGTGCGAGTGTCCTATCAGCCACCACTGGACGACTGTGCTAGTTAGGTGAGGTCTAGTAATTTATTTTTATTTAATTTTAAGGATTGATGTATGGGTAAATTATGCCTGAAATAAACTATTTTAATTAATTTAATTTAATTATCGTGAGATCGCCGGCGGTCGCGACACAATTTATTGTCTATTGTCATTCAATAATGACTAATGACATTGACTAATGACTAACTAGCCGGCCCATAGACTTAGAAAAATTTTCGCTGCGCTCAAGAAGACTAATAGAGCGTGGAAAAGAGAAGTTATCGTTATACGGACACGGTCTATGAAAAAAAGAGACACAGGATCAAGTGACAGTGTGCCAACATTTTTTACAGTAAGAGCCCCTAGCGTCCCGTCTTGCAAATGAGCAATCACATTTTGCTTAAAATATTTGAGAATCTTAACTAGAATTTTTAATAAAGGTGTCGTGGAGCCACGGTGTCTTGTTCTTTATGTAATTGTGATGTGACAAAAAGAAACAATCCAAGTAATCACACTTTTCACAGGTAAATAAGATATTGCCACACATTTCTTTAAAAACAAAATTTTGCTACATTTATTCGTTTATCGACGAAGAAAACAGTATGGAACATAGTTTATTAATTTCATTTGCCATATATAGTCATATGTTATATGTACAACTTAATGTACAATAAATAATTTAGTTTATTTTACGTAAAATAGTAAAATGTTGTTTTACGATAGGGCTTGACTAACTGATGACGTCACGAGTATCGATAAAAACGATAAACTAGGACTGGCATGGCAGTCCAATTGGCCATACTATTTATTTTTGATGTATTTTTATTATATTTCTTTTTTAAATAAAGACCATTTTAAGATACTGATTTCGTTATTTTCAAGTTTTATTGATTCTGACTATTTTTAATACTTTTCTAAAATTTTACCGGATGTGACGTAGCTAGAGCTTGAACAACGAAATATGTCTTTGCCTACACACCAGAAAAAGGTGAGCATGCGAACGTCCGTGCCACTTGCATAATTCCTTCCTAAAACCACCTAGAAGTAATGTACCGATGATATACGTTCTTATTTTAGGTTTCGTTATGATTGTGACGGCTTACCCGGCAGAATTATTTACAAAAACATGTGGGCCGGAGATCCGCCACTTTTTGAGGTAATGTTTTGGTTAAATCGTCGAATTCCAGATCAATCCGAGCCTATACCGGTGGGTTGATGTATTTGTAGCCGTCACATATTCATTGTGACAGCTACGAATACATTCGTTGCTCATGTAACGCAACCGGGACAAAGATATCGCGATCTAAAGTTTTAAAAGCATGCGAACCTCCAGTTCATGTTATTTTTGTAATGTATTTGTAATGTCTAAAATGTTGGTGAAAATTGTATTCAGATTAAAAATAAACAGATTTTCTTAACCGTTTGATCACGATAAACGTCCCGAAAACATATTTCCACGATATCTTCATTCGTTTTAGATAAATTTGCAAATTTATTTACTATGAATAATCAAAGTGTAGGGTGACCATATCGTCAGTCGGTCGGTCGGAACTGGAGGTGCGGCGAATTCGGTAATCGGTTGTGACGACGAGCTGAGAGGCCGCCATCGATATAGCATGCAGTGATTATTGAATTCGCTTGCCGCGCCGGTTGTTTCTAGAAAATGTAAGTTTAAATTTTTAGATATTATGAAAGGCTAATATTGTTGACATATGGTTGAGGTTCGATTTTCCTACGTACTCGAATCGTAAAAAAATACTTATAGTTCATTAATCAGATTGTTACTGGCTAGGTAGGTACATATCTAAGTACCTATGCAAAAGTTAAATACCTATTTTAGTTTTTGGTGGGTATTTTGCTTAAGTATTTTGTTATTTTATTAAGATGTGCCAGTAGTAAATTTACTAATATGATAAATGCGAAAGTCCGTTTGTTTGTTTGTTACGCCTTCATATCTTAACTACTGAACCAATCATCATGAAGTTTTACATACACGTTGTCAGGGGTACAGAAAAGGTCCCGAGGGATAGCAAAAAACTTTCCACGCAGACAAGGTCGCGGGCGGTCGCTAGTCATAATCATAATCCTTTATATCCCAGAATATGATAGTATACATTAATGACATATAAGATAAGATCTGCTACTCTGCCTCCGTCAAGTGTGGAAATCTGTTAGTACTTACCAAATAATAGAATTTAAGAAAGACCTAATAAGAAAAATTTACGTCATCAAAATCAATTTACTTATTTACTCAAACAAAAAAGTACGTGTACGTAAGTGAAATCACGTTAATACTGTAGGTATGATATTATTTTTGTGCTTGTCCATATAAATATATTATGTCATACATTACACACCCATTAATAATTATTCGAACTATACGCAATGTTTTAATTACCTACCTACGAATCCTACGATACTGAGTTGAGTGCACTAACCACCTGCGCCATCGACCTACAATACAACTACGGGTTGTAGCTGTATTGTAGGTCGATGGCGCAGATGAAAAATTGGATTGAAAATGTCAATTATCACCACTATGTAAGCCACACAGAAAGACGTAAGTAGGTACAGTCATCGATAACATTATTAAGTAGTGTACACGACACTATTTCACTCACACATTTGCACTTCATTTTTCGGATCACTTGTTCATTGACATTGTTGTTCTTTGACATTCTATTTCTATGAGCCGGCCCCTTTTTAATAGTTTATGGTTTTTTACTTTTAATTTATATTTTTGAATTCTGTTATTTTTATACTGTAACATATTTTCCTTTGGTTTTGTACTCTGTTTCTTTTTTGCCTTACTTATGTCAAGTTGTGTTTGCTATTATTTTCAATAATAATTAAACTACATTTAAAACCATATCGACTCTAACTCATTCATCAGGTAACTGCCTCAGCCCACTTAAACTCAGTTTCAATAGTAACAAAACTTTTATGTACAAATGTTTGTACATTAATCTAACTTAGGCAACATAACTTAAGCGAAAACAATAAGTCTAAGCAAAGTTACAACGGAAAAAGGTCATTTTCGCTAACAACAAAAGGAGTCACTTTCAAGGTATTTTTTAAAGCTAAGAAAACAAAATAAATAGACTTTTAATGATGCTCATAGTGGTCAGCTATGGTCATAATTTGATGTATTATCCAGCAACTGATAAATATTTTAAATCATAGAAGTTATGAGGTTTGTTGATGCAGGATCTCTTCGCCATGTGTTCAGCGAAAAGGGAAGTACTTCCGCCGAGCTAGGTGTCTTTTGCTCGGGGAGCGCGGTCTAAATGTAAGATTTTATAATTTGTATTTATGCGAAGTGCTTAGAAAACTTCGATATCGTGAGTCAGGTCTTCATACATTTTTGCCTTTTAGCTTGACGTAGTGCGACGTCACGTCTGATGTTTACATATTGTACTTTTCGCTGATCCTGCATTTCTTCGTCATTCGTCGATATGCTTAAGTGGCGGTATGATCGCGCCGCTAAGTTCTCTGTGTGTGAAAAAAAACACCAATTTCATAGGTAAGGACCTAATGTTTTACAATAGCAATAACCAAACGTATTACTACACTAAAACACGTATAACTTCAGTGTATAATAAAAAAGGTGAAATTAATATGTTCAGTGTTTAGATGTTCAAGTAAATCCGCATATAAACATTACATTTCATGTTCCTTGTTCGAGATCACGACATGTAATACTAGCTTGACGTGGGAACGATTTGAATTGGTGTGTGTATGGAAAAATATATGACCATTAGCCATTTTTAATGTCCCCACTGCTGGGGCACAGGCCTTCGTTATTGGTGGTTAAGGAAGATGGGCCATGACCCACCACGCGGGACAAAGCAGATTGGTGGGTGCTAACGACTGCAAATGCAGCCGGGATCAACGGCTTAACGTGCCTTCCGAAACATCCGAGCTCGAGATGGTAAATTTTTGGTCACCCATCCCATGACCGAGCCTTGCGAAAGTTGCTTAATGCTGCGCCATCGAGCTCCTCAATTAAGTTATCATAAAAATAAGTTAATAAAATAAATTTATTTATCTATACAAGGTGTTACAAAAATACCCCTAATGCCGAATATGGTATATAGGGACCATCAAACTGATCAACTTTTACTATGGGACCAACTCTGAAATCGCGAAAAAAAAATCAGCTGTTTCATACAAAAATTAAAATCGAAAATATCAAAATGTATAAAACAGCTGATTTTTTTTCGCGATTTGGTCCCATAGTAAAAGTTGTTCAGTTTGATGGTCCCTATATATACCATATTCGGCATTAGGGGTATTTTTGTAACACCTTGTATATTTGTTTGAAAACCAACAGCGTAACAATTTGTTTTAACTAGTAATTCTAACCATTATTAAGACTAATTACAGGTTTTGCTTCCTTAGTATAATTATTAACCAAGTTTAAAGTAAGTAATAGAATATTAAATAAATCAGTCACAAAGTTGAAATCAACACTTTTTGAATTAAAGTTAAAAATATTGTTTATTTTTCAACTCGTGTCTCCTTGGCTATATTTGGTTTCTTAGGGCAAACACTTACTTAAAGGGATTTAACTGATAGCAAAATAAATTTTGACAACATCACATACATTGCTCTGATTCCAAAGTAAGTAGTCAAAGCACTTGTGTTATGGAAATCAGAGACAACGGTGGTACCACAAACACCCAATATAGAAAAGTTCGTTTTCTAAATTGACCCAACCGGGAATCGAACCCGGGACCTCAGAGATGGCGAGATGAAAACTGGTGTCGTCAAAATGTAACATTTTTTCGTTTGCTAATGTTTTTTTCTTTCACAGCTTCGAAAAAAAAAAATCTTACAACGACCAATGCTCTGTGTTCTCAGTACAGGTGACAACATAAAAAGCCACAATCGTAAAAATGGTGTCTTGTCTCTCTCCAACACATTACCCATCGATACCGCCATATATCGAAATGTGAACAAGGCATGGAAGGTAGCGATTTATTTTCACAGATAAAAAAAAACAGTCGCAGTCTTGGCCGTTGACACATTAACTAAAGAGCTGTCGACATTAACAGATATACAGCTGATTTCAATAATCTATCTTCGAGCGCAGCGAAAATTTTTTTTTAAGTCTATGCTATCTTCAGTAAGAGATAGGCCTACTATGGACCTGTTGCTAGGCAACTGTTGTTATTTCCCGTCATTTAACAGAAATATCAAGACAACAAATCTGATGACCTCCGTGGTCGAGTGGCTTAGTACACCGGTTTTCCAGTTGTCACCATCTCCGAGGTCCCGGGTTCGATCCCCGGTTGGGTCAATTTAGAAAAACGAACTTTTCTACATTGGTTCAGGTCTGGGTGTTTGTGATACCACGTCGTTGTCTTTAGAAACTTACTTTGGAATCGGAGCAATGCATGTGATGTTGTCAAATAATAAAAAATAACTTTAGTAAGCCTATCTCTTACTAAGGATAGGTTATTGAAATAGGCCGATAATCTGTTTGCGAAGAGGTGATAAAAATCTCACATAAATACATACATACAAGAACCCTGAACACAATACACTCTTTTTTTGGGCAGTCGTGTTATAAGTAGAAACCATGCCCCCTACTCAAATGGGTATTCTACTAAAATTAACGCTAGTAGAATAGAACTACTAGCTTTTGTCAATCCCTTACATTGTTATCCTATTCTACTCTGACGAAACAATAGTCGAAACGGAAATAAGGGCTTTAAAAGTAGAATTTCCATTTGACCCTGCCCCCTACGGCAGGGTTTCTAAACTGACTCAAAATTGCGGCCTGCTACAGTCGGCCGCGAGCTGCTGCCGTCAGGGTGCGTATATAGGGTCCCTTGTTCACCAAGTCCTCGCACGAAGAGACGAAATTGCATGGAGTTTTCTAAATCTAACACCTAAACATCAGAAAACCCTAATTCTAAAATTTAGCGCAAGTCGCTACCCCGAGATGTTTCATTACTTTCCGCACCTTTCGGCGAATAAATTATTAGAGGATGAAATGTATGCTCAAAATCTAGTGACATGAGCATGGCAAAGTGAACAACATAACGTAACTTCAAAGTAATGGCAAAGATATTTAGCTCATCAATACCGTCAACTGCCGCAAACTGGCGTACTTTAGTCATGTAAAGAGAAAGAATCATGCCAAATGGCGGATAAGGAAAAAAAAACGCTACCGCTTATAACTTGTCCTACATTGTTTGTAGGATATTACCAGTCAGCTATGGCGGGTACACGAAAAAAGAAAAAACAAAGAATCATGCCAAAATGGCGGGTACGGAAAAAACTCTACCGCTTATAACTTGTCCTACATTGTTTGTAGGGTATTACCTGTCAGCTATGGCGGGTACACGAAAAAATAAAAACAAAGAATCATACCAAAATGGCGGGTAAGGAAAAAACGCTACCGCTTATAACTTGTCCTACATTATTTGTAGGGTAATACTGTCAGATAGGTCCCCTCACCTTTGGGGTAAAACCAGGCATTTTACGATGTACAGGTTACGACAAGGTGATCCAAATAGGCCAAAATTGTTGTCGGGTGATATGGCCTTCGGTCCATAATTGAATTGTGCACATGTAATTTGGTACGGTTATACCATGTGATAGTGTAGCGCAAATTGGTTTCCAATTTTGTTTATAAGGGTTGAGATGGAAATCCTGTACAATATCCTTCCTTATAGGATTTGTATAAGAGGATATTATACAAGGTGTGACAAAAGTAACCCAAATGCCGAATATGGTAGATAGGGACCATCAAACTGAACAACTTTTACTATGGGACCAACTATGAAATCGCGAAAAAAAAAAAACCTTAAAAAAATTGCTGTAAAAAAACAGCTTCAAAAAACAGCAGCTCTAAAAAGCAAGAAATAATATTCAAATCTGCATAATTACTATTCAAGTACCTACGCATATCTGATTTTAAAAAAACGTCTTTTGAAGTCGGGTGGGGCTAAAGATATTTTCCTTTTTTAATCATAATAACATTTATTGTGGTTTCTCTTTCTCAATTTGATTTTTTAATTCTTAAAGCCCCACCCGACTTCATTAGACGTTTTTTTAAAATCAGATATGCGTAGGTACTTGAATAGTAATTATGCAGATTTGAATATTATTTCTTGCTTTTTAGAGCTGCTGTTTTTTGAAGCTGTTTTTTTACAGCAATTTTTTTAAGGTTTTTTTGAAGGAGGTTTTTCTTTTTAATTTTTAAAAGTTTTTTTATTTTTAACTTTTTTGTGGTAGGTATGTATAAGTCAATGTTAGCGATGATATAAATATATTTTATTCATATTTCACACTTTTCAATGGTATAATACGCCTAGTAACTCAATATCCACTTTTCGCACTGTTAAATTTAGCAAGGGTCAGACATGGGGTAGGTGACCAAAGTGTATTATCTCGAGCTCCTCCGTGCTTCAGAAGACACGTTAAGCCGTTAGTTCCAGCTACATTTGCACATTAACACCCACCAATCCGCATTGGGCCCGCGCGGTGGGTTATGGTCCATCCTATTCATCAGCCCATAAGTAAGGCTTGTATCCCAGCCCCAGTAGTGACAATAAAAATGGCTGATGCGAAACCTTTCAATACCGTAGAGTAATCACTAATACACTGTCATATTTGATTTTGAAGAGTTCTCTTGTGTATCTTCGAAGTCCAAGGTCCAATGTGAAGGAAATTTGAATGAAAACATCCTTAAAGTATCCCCTTTCTAACGAAACAAGAATCATCTAAATCGGTTTATAAACAAAGAAGTTATGTCTGAAGATCCATTAAAACTCGTGCAAAAGTTACCTAAAAAATTACAGTATTTTCAGGATTACTCAAAAACTACTGAACCGATTTAAAATTTTCAAAAAATGGGACCACCTGGGGAACAAACCTGATAAAGTGGCGTTTGAATCATGTCAATCGGTTCAGCCGTTCTCGAGTAATCGGTGGACATACATAAAAATAAAAAAAAAAAACAAAAAAAAACAAATAAACAGACGAACATAGAACCTCCTCCTTTTTTTGAAGTCGGTTAAAAATCAGCTGTTTCATACATTTTGATATTTTCGTAATAAATTTTTGTATGAAACACCTGTTTTTTTTTAAGCTTCCAATAGCTTCCAAATAGGTGGGCTTATATAGTGGTGGCCACATAATTAATAATAATAGCCACATAATTAAGGATATGTTTGAAAAACCGTGAAAATAACACAAAATATGTATGGGAAATTGCGAACTCTGATCCTTACATATCTTAGAATGCTCATCAGATCAGTTGGGTGTGTATAGCGATCTGGATCTCCTCCATTCACTCCCTGGATGGCCATCATCAGATCACAGTTCGATCAATCCCTGGCGGAGAACCAAGGCTTCAAAGTTACCTCGTTTGTATGAAAATCGACAGGCGTCTTAAATTATGTGGCCACCACTGTATCTTTCAAAAAAAATAAGTCAAGCTACAATGCGATTAATTGTACAACTGAAGTGGCTAACTTCAGAGCGCTTGCGGAACAAATGGCGTAATTTAATCTGTAAAATTTACTCTTTGCGATACATAATCGAGTGAAGTTGCAGCGGATCACTGTCGATTGTCAATACTGTAGTGAAGATAAAATAATAAACAGATTACAAAAAGAGATTACAACAACTTAAACTGTGTTTTTATGTAAAAAATGCACTTGAAAAAGCGAATAGTATGACAAGATATTTTCAAGTTAGTAAAAGCACATAAAGAAGCATTGACATATAAAGTTTTACTTAAGTTAAGTAAATCCTCAGTGCTCAGTGAGGATTCCGGGTGTAGTGCGCTTCCACCTCGGTCTTATCGTCACTTAACATCAGGTGAGATGAAGGCCATGCACTAACCCGTAGTGGATAAAAAAACTAAATTACCTTTTATTTTCTGGGTTATCTTAAAAGATTATAAGTGGAAGCAACATAGTATGTTTATATGTTGTTTGTGTAATATGTTGTATATATATGCGGTGCGGGCGAGGATGTAAATGTCGGTCGGTGTAAATAAACAACGAGTTGCGGAGGTGCACGAAAACAAGGTAGGGTTGTCAAAAATATATGTTGCTATTAATTTATATAAAAAAAAAGAATGACATTGGGTATGTATATGGTGTGAATGATGGATTGTATGCTGCGGTTAATTAAAAGACGGCTACGTAATGGAAATAAATGTATTATAACAAGGCAATAAAACAAAACTTTTAAAACACAAATTATGACAACTACAGCAAAAAACACAAAGAAAACGCCGACGTCAAACGTGACAGATTTTAAGTAAAGACAATAAATTACTTTAAAAAAGGTGCGTTATGCACATATGGTATATGACACGTCCGTGGTTAAATAATTTATGCAGTAGACGAACGGTGCAGAAAGGGGCCTGATATGTCCAGGAACAAATTTTCTTTGAAGTTTTCAATTTATTCAATGTAAAAAACATGATTTAAAAGTTTTGTATGTTGGAGAGCAAGTAAAAATTTACATTTGAGATTACACATTTACAATTTTCACACTTTTCATTGAATATTAAGAGTTTTCTGAATGTTTTTTGTTAGTTATTTATTTAATTATGGAGTCAGCCTATAATAGTTATTGTGAATTTCATAATGTAACTCAGAGAAATTTATTTTTATTTATTTATAAATCTTTATTGTACATATACACAAATGGCGGACTTAGTGCTAAAAGCATTCTCTACCAGTCAACTAACAGTAAACAGATAGACACGAATGCGGCACAAACAAAGAAAACTAATATTTACATGCATACAATATAAATATTACATAAATACACACCATTAAAAACATTTTTACATAATATTAATATAATATATAGAAATTATATACATACATATATGTGTACGTACACACCAAATACCGAGTTTAGAAAAGTGTTGACATTGACCTTCTCACATCACGGGCATAAGCCCTCCAATAAATGTGCATGAGCTTGTTTCTTAAAAGAAAACTTACTGGGAGCTCTTCTGATAGAAGGGAGACCGTTCCAGAGACGCGTCGCTTGTAGTGTGAAGGATTCGGACATATACCCTGAACGGAAGAGAGGAGTAAATAGAGAAAGAGAATTGGCAGAGCGGAGAGAAATCTAATCCTTTCAGAAACATCTCGGATAAACTGTAACGCCGAGTGTGAACTAAATTAGGAATATCTTTTTTACACACCTTGAAAATGAAAATTATCTATAATGTAATGGCTACCTATAAGTACATAGAATAAATGTACCTATCTACTATCGGGCTTAAAGGGTGTAGCTACAGATTAAAACGTCTTTACATATATTATTCAGACTTATTTTATATTTGAGTCAGCTAATTATACACCCGTAGTTAAATTACTCTAGACATATTTTCTTTCTATCTGTCAAGACGAGCTTTCAAAGATAAATAAATGTCAAAGTGCGTCACTTAACAAAAGACGATCGTAATAATTAGATAAATAAAAGTTGTTTTCGCGGAGGTTGCATACCTTGCTGGTATACAACCTGTGTTGGTTTGGTTCTAGACACTAATTTATACTTTCAAAAACTGTTGACTAGATAAAACAAGTGAGGAAAGATGGAGTATAATATTTTGTTTTGAAGTGAATTCATAGTTGGTACTATCGGGTTTAAGGGGCGTAGCTACAGATTAAAACGTCTTTTAATATATTATTTAGACTTTATTTTATATTTTAGTCTCTAGACATAAACCCGTAATTGAATTACTCTAGACATATTTTCTTTTACCTGTCAGGACGAGCTTTTCAAAGATAATTATAAATAAAACATTTTTTATTTAATTTACTACTTGCCAAACGGCCAAGAAGTTCGTAAGCGATGCAGTCAAGCATCACAGTACCTATATTCAATTTACTTTAGCAAATCAATTGGTATATTTTATTTTAAGCAGCAATTAAAGTTCTCACAAGAAAATAATTTTTTCATATATATTTTTAACTTTTCTAGAAAAAAAAACAAAAATTTCCCCCTTTTTTTACACGGCACTGCAGCGGCAACCCTAGCAGCTAATATGTGAGTGACAGATGGTCATAAATTACAAACGCGAGGGTCGGGGGTCAAATACTGTGGTGCTCCTTCGATTCCCAGCGAATTTTATTGACATGTCTTGTTATGACCAAGATATTTGTACGATTCCGATGTTGATACTGTTTTTTTATTTTTGAACCTGACTTTTGTGAAGCTTGGTTATGGTTAAGATGGGTGACCGCAAATATAAGTATAGTTTATTTTTTCTTGAAAAAAGAAAAAAACCGAAAAACATAAAGTGACGTTTGACTTCTAGGCGTTTGGTGAGATGTTTTAAAAACGCCTTTTTATTATTTATGATGCATAAAAAATATATCAGCTTGCATAAAGCGCTTTTGTAAATATAAAGCGAAAATATGATTGTGTTTTTTATTACTTAATTGTTTCAGATAAATGATATACTTACAAATAAAATACTAGGAAAAAATCGACTCAACCTTAGCACCTCAGACGGGACTCAACCCCGCACCCTTGGGATTCCAGCCAAATATGTTACAGAGTCACTAGTAACTAGGTAGATGGCGCTGTACACATTTTCCATACTTTTACGCGTGTTTTTTTCTCGATAGAGTTCGTGCTAGTACTGATATTATTTTATTATAAATACATTAGCTATTTGACAGGTCAATGCTTGTATGGGAAGTGGTCATTCTTCTATAATAACTTAATCGTTTGTCTAAAAACTACAAAATAAAACAGTAGCTAAAAAATTTTGTTTTTCTTTCTTTGAAGACTACATTCTTTCTCTACTTTTCACAGGAAACCTGAAAACAAAGAATCGAAAACATTTTATAGGAGCCTTACTAAGCTAAATTTTATCATCCGTTCCGCTAGATTCACTCGCGACTTGAAGGCCCCCACATTGTACCTATCAGGAAACACAGACTCAGGCAAGGAGTTCCACTCTCTCTTTGCCTGAGTCTGTTTCCTGATAGGTACAAAGAGAGAGAGTGGAGAGAGAGTGTAGCTAGAGAGTGGAACTCCTTGCCTGAGTCTGTGTTTCCTGATAGGTACAATCTGGGGGCCTTGAAGTAGCTAGAGAGTGGAACTCCTTGCCTGAGTCTGTGTTTCCTGATAGGTACAATCTCGGGGCCTTCAAGAAGCTAGAGAGTGGAACTCCTTGCCTGAGTCTGTGTTTCCTGATAGGTACAATCTGGGGGCCTTGAAGTAGCTAGAGAGTGAACTCCTTGCCTGAGTCTGTGTTTCCTGATAGGTACAATCTGGGGGCCTTGAAGTAGCTAGAGAGTGGAACTCCTTGCCTGAGTCTGTGTTTCCTCATAGGTACAATCGGGGGCCTTGAAGTAGCTAGAGAGTGGAACTCCTTGCCTGAGTCTGTGTTTCCTGATAGGTACAATCTGGGGGCCTTGAAGTAGCTAGAGAGTGGAACTCCTTGCCTGAGTCTGTGTTTCCTGATAGGTACAATCTGGGGGCCTTCAAGTAGCTATAGAGTGGAACTCCTTGCCTGAGTCTGTGTTTCCTGATAGGTACAATCTGGGGGTCTTGAAGTAGCTAGAGAGTGGAACTCCTTGTCTGAGTCTGTGTTTCCTGATAGGTACAATCTGGGGGCCTTCAAGTCGCGACGCGAGTGAATAGGGTAATTCTAGGAAAGCGCGTTTCATCGATCGTAGACTGCATCATCGCTTACATTCAGGGGCCTTTATTATAAACATTACAATTTGTAATTAACTACGGTAATTCGCATACATTGCGTTGTCTAAGAGTAGTTTATTTTCTAGTTTCAAATTGGCGACGCAATGAACTCCAAACAATCGTTGTGATTTACTACAGTAATGCTTATTAGGGCCGTGGCATGATAGCGGTCAAGCGCTTACCTATCATAAAAAAAATTTTGTTTAACATTTGTCAATGAAAAGGCAATAAAAAAACACTTACCATAAGTTGTAATTCCCACACAGAAACTTTATTTGGTCCGTTTAAAACATATACTAATATGTTTACGGCGGCTATAGCTCAAAAATGAAGTACCAATAAAAAAGGGAGGCGGAGTATCACTCACCCAAGTAGCGTGTTACGCCTACTACTGAAAGTAAAGAGGAGACAGTAGGGAAAAGAGTCGGTATGTAATTTAACCGACTCTGTGGTCTAGACCTAACCTAACTACTATCTAACCACTAGTGGTTCGCCTACAAGTGTACGACAAGGGTTTGATTCCCAGGAGGGGGGTACAATTTGTACTCAGTTTGGTTGGTGGCTGGGCTTACTTTTTACACGGTCGCGTCGGTCCACAGCGTTCGAGTGCGCAAACTAAACGAGTTCGGGGGCCGCGATCCGCGCCGCCCAACCACCCGCGAGATCCTCTCAGTTGCTCTGCGCAAGTACACACGATGGCACCTCAGACTATAGATGTTGACCTTGAGACCGCCTTTATGCCCTACGTAATAAAAGCTGTTTTCGCAGTTTAATTGTATAACCTGACGTGCTGTCGTGTGTGCATTCGTTTAACAGTATGGATTCTAAAATTCTGCTTCTACCATTGGACTCTAAAGATTCGTCCAAAATGTAACCACTAGACTACCTACCAAGAACATCTATCGAGAAAAAAAACGCGCTTAAAAACATTCGATAGAGTAATTTTGTACGGAAAAATTGTACAGCGCCATCTACCGCCACAAAAATAAATGAGGTTTCCCATAGAGAATTACTCTATCGAGTATTTTTACACGCGTTTTTTTCTCGATAGATGTTCGTACTAAGGGTACAGATTATTTTATTTTCTCAGGCGGAACTCGTACCCGCGACCTTTGGAAGTCCGGTCCATTTCGGTCCAATGCTCTTCCAACTGAGCTACCGAGTCACTAATAGGATTAGAGCTTTGTACCGGACTTCCAAAGGTCGCAGGTTCGACTGGTTCGATGTACAACTATTGTGAACATATTGATAACAACTAAAGTGACTAACTTCAGAGATGAGAGAGAATGCGACCGGATACAGCAATAAAGAATTATTATTATATTATAAAAATGGAATATCTATTGTGACTCATTATACGGGTATTGATGGGTAAATTTGTAAAATTTTCTCTTTTACATTCTCCAGTGAAGTTGCAGCGGATCACTGTCTATTGTCAATTTAATCGCATTTATACTGGTATTTTTTATACACTATGCTGATACGAGATAAGCAATAAAATTATATTTGATATGTTACAGTTGCCGCTAAAATAATTGCCGGCACGGTCTCTCTAGGGGATCATATTGATGTGTACTCGAACCGTGAGAATGGTTTATTCGGTTTAAGAGTTTTGGAGAAGGTTTTAATGCTGTTTGAAAAAAGTAGTATCTTTATTATTTTTAAGTAGTACAAAAAGGCGGTGAACTTTTCCGACTACCTAATATTAATTTCAATTTTAAAGATACAAGTCAGTAGGTACACACGACAGCACGTCAGTTATACAGTTAAACTGTGAAAACAGTTTTTACTACGTAGGGCATAAAGGCGGTCTCAAGGTTAACATGTATAGTCTGAGGCGCCGTCATGTGTACAAGTAACGTATCATTTTGAAATGAAAGTATTTTTTTTATGGGTACACACAACAGCACGTCAGGTTATACAGTTAAACTGCGAAAACAGTTATTACTACGTAGGGCATAAAGGCGGTCTCAAGGTCAACATGTATAGTCTGAGGTGCCGTCATGTGTACAAGTAACGTATCATTTTTAAATAAAAGTATTTTTTTATGGGTACACATAACAGCACGTTAGGTTGTACAGTTAAGGTGCGAAAACAGCTTTTATTACGTAGGGCATAAAGGCGGTCTCAAGGTCAACATGTATAGTGCGCACCTATGACAATTATTTATCAACCTTTATTCCTTTGTACCACTTTCAGAGGGAATCTGATTCAGAATTCCGAAAAACGGTATATCGATAAGTCTGGCCATACACTACATACGGAATTCCGAATCGGAATGATTCTGAACGCAGCAAATCCATACTTTACGGACCTACCACATACATGTGTTAATTTCCTTTCGGAATTTTTATATTATGTATTGTGTGGTAAAATTCAACATCCTAACTAAACCTGAACCCGACTCAAGAACTATGAATTCTGAATTTAAAAGTTCTTGACTCGACTGTACATCGTATAATCCGCGCGCGATGAGAATGGGATGCTACCTTTTGGAACTGAGACGCGCACTGGCGAATCTACGTTGTTTATTACTTCCTGCGTCATTGTCGTTACTCGAAAACCTTTAAAAATCCAATGAACCGCAATAAATAAATTAAAAATATGCAAAGAATATAATGTAGTAAATGATGGCATATTTCGTTGTGATGCGTTGGATTTTTAAAAATTTTCGAGTAACGACAATGACCCAGGAAGTAAGAAACATAAGATACTAAATAATATACTAGAAAAAATAGGACTCGCACCAGATCATGTTCTCGGACGGGAATCGAACCCGCGACCTTTGGATAACCGGTCCAATGCTCTGACCGCTGAGCTACCGAGTCACTAGTGGGAACGTCGAATTTCTTCTAGTATATCAACTCTTACGCTGCAAGCCAGCGCCATCTCACCAATGTAGAAGGAATTAACTTCAACATTCAACTGAACATCTTTCCAGATATTTTTAAACAGTTGATTAAGATGAGAAAGCTTTTTTAACTATTTCAAATTTTGAGATTTAAGCATTCACAATGCTATTTTTATATAATACTAAATAATATACTAGAAAAAATAGGACTCGCACCAGATCATGTTCTCGGACGGGAATCGAACCCGCGACCTTTGGATAACCGGTCCAATGCTCTGACCGCTGAGCTACCGAGTCACTAGTGGGAACGTCGAATTTCTTCTAGTATATCAACTCTTACGCTGCAAGCCAGCGCCATCTCACCAATGTAGAAGGAATTCGATTCCCGTCCGAGAACATGATCTGGTGCGAGTCCTATTTTTTCTAGTATATTATTTAGTATTATATAAAAATAGCATTGTGAATGCTTAAATCTCAAAATTTCAAATAGTTAAGAAACATAAGAAATAACGTAGATTCACCCGCACGGTCCGTCGGCCAGCCGTAGCGTCGGCAAACTCGCGTAGATGCTCGCATAATGCTAGTTGTGGAGAACTGTGCGCGTGGATTTATATACTAGGTGTTACAAAAGTACCCCTAATGCCGAATACGGTAGATAGGGACCATCAAACTGAACAACTTTTACTATGGGACCAACTTGAAATCGCGAAAAAAAAATCAGCTGTTTCATACAAAAATATCAAAATGTATGAAACAGCTGATTTTTTTTTCGCGTTTTCAGAGTTGGTCCCTTAGTAAAAGTTGATCAGTTTGATGGTCCCTATCTACCATATTCGGCATTAGGGGTATTTTTGTAACACCTTGTATTATTTATATATTTTTTTAATTTTAGTGATAAATAATAACCTTTTTCCTTTTTTATTATTCATTTTTATTCAATAGATTCAGATTTTTTAGCTAATGCTACTTAACTGTTTAACTATCATTTTCGATTTACTTTGACAAGGTCCCATCCCATTCTAATCGCGCGCGGATTACACATTGCTACATCGCTATAGTAGTTCAGGTTTAAGTTCTATTTACGTAAACCTCTTTACGTAAAAAATATAATGACAGAAAAAGCAAAGCTATCAACCAACCATCAACTTCTGAAATGTCAATAAAATATGGACGCAGATTACAAACGGTAAGTTTATTTTTATTTTTATTTATTTAAGGACAACCAACAAGTACATTCACCTTACACAAGTTAACATTTACGTAACTATGGGTTACAATCTTAAGTGAAGACTTAATTAAAGGCTGCCACGGCATGCGTTATATGCAAAGAATTATAAAAAAGAGAATTTATGATTCACAAGGCGTTAACCATGATGAATGATAAATTTATAAACTACTTATATACTTATTTAATTAACAATGATTTTATATTCCTACCTTCGTAGGAGCTATAGATTTAATAAAAGTTCCATATCTACCAAATATGTCGACATTTTTATTTTTGGGTAGCTTATTATAACAAGATTGCATGCGATTTAATGTTGAGAAATGGCCCAAATTACTATTGAAAGGTGTAGGTGTAAACAGTTTATAATTAGAAGGGCGTGGCAGTTTGTAAGGGGTATAGAATCTAATGTTCGATAAAAGAAGGGGACAATCAAGCTGACCATTTACAAGCTTGTACAGAAACTTAAGATCAGCAATTTTTCTATGATCTTCTAAGCTATGAATTTTGAAATAGTCTAATCGTTGGTTCTTACTTAGAAATCAGATAGCAAAGAAATAAAGTATCTCTTAATAGAAAGTGGTAGATCTTAAGTTTCTGTAACTAGTCCTAGTTTACCATATAAAAGGTTAAAATAGCTCTGTTTATGTTTAAATGAACCGACCAATGACTTCAACTACATAGACGAGCTGTTTCTAAAATTGTGTCACAACCAACCTTCGCGGCGCATCAACTGTTTCTCTCGGTCGCTCGCAATAGACTGAAGGAGTTTCGGTGCACCGTAACTTAAAGAGCAATTTTTTGGTACTGTACAGCCTGTCTAGTGGAGTATATACATAGAAGTCTTTGGAACCAACGCACTGCCGACGCGATGGTCTGGTGAAGGTCACGGGAGTCGCTGGATGCGGGTAGCGCAGGACCGAGGGTCATTTTGTACTATTATGTATTCTGTGGCGTGGTGGAGATCTTGGGGGAGGCCAATACCCAGCAGTGGGCCTTATAGCTGATAGGATGCTAAATACTTCTAATTAATGGCATTTTTTGGGACGTTTCTTGTTTCTCAAAATAATCCTTTTTTCAGGCATGGCAAGAAATCTGATAAAGAAACGCAATCACCAGTTTTAAAAGTATTCCAGGACATGATGCAAAAAGAGAAGAAGTATGTATTATTATGTATTGTATTGTCACACCTTTAAAAATGAAGAATTTAATTTTAATAGATTTATAATCACTGTCGTTATCTTGTTGTTAAGACAGTGTCGTAGTCGTAATTGACGACCTCCGTGATCGAGTTGCTTTGTACACCGGTTTCAAGGTGTCGTCATCTCTGAGGTCCCGGGTTCGATCTCCGGTTAGGTTAATTTAGAAAACAAACTTTTCTGCCACTTTTAAGTCATCTTTACGATACCTCTGTGTGCTACCTCTAAGTCGCTTTTACAATACTTTTGTGTGCTACCTCTAAGTCGCCTTTACGATGCCTCTGTGTGCTACTTTTAAGTTACCTTTACGATACTTCCGCGTACTACCTCTAAGTCGCTTTTACAATACCTCTGTGTGTTACCTCTAAGTCGCCTTTACTATACCTCCGTGTGCTAATTCTAAGTCGCCTTAACGATATGTCTGTGCGCTACCTCTAAATCGCCTTTACGATACCTCTGTGTGCTACCTTTAAGTCACCTTTACTATACCTCTGTGCGCTACCTCTAAGTCGCGTTTACGATACCTCTGTGTGCTACCTCTAAGTCACCTTTACGATACCTCTGTGCGCTACCTCTAAGTCGCCTTTACGATACCTCTGTGTGCTACCTCTAAGTCACCTTTACGATACCTCTGTGCGCTACCTCTAAGTCGCCTTTACGATACCTCTGTGCCTGAAGGGTCGTTGTGATATGCTTTCTGCTTGACGTCACACGGCTAGACGATTAAATAATACTTATTTTAAGGTTGGTCATATTGTTTCAGCGATTCGGAAAAGTCAAACTTGTTGAATGAAAAACAGGATAAGAAGAGACGACAGTACTCTGGATTGCGGATGAAGCCTAACCATCATAAGCAGGTAAATTTCGAAAAGAAAAAGTCTGTTTATTAACCGACTTAAAAAAAAGGAGGAGGTTATCAAGTCGACGGTTTTTTTTTATTAGGGAGACCAAAATGACGTTTCAAATTTTTGTTAAGTGATTGCATATTTTGTATATATTATTTTTATGTAATTTACATTATTCTTTAGGTAATTTGAGTTGATTTAATCTCGAACTAGAATCATAAAAACAACATGAATCGTAATGAAATTTACAAAAGAATTTGATATTTGACAGATAAAGCTGTCATTTGTGTCTCTCTAATAAAAAACAGATTAATGACATTTATTTTTCACAGGGGGAACGTTGTTTTATTTTTGTATTAGAGATCGCAGTAAGTTGGAACTTTTTCATTTGAAAACGTTTCTGCTAGGTTCAAGGCCGTTTTAAATAAGTAATAAATAAATATTTGACAACATACATAACATATTGCTCCGATTCCAAAGTAAGTAGCTAAAGCAATTGTGTGATGGTAATCAGAGACAGTGGTTGTATCACAATCACTCAGACCTGAGCCAATTTAGAAAAGTTCGTTTTGTAAATTGACCCAACCGGGGATCGAGACCTCGGAGATGGCGACACCTTGAAAACCGGTGTACAAAGCCATTCGACCACGTAGGTCGTTAATGTGTACTACTTACTTACTTAGTCATCCATCAGTCGCATGTTTATTGCGCAATACACACCAAAGCCCTTTAAGAGGCCGGCGAACAGTGAGCTTCCCATACAAACGTAATACCAAAATGATTAGCAATTTGAGCATAATTAACTCTTCTTGTGATGTTATTCGGATTAAGACTGTATTTGTCTAGGTTTCTATTAAATAAAAAACCAAACCAAATAAAAATGGAACGGAAGAACATGATAATAAATTTTTGGTCACCCATCCCATGACGTACCCTTGCGAAAGTTACTTAACCTCCGCAATCGCTGGGCCAGGCGCTATACCACTGCGCCACCGAGCTCCTCAGTTATTTATTACTTCTATTTTTTTGCAGAGAGGTCATGAATCAAGCAGTTCCGATCGGCAGAAGCGAATGAACGCCATCGAGTATAAAGACAAAGAATACGCTTATTATAGAGCTCAGAGTACAGTGCGTATTAAAAAAAAACTGTTATTTTTAAACAAGGCACTAACTATGATGTATTCTGTGACGAAGCCTTCAGACACATTATACATAATAGTTGTTTCAGTACCCTTAGAACGAACATCTATTGAAAAAAGAAAAGTGCGTAAAATTGCTCGACAGTGTAATTATCTAAGGGAAATTTAATTTCGCTTTTCGTCGATAGATGGCACTCTACAAATTTGACAATATAATTACACTATCGATTTTTTTGCGTGCGTTTCTGGATAGATGTTCGTGCTACGGGTACAGAAATCGAGAAAAAAAACGCGCGAATAAGTACTCGATATAGAGATCTATGGAAAATTTCATTTTGCATTTAGGCGATAGATAAACAAAATTTCTCAATCGAATGTTTTACGCACGTTTTCGACAGCTGTACCTTTAACACGAACAGCTGTCGAGAGAAAAAACGCGCGTTAACGTACGTAGAGTAATTTCTCTATGGAAAATCTCATTTCGCTTTTCGGCGGTAGATGGCGCTGTACCAATTTCCCATACAAAATAATTCTAAAGAATGTTTTTACGCGCGTTATTTTTTTCGATAGCTGTTCGTGCTAAGGGTACATTACTACTTACTAACTTCGTGAGATTGCACTGGAGCTCGATGTTGGTTAAAATCACCGCACTGCACCCACTCACGCAGAAGTACCTAGTTTTGTGTTTTTTTTCTTAAGGCTCCTAATATACATCAAGTGGCGCCCTCATTTTAATTAAATTTATTTCTCGCTAAATACATAATGTATCGAAAATTCACATGTACAGATTGAAGCTAAGGTTCTATAGTTTATTTATAAAATTCTGTTAGTTGTAGTAGTAGTTCGCAAAAGTGCTTAAAGTGGCCATTTTTGGCACTACTACGGTATATAGGGTATATAGGGGCCTTAGGTTGTACTTTGAATTAGGCTGCTAATTCTGATGTAAATATGAAAAAAAACCGGCCAAGTGTAAGTCGGACTCGCGCACGAAGGGTTCCGTACCATTTTCTATAAAAACGGCTTAATTATTTGTTTTATTTTAATTTGATTATTTATTTTTAAAGTGAATATATGTCTAAATATTTTGTGAATATTTCAATCTTAACGGCAACCTGTTGCCGTTATCAATATTGAGCAAAATTTATCAAAAAAATCACGTTTGTTGTATGGGAGACCCCTTAAATATTTATTTTATTCTGTTTTTTAGTATAATATGTTGTTATAACGGCAACAGAAATACATCATCTGTGAAAATTTCAACTGTCTACTATCACGGCTCATGAGATCCAGCCTGGTAACAGACGGACGGACAGACAGCCAGACAGACGGACAGCGGAGTCTTAGTTATAGGGTCCCGTTTTACCCTTTGAATACGGAACCCTAAAAAAACATGGTAATGTATTGAAATTATATTTTTTACTCAATTTCAGCCTTTTCAAGACGAAAAAAAGGAGAGTTGGTGGTTTTGGGGGTTAAGACGACTTTAAATTATGTTTTTTTTTAAAGTATAAGAATAATGTGAAGTTTGCATAACAAAATCGTCTTTTCCCTATATTTTGTCATTCTTCTAATTTTTTATCATTGTTTTAGGGTGAAGCGGAGAAAAAGCGCTCAGAAGACACATACTCCTGTGTGTCATGCGCGTGAGTTGAAAATAATGTGGTTACTATAATATTATTAGGGGACTTAATGTGTATGTGTAATAAATAGCAAAATCACGATCGTTGTCAATTTGACAATTGGTGTCTGTGCGCGGAAAGTAGATAAAAAGGTTTTCTTTTTCATAAAAACACGTTTTTTAAACGGACTTAAAAGTATAAAATAATTTCTCTCGTAAAGATTTATAACTCCATACAGAAGTTTTAAAGCTAAAAACGTGAAGCGTTTTGTAAAATTTATCACTTTTCAGTAAATTATTATTTTCTGCCTCTTAGTTAACGAGCTAAAACAAAAAAAATACACAATTTCCTATCGGAGTACTTGTCGAACGAATCAAACGAGCCCAAATTTGATGGGGTTGTGTGGTGACAAAAGTGCCTGTGGCCTTCTTCCGGCTGCATCATTAGACCCCGGACACTATTTCCTAAAAGTGTACTTGTCAAAACGAATCAAACGAGCCCAAACTCAATGGGGTAGCATGGTTTGACTATAGAGTTCCTGCGGCCTTCTTTTGGCTCCATCATCAGACCCTGGACACTATTTCTCAACAGTGTACTTGTCAAGACGAATCAAACGAGCCCAAACTCAATAGGGTAGCATGGTTTGACTATAGAGTTCCTGCGGCCTTCTTCCGGCTCCATCATTAGACCCTGGACACTATTTCCTAAAAGTGTACTTGTCAAAACGAATCAAACGAGCCCAAATTTAATGGGGTAGCATGGTTTGACTATAGAGTTCCTGCGGCCTTCTTTTGGCTCCATCATCAGACCCTGGACACTATTTCTCAACAGTGTACTTGTCAAGACGAATCAAACGAGAGCCCAAACTCAATGGGGTAGCATGGTTTGACTATAGAGTTCCTGCGGCCTTCTTTTGGCTCCATCATCAGACCCTAGACACTATTTCTCAACAGTGTACTTGTCAAGACGAATCAAACGAGAGCCCAAACTCAATGGGGAAGCAGGGTTTTATTATAGAGTTCCTGTTGCCTTCTTCCGGTTCCATCATCAGACCCTAGAAACCATCTTCCATCCGAGTACTAGTCAAGACGAATCAAACGAACCCAAATTCAATGGGGTAGCATGGTTTGACCATAGAGTTCCTGCGGCCTTCTTTTGGCTCCATCATCGGACCCTGGACACTATTTCTCAACAGTGTACTTGTCAAGACGAATCAAACGAGCCCAAACTCGATGGGGAAGCAGGGTTTTATTATAGAGTTCCTGTTGCCTTCTTCCGGCTCCATCATCAGACCCTAGAAACCATCTTCCATCCGAGTACTAGTCAAGACGAATCAAACAAACCCAAATTCAATGGGGTAGCATGGTTTGCCATAGAGTTCCTGCGGCCTTCTTTTGGCTCCATCATCAGACCCTGGACACTATTTCTCAACAGTGTACTTGTCAAGACGAATCAAACGAGCCCAAACTCGATGGGGAAGCAGGGTTTTATTATAGAGTTCCTGTTGCCTTCTTCCGGCTCCATCATCAGACCCTAGAAACCATCTTCCATCCGAGTACTAGTCAAGACGAATCAAACGAACCCAAACTCGATGGGGAAGCATGGTTTTATTATAGAGTCCCTGTTGCCTTCTTCCGGCTCCATCACCACCTGGACACAATTTCCCAACAGAGTACTTGTCAAGGAAAATCAAACGAGCCCAAACTCTATGGAGTTGTATGGTTTTGTTACAAAGTTCCTGTGGCCTTCTTCCGGCTCCATCATCAGACCCTAGAAACCATCTTCCATCCGAGTACTAGTCAAGACAAATCAAACGAGCCCAAACACTATGGAGTTGTATGGTTTTGTTACAAAGTTCCTGTGGCCTTCTTCCGGCTCCATCATCAGACCCTAGAAACCATCTCCCCTCCGAGTACTAGTCAAGACAAATCAAACAAGCCCAAACTCTATGGAGTTGTATGGTTTTGTTACAAAGTTCCTGTGGCCTTCTTCCGGCTCCATCATTAGACCATTTTACTCACTGGTGTGTCCACACCGCAGTTACTTTTTGTGGAGCAACGCTGAAAATTGTTGGCGAGCAACATTCTGAATTAAAAAACAAAAAAAAATCTTATAAATAAATATTTGACAATATCACATACATTGCTACGATTCCAAAGTGAATAGCTAAAGCACTAGTATTATGGAAATCAAAGACAACGGTAGTATCATAAACACCCAGACCTGAGCCAATATAGAAAAGGTCGTTTTCTAAATTGACCCAACCGGGGATCGAACCCGGGACCTCAGAGACGGCGACACCTTGAAAACCGGTGTATAAAGCCACTCGACATCATGGTCCTCCATGATGGAGGTCGTCAAATAATGGTCTTTAATTGGCGTGTTGCCGCAAAACTTATAGAATGTTACTTGTTTCATAATGTTGCTCAACAAAAAGTACCTGCGGATGCAGGTATGCAATATTTTACTAATTATAATATTATAAATGCGAAAGTCCGTTTGTTTGTTTGTCACGCCTTCACGTCTTAACTACTGAACCGATCATCATGAAATTTTGTATACACGTTGTCAGGGGTACAGAGAAGGACGTACCTTTCATCCCGAAAAACAAATTTTTCCCGAGGGATAGCAAAAAATTTTCCACGCAGACGAAGTCGCGGGCGGTCGCAAGTACTGAATAAATGATATTTTGGGATTCGGCTTCAGTCTAATTAATTCTCCCTTATTTTTCTACAGGTTGAAGAAAATCATCAGCTCGGAATATACATGTATGGCGTGCCTTGGTGTGGTGTTCCTGCTGTCTGTGGTCGCAGCGTTTATGCTGGTCTTCAAGAATGTGCCCATTGCACATGTAAATTTATTTATCTCTAATTAATTTATACTAAGCCGCGATGAGGAGCTCGTTGATTGAGGAGCTTGGTGGTGCATTGGTATAGCGCCTGGCCCAACGTTGGCGGAGGTTAAGCATCTTTTGCAAGGGTCGGTCATGGGATGGGTGACCAAAATTTATTATCTCGAGCTCCCGAGCGGAAGCCGTTGGTCCCGGCTGTATTTGTAGTCGTTAACACCCACCAATCCGGATCGGGTCTGCGTGGCGGGTTATGGATGGCCCATCCCTCTTATCCACCATCTATAAGGAATAGGCTTGTGCCCCAGCAGTGGGGTCATTAAAAATGGCTGATGTTGTACAACCTTTTTCCACCATCTCCCTTCTTCCATTGCACAACCAGACGTACGAATTAGCGCCATCGTTTTTTGGTGGCTATTCCAATAAGCGTTTTGCTTCAAATTTTATCATCCGCCGCTATAGAGTGGAACTCCTTGCGAGTCTGTTTCCCGATAGGTACAATCAGGGCGCCTTTAAGTCTTAAGTGTAAAGGTAACTTCTAGGCAAGCGTGATTTATCGTAGATTGCAAAGGGAAGTACTTCCGCCGAGCTAGGTTTCTTTGCTCTAGAACCTCGGTCCAACTGTTCGATGTTGGAATTTGTATTTATGCGAAGCGCTTAGAAAACTTCAATATCGTGAGTCAGGTCTCCATACATTTTTGCTTTGATGTGAGCTTGACGTAGTGCGACGTCACGTCTGCGTAATGTTTACATATTGTACTTTTCGCTGATCCTGCATTTCTTCGTCATTCGTCGATCTGCTTATGTAGTGGTATGATCGCTACACTTACCATCAGGCAATAGCAAGCAAGCGTTTGCCTATCTATCATAAAAAAAAACACTATTCCCTTTCTCTGGTGTACCCCAGAAAGGGCATAGAAAGTGAAGTCGACCACGTAAAAGGTGGGAAGGATGACATAAGAGAAGTCGCAGGAGCGTAATGTAACAGAGTGGCTGAGGACTGGTATGCATGGAAAAGGTTGGAGAAGGGCTTTGCCGACTGGCAAACAGACCTGCTTAAACAAGCAAAGCATTTACTGAACTAGTATAAAAAGCAAAGATGGTCTGTAACTAAGACTATTTTATTGTTCTCCCAGCCAGTGGAGCCTGTAAAGAAGTCAGCCGACTACCATCATGCTGATACAAATGCCCAGGCTAGTAAGGCAGGTTTTATAACAGACATGAACAATGACGACCGATTTGAAGATGGGGTCGATGATAGGTGAGTCCTTATAATACGTTCATATACATATACAATATGTAACAAAAACCCTGTCCGATCCGTGAAGGGGTTATTAGGTATCTAGTTTAGATTCTATCCACGCAATCCGCTTGATTAATGAGTAAAAAAATGTTTCCCTGGGTAAATTAAAAAAATAAATAAATGGGGAACTTACATTGCAACACTGACAGCGGAATGACCTTATGACAAGTAATGACGTCATGACGTTTTGCTACTATGATAGGGATGTTACTCATTGAAAATTTGCCACGTTTCGGGGAGATTTGGGTACTAAGGGTCCGTCAAAAGGTATAATTAAAATTATGACAAAATTTTCATTATTAGTAAAAAAAGACTTTTTATAATTTTCTTGGTAACATTATTGGTACACACGACGGCACCTCAGACTATACATGTTGACCTTGAGACCGCTTTTATGCCCTACGTAATAAAAGCTGTTTTTGCAGTTTAACTGTATAACCTGACGTGCTGTCGTGCGTACACCTTTATGCCCCTTTCGGATCTGACAGGGTTTGTCTGTGAAAAGTTAATAGGTACATTTCTTCTGCCCACCTCGTCAGCTAAAATAGGTATAATTCGCGCGCAATGAGAATGGGATGGAACCTTGTCAAAGTAAATCGAAAATTAAATTTAAAACTAATTGTTTACTTGTTATCTTACTTGAAGTTGCTGCAGCAAAAGTTCCCTCACCTCGGATGCGTGACACCGTGTTTTTGGATATCCCTGTGGCTGGCCGGCGAACAAACGCGTCTCAGTTTGACAAGGTTCCATCCCATTATCGCTCGCGTATTATACGTCCTGAGGGGTGGAAGAAGAAATGACGATTCAAAAATAAGTTTTTATGAGATCTTAAAAGAATACTCATCAAAATAAAAGTACCGCCAGATTTAAGTTTTTTTTGTACTAAGTTTATTTGATAGTGTTAATTTGTTTTTATTCTAAAAGTAAAAGTAAAGTAAAAATTGCTTTATTCAAATAAACTTAGTAATTAAGCGCTTTTGAATCGTCTATATTTTTCTACCACCCGTTCCAGACTTTTTTAACTGACAAGAAGAACAGGCGCAAGAAACTTATCAGCTTTAACAGAAATTAGGAACGATATTTACAAACTTAAATATATCGTTACCAAATAGAATACCTATAACAAGTTATTACCAACAAGTACTTACTAGCAAGTTATTGTGTTACAATACAACATTTCCACGCATTCCGGTCTTTCTGATAATCGTCTACTTTATAATAACTTTTAACCATGAGCGTCTTTTTGACATGATTTTTAAATTCATGCAAAGGTAGATCAATCACTTGTTGTGGAACTTTATTAAATATCTATTTTTTAATACCCACAGCCAGACTTGGAGTGACATAGCGTCGAGGCATCTCAGTGGCCTAGCAGCTATGACAGGTATAAAACTTTTCCCGTTACCCAGTAGTCTTACAGATTACGCGACGAATTAAGAGCCCTGGAAAAAAATGGAGGGTATGCGCAGTAGTAATTTACGCTTAGAAATCACTACTGCGTATATACCCCTCCCCTCTTTTACCAGTGAGTACTACACTCGCGTGCATCCAAACCGACTCAGCAGGTTATTTTCATGCAAACGTTGAGGTCTTTTATTATACTATTTTATGTGAATTTATGCAGTATTTTTTATTACCACATATAGGCCTTATGCTCACCTCTCAAATTAGCAGTCCAAAATATTGCATTAACCTCTCAATTGCCTCCAAAGAACATCAAATAAGCGTGTCTTTAAAGACAGTGGTCTTAAGACCACTCGATAATTTACTTTTCTTCAATATTCTTTTATGGTTTAAGTACCATACAATAGAATATGGATATCCAAAGGTCGCGGGTTCGATTCCCGTCCGAGAACATAATCTGGTGCGAGTCCTATTTTTTCTAGTATATTATTTAGTATAATGGAATATGGAGTTTAAATCAAGTAATTTTCTATTACCTATTTTACTAATGATTTTTTAATAACAACATGTGAGTCAATTCGCTTGCACGCGAGTGTAGTAGAAATTTTCTTTTCAATACACTTAAGAGTCTGGCGAACAGTGAGAACCAATATGGTTTGCAATTTGAGCATTGTGATGTTATTCGGATTAAGAAGAGTTAATTATGCTCAAATTGCAAATCATTTTGGTATTACGTTTGTATGGGGAGCTCACTGTTTGCCGGACTCTTAACCAGTAAAACTCGATTGTAGACTTAATAATATTACTTAATAGGTAGACTGCTCATAGTGAGTCAACCTCTATAATAATAATAATAATAAGCCCGCAGGGCAGCTAGTGGCGAGCTGTTGGTGAGTAGCGACACCACGGACCCGAGTGCTCCAGGGAGTCGATCCAGGCCCTCGTCCCCGCAGCAGGGCTGGACCCCCAGGGGGCCTGCGGACTCCCGCCCCTGGCTCGCCTTCGTTGGCCGTCCAGGGTGGAGTCGTTAGAGCTATACGCTCGCAGGGTGGAAGTGAAATATGCGTAAGACGCGAGTTGGCACACTGTCCCTTGTGCAGTGGGTAGAAAGCGGTGCACACCTCTCTACACCCTCAGTTGCCCGCGCCGGTGTTGCGCCCCGGTCGGCAGTCGCTGACCAGTTTGGGGTGCCCACCTAGCGGGCGGCGAGCCACCTTCCGCCGGCGGTTCGAGTTTGTGAGATGTAGGAAAAGGCGGAAGTCCGTTATCTCACCCCATAGCCCAGAATTCCAATCCACTATCCTTCCACCCAATAGCCCGTTTAGTAATTTTTTATGTATTTTTCACACTCGCAATAGTCTATGGACCTGCCGGGGTCCGCTTCCGTCTGCGCACTTTTGCGTGTAGTGGGGAGCGGATCCCGGCATGTGCATCACACATTTCACATTATATTAAAACAGTCTCAAAGGGCCTCTACGTGTTGGACCCATGTCCCCACGCAAGCCTGGCAAAAGGACCGGGCTTCGCCCCGAGAATTTCCAGCCGAGATACAATAATAATAATAATAATAATAATAATAATAATAAAAATCTTTTATTGTTCTATAATACAAAACATAGATTTAAATAATTTACACTTAAGTACCCAAGTTTTTTTTTCACCCACCGTTTCAGTATGAATACATTCCTCACTCGAGTGCAATGTGCAGGTTATTGAATAAATAAACTTTATGTTATACACTTCTAAGCCTTTCGCGCGTACAGTTCATTAGGAAATAAACACTTTTTACGGATTACAGCGCGTAATCCGTAAAAAGTGTAATTCAGGTGTTATTTAAAAAATATTTAGTTTGTATTTATTGGTTTTTTGATAATAATAATTACTAAAACATATTTTAATAATTATATGCGCTGTAATCCGTAAAAAGTGTTTTATTTCTAAAAAAAACTTTGTTTCTTTTCGGTACCTATATACACTTTTATTTTTGTTCTAGGTTACACTGGTGACATAAACCGTGATTGGGTAAGTTTGATTTTTTATGCTTTTAACCAAATAAAGTGTGAATGTGAATGAATAATTATACTTTTAACCAAATAAAGTGTGAATGTGAATGAATAAAAGTTCAAGTCGCACAATAAACACCAATAAATAAATTAGTAATAAATAAATATTTGACAGCATCACAAACATACACAAAGTAAGTAGCTAAAGCACTTGTGTTATGAAAATCAGAGACAACGGTGGTATCACAAACACCCAGACCTGAGCCAATATAGAAAAGTTCATTTTCTAAATTGACCCAACCGGGGATCGAACCCGGGACCTCAGAGATGGCGACCCCTTGAAAACCGGTGTACAAAGCCACTCGACCACGGAGGTTGTCAAATGCCACTAAAAAACCTACAACAAGTCCACAGACAATAACTCAAAACTTATATTGAAAAGTCCCGATTCTTCTACCTAATATAAGAGTTGGGCCATAAACAACACTCCTGTCCCATGGATCCAGACATAGTGTTCCCACAGGAGAGGGGGGAAGGGGGGTATTTGTCACCCTCACTAAAGCCTTTGACGCAATGTTTGGGGAGTAATTTTTATCAATCAGACGTTTTTGTGGCGTACTATAAGTTCTCGATAAGTTGAAAGTGAGTTTAGAGTTCGAGTTGATGTAGTTTTTGTTTGTTGAACTGGTTATTATTATTTTATTATTATTATTATTTATTTATTTGGACCACCAGTGAAAATTACAATAATGAAATAACTTACAAATAATATTACACAATACAATAATTCTAATGTAAAATTCTGTTTAAGGTAGCCACTAGGGCATCCAATCTCGGTATACCGAGATCTCGAAATACCGAGATCCTGCGTCATTTTCCAGTCCCGTAGGGAGCGGGATTACCAGCGCGGGATCCGCGGGATTTGCGGGACTGGAAAGTAGCATCGAAACGTCATCTTGCAAGCGCTGGCGCGCGAGTATTGAATGACTGGCTGCCGTTGGCGACCGCGCGCGGCTCGTGGCGCTTGTCGCCATGTTTTGGATATCACTATGTTTGGTTTTGTTTGATGGTTTTGTCATCTTGCAAGCACTGGCGCGCGAGTATTGAATGACTGGCTGCCGTTGGCGACCGCGCGCGGCTCGTGGCGCTTGTCGCCATGTTTTGGATATTACCATGTTTGGTTTTGTTTGATGGTTTTGTTGACAGTAAGAAGAAGTAAATACTAAAAGCAATAAATGGATACTTGAGAATTTTATTATAACATATAAATACCTCTTTACACAACACTTAATAGGCAGCTCATCTTACACCTGCGGGATCCCGCAAATACCGAGATCCCGCGGGATCGTAAATCATCAATCCCGCAAATACCGAGATCACAAATAACATGCGAGATTGGATGCCCTAGTAGCCACATCATGCTATTATTATTTTATTAATTAACCGGTTGAACGCCAATTGATATATTCTATTGTTGGTCTATCTCAAAAAGCAGTAGCTATGTTAAGAAGGCAAACTCATAAAGCATACTTTAATATCAATTAAATTACTGCATTAAATTAAATTAACACTTCGCTATAATTAGGTTAAGGTTTAGTTCCCACTTGTTCTATTGGTCAGTTCTACCGTAGAGCTAATGAGACTTTTTTCTCATTAGTCCTACCACAAAGTACTAAATCGTAGCACTAATAAAAAAATAAGTATCATTAGTTCTTCGGTAGAACTGCCCAGTAGAACAAGTGGGAAGAAAACAAAAAAAGTACTTATCCATATATTCCTTACCCCGTTATTCTTTCTTAATAATGACTAAACATATTTTGTGATTGATTTTCGACTGTGGTAATTCGAGTTCATATGGTATAATGATAGCACCCCTCAACAAACGCGGTATAATACAGCACCCGATACGAGACGGGATGAATGGAAAGAAATATGCGCTCCTCTGCACAGAAGCTTAGCAGAAACCAATGTGAAGTGACGCGGCGGACAAACTGTTGTGAAAAGATATTACAGGCAATAGTTACTTTTAAAAAGACCGCATTATGTCTTTAAAGATATAAAAATGCTATCTTCACCAACGTGAAGTGATAAGATGGCGAATAAACTGTTTCTGACATTGCAAAACCTTATAGGTGTTATACAACGTGTTACAAAAATACCCCTAATGCCGAATATTGTATATAGGGGACCATCAAACTGAACAACTTTTACTTTACCCATAGCAAAAGTTGTTCAGTTTGATGGTCCCTATATACCATATTCGGCATTAGGGGTATTTTTGTAACATGTTGTATAGTAATGTAACATTTAAATCTGTCAATTCAGCAGCCCTGTTACATAAAAGAATTGCGATAATCGGACGCAATTCATCGTTCAATTAACTTGATATTAAACCTTATTAGTGAGTCGATAAGTGTCACGGAGTGGGACGAACATCGGCCGCTTATCGCGATTGTTTTTATGTTATTACTGCCTGCAGTACATCACATTTATTTATCAAGGGTAAGTGTCTTGGGTGGCGTTAAGGAGACAAAAAGCCCGCTTTGCCCACCCCTGGCCACAAATCAATTAGGTTTGGCCTGGGGAGTAGACTAGGTATGATTTGTGGCCATCGGATTTTGAGGGGTTGTCACAATATTCGGTGTTTTTTTGGTCACAGCAAACTGTTGCTGTTAAAACAGCGGATGTTTTATGATGCTCTTGTTTTTTATCGGGAACAGTTAGCTGGTCCTTTGAGTCGGATGTCCGTCAGCAATACTCAATATGCAATACAAATTGCATTAAAATTATGTAGCGTCAATATAACCTATACTCAGTTCCGAATCAAACTCCTAGGGAACCAAACATTCGCTACTCATTGGTTAAGGCGACGCATCAATAAACTATTTTCGTATCGACTGTCTCGCTCTAACTTTCGTAAATTACACTTAACGATCTCACTCATGGCAAGCAGTTTGGCGACACCAAACCGGTTTTTTTCGTTTAAATAAAAATCTATAATATTTTCAAAAAATCCAACTGGCATTTTAAAGTTTGTGTTAAGACTAATCGATTAAGAATATTTAAAGGCTTAAATCAGTCAGGTTTGTCTGTAAAATGCAAATCTCTGTTTTAAAAGAGGTTTCTATGATAATGTTTTCTCTGTTATAAAAGTTAACGCGTTTCTGCAACTGACAAAATGAAGTCAATGAAATAAATAACCAGGTTATTAAATATCACTTTTATATGTTTCGTAATTGATGAGAAAAATCGAGATCCCTGCCACCAAAATTAATGTCCGATGCGTCCTCTTAAGGCGCGTGGCTAGAGTTAGGCAATAGCCGGCTGTTGAAGGTCATGCGCATTAACCAATGGTCACACACGGATCGATTTTCTTTGGGAACTCGTTTCGTGGAATAGACTTTAGTTTAGTGAATTTTAGGATAAAAATATGCATCGTGTTACAAAAATACCCCTTATGCCGAATATGGTAGATAGGAACCATCAAACTGAACAACTTTTACTATGTGACCAACTATGAAATCGCGAAAAAAATCAGCTGTTTCATACAAAAAATAAAATCGAAAATATCAAAATGTATGAAACAACTGATATTTTTTTTCGCGATTTCATAGTTGGTCCCATAGTAAAAGTTGTTCAGTTTGATGGTTTTAGGGGTTATTTTGTAACACGTTTTATATGTAAATTCACTTGACATCAACTTACGAAAAATTGTAAAGTTCACAAACTTCTAAAAATAATTCAATCAAAAATACATTTTTATATTAATAACATAAGGCTTATTTTTTCTTAAATCTTTAGCTGCTTTGCTAAGAAGTTAATAATTTAAACATCATAAGAAGTGTTCAGTGCATTGATACTTCTTCATTTTTATAACGCTCTTAAGAATAAGGTCATAGAGTTGAAATTCGACTGCATTGTCTACGATTCGTAGTTTCATAAATTTATCGATGGGATTATTGTCTTGGCACGAGTGTCTTTTTGCATAGATTCCCATGAATTTGTGTTGCTTTGGGGAAAATGATTTACTTGGCCCGACTTTCCCACATTTAGGGGAGATTTGTTTTATGGGGAGTATATCTTTTGATATTGTTGCAACAGTACGTTTTTCATATTTGATGAGTCTGATCTTTATGTTGTTTTCTTATTTATTTGTTTATTTCTGAATAGTATACCTACTTAAAACCTCAGATAAAAAATTTAGGGTTCGTTTAGGACGAGTTTAAAAAGGGATAATTCCCGTTGTCCCCCACTTTTGTCCCCACTGGGGGATATCGGGAAAGAAGTTAAAAAAGTATGTAAATATTTTACGGAATATACCTTAAAAAACAGGGTTTCTAAATACATAATTAATTATATATAGCCTGCTTATTATCGATCTATTCCTTTCGAATACCAAAAACTAATACCAATGGTATTTTTTATTGCCGTTATAAAATTTCTATTCCTAACGAATACCAAATTTATTAAAAATTCTATTAAAAATTTTAAATTTTGGTATTCGTTGGGAATAGAAATTTTATAACGGTAATAAATAAATACCTTTTGGTATTCGTTGGGAATAGAAATTTTATAACGGTAATAAACAAATACCTTTTGGTATTAGTTTTTGGTATTAGAAAGGAATAGGTCTAATTATCCTACCCACACTCACCAATCCGCATTGGGCCTGCGTGGTGGGTTATGGCCCATCATCCTTATCCACCCATAAGAAAGGCCTGTGCTCAGCAGTGGGGACATTAAAAATGGCCGGCGTCGAATTATTATTATTATTAATAAATAAAAAAATAAACGCTTTCGCAACAACGCAAGTCCTGTAGTGCGTAATATAAAAACAATTATGTAGTGTCTAAGAACCTACTTGGTACTTATCATCATCATTATAACAGCCCATTACAGTCCACTGCAGGACACAGGCCTCCCCCGTGGGAGGAAGCGCAGTGTTGGATTGGACCGTTTTCATCTGCAAACACTGCTTCCCATTTTCAGGTCCACGGAGGTGTTAGGCCTTGGTCTACTATTTTGGTTTAATCCCACAAGATCCCAGTTTTGTTCCCACTGGGAGCATACAAAACTTAAGTGTTCCATATGCTAAGGGAGCATATGAGAGTCGAAGAGTGCCATATGCTCCCAGTGGGATCATGTGGGATTAAGCCCTATTTTATGCCAAACGCAAAGTCTAAGAGAGAAAGAAAGAAAGAAATTTTCATTTCATTTTCATTCCTCATGCCTTATTCGATGACGGATTATCCAGTGTCCTAGAATCCTTACTATAATACTAATTTACTAATCCTTACTAATATCATAAATGCGAAATTCCGTTTGTTTGTTTGTTACGCTTTCACGTCCTAACTACTGAACCGATCATCATGAAATTTTGCATACACGTTGTCATGGGTACAGAGAAGGACATAAGGACATAGACATATACCTTTCAATCCCGAATAAAATAATTGTTCCCGAGGGATAGCAAAAAAAATTTCCACGCAGACGAAGTCGCGGGCGGTCGCTATGATTATAAAGTTCTTAGTTTCAATCGATTCCAAACGAGAGTTGTTAGCAACAGAGTTACGTATGTTGTTGTTTAGCGTAGTAAGTACTGAGTGCGAGTTTTTTTACCTCACCCTCGATCGTGAGTGCGTTAAAATTTTGTATGGCGTTGATGAAGTTCATCGCGTTTTCCGCCAGATGTCGGACCACCAATCCTATACAAAATTAAGTTTATGTTAACGCGGTCGAGTAAGTAAAATACTCGCACTACGCACCCTGTTGTGCTCGAGTGAAAAGCTTTGTTTACTCTATCAGTGAGCTACAAGACAACTTTAGGACTATCATTGCTACCTTTTATGGTATACATATTGTATACATAAGTATACATGGTTGACAAAGCACCGGCCGTCTGTCCAGAACAATGGAGTCCCTCGGGCGAGCGTAGATTAAAAGTCTTGCTTTAGCTGAGATGAAAAATTAGTAAATACATAACTATAATGCGAAGGTATATATACTATCATTGGGCGACAAAGGGTTTCGTGATTAGATGGCTTTTGTTAGCCTTCGAGTGTTTAAAAGGTAGTACAATCTCATTTCTTACGTTTTTGAGATATTCCAGTTATGATGATTATTATTATTTGAGTGTTAGGGGCTTTGCAGCTTGCAGCTCTGAGATAGCTGTTGCCACTGCGACCTAAAAGATTATACAACGTGTTACAAAAGTACCCCTAATGCCAAATATGATAGATAGGGACCATCAAACTGAACAACTTTTACTATGGGACCAACTCTGAAATCGCGAAAAAAAATCTGCTGTTTCATACAAGAATTAAAATTGAAAATATCAAAATGTATGAAATAACAATAACTGGAGTTATGACACACCCTATCTCCTACTTCTATAACATATAAACAGAATGACGTCTGTACACACCGCGTATGTGTGGGTGAAGTGTCAGGGCTACCTACATGAGATTGATTAGATTAGGCACTTACCTTTTTAAACATTCGCTGAAAAGCTAATTGTTACGAAAAATTTCCGCAACCGTCCCGTAGTCACACAAATTTACCACACTGGTGTGACTAAATGCATGCAAGCAGCAGACGTATGCTTGCATGCAAGTAATAGCAAGCAAACATGCAGCTTGCATCATGCAACATGCATGCAAGCATTAATAGAGCTCTAGAGAAAGATTTTCTTTACGTAATTATCACATTGTCTGTATCAACTGTCATATTACAAAAGTACTCTTTGCAACTGTCGAACCGAGCGGCGACGGCCCTCAATAATGATACAGTTAACTCGGCAATCTAGTGCGGGGCGGGGTGCGGTACCGCCGATCAGTGGGAGGGTGGGAGTGGCCATTCTGTAGGTCAGTACTATTGTTGAGGCAGGATCTCTTCGCCATATTTTCAGCGAAAGGGGAAGTACTTCCGTCGTGCTAGGTGTCTGTGCTCGGGGACCGCGGTCCAACTGTTCGATGTTGGAATTTGTACTTATGCGAAGCGGTTACAAAACTTCGATATCGTGAGTCAGGTCTTCATACATTTTTGTCTTGATGTTAGCTTGACGTAGTGCGACGTCACGTCTGCGTAAAGTTTACATAATATTGTACTTTTCGCTGATCCTGCATTTCTTCGTCATTCGTCGATTTGCTTATGTAGCGGTATCAGCGACCACGCGCTCTCACTATTATTAAACTTGCTTCAGTTTGATACCTGAACATTGTTTGCATATGGTCTAATATGAAATACCAATGATACAATTCAGTTTGTTTATTCAGGCGACCAGTTACAAAATACCTTGTTGTTATTTCGTTTAAAATGAGATCAATGAAGTATTTTGTCCCACGAACAGTTTAAAATACAGTTTAGTGAATACACATAATTGATTACATCATTTAAAACAATAATTCAAAGTCTTCTGGGCATTTGATTACTTTAAATGAGTTTAAATTGATGATTCGAGACAGTAGCAATAAAATGTCTCATGAGTTGCTTTGCTCCTTTCTCTCGAGAGAAAAAAGGTTCCAAATCTCACTGATAGTGTTGCGAAGATAATATTGATTCTAGAAAAATTCCCATCAGTCTCCCTTTAGGGTGTACTAGACCGTATCATTACGGACACAAAGAGTGTAGCCACGTATTAAAAAAAATGTAAAAACATCGTCGACATTCAGAGTTCAACTTGCATTCGTTTCGTCTCGGAATGGGACAATCTAGCTTTGTAGACCAGGGGACAGACATGTGAAGTATTACAAACTCCGTAGTCTCTTACACCGGTTTTCACGGTGTCACCATTTGTGAGGTCCCGGCCATTATACGTTCTGAGATCTCGGTTCGATAACCGCCTGGTTCAATTTAGGAAACGAACTTTTTGACATTTCTGGGATCCTGGGCTCAATCCAGGGCTTGGTAAATTTAGAAATCATCATTTTTTTGCCTCAGGTCTGGGTATTTGTGGTACATTGTTTCTGATTTTCTCAGCACAAGCGTTTTACTTCATTCATTTGGAATAGGAACAATGTAAAAGTATTGTGAGCATTCTAAATAAAACACCTATTACGAAATATTTTGTTTAGTTATAAAAGAAAAATTCAATTTAAAAAAATCTTACTAATGGGCCAACGCCATGAGGAGCTCGACGACACAGTGGTTGTGATGGTTATTTAGGCTGTGGCCAGTCTTTGTTCTTTAGTCTGTAAGTTTCCAAGCAACGGTTGTTATATTTTTTCCTGACTGATTTTTCGTTCTTGTACAAAATTGCATTGCTACATTAAAATCTCTTGAAAAGGCTGTAATTCGTTTTACTTCCGCGATAGTGGTAAAGCAATTGGCCCAGCGATTGCGGAGGTTAAGCAACTTTCGCATGGGTCGGTCATGGGAAGGGTTACCAAAAATGTATTATCTCGAGCTCCTTCGTGCTTCGGAAGGCACGTTAAGCCGTTGGTCCCGGCTGCATTTGCAGTCGCGTGGTTGGTTATATGGCCCATCGTCCTTATCCTACCATAAGGCCCCTGTGCCCCAGTAGTGGGGACATTAAAAAAGTCTGATAGTCAATGGGTCAGCAACACCACAAGTTTAGTAAAAAGTTGGTAGTCAGCAAATTGTACAGTCAGCAGCATATCAGGTTATACAAAACTGTACCTTGATGTCTTCGCTTTTAAGAGTCCGGCGAACAGTGAGCTTTCCATACAAACGTAATACCAAAATTATTTGCAATTTGAGCAGAAATAAGTCTTTCTGTGATGGTGTTCGGATTAAGACAGTATTTGTCTAGGGTTCTTTCAAACAAAAAATCCAAAATACCGAACTAAATAAAAATTAATGCGATTTACAGTTTTGTATGAAAAAATGTAATTCGCATTTCTTTTCAATCGGGTTAGTATTTTGGAATTTTTATTTAATAGACAAATATTGCATTAATCCGAATAACATCACAAGAAGAGTTAATTATGCTCAAATTACAAATTATTTTGGTATTACGTTTGTATGGGAAGCTCACTGTTCGCCGGACTCTTAAGTATATTGATTAAATTTGATTACCCTGTCGTGGTAGCCCAGCGTGCCGTTGGCTGTACGTGCTCTGTCCCTTCGCCTACAACATTATGATGAAACCAACAAAAACCAGCCTTTTTGGTCGTCGCACCGCTTTTATACGCCATTCTGTTGTCTCTTAAAAGTATTTGCTCTTTAACTGTACATAAACAAAATGTTTTATGATGGCAACAGCGTAAAATACGATTTATTTTCATTAAAACTGTATTTATAATAAACTTTTGAGAAACTACACTAGTTTATCTGAGTCTACGATAACTCATCCTTGCGACAACTCGACACCGACAACTTGTCCCCGATAACTCAACACTACGACAACTCAACCCCGAGACAACTCAACCCCGACGGCTCCAACCCGATAACTACTCTGACAACTCAACCCCGATATCTCAACCCCGACAACTCAACCCCGACAACTGAACCCTGACAACTCAACCCCGACAACTCGACCTCTGGAACGTTTGGCGTCACAATACATTTTATTGCTGAGTTTCCGAAACCTAAACCCGATCTAAACTAAACCTTACGCGCGAGTCTTAGAAATCTAAACCTCGGCGGGATTGACTTGTCGGGGTTGAGTTGTTGGGGGTGAGATGTCATAGGGTTGAATTGTTGTCATAAGGTCGAGATGACGGGATTAAGTTGTCTTAAAACAGGCCCTGAATAATAATGTGACACAAAAAATACCATTAATAACGCAATTTACCTAAACAAATACGTCATCAAAGTACCAGGGTAGCATAGGTTAAACTAGTATGTACATTTTTCTTATAATTAATTTTTTTTTCTAAAACCGCTATTTTCAACTTGTTACAAAGTGATATTTTGTCTTAAATACTTTAAAAGGCATTATGCCCCTTCGTACACCTGCCTGTAATTAAGCTGCGATATTTATGAATGAATTATAGCCGGGTGTAATTGTACTGGCTGATGGAGATGTGGGGGGTTACTTATGTGTTCTTAATAAAGAGGGGAATCGGGAAACAATTTATTGGTGCATTTAATGAACTAGGGCCTGATTTAAATGGCAAACTTTTTACTCGGTAACTTGAAGCTTAAAAATAAGCTTAAACTTAAAAGAAAAATGTTTTACATACAAAGGGTTTCCTTGTGATCCTTACCCTTAGCACGAACTGCTATCGAAAAAAATAACGCGCGTAAGAACATTCGATAGAGTAATTTTGTATGGGAAACTTGTACAGCGCCATCTACCGCCGAAAAGCGAAATGACATTTTCCATAGATTGAAATTTAATATTAAATTAAGATTTTTCGCATTCACAATGCTATTTTATATAAAAATAAATAATATTAGAAAAAATACTAGAAGAAATCGACTCACCCGTAGCACCTCAGACGGGACTCGAACCCTTGGTATTCCGGCCCAATGCACTGACCAATTATGCTGAAATTGAAATCAAAACTGAAAAATTCTTTATTCAAATAAGCTCACATAATAAGCATTTTTAAATCGTCAATTCTTTTACCCTACCACCCATTATGACGTCTTTTAGCTGACAAGAAAAATGGGCGTAAAAAACTTATCAGCTTTATCAGAAGGAACGATATAAATTTACAAATATGTATATCGTTTCCAGACATTACATTCATACATGTTACGATTAACATCTAGATTAATAAATAAATAACATTATTTAATTAGCTCATTTCTTCTGAATCAATTTACAGGGTTCAAGCTTAATTCAAAGTTTTAGGTCTAGGCTGTTACAAAAAAAAAGATAATTACTCGAGTAATTTTACACGCGTTTTTTTCTTGATAGATGTTCGTGCTAAGGGTATTGATGACGTAGCTTCTTTGACATTCACAAATGCTTGTAACAGACTAGACTTATTAAATGAGTTTTGAATTTTGAATTTGAAAACAAGTTAACTTTAGCATGGTTTTTTAATATTGATTCAATCTGGTTTTTTTTTTAATTTGATATTGTTCGAAAGCTGTAATAGTCAACTTGCGGACTTAACTGTATAATTTCTCCTACTAGTCGTGTGTCAGGTGTCAGTTAGAATTGAAAAATGATCACGTGTTTTTTTATGAAACTCCAATTTCTTTCTATTCTAACTTTTTTATCCACTACGGGTTAGTGCATGGCCTTCATCTCACCTGATGTTAAGTGACGATAAGGCCGAAGGTGGAAGCGCACTACACCCGAAATCCTCAGCGCTGAGGAACTGGCTATCTAAACTCTAACTGACGGAACACAACAATTTTTAAATTACTGTTGTAACGTCAGACTTAGGTAAGATGGTGGTAGCTAGCCAGGCGGACTTGAAGTAAGCCCTACCACCAACCAAACCGAGTAAAATGTACCCCCCTACTGGGAATCAAACCCGTCTTACACGGGTGTGCGAACCACTAGACCACAGAGGAGATTAACTGACATAAACAAGGCAAATAAGAGAAATCATACAGTAAATTAAACGGAATCGTTTTTCTGTGACTCGATTGAGGTTATTTTTATATTCTTTTGCGTTTTTCAATGATAATGATCTTCATTTTGATTTTTAAGCTCCCCCAAACCAACAATAATAATATTAGAACATTCCTTTACGCTGTGCTGAACTTAAGAGGTTATAGACTGTGATTCCAGTATGACCACCAAGAAACAAGACGTTTCTTATTGATTCAGTCTTTAAGAGGAAACACCACGGTCGAGAGAAATGAAAAATTCCTATAGAAAGTTTACAAAATCGACGTTTCGTAGTCCCCTGTTTCCTTCTCCATAACCAGACCAATTTAAATACTTTTTATATAAAAAAATGAAGGATCTATTTGGCTGTGTTCCTATGTTTTGCTTTTTTAATATAATCTCGTCAAATTTGATTGCTGGATATCTAAACAATGCTAATTTCTTTTAGGTTTTTGAGATTAATATCTCTTTTATAATAATTATTTTATGAGAAAAAAGAAAACAAAGGAATATAGCCAATTCATTCCTTTAAATTTTAATGAAAAAAATATTTCAATCGGTCTAGTTTTGGAGGAGGAAACAGGAGACTACCAAACGTTTGACGACCTCCGTGGTCGAGTGGCTTTGTACACCGGTTTTCAAGGTGTCGCCATCTCTGAGGTCCCGGGTTCGATCCCCGGTTGAGTCAATTTAGAAAACGAACTTTTCTATATTGGCTCAGGTCTGGGTGTTTGTGATACCACCGTTGTCTCCGATTTCCATAACACAAGTGCTTTAGCTACTTACTTTGGAATCGGAGCAATGTATGTGATGTTGTCAAATATTAAAAAAAAAAAAATATTAAACGTTAATTTTGTAGACCTCTAGGATTTTTTTTATTCTCTCGAACGTGCTGTTTCCTTTTAAGCATTATTCCATTGCGTTTCACAAATAATTGCAACTCATATACATATACCTTCTTGCCAAATAACTGTTCTTCACTTGCTTACGTTAGCACAATTTGATCACCCTTCTCTCTCTATTGAATGGAGTGTGAGCGGGACGGAGTCAGATTTAACTCGACACGTCCGTCACATGTTAATAATGGCGGCTTAATATGGTGCGGGGTTAAGGGGAAGTTAAAGTTAATAAAAGTTGAAGATAAAGTTGGTGAGAAAGCTTAGTAAGAGTTAAAAGGATAAAATTGGTATTTTATTTACTTTCAAATGTACGGATTCTAACTTGACTTTTTGTATTTTCTAAAATGTATAAAAAACCTTAATAAAATTCACTTATCCAACAAATACAGTTTCATAATTTAACGCTTAGTTATGATATGAATATTATGGCTTTGGAGTCAATGAAACTTTAATATAAATAATAATAATAAATAAACGCTTGGACAATTTCACACAGCACCATCTAGCCCCAAACTAAGCAAAGCTTGCAATATGGGTGCTAGACAACTGATATACTACTTATACAAGGTGTTACAAAAATACCCATAATACCGAAAATGGTATATAGGGACCATCGAACTGATCAACTTTTACTATGGGACCAACTCCGAAATCGCGAAACAATAATCAGCTGTTTCATACATTTTGATATTATCGATTTTATTTTTTATATGAAACAGCTGTTTTTTTCGCGATTTCAGAGTTGGTCCCATAGTAAAAGTTGATCAGTTTAATGGTCCCTATATACCTTATTCGGCATTAGGGGTACTTTTGTAACACCTTGTATACTTATTATACAAAGTAATACCCAGACCCATCACAGAAATTAAAATTCATCATTTCAATTTCTGCCCGGCCGGGAATCGAACCCGGGACCTCTTGAGTGGTAGAGCACCACTGCACCACTCAGGTCGTCAGATTTAGTCAGACTAATAATTAATATTTTTGTGGGAGGTGAATGTCTGCGTTGTGGGGCTGATATGATAATGAAAATGATAATTAAAACAAATACGACTAGCTACCTTAGCTAACAAAAAAATATGGAAATGTTGGTATGAAAAATTCAAATCCTTTAAAATTCTCCATACAAAATGGCGATTTCTTACTTTAACTTCTAATATTTCTTTATTTTTGTGTTATTTAGTGTTTGGGGCTAGATAGCGCTGTGTGAAATTGTCCAGGCATTTATTTATTTAATAATAATAATAAATTTGACAACATCACATACATTGCTCCGATTCCAAAGTAAGTAGCTAAAGCACTTGTGTTATGGAAATCAGAGACAACGGTGGTATCACAAACACCCAGACCTGAGCCAATATGTAAAAGTTTGTTTTCTAAATTGATCTAACCGGGGATCGAACCCGGGACCTCAGAGATGGCGACACCTTGAAAACCGGTGTATAAAGCCACTCGACTATGGAGGTCGTCGATTATTTATTTATTTTATAATTTCCTGAATATAGCTACCCCTTAAATGTATATTAATGTGTTTGTTAGCAAACTTCAATACGCAAAGTTTTGGGTCCATTCCGTCTTGAAGTTAGTCTAATTATTTCAATTTATATTGATCGTTATTGACTTCCGTGTTTGTATGAATTTTACATTTTGTTACCTGTTAATTAAATTAAATTTTTAAATAAATTAGTAACATTATTTAAATTTGAGATTTTAGCATTTACAGTGCTATTAATTTTACAATACTAAATTATATACTAGAAAAACTACAATTGAACAAGGATCCTTTGTTCTACAGTTAATGTTATTATTTCTTGGAGTTGTGATGATGGAATTTTAATCCCTGAAATAAAACTATTGTTTAATTCAGTCAGTCTACCGCAGGCCTCCATGGTGTGAAATCATTTTCGTATCATTCGTTCATTGTGGAATTTAAAAGTGAATATACGGGTTTATTTCATCACAGTTAAATAGTGAAGTTTTATTTGAAGACCCATTTCCAATTCATATTCTCGGACGGGTGTCGAACCCGCGCCCTTTGGATGTCCGCTCCAATACTCTGACCGCTGAGCTACCGCGTCACTAGTGGCATCGTCGATCCGGCGTTATTTCATCAATGTAAGGAATTACCTCGACATTCAATTGAAATATCTTTCCAGATATGACAATTTGATTATGATGAAACAGCTATATAATTTTTATATTTGAGATTTTCATCATCATCAATCATCTTAATCAATTTGTCAAAATATCTGAAAAGATATTTCAATTGAATGTCGAGGTAATTCCTTACATTGATGAAATAACGCTGACTCGACGATGCTACTAGTGATTCGGTAGCTCAGCGGTCAGGCATTGGACCGGACATCCAAAGAGCGCGGGTTCGAATCCCGTCCGAGAATATGATCTGGCGCGAATTGTATTTTTTCGAGTATTTTATTTAGTATTGTATAATAATAGCACTGTAAATGCTATACTGTGAATGCTAAAATCTCAAATTTAAATTAACGTTTGTAAAATAGTGGCCAGAATGTTAAAAATTGTTGTTATGGCACCAAATAATATACTAGAAAAAATACGACTCGCACCAGATCATGTTCTCGGACGGGAATCGAACCCGCGACCTTTGGATATCCGGTCCAATGCTCTGACCGCTGAGCTACCGAGTCACTAGTAGGAACATCGAATTTCTCTAGTATATCAATCAACTCTTACGCTGCAAGCCAGCGCCATCTCACCATTGTACAAGGAATTACCTGCGAGTCGTATTTTTTCTAGTATATTATTTGGTATTATATAAAATAGCATTGTGTATGCTTAAATCTCAAAATTTAAAAAATTTTTGTTATGGCATCAGACTTATGTAAGAGGGTGGTTTTAAGTGTCAGGGGTAGTTCCTCACATTGATGCAAACACGCTGGCTTCCAGCGGAGAAGTAAAAAGTACCAGAAGATTTCGCCGCTCCCACTAGCGACTCGGTAGCATAATTGGTCAGTGCATTGGGCCGGAATCCCAAGGGTGCGGGTTCGAGTCCCATCTGAGGTGCCACGGATGAGTCGATTTTTTCTAGTATTCTTTCTAATAATATAATTTATCTTAAGATGGTGTTAGCCAGCCAGGGCTTAAACTCCGCATAGTTAATAATTTCTTCCAAAATGCAATAAATATTTATCACATCCCATGGTTTCGGTCGCTAAAACCTCTTTTCCACAATTAAAATGCAATGGGCTATACCATTAAGAGAGCCACTAGCAGCCATCTTGAAAATTAACCCTTTACAATAAATAAGTCTAGGTTGTTTTATTTAAAAGCGCCCAGGTGCGCTTTCCGGTAAATTTTTGTGGGTATTTAGTAATGTGGTGCTTTAACTAACTTCACGGCTAAATTAACTTTTTTGATGGACTGATTCGGTACGGAATAAATACTTTTTGAGTTTACTTATACAAGGTGTTACAAAAATACCCCTAATGCCGAATATGGTATATAGGGACCATCAAACTGATCAACTTTTACTATGCGACCAACTCTGAAATCGCGAAAAAAAATCAGCTGTTTCATACATTTTGATATTTTCGATTTTAATTTTTGTACGACACAGCTGATTTTTTTTTCGCGATTTCAGAGTTGGTCGCATAGTAAAAGTTGATCAGTTTGATGGTCCCTATATACCATATTCGGCATTAGGGGTATTTTTGTAACACCTTGTATAAGTAAACTCAAAAAGTATTTATGTTGTATACTACTTTGACTTTTTACTCGACTGCAAGGAAAGGGTTTTATTTTTCGCGTATCTTGTATGTATGTTATATTACCTCATATGTTTGAAACGGCTGGACGGATTTCTATGATTAAGTTATCGTTAGATTTGTCTTGACAGCTCAAGTGTTCTTAGGTACGTGACATTAAAAAAACCAACATAGCAGCTATGTTGGTGCTATTATACGAAGTGCAAAAAAAATTTTTTTTAGAATAAGTAAGTATATAGCAATTTAATTTGATACCCATATCAAATTAAAGGGAGGGAAGGGGAAGAAATTCTCATAAGGATTTAAAAAAAGTATCATGACCGAAAGAAATAAATTTAAAAAACTGGGTTTATAGTTTTTTAAATTTATTTCTTTCGGTCATGATACTTTTTTTAAATCCTTATGAGAATTTCTGCCTGCATCAAAATACAAGTCAACTGAAAAGATGGAAACAAGATCAAATATTAAAGGCAACATAATTATGCAGAGGCATAAAAAGTAATTTCTAGTGTTGTGTTTAATTTTAATAATGTTATGTTTTTGTTTTGCCGTTAGGTGTTTTACGATATCGAATATTTTAAATAAGCCTGAATTTAATTTTAATTTAAGTAACAATATTGTTATGTCCTTACAGGGCTCATGTGTATGCACCAAAATAATTTTAAGATCCTTAATGTACCACATGAAATGCAATAAATATATTCTATTCTATTCTATTCTATTCTAAAATTTCATGATAAGTCAAATCATTCATAATGTCACTTTATACATGCCTCCGACTGCATGTTATTATGTTGCCTTTAATATTTGTTCTTGTTTCCATCTTTTCAGTTGACTTGTATTTTGATGCAGGCGGTTTTTTTTTACTGTAAGGCGAATATTGTTTTTAATGTTGTGCTGTGGATTTATGTCTATTTTTTATTTGATTTTATTTTTATTTTTAAAGGAGATATTATTATGTTGCTAGGCACACGTGCCATAGATTAGATATAGTTTTTAGCATCTAGAATATAAGGTAGGTTGTGGTGCGAAAGGTTTTTAATTTTGATTGGTAAAAATTTATCCCATCATTTAACTCCTAAATAGGTTTTGCTTTAAGCAGTGTTCATTGTGGACGTTCAGGGAAGGGGACATTCGGGAATGGACGTTCTGTGAAATAGACCTAATGAACCGACTGCACATTCCGGTAAGGTCTTCATCACCCAATTGTCACTTTGAACGCAATTTGTTTCAGTCTGCAGATGAAGTTGGTTTGAATTATGACAGTCGGCTGTCATCTGTCCTGGATGCTGAGAAGATAAACGAAGGGTTAAACAACGAGAAGTTAAGAAGTGAGTTAATAATAGGTAGTTTATGATACAAGGTTGGAAAGGAGGTTTTTAAAACCTTAAACCGTATGCCATACTACGTTTTTCAAAATATTTGCGAGAAAACTTTATAGCTACCTTCTGAAATAAAATAAAACCGTAAACAAAAACGCACGATGGTCGCGTGCGGTAAAATTAACTTTGCGCACTCTGTACTAAACCGTAAACAAAACGCACGGCGTGCGGTAATATCAACTTACCGCACGCTGTACTGTCATCGAAAATAAACATTTTCGAGCAACTGTATTGAAAATGAACTATTAAGGGCTAGCTGATATAAGGTTGGCGCCGACATCTCAGAGCGGAAAAGGATCGGCATCGCATCCACTCAGGCCGTTCAATGTTCTTTGTACTTAATATGTCCCTATTGCACTTTAGTCCGCAACGTAACAACATCGGTAACCATGGCAACCATGCCTGTTTCATGGTTAGGTAAAAGGCGAGGCGATGCCGTTCCCTTATCGCGCTGATTTATGTTGGCGTCAACCTATACCATGAGACGGTGAAACAGACAGATATACAACATGTTACAAAAATACCCCTAATGCCGAATATGGTATATAGGGTATATACCATCAAACTGATCAATTTTACTATGGGACCATCTTTTAAATCGCGAAAAAAAGTCAGCTGTTTCATACAAAAATTAAAGTCGAAAATATCAAAATGTATGAAACAGCTGATCTTTTTTTCGCGATTTGAGAGTTGGTCCCATAGTAAAAGTTGGTCAGTTTGATGGTCCCTATATACCATATTCGGCATTAGGGGTATTTTTGTAACATGTTGTATAGCTTTCGATAACATTTGGGACCCAAAACAGTCATTTCCTTACACGAATAACTTGCTTGATTTATTTATAACTTACCATCAAATCTTTCGTCAGGTTTTTATAAAAAGCTTCTAAAGACGGATGCAGAAATATCCAACCTGAAGAAAGGCAGCAGGGACATAACAGGAACGCACACAAATAACGGGAAATTTGACAACATATCTGAAAGGAAGAAAAGATCGATAAGATTTGGCCTCCCAAAGTTCCAGCCATCCGACAAAACAATATCTCCTGCAAACCAAGCGGTCAATGCTTTCAATTTATATTTTCCACCTTTTATCGCTATAAACACAACAATGAATAATACCAACAAAACTAAAAGATTTGTTAACGATACAAAAGAACCAAGTGGCTATATTGTCGAGAAGAAACAAGTTATAGTCCAATTTAAATCCAAGCCAAAAAAAGTACCTAAATGTTCACATACGCCAAAAGATTCCATTCATAAATCTCACGAAAAACAAATGAAGCATCCTTTTTATAAAAACACTCAAAGGCTAGATGAACTATTAGACCAGCTCTTAGATAGGAGTATGCCTGAACTGTTATCTGATCCATTTGGAGTTGATAGTCTATTCACAAAAGCGAAGGAGAAAGTTAGTGAAAAGGGAAATAATAAACTCAAAGCGAACAAAGACGGTTATGGAGAAATTCTTATGAATAAAATTAACGATAACAAAAAAGAAGCCAATACAAATTACTTAGATATTTTAGGACCAATTGAATTGGATACACATTCTCTTTTTACACCTACCACTACTAAAAGGAGAATAAAATCGACTACGTCCCCGTATTTTAAATTACTTTTGAGCGTTTCTACTGTTATGTAAGATACAATTTATATTTACTAATTTATATACATTTTCCTAATCGCGTTGAGTAAGATAGTAGCTATCGTTAATCTGAAAAAAATCACATTAAATGTAGTGTAGTGGTATTTTTAATCTGAAAGTAATCAGATTCTTGGATCCAAGTTTGATTCACTTTTGGGCCAAATTAAATGTGATCAAAAATAACCCAAATATCCTTAATGGAGTCTAATACTTCATACAAGATAAATTACCTATTAAATGAGAGTTTCAACATGAGTAATAGAAAAAGACGTTTGAAATTTATTTGTAGTTAACCCTCTTACGCACTAGCGATCAACCGCGGGTGCGACAAGCCCCACGGCTCCATTTTAATATGAAATTTCGTAGCGGTTACTCATCCGTAAGTGCGTACGATCACGAGCGACTGCATATTAAAATAGAAAAAGCTACTAGCCCCGTGGCCAGCTGCCCCCGCGGTCTATCGCCAATGCGTAAGAGGGCTTATAGTAGTTTGCTAAAGTTGCTACACTTATGTGTGTGTCACTACAAGCCAAATATTCCAAATATTCAGTAACCCTTCGCATAAGTACGTTGAAAAGAATCAAATACGTAATGTGCCACAAACGGCACCAAATTTACGAAAACTGATGCAAACGAACGAAAAAGATGACGAAGGCCTCGGTTACGAAGATGTTAATGAAGTATTAGCTGATGAATCTGAGACCACTGATGAGAAAGAGGAAGGGAAAGAAAGGAGGAAAAGAATGAAGGTCCGAATTTTATTTTATTTTCGTCAGTACACAGGACTTAATGTATTCGAAAGCTTTGTTTACTTAAGTACTTCTTGAATGTTTCACCACCTACCCTCGTTAGTCGAGTAAGTAATCGCATGGTCTAAATACGTAATTTGGTAACTACTACAAAGATAGTGAGCAATGAACTTATTACAGGCAACATTTTCAGATTATAAGGATCTCCATAATCTTAATTTTCCGTTTTATCTAGGAAGAACCAATAGATCTGCCAATTCTTCCCGAACACTCTGCGCTTAATTTACTCAATCCAAATTGGAAAGGCCCAATGCCTCTGTACCCTGACGAACTCATCTCCATGATAAAACAAGCAGCGATCAGTAACCTACCATATAATCGTTTGAGTCAAAAAATTAAAGTACCAGGCAGCAAAGATAAGGAAGATACTGATTACTTTGAAAGCAGCTTAAATGACATGGAGTATATTGAAAATTATTCCGATAAAAAAAATGAAGGGCTGGTGAAGATGGCTCAAGCTTACAGTGATTACGGAGTTCTAAATGAAATAAAAACACCATTGATAACGGAAAAGAATTCAGTCAACGCTAAACTCGAGAATGGTAAAACATCAACGAAAAAAAGAAAGTTATGGAGGGGCAATTTCTTCGATAGATTAAAAAAAAGCAAGTATTTTTAGTAACTATAGTTACATATGTCTGAAGAAACTATCGATCATTTTCCAATTCAATTAGAAAATCTTTGTCATATCCTTTGTATTAAATTGTTCTGAAGGAAGTTAGGTAGCTAATACTTAACAAACGATGCCTCTTTATCAAAATTACCAGTTAATAGAAAGACGATCAAACGCAAATTATCGCACAATATCCTTTTTTTAAGCATTTGGCCACCAGGATCGCCTATCAAGATCTCCTCCTACAGTTTAAAATCTAGATGTTTTGCTTCTATTGCATTTAGCGTTCATGACCTTTTAGCAACAGTCGTTTCGTAATATCTGTTCGTTTTGCTACTAGATCTCTCTGAATCAAGACACTTTTAAAATTCAGATGTTTTGCTACAAGGACATTCAGCGTTCTGGGCTATTAAGTAACAATGGCATTTTTGGCAATGGCGAGTTAATGTCATCCAACTAAATTGACTTTTTTCTAACTGGTCTTTCTGATAAAGAGGGATGTAAAGTTTAAAGTAGCTTCATGTGTAAATGGAACATATAATGAACACTGATGTATACATTTGTTTTTAGATACTATTGATGGCTTGCATTTTGAAGTACAAGATGAGGCTCCTCTAGATATATTAAAATCAATAAGGAAGCACGTCAAGTTTGGAGTACCAGAGTCGATGGGGACTCCTAGCCTGGGAGCAATTACTCCTTCGGAATTTGCATTCTCCACCTCTGTTCACAGAGAATATAGCTATGAACCAATAAATAATGCACAAGACGATGGCAGCACGTTTACAGTGTACTTTACAAAGGCGAAACCAAGGCGTTTACTATCAATTGATGAGACTGAAGAAATTATACCTGAGACAAACCGAGACAATGAAACGGTTATAGCTTTTGAAGAAGCAGACAAATCAAATATCTCTCACCCATCTGACCAAGATTTTCTTAAAGCAGTACTTGACTTAAATGTTAATAATATGAAAAACAGTACACAGGCCTCTAACACGGATCTAAGTGACCTTTTTATGATGATATCAAGCTGGTTTAGTACATTAGCTGCTTCGGCTTTTGCATCAAATAACAACATATCTCTAGAAAATAAGTAAGTTTACCTTTACATATTAAAGTATGAACTAATTAAAAATAGAAGGATGTAACAGAATTGTAAATAATATGTAAATGAAGGCATTACATTGCAGCTCAAAGATAATGAGGATGAGCTTGGAAAAACGTAGTCCAGCCACGATTTTAGAAAATAACAAATCTTTTGAAGTTTTGTATCCCAATTATAATGCTGAAATGATTGAAAATATAGGACATAGGTCTAGAGTGCTTCTGTCCGTTGAAGATTTGAAACCAGATGATGCAATTCATACTACTAAAAAACCAAAAAGTGTAGATGAAGTATCCAAAAATAAGAAAGGTAATATTGATCTTCTGAGAAATAAAAACGAAGTTATTTAACTACTAAGAAGGTAGAATGAATAAACATTAAATAGCTGAAATTATTACTTATTGAACAATGTGTTTTATAATTTCTATCGATCAATGTACTTTTATAATTTCATTCATCGTCACAATTGCAAAAGGCTAATTATACTTATTTTCTGCAGTCGTTTTACAGAGTGTTTGATAATACCCCTATAATTCCGAATATAGTAGATAGTGTACCATGCATCGAAAAATTATTATAAATCCTGAAAACCATCACAAGAAATATTGTTGTTTTCTTTGAAAAACTAGTGGCTACCCTAGATCGAAACGGTGTTTTGCTTTTGCTCTTAAATGGAATTGATTATCAATATAATAGTCCATCTGCATCTAGGGTTGAAAGAAAGAAGCAAACAAAATATTTTTTGTTGTCATTTTGCAGTTTTCCACAAAAGAACAGCCATAGTAAGATTTTAGAAATTATTTTCCGGGTTTCTATGCATGGTATCTTGTCTACCAAATTAGGAGTAGGGGTACGAGTATCACCAAACAAAATCGGAGACAATGTTTGTCTATTGAACAAAAAACAAGTTGCGTATTTCAGATAATGCAGAAGTATTGATCGTAACAACTGTCCCAATCAGTACTTTAGCTTTCGAACAAATGAGTGACAATATCACAAGTGCTGATTTGGTCTTGACAACTACTAAAGAACTTAACAGTGCTAACAAATCTATTGTTAAAAGAAATGCTAATGAGGGCAGTAATTTAATATTTTGGAATGATATTTACGATGATGAATATGGTGTTAAGCTGGATCCTTTAGAATCATCTAATGATGTGAAGGACAAACAGACCAACACTAGAGGAATCGGTTTTGTCATGAAATCTGGCAATTGGCTGCAAAAGAAAGTGAGAAATATTGCTGACAATATAAAAGCTGTAAAAACTACAAAAAAGAAAGTCACTCCGAAAACAGAATCGACGTGTCATAGAGTTTTACGTTCACCTAAATTTTATGGGTGAGATGATTTTTTTAGAGTAATAATTCTAAAAATGAAGCAAAGTACCTATGTATAAACGTATAAATTACTATGTGACCACGGTGTTGACATTTTAATTTTACTCACCGATCAATAAGAAAGATAACCGCAATAGCACTTCCTCCACCACATAAACACCAACTTCGTATTTTTTTGTAAAAATAATTTTGAATAAGTTATCACTAACTATTAAAGTTATGTTTATTCTAGTAATAATAACTAATAATCAGTCATTTGAGTTTTAGATACACCAATTTGTTATTTCCAGAGTTGGTGGTTACCCCAAATACAATAAATATAAACGATATCCAAAGAGAAGTGTCAACGTTGAGGTAAGTTAATTAAATACAAGTCTCGTGACGAGTTATGAGCGCTCGCTCGGTGACATAGAGGGGGTAGGTATGTCCAGGTAAATGTAAAATCGACTACTGCTCATTAAGGTTAGCGCTCATAACTCGCCGCGGGATCATAAGTATTACCATGAGCATCATTTTTAATGACCCCACAGCTGAGGCACAGGCCTTCCTTATGGGTGGATTAGGAGGATGGGCCATAACCCATCACGCGGGTCCAATGCAGATTGGTGGGTGCTAACGACTGCAAATGCACCCGAAACCAACGGCTTAACGTGCCTTCCAAAACATGGAGGATCTTGAGATGATAAGTTTTGGTCATCCATCCCGTGACCGACCCTTACGAAAGTTGCTTAACCACCGCAATCAATAGGCCAGGCGCTTATCCATTGCGCCATCGTTCTCCTCAGACCTATAATGCTTTAATACCTATGTTGAATCGGTTACAAAATCAATAAATTTTTAGGAGGGTGACACTGAAAAAAACAACGATTTTGAAGCATTGACGAAAAAAATGAAAAAAGTATGCAAAGAAGCGGCACAGGCAGTTAAACAAACGAGTAACATAAAAGGTGGTAAAGGTTTTTGAGCATTGTTTAGAGTTTGTGTGGAAAGAGAGAACCTTCGTGTGATTTGTGCTTGGTTACCGTATTTGTCATGTTGACGGCACTGTTACGTCATTATAGACAAGACATACAACCGGGTTCACACGAGGCGAGTCTGTGCGTAAAGAGAGAACCTTCGTGTGATTTGTGCTTGGTTACCGTATTTGTCATGTTGACGGCACTGTTACGTCATTATAGTGCGTCATTATAGACAAGATCACACAAGGTGATTTTAGATGATCAATAATATTATTATCGGTCAGCAAAAAATTTACGCGGTTTCTAGCGATTTGAACGTTCAGACGGTTCAAATCGCAAGCAACTTAGCAGTTAATCAACTAAAATCGCCTCGTCTGAACTCGCTATTACAGTCGCACTGAATGACGTGCCGTCAACATGACAAAAACTCTAATCAAGCACTAATCCGGGTAGGTGCCATTTGTTCTATAGTACTTGACGTCATCGTACAAAATAACACAAACTTGACGTCATCCTACAAAATAACATAAACTTAATCTGAAAAAACTGGTTCTCATTTGTTTCTTTGCCGTCAAAGAAAAGCAAGTTCGAGGTGAAATGCTAGTCTGTAATTCAATGGAACAAATAAGAATAAATTTGTGTTATTTTGACCGACAAGTCGTCAAGTTCTATAGAACAAATAGGACCTACCCACTAATTCCATGACGGTTCTCTTTCCGCACAGACAGACTAACAAAGTTTAAGCGAATGACTGACGTCTATGAGTGCAGCTGATAATCACGAGTTTAGGCTTTTGCTTACCTAAAAATGGAAGATCATTAGAAGACAGTTAGAAGAAAAATTAGAGATCTTATCACTAACTTTGAATTTGATGCAACTGTCGATATTAAAGGGGTTAAAAATAAACAAAATCCATTATTTTCTTAGTCATACGTCGGAGCGAGAAGGATGATGTCATAAGTACGTCTCTGATGCAACAGCTGGTTCGCCTAATGACGGATGTAATAGATTATAAAGTACGCGAGAAGACTTGCCTCAGTGAGTATAATTATGACATCCATAAGAATCAAGGACATACTCCAAGATTCTCAGGTAAATAATAAAAAAAAACTTTCTTTCTACCAATCGAAGACGCAGGTGTAATCGACCACATCGACGCTTTACCACCTTTAAGGTTAAAATTGCTTGCACGCCGCGCCGTCACTTCCATATGTTTAGTACGCACTGGAATGAATGGCCCCAGTTATCACGCACACGAATTTTTCTGCGAAGTGATAAAGCACATGATTGGCCGTGTAGGAGTGATGGTATGGAAATGAAGTGGAAGGTAGGTAGCCACTGATAGGAAGGCCAAAGGGGAAGATCTTCCTCCGGGCTGGGTGGTATTAGCCCGGGGACCGCGGTCCAACCGATGATGGTTGGAAGTTGTATATATGCTAAGTCGCTGAGTGAACTTCGTTAGCGAGATGTAGGATTTCCATACTGCGAGGTTGCTACTCCATACTTTAATGTTCATGTTTCTTGATACTAGCGTCATCTAGTAAACACGGTGAGGAATCTTGTTGTCATGCCGTGTGTCGTGGTATGTGCGGCGTAGGTAAGGTAGGTGCCGCTACATCACTCCCCCCCTGAGACCGGAGGTCGATAGTCCAAGGGTAGTCCAAGCTCAGCTGTCAGTGCGTCAGAGCTGTGCAAGTGCCAGAGTAGTGTTGCAGGAGATGCCCCAGTCTGCGGTGAGTCGAGACGTTGTGGGGTGAAGAAGGGCGCGTCCGCCAGTGCTGCAGGTAAATCCGTGTCCACGGTGAGTTGGGACCTGTCCACGGTGAGTCGGGACAGTGGAGAGTGACGGTGGGTTCGAGCTGCTGGTGAGGTGCGCAGAGCTGCCACGCCGGAGTGAGGGCCCAGTGATGCTCCAGGTGTGGGCTGCGGAGACCAGGTCGGGATGATGCCGTCGAGAGTTGCCGAAGGTCCAGGAAGCGTCGTCAATGATGCTGCGATGGAACCTGAAGGCTGTGGTGCTGGCTTGCTGTGCTTCTGCTTGCGGTGTGACTGCTGCGGATGCTGGATATGGTATGGGGTGATGGTCGGCGCTGCGTTGCGTTGCTGAAGGTGCTTGAATGTGCTCCGTCGGGGGTCACCAATGTAGGGTTGGCTGTCATCGATGGTGCGAATACTTTCGATCGTGCTGGGCGTGACGCTGCCGGTGACGAATAAATCGGTGCGTTTGTCGATTAATTTTCTCTCTCGCAGGTCGACTATAAGGTTGTGAATCGCTTGAAAAGCTATTTTTCTGAATTCTTGTGGTAAGTATGGTCTGCTTGTTCCAGTACTTGTTTCGCATACAATCTTCGTTTTAACGCCGGGAAAAAATAAGCTTTTAAATTGAAGTCGCTTATTATTTCGCAGATTCTTCAATTCTTCGTCTTGTTCTTGTTTTATTCCTAGTGCTTCGTAGTCGATGACTCGATACGGCCCGTTATACGTAGGTACGAGCGGCTTGCTATGAGCGTCGTTGCGAATGAAGACGTGAGTGCTCGACGGTAGCTCCTTGTGTACGAAAAAGGCTCGTGACAGCGCTGCCTTCCTTTGCGATTGCGCTTTCTTTAATGCTTCGCTGAGGTCGAACGTAAACTGTGATGATGTATCGGTTTGTTTACATTCTTCTCCGTAGAACTCGCCGGGTAATCGTAGTGTTTGCCCATATAGTAGTTCGGCGGCGCTCCTACCGATGTCTTCTTTGATACTGGCGCGAAGTCCCAATAACACAGTTGGTAATTCGCGTACCCAACCGCTGCAGTTAAGTTTAGCGGCTAAAGCGGCTTTGAGCGAGCGGTGCCAGCGTTCTATCATGCCATTCGCTTGTGGGTGGTAGGCGGTAGTTCGAGTGCGATGTATTCCCATTCTTTGCATTAATTTGTTGAATAATTCAGATTCAAATTGCCGGCCTTGATCCGTGGTTATAATGGCGGGGCAACCGAATCTCGCAATCCATCCGTTGTAGAACGTGAGTGCAACTTTTTCAGCCGGTCGTGGTATGTGCGGCGTAGGTAAGGTAGGTGCCGCTACAGCCGATTGTACTTATTAGGAACAGCTGAAGAAAACTTATAATCTATGGCGCTTGTGTATTTCATTTCTTCTTGAAAATATGATTCGAAACCAAATAAGTATGCAGATTGCAGGGCTTAACCCGTTGTCCCCCACTGGGGGATATCGGGAAAATAAGAGAAAAATGTATGTAAAAAAAAGCTTTTTCGAGGCTGACATGAGTCAACTAGCGTCGCCAGTCGATTTTATTTTACTTATTCTAAATAAGCCCAATTTCTTAAAAAGGGAATCGGTCAAGGTTTTGTTAATAACGTTGTTCTAATTATCATCAATGTAATGTATTATTTTTGATGAAAAAAACCTTTATTTTGTTTAAAATACTGTTATATTACTTAAGTATTATTACGATTAGTAAGGTGCAATGGGTTTTGAGCGGGACAACCCTAACACAAGTGTATCAAAACTACTTCCTAGGGCTGTTTCACCACTTGTTTAGTATAGAAACTTTATGTTAATAAAAAAAAAAATCTCTAAGAGGCACTGATGGGTGAATAAATTAATGTGACTTTTATACTTTTAGGATTACCACCAGACCTCCAAGAGTTTCTAGAATGGATAACTTCAGCTAATACTGAAAAAGAAAAGGATGCAAATTTAGAATGGATAACTTCCGAAAAAGATAAAAACGCTAGGTCATTGAAAGTAGGAACTTCAGATGAAGACATTGGTAAGCACTTTCCGTTCATTTTCGGTTTTGCACATTTTACGTAGCACATTCGTGCTGTAGTTTCCGATGACGATGGTTGTGCAACTAGGGCGAAATCAAAGTCATTGCCAATATTTTAAACTAAGAATCTAACTGCGACATTGATAACTTTAGGACAAAAAATCTTAAATCAATGTGATCAAATTTAAAGGTGATATAAAGTTTCACCTAGATTCTACCCAGTTTTATTTATTCTTATGACAGAAGTGCCCTTTGGAACTAATTGTGGTTTATTGTACTTGCACTGCATAGACACTTCGTACAGGTAATCTCGAGTGCAACAAAACAAATGAAGGTAACGTTTTTGAAAACGGCCAGAGCGGACCCTCTGTCTAAAACACACATGCTTTTTTTTGTGCCCTTACCCAGTAGGATGGTAGGACATGGTGCACCACCAGCGGGTGATTCGCTTGTTGCCGCCAAATTGGTTGAGCGGACATCAGGTGAAGTAGTACCTACCCTCAATACATCTGTACTCATTTTGTTGGTAGCGCGACTAATTATTATTGCGCCGCCTCTGGTGAGATATGGCGCTTAAGGGGCTGACATGAGCCGACTAGCGCCGCCAGTCGATTTTATTTTATTTATTCTAAATAATTCAATTTCTTAAAAAAAGAATCAGTCAAGTTTTTGTTAATAACGTCTAATATTTACTGAATAACTTTGCACAGTTTGAAAAGGCATTAAAAAATTTTTAAAACGCAAACAGTTTAAAACGCGATTTTGTTAAAAGTGTCCACTGTTGGTTCAAACCCGTTTTTAAACTATTGCACGCATTTTGTAATGTTGTAACGTTATTCAATAAACATTAGACGTCATTCACAGACATTGACTGATTCGTTTTTTAACAAATTGGACTTATTTAGAATAAATAAAATTAAATCGACTGGCAGCGCTAGTTGGCTCATGTCAGCCCCTTAAGAAAGGTACTGGGTTTAGTACGGCTGATATGATGGTGATGATAATGATGGAATTTGCTCATTGTTTTGGTATCTTTTAGATCAACCGATGGACCCATTTCCATCCAGTGAGAGAGAAGATGTTCACACTGATACGAGGTCAGACTGCTTGGGTACGATCCACGCTGTTGAAGATCTGATGAAGCAATATCATGAGATGAGTGAAATCGACAAGGTCTGTCCCTTTAGAGACAGGTCTACTATGGATCAGTTACCGGTGCCTGTATTATGAGTTTACACTTACGTTTACTATACTCGATAGCGATTGTAGTAAGCAATTTTGTATGCAATTGGGCACAGCGCCTCTGGCGATAACTACAATAAACTAAAAGTTGTCATACAAATGTAAACTACAGTAGCTATAGTAAAAGTAAACTCATAATACGCCCATATAACTATGGTTAGACGACCTCCGTGGTCGAGTGGCTTTGTACACCGATTTTCAAGGTGTCGCCAACTCTGAGGTCCCGGGATCGATCCCCGGTTGGGTCAATTTAGAAAACGAACTTTTCTATATTGGCTCAGGTCTGGGTGTTTGTGATACCACCGTTGTCTCTGATTTCCATAACACAAGTGCTTTAGCTACTTTGGAATCGGAGCAATGTATGTGATGTTGTCAAATAATTAAATTTCACTCTTATTTCTAGATCTTCGCTAAGAATCTTCTTTATAGTTTTATAATGTTACATTAGATTACAACAGATCATATGATTTTGTTGCAGATTAAAATGAATGGCATCAGGGAGTACTTGGAAAATCAGCTGCAATTTCTTCACAAGCACCTTGCCAATTATGACGACTCTAAAGTAAGTAAGGAAAACTTTAGATCTTATTGTTTATTATTTGATTTTTGTTGTTCTATAATTATAAAATAAATAAATAAGTTTTAAGTAGTTCTTTGCAAAAACGTACAACACAAAAGTATGTGAGATGTACACATAGCAGCTCATTGGGTTATACCGAGCCGTCTCAATTCCCTCAATCAAATTTTAAATCATATTGTGTGGGAAGTAAAGTTTAAATTCAATTGAAAGTCGTATTGTGGTAACATTTTTTACAGATGCTCAATTATTATCAAGATAGAAACATCCCATATAGATTTAAAAGATATGCCCCAAACACCAAAAGAAATAACAAAAATAGGTACAAACCCAATTTCTGCCAAGAAAAAAGACGAAGATACAAAAGGATATTTATAAAAAGCTTTACTAGAAAACGTACTAAATCTACAGCTAGCATATACGATGGTGAATTGACAGCAGAACTGCATAAAACCAACAAACCAACTCGTATTCGAAAAGATGATGAAGCCAAATTAAATGGTGATGAACTCAATAAAGCAGTTAATACACAAAAGAGGAATTTAAAAGATGTGTATTTTAAAGCAATAGCAGACGCTAAGAAGTATACTACGTTCAAAAATTTACACATGGAAACTGAGATTGACGGCTTTGATAACGCAAAAATTGTTAGGATAGAGAAATGAGAAAACTATTTTTTTATTAGATTTATTGATATTCAAATGTTTGATAATTTCAAGTATGTCTTATTGTGAGTTCACTCGCACTGATGTAACATTTACAAATACATTGTAAATGACAATGTTTGGGCACGCGTTTCCATTGTCAAACGACATTAAGTTGGCACTCATCACATCATCATCATCATCACGTGCCTGTTTGGGTCGATTGGGTCCAGTTTTTCGCCTTCGTCATCCAGTTGTGTCCCGCTTTAATGTCGTCAACCCATCGTTTTGGAGGTCGGCCTCGTGGTCTTTTGTTTAACCATGTCTCCATTCAAGGATCCTTCCAAAGGCACTTCACATAGCTAAGGACAAATCTGGAAAATTGTTCCGCATATCGTAGGTACATTTTGTTCCGAAATCAACATGATTTTCGGTAGTGTGTGTGCACACTAAAACAAGTTTTTAGATTTGTTTCATACAAAGAGTTACGAAACATTACAATACAAGTTTTTAGTGTGTACCTTGGGCGCACCCCGGACAGAATGACGTCTGTACACACTGCGTATGTGTGGGTGAAGTGTTCAAGGCTACTTACCTTTTTTAAACATTCGCTGAAAAGCTAATTGTTTTGAAGACTTTTACGTAATAATTATCATATTGTCTGCATCAACTGTTATATTACAAAAGTACTCTTTGCAACTGTCGAACCGAGCGACGGTCGTCGGACGGCGACGGCCCTCAGTAATGATACAGCTAAGTTGCCAACCTAGTGTGGGGCGAGGTGCGGTATCGCGAACGGTGGGAGGGTGGGAGTGGCCATTCTGTACGTCAATACTATTATTAATTCTGTTCTTTGGGTTGCCCAAGGTTTTTGCGTTCACATGCCAAAAATCAAGTCGATTTCTCAACAAAATGTTACGTGTGATCAATTTTCAGAATTTGTTGAACGCCATGAGGAGGGGCAAACTTATTTGTTGTTTGATGAATGGAAACGCATTCCTAAACAGTAATTAACAACATGTTTTTTTTTGTAAATGTTTCTTCAGTGCTGAGGAGCGATTCTGTAACCAAACTCGCATCTCACTTTAAAACTCGCTTCACTTCGCGTGAATTTGTTTTTAGAAATTAGCTGAATATAAGTTACTTTATCGATTGTAAATTTTTTTAGGAAGCATATTTTTATATATAACTTAACACATCAGTGCCAGCCCCTCAATTCTCTAAAAACATCAATGAAAAAACAAAAATGATCGTTGTTTCCGCAGCGTCGAGCGCATCTCGACATCATTTTTGTATAGAAAAATAGTTCCGACCATCAGCGAGCTCGTCGTCCGAGCGCTAGCGTCTTTGTGACAGCGTTGCCGCATCGTAGACCTATTTTTAGAGAATCGACACGCAGTTTACCACTAGCAATTTTAAAACGAGTAAACTGACACGCGTGCGTGATTTTAAGCGTGCCACCTACCACCTAAGCCAAAGGTTTAAGGTAGCTACCGTAGCTGTCTTAATTTTTTTGTGATTTAAAAATAGCCTATCATTATCTCATTTTCATTAATGATTTAAAGTTCCCGCGCAGTGAAGTGAGATTCGAAGTGAGGTTCAAGTTTGGTTAGAGAATTGAGAAACTGAGTACCTAAGGTATTCGTTTCAATTTTATTTTAATTGAAATGTTGTAAAGAATCACACTAATTCCGTGAATACTTAGACAGATCTTTTAAATTATTAACTATTATAAAGATTTTAATATTGTTTTTTAGTTTTAATAGGATGTTTTTATATATTTACTTAAGCACTAAATTTTTATGCTTCTCTGCATAAATATCAAAAAATAATTATTTTCCGATGTTTATGTTAAAGATTACTAAAGTTTGTTTCTTGGTACCTATAGAAACTAAACATATTTACGTTTTGTATTTAAATGTATAATATTTCAGATGTATCTATTTGTAGGATTTATGCGAGGTAAATAAAAAACTAATTATGATTGTTGGATTTCGTATTTTTTTATAATATTATTATTATTGGGTAGAAAATGTAGAAATAACTAATGATTGCAAATGCTTGTTATCATTTCAGTCTTCCATCCCTTTCCTATATGCGCGCTTGAAATATTGCCGTCTTTGTCGCCGCCTCCGGTGCAAGTGTGTGAATATGTAAGGCTGGCCCCAGACCTACCGGTTTCATTTCTTTGCTTTGCTGTTTTAGTTGAACAGGGGCTGCCAGCTAACGCATCGAACTTCGAAAAGTCTGCCGGGCTTCAAATTAAAACTCATAAAATGAGCCCCAATCGGGCCAAAATGGAGATCCCTAATTTATGATGTCACACGAACATCGATATCTTCTAAATAACTACAATACGAAACTTCTTACTTCGATTTATCTGTTTAAAGTTGAATCCCGGCAGACTTTCCGAAGTTTGATGCGCTAGCCGGTACGACCCTCTGTTCTACTGAACAGCAAAGCATAGAAATGAAACCGGTAAGTCTGGGTACCAAAATGGTAAAATGGAACCCTTATGGTGCGACTAAAGTCTGTCTGTCTGTCTGTCACAGCTAGATATCTCGAGAACTACTAATGCTATCAACTTGAGGAATAGTTAAAGATGATGTTTGCTCAATTATTGCAAATAAGAGAGTTTTGCAAAAGGGACTGAAAGGGGGTCTTATAAATCGAAGAAGGGGATTAATAATTCGAAGTGAGGCTACTAGGGCATATAGGGTATCATATTGTCAACTATTTCCTGGCCCGGCTAAGACACAAGAAATAGTGAGCAGATTTTAAATATTTACAAATAAAACTACTAGAATAAAAATGTACAAGTATATTAAAACAAAATAAAAAACATTAAACGAGATGTAAGGAAAAAACTTAAAACTAAGATTTATTTATGATAAGTAGGAAGGATGATCAAATGTTTGACATTTCACTAAGTGTACAAAATGAATGGGGTGGGCACCTTATCTTTTGCTCTCTTAAATTATGATATAAGTAATATGAAAAAAAAAGATTTAGTTATAAAAATTAAAAGTTGTTTATGTGAAATCGAGGTCTTCGATAGAACAAATTATTACCGTCGGTCGTCTCGTTGCACCGAAATCGCAGTTATTCTTGTTGAAATTATAAAAATAAGAACGCTCTTACTTGAAGCAGACGAAAAGACGTATAAAACTTCCGAGATTAGGACTGGAGCTGCCCCGATCTGCAGTTACAGTTAATTAATATCTTTCAAAATCTTTCAATATTTTTTAATATCTTTCCACCTCTTCCCTCCTAGAATTTAAAGAGAAAAAAGGTGTTAATAAAAGGAATAATAAATACTTATAGATAAATAAATACAAAAAAACAGATTAAAGAATTTTCTGAAAATAAATACATACCCTTTATTTAATACTGGTTATCATGAAAATGATATTTACAGCGGTTTTTGAACATATATTGGTTTTTGTTCCTCCAACAAGTTTTTCCAAAAAATAGTATGAAAAACACAACAAAAATATGATATTCTCAAAAGGAAACAACAAAATTACAACATTTGTTTTAAAATCAGTCTCCTTAAAGTTTCGGAGCAAAAATCAGCTTCGCGCCGTGAGAGTCAAAATTTTCCCAAGAAAAGGCGGGAAAAACCACGAAAACGGCCAACACAAGAAAAAGTAATCGAGTAAAAAGGATGAATGGTGTAAAATGGATGTGTGAGAAAAGGATAGTAGAATATTTAAATATTTTTAAATGTTGTCGAACATGAATTAAAAAGTTATAAAAAATAAATACATAGATACCAAGAAGTTTTATACAAGGAGGTTGATAGTTTGAATTTGGAGTATGGATAAAATGAGGTCGCATGTATGAAATAAATATAGAGTAAGGAAAATTAATAATAAATTAGTGTTTTCTGTTTGTAAATAAATAAATAAGATGGAATATTAATAAATATAAAAATGTAACGTTGTTTTTCGATATAGAAAAAAAACACAACGTTACAATACCCCCCTTCCCATTAAAGTTTCGAACGTGAGGGCGAAACGAAACGCTGCCCTCAGCGTTGTACTAAACAACAAAAAATAATAATAAATGACAAAAAAAAAGGTACTGAGTGGAAAAATCCAGTAATGCGATGAAAAAGAACCAAAATACTGGGACCAATGAAAAAACAAGTCCAAGAACAAAAATAAAACAACGATGCAAACCAAGGGAGTTGGTTTAAATTTGTGTCACATGCTTCCGATGTCTAAGCCCTAGAGTCACTACCCGCTCTGAAAAAAACACAAATAGTGAAGGCTTATTTTACGAGTCACCGTCCGCTCGAGTGTGAGGCTTATTTAAAAGCCGACACGGTTGTGATAGTGAAACAAATTTAAACTTAATCCTAAAAGCTAAAAACTAACACAAAATAAAAGTTAAAAGGAAACCCATAAAATATATTTACAACAAAAAAAAAATAAAGAAATGATTTATATTTGTATCACAAGTTCCCGTGTCTAAGCCAAAGAGTCACTACCCGCTCCGAAAAAAAAACATAGTGTAGGCTTATTTACCGAGTCACAAACCGCTCGAGTGAATGGCTTATTTAAAAGCCGACACGGTGACAATTGGTGATACAAATACAAGTCAAAAAACTAAAACCTAGAAACGTATGAATTTACAACAAAATAACAAACCGGGCTCCGGTCATCTTAGTGATGGAAAGGTCTCCTATAAAACGACCCCCACACTCAGAGACAGGACACAAAAATACACCTGTGATATGACCCTAAACACGGATCGTACACTAGTCTACAACGCTAACCAAAATTACATATGAACAAATAAACATATTTACAAACAAATACATATTTACAGCGTATCTAGCGGTGAGCAAATAGCACACCTAACCTGGAACCTAACATAATACAACTATTTACAAATCCCACAGGACACAGGCGGAGCACTAGCCCTTCGAACCTGTACCTAGGTCAGACCCCCATGACCTTTAACCCCACAGCAGCCAATGTGTTGGTTGCGCTGGTAAAAAAAAATAAGGACATTGATCGCCTCTTACGATGCCCGTGTAGGGATGATACTATTCTAGATCCGGTATCACACGGAATCGGCACTATGATGTTGTTTTGCGCAGAAAAGACATTCGTCGCCTCTTACGACTCCCGTGTAGGGGTGACATTATTCTTATTCCGACATCACACGGAATTGACGAACCGCTACACCTAAAACTACAATTTAAATCAGAAGGCGTATTATTATCTACAAATTGTTTATGTGCCCCATTTTCTAAAATAAAATCAGTAGCACGAGAATCTAAGCAACCTCTCAAAGAACTAAATTTTTTCCTATCTGGTTTACACAGAACCGAAGAGACTGGTTTGCGTTTGAAAAAGTTTGAAACTGTCACAAGCCACTCTTTCCACTCATCAGATTTCAAAGACTCTTCTCCTCGGTTCTGCTTTACAAGTTTTTTGTGTTAACACTGACTTTTTGGGTGCAAGTAGGACAAGATTTAACTGTGTAACCTACCTTACCACACTCAAAACATTTAACAACCTTTTCAGCGGTACAATTTTTGTAAGAATGATTTTCGGTTTTGCAACGATCGCTAGAGGTTTTATTATTTTCTTCAATTTTAGTATTTACAGAAAATGTCGGTTTAGATACAGTTTTATACGAATATTCAGGATTCAAGCGCAAGTTTGAAGGTTCTTTAAATAATAAAGTCATTTGTTTAGCCTCCTCGATCTGTCGTAAAACCGATTTTAATTCAATAATCGACTGTACTTTTACTAATGCAAGTTGTTGTGAAAAGTGCGGTCGAATATTGTGTAGCAAAATTTCGAGTTTATATTCCTCACTAATAGTCTTCTTAAGACGTGAAAAAAGACAATTCATCACAGAAAAGTAAATATGAACAGGTTCATCTTTACCCTGACAACGCGAACGAATTTCCTCAAGCAACCTATAATCATAATCAACAGGTTCGAATTCGTCTAACAATAGTTGCCGAAGTTCTGACCAACATGATACTTGGTTCTTTATACCTCTATACCAGGTCAAACCTTCTTCGACAAAGAAACACACCGCTGCCGTAAAAAGTTTGGCTTGCGGAATGTTATATGCAATGGCCAACTCCTCCAGTCTTTCTAAAAATGCATGTGGATTTCCTCGGCCATTGAATCTAACACCCCATTTCAAAAAATCATACGACTCTATAGTTTGAGGCGAACGGTAAGAAATAGGCGCACTAGAAATTATATTAACAGGATGCTCATCACGAACTAAGCTGCTTTGCAAACCCTTTAAATTTTCCATACAATTTGCCTTACCTTTTACTTCCGTCTCCGACTCTGCCGGTACTCGATCTAACCTAAAATATAAATGACAAAAAAGAGCGCGAGCACGAGCTAACACACCCCTATGACCCGATGAAAGATACTCATCTAGTTTCAATTTTAATTCATCTAACTTCTGTTGAATAACTGGAAATTCGGTTTTGTACGTCGCGTCAACATAAATAACTTCGTCAGGTGAAAAATCATTCTGTAGTTTTTTCATCTGGCATTTTAGTTTAGCAACGGTATCCTCAGGCGTCTCAGCTCTGATCGACACTTCATAAATAAGCTCGTCTTTTAAAAGCCCGTGAAAATAAACTTTCGACAAATCCATTTTTAAGAGAGCAAATTCATATAAAAAACAACATTAATATACTGAATTTCAGCTATTGAAAGTCAACAAATATCACATAAAATAAAACACAAATTATTTACAAAACACAAAAATAAATCAAATTTTAAACCATTACCATAAGAAAATCATGGCTACATTTAACCTAAAAGCCATGTAAAAAAAAACTTTAACACAACAAATTAACAGGTGATGTAGGTACAACTTAAAAACCATATTGATATATTTTTCATTTACATAAGAGAGAGCAAAAGAATAGGCCACTAAGTTGGGCGCCAACTGTCAACTATTTCCTGGCCCGGCTAAGACACAAGAAATAGTGAGCAGATTTTAAATATTTACAAATAAAACTACTAGAATAAAAATGTACAAGTATATTAAAACAAAATAAAAAACATTAAACGAGATGTAAGGAAAAAACTTAAAACTAAGATTTATTTATGATAAGTAGGAAGGATGATCAAATGTTTGACATTTCACTAAGTGTACAAAATGAATGGGGTGGGCACCTTATCTTTTGCTCTCTTAAATTATGATATAAGTAATATGAAAAAAAAAGATTTAGTTATAAAAATTAAAAGTTGTTTATGTGAAATCGAGGTCTTCGATAGAACAAATTATTACCGTCGGTCGTCTCGTTGCACCGAAATCGCAGTTATTCTTGTTGAAATTATAAAAATAAGAACGCTCTTACTTGAAGCAGACGAAAAGACGTATAAAACTTCCGAGATTAGGACTGGAGCTGCCCCGATCTGCAGTTACAGTTAATTAATATCTTTCAAAATCTTTCAATATTTTTTAATATCTTTCCACCTCTTCCCTCCTAGAATTTAAAGAGAAAAAAGGTGTTAATAAAAGGAATAATAAATACTTATAGATAAATAAATACAAAAAAACAGATTAAAGAATTTTCTGAAAATAAATACATACCCTTTATTTAATACTGGTTATCATGAAAATGATATTTACAGCGGTTTTTGAACATATATTGGTTTTTGTTCCTCCAACAAGTTTTTCCAAAAAATAGTATGAAAAACACAACAAAAATATGATATTCTCAAAAGGAAACAACAAAATTACAACATTTGTTTTAAAATCAGTCTCCTTAAAGTTTCGGAGCAAAAATCAGCTTCGCGCCGTGAGAGTCAAAATTTTCCCAAGAAAAGGCGGGAAAAACCACGAAAACGGCCAACACAAGAAAAAGTAATCGAGTAAAAAGGATGAATGGTGTAAAATGGATGTGTGAGAAAAGGATAGTAGAATATTTAAATATTTTTAAATGTTGTCGAACATGAATTAAAAAGTTATAAAAAATAAATACATAGATACCAAGAAGTTTTATACAAGGAGGTTGATAGTTTGAATTTGGAGTATGGATAAAATGAGGTCGCATGTATGAAATAAATATAGAGTAAGGAAAATTAATAATAAATTAGTGTTTTCTGTTTGTAAATAAATAAATAAGATGGAATATTAATAAATATAAAAATGTAACGTTGTTTTTCGATATAGAAAAAAAACACAACGTTACAATATCTAACTTACAATCATAACCTAACCTAACCTAACCAAATTTATCGGGGTGGCACATTAGAGGGTGATTCACCAATCAGTCTGCCGCCAGTCCATTTATCAGTCCGGTTAGACTGGCGGGAGACTGATCGTATCATCCACTGACTGGCGGCAGACTGGCGGCAGATTTACGACACTTCACCGTCACATACGCAGAGTGTACAGACGTCATTCTGTTTATATGTAATATAAGAAGGAGATAAACGAGACGTTTAAGTATAAGTATTTGACAACATCACATACATTGCTCCGATTCCAAAGTAAGTAGCTAAAGCACTTGTGTTATGGAAATCAGAGACAACGGTAGTATCACAAACACTCAGACCTGAGTCAATATAGAAAAGTTCGTTTTCTAAATTGACCCAACCGGGGATCGAACCCGGGACCTCGGAGAGCTGGCGACTCCTTGAAAACCGGTGTACAAAGCCAGTCAACTACGGAGGTTGTCAGCGTTTATATGGAGTACCCGCGGCGTGGATTGTTCCCTTTTTGTTTGAATCTAATCTACTTACTACTACGCTTGTAGTAATATTTTCTGTATTTCCACTCCGACCAACTAAACTGACCAACTGGTGGTGCAGAATAGAACTCGATGAAGGATTTTTTCCAATCGAACCAACTGGGGCCCTACCGGCTAACTTTTCCAACTTCGGCGGGTCCTTTCGTATTGTACTATTCGCCGAAGTTATTAAGAAGGTATCGATGTTCGTGTGACATCAAGAATTGAGGTTCGCCATTTTGGCCCGATTGGGGCTCGATTTATCTGTTTTAATTTGAAGCCCGGCAGACTTTCCGAAGTTTGATGCGTTAGCCGGTACGGCCCCTGGTTGATTGGTTGTGCAGAATGGAATTGTCTGTATTCATCGCGGAGGCACAGGCGTTAACCCACTATAGGAAAATATATTATTACACTGTGACTATAGTTTTACTGCTACTTACATACACTATGGCACAGTTGTTCAGACGATCTCACTAAATAATAAAAGTACCTGCATTTTATTACAAGTCGGGTGCAAACGTTGAAATATTAACTTGTTCCTTTTACTGGATTACTGCATTTTATCGTGCCATGGCAAGGGAATTGTATTGTTTTAGTTTATTGCAAGTATAGAGTTATTACTCTGTTTAAGTATTTTTTTAATCTGTGTTTGACTGCCGTACTCAGAGACGTTCAGGCCCATCTTTCCCACTGGGCACTCTGGGCACGTGCCCAGGGCCCTTTTTTTTGTTTTTTTTTTTATGCCGAAGAAAACGCATTTACGCGCTTCCCCTCCCGCAGGTGAACGAAAGGGGGGTATGTGGGACTCGCCAGGAGGGGACCACAACATTCAACGTTGCGGCTCCCTCCACGACTGCCTCCCGTGATCCCACCCAGCCGAGTGGCTCGGTGGGATCCCTGGAAGAGGGAATACCCACTAAAAACTCCGGCACTTGCCCTCTCACCGCCGCGATCGATAGGGCCTCCTAGTTCCTACCAGATCTCTAAACGATAACGGATGCTTATTACCAAAAAACATATAAAACATACTTAGGTATTTCGAAAACTTAAACAATAATTACTGACTACAAATACTACTTGCTTACTGCTTAAGTCAAGATCTTAGGGGCCCCCTTATCTTAATGTGCCCAGGGCCTGAAATAGATTAAAGACGGCCTTGGATATGTTAATTAAGTAGGTATATGCTTCATCGTGTTGTCTTATACTATCACTATGGAAAAGAAAGAGATAACACCAATTTTAATAAGCATTAAACTTAATTGACGTTTCTGAGTACAGCAGAGATATTTTCATTTGACCATTAGCCATTTTTTATTTCCCCACTGCTGGGGCACAGGCTATAAGGATGGGCCATAATTTACCACGCGGGTCTAATGCGGATTGGTGGGCGTTTGTTTCACATAAATTCATCAAAATTGGTTCAGCTGCGGAGCAAAAAGTTCGCATTTAAGTAATATTAGTATGTATAGATTTAACTAATAATAATAAAATAACCAATAATAACTTTTTTTTATATTTGTACCTACCAACTAATTACCCTCATTTTCAACTCGTCTAATTTGCAACATCATATTACAAAGACGTTTCTTAACGTTTTTCTATTACCGAGTATCTGGCGATATCTTAAGTTAATCCAAAACTGTTTAAATAGAGTAAATCTAACTTTTTTTAAAAGCATTTCAAAGCGAAAATACCTAGCGAACATATCAAAAACCCATTTATTTCTCTTTGGAAAGATGGCGAAGCTTGAAAGTTTCTGATATAATAATTGCATCATTTGTCTGCGATAAATCATCGGATTCAATCGAACTATGGATCTGAGGGAATATATATATTTTCCAGTCATCCCTTAGGGTTTCTGCAGACTGATTATTACTTAGTTATACCAAGTTATAGAGCACATAGAGCACATAATAAATAAATAAATATTTGACAACATCACATACATTGCTCCGATTCCAAAGTAAGTAGCTAAAGCACTTGTGTTATGGAAATCAGAGACAACGGTGGTATCACAAACACTCAGACCTGAGCCAATATAGAAAAGTTTGTTTTTCTAAATTGACCCCACCGGGGATCGAACCCGGTGCCTCAGAGATGGCGACACCTTGAAAACTGGAAAGCCACTCGACCACGGAGGTCGTTTTACAACTTTATTTTATTTTATTGAGTTGACTATTTGACTATTAAACTTTTTTTGGTATTATGTTTCTTATCGATTTTAAAACACAAGATACTGAAAACACTAGCAGTGATAACCACTGCTCGGTTCAAAGAACAAATAAGTAGTAGATTGTTAGACAAGGGTCAAGCTATGCCCATACGAAATATGCTCAAGCGTAGAGAAGGCGGCTATAGTTCGAGTACGGAATTGATGACTTTTACCCGTGTTAAACACTCTACTTGTCATTTCGAATAAAAGGAAAGTAAAAAAAAACGTAGTTTTTCCAAAATATTTATTAAAGTAATTTGTTTCAATGTTCAATTTTATTTATTTCCATAGTTAAAATGTACTTTATGTGGCAATCGATGACTCAGCGATTAAGCTGTTGGAATGCACCCATTTTAAACGTATTCATTGCCGATGAGGTTACTCTATGGTCGACGATGTAACCAAATTCAGTTCTATTTTTATTTTATTATTTAAAAGTTTTTACGCCCTAGGGTGGAACGCAGAGTTTTTAACCCGCTGCTCAGGTTAATAAACGTCACTTTCCGAATATGAGAAATGAAAAAAAATTGTTCTATGGCTCGGATAATTTATCATTTAAAGATACTTAATTTAATTATTCCATAAGGAGCCATATTTATCTTATCTTTTTTTAAGGACGACATAATAATTTCGTTACCAAAAAATATTTACCTTCCACCAGTGATATACTTACCATACTCGATATAGCGACTGTAGTTAACATTTGTATGGCAACTTTTAGTTTAGTGTAGTTAACGACAGAGGCGCTGTGCCAATTTGCATACTAAATTGTCTACTACAGTCACTATCGAGTATAGTAAACGTAACTGTGCAAATACAGGCACAGTTATCTAGCACTAGGTCTAATAGTGTGTATATCCCCTAACCCCAAAGATTATTCCTGTCACGTAAGCGCCGTTCAGGTACAGGTGGGTACATAACTGTACATGTACACTTGTGAGCTCGAGTGTACAGCCCGGTATCAATTTAAATATACATCCCGACTGTACGTGCTTTCTCATTACGGTGTTCACAGGGTGTTTTTTTTATTTTAATTTTTGTTATTATTATGGATTTGATTCAATCAATAACGATTATAAACGATAGTATTCACGATTTATTTCAATATTCACGAGTTGAGATTATTAAAATCGACGACCTCCGTGGTCGAGTGGCTTTGTACACCGGTTTTCAAGGTGTCGCCATCTCTGAGGTCCCGGGTTCGATCCCCGGTTGGGTCAATTTAGAAAACGAACTTTTCTACATTGACTCGGGTCTGGGTGTTTGTGATACCACCGTTGTCTCTGATTTCCATAACACAAGTGCTTTAGCTACTTACTTTGGAATTGGAGCAATGTATGTGCTGTTGTCAAATATTTATTTATTTAATCAAATACTTAATATTTAAAAAAATATAATTTCGTGATCATGGAAATATAATTTTTATATTTAATACATTCGAAATCAGAATGAAAACTTGAAGAATACATTCCTTTTTTCGATGTAAGCATCGTTTTTTACTGTCATACTTTTATTGACAGCAAACAATGTCATGCAGATCCAAATTAATAAAGGTATATACACTATGAGGAGCTCGGAGGCGCAATGGTTCAGCGTCTGGCTCTGCGATTGCGGAGGTTAAGCAACTTTCGCAGGAGTCGGTCATGGGATGGGTGACCAAAAATATATTGACTCGAGTTCCTCCGTGCTTCGGAAGGCACTTTGTCAAGCGGTTCTTCGTCACTAAAAACCACTGGTCTAGGTATACAACATGTTACAAAAATAGCCCTAATGCCGAATATATAATCAGTGTTCACATAATAGACATAAATAAATTAATATTTAATTTTAAATTGACAAGAGATAAATATTATCTTCCAAATTATTTTAAAAGACAAGTAGCTTTAGCGCTATCATTTTATTTTAAAAATTTAGCCAATAAATTGGCTATAACTTCTGCTTCTATTGAGCAGAAAAATTTTGACATTTTTAATGAGACCTTGGAATCTGTTCCAAGTAATTATAATATTATTTTTACTCCTGCTCCTATTGAGCAAAAAAATGTTGACATTACAAATAACACATTGGAATTTGTTCCAAGTATTTCTTTTAATAATAATTTAAATTACATAATAAGACAATAGAGGAAGTCTCTAGCCGTGTAATGACTAAGGAAAAGTCTAAATATTTAAATATAGTTCATCAAAACATTCAGGGCTTTTCTGGCAAAGAATTAGAATTAGAACTTTTTTTAATTGAAAATAATGTTAATATTTTATGTGTCACTGAACACTGGCTTAAGAAGTATGAATTAATTACAGGATTCGAAAGTTATAAAATTGCAAGCTCATTTAGTAGGAAATCCACCACTAGAGGGGGATCCTTGATAATTTTGCAAAACAATATGAATTTTAAAGAACGTCAAGATGTGATATCCCTCTCTATTGAACAACACATTGAACTGTCATGTGTGAAATTAGATCAGTTGATAATGATTTGTGTGTATCGCCCCCCATCTGGTAATTACCCTCAATTTGAGTCCGCTATGGAGGATGCTTTAAAATTAGTCACCAAAAAGAATAAAAAAATTGTGGTGTGCGGTGATTTTAATGTAGACATCCTAAAGTCATCATCCATTGCAAGTAGATTTCTGAATTTGTTTAAGTCTTTCAATTTAGTAAACACTTTTTGTGAACCTACACGGGTCACTGTTTCATCTAAAACTTGCCTAGACAATATTTTTAGCAACTGTACTGTACTTGATAAAAGAATATTAAATTGTATTCGCTCTGACCATAGCGGACAAATAGCTTCACTTGAGCACCATCATGTTCCTCATCAGTATAATGTAATTTGCAGACCTCTAACTAAATATAAATTAGAAAATTTTCATAACAATGTCACTGCCAAAACTCATTGCTTACCTGATAATGAGGATCCCAATACTCTTTACAATGATTTATTTAATTTAATTAAAGTAGAATTTGATAAAACATTTAAGCAAAAATCTATTAAATCAAAAGTCTTCGAAAAGAAATTCAGTGATTGGGCAACACCAGGCATTTATGTTAGCAGAAATAAGTTGTTTGAATTATATGGTCAGAAAACAATTTCAAATGATCCCGAATTTCATGAATATGTAAAAAACTATTCAAAAATGTTTAATAAAGTATGTACATTAGCAAAAGCAAAATGTATATCTACAATAATTAATCAGTCAGATAATAAAATAAAAGCCACTTGGAAAATTATAAATAAAGAGACTGGGAAAATTAAAAGTAATGACCGTGAATTCTCATTAGTATCAGACAATAAAATTATTAAGTCAGATGAAGGTGTGGCAACTATTTTCCAAGATTTCTTTTCTAAAATACCTATTGCCACTACTAGTAATTTGAATTCATCTCCCAACCTTTCTGTCTCCCTCTTGGAATCATGTGTTGATAAGTGCAATAATATATTTAAATTTAGACATATCAATAGTGATACCATCCTGAAAACATTTAATTCAATAAATATAAAAAAAACTGAAGATCTTTGGGGCATTTCAACTCACATAATTAAATCAATAATAACTTCTATTGCCCCCCATCTTGCTTTTATTTTCAATAAGTGTGTTGATGAAGGGATATTTCCAGACTTGATGAAATATGGTAAAATTATCCCTCTTTTTAAATCTGGGGACAAAAGCGATCCCGCTAACTTTAGACCCATTTCTATTTTGCCAGCACTTAGCAAAATTTTTGAGAAGATCATTTATGATCAATTATTAGCGCATTTTTTTATCAACAAACTACTTCACGAGAAACAATTTGGGTTTACTCGTGGTAGATGCACAACTGATGCTGGAATTGCACTTCTCAAACACGTCTTTGAGGCATGGGAGGGTAGACAAGATGCAATTGGTATTTTTTGTGATCTCTCTAAAGCATTTGATTGTGTCAGTCACAGTACTTTAGTACATAAATTGGAACATTATGGTGTATCAAAAAATGCAGTAAGCCTTCTGCAATCGTATCTATCGGCGAGAACTCAAAAAGTTGTTGTGAATAAAACAGAGTCTTATGAAGCACCCATTACCATGGGCGTGCCGCAAGGATCGATATTGGGTCCATTACTTTTTCTTATATATATTAATGACCTTCCTTACTATACCAAAAACTTGTGTGAAATAGTACTGTTTGCTGATGATACTTCTTTAATTTTTAAAGTCGATAGAGGATGTGATTGCAGTGACGATGTAAACAGCACTCTTTCCAAGGTGATGCATTGGTTTACCATTAATAATCTGAAGCTTAACTCTAGTAAAACTAAATGTGTCAAATTCTCACTTCCTAATGTGAGGCAGGTTCATACTACAATAAATGTAAATGGCGAAACAGTCGAATTGGTAGACTCCACAAAATTTTTAGGTATTATTATTGACTCGCGGTTGCAATGGGACCCTCATATCGATGCCTTGTCAAGTAGACTTAGTTCCGCTGCCTTTGCCGTTAAGAAAATAAGGCTTTTGACTGACATTGAAACAGCAAGATTGGTTTACTTCAGTTATTTTCATAGTCTTATGACTTACGGTTTGCTGTTGTGGGGCTCAGCTGCTAATATTAATAACATATTCATCTTACAAAAAAGGGCAGTGCGCGCTATTTACAACTTACGGTCTAGAGATACCCTTCGTGACTTATTTAAAGAAATTAAAATATTAACAGTTGCTTCCCAATTCATCTATGAAAATATAATGTATGTAAAGAAAAATTTAGATAGTTTTGTAAAGAATAGTAATGTTCATAAATTCAATACAAGAAACAAGGACAAACTTGCTGTTCCAAAGCGCAGACTGCATAAAACCGGAACCTCTTTTTTGTGTAGATGTATTACCTTTTATAATAAGATTCCACAAGAAGTTACAGAACTGCCTTTGGAAAAATTTAAAAATACTGTTAAATCCAATCTCATGAGTAAAGGCTATTACACTATTTGCGATTATTTGAAGGATAATAACGCCTGGGCATAGCTTTTGTATTTTTAATTTTTACTCTAATGTTCAGTATAGATTAAGATAAGTCCGTGGTTCTTTCGTGGGTCTAGTATAAAGTTCTGTACTATAATTTCAAGTGATTCGAGTCATCGATATATTTTTTTTTTTTTTCTTTTCTTTTTAAGTATAGTTTGTAAGAAGTGTCCTACCTACTTAAAAAACGTATTTACAGGTTTCTTGACTCGTCGCCTTAATATGGGTAGCTTTAGTATGTCATGCTCACTTTAAACATTTCTGCGGTAGTGTCGTGTGAGGCGGGTCGTTACGTTCCCTCAAATATGGTTGAGCGAAGCGATGGCTGGTTCATGCGTCATGCTCGTGAACGGGTGCTGCCAGTGGGAATGGGTCTGCTTCTGATTACTTGTATTAAGGACGTCGCATACATATATATATATATATAAATGTTTAATATTATCTATATGTATGGCACTTCTTACCCAAAAGATAAAATTCATAACTACTACCTTGTTTTGGAATTTTTTTTTATTGCAATCTTTCACTTTCTATAGGCCTATGAAAAGATTTTGGATATTAGTTTTCAATTCGATGCCTTAACACGGGTAGCCTAAGTATGTCATGCTCTCTTTAATCATTTCTATGGTGGTGTCGTGTGAGGCGGGTCGTTACGTTCCCTCAAATATGGTTGAGCGAAGCGATGGCTGGTTCATGCGTCATGCTCGTGAACGGGTGCTGCCAGTGGGAATGGGTCTGCTTCTGCCTACTTGTCTTAACGTTTATTGAATTGTATGAATAGATATATATATAATTTTTTTGTAATAGCCTAGGCTAAGCCTTAAATTTTGAATTAAGCTTGACACCTGTAATTTGATTCAGTAGAAATGAGCTAATTAAATAATGTTATTTATTTATGAATCTATGTTAATGGTAACATGTATGAATACTTTGAATGTAATGTCTGGAAACGATATACATATTTGTAAATATCGTTCCTTCTAATAAAGCTGATAAGTTTTTTGCGCCCATTTTTCTTGTCAGCTAAAAGACGTCATAATGGGTGGTAGGATAAAAGAATTGACGATTTAAAAATGCTTGTTATGTGAGCTTATTTGAATAAAGAATTTTTCAATTTCAATTTCAATTTCAGTGTGATGGATATAGCCCTAAATCCATCAAACTGAACTATTTTTAGTATGGGACCAACTCTGAAGTCGCGAAAAAAAAATCAGCTGTTTCATACAAAAATTAAAATCGAGAATATCAAAATGTATGTTTAGTATGGGACCAACTCTGAAGTCGCGAAAAAAAATCAGCTATTTCATACAAAAATTAAAATCGAGAAAATCAAAATGTATGTATACATTTTGATATTCTCGATTTCGATGATTTTTTTTCGCGATTTCAGAGTTAGTCCTATAGTAAAAGTAGTTCAGTTTGACGGTCCCTGTATACCATATTCGGCATTAGGGGTATTTTTGTAACATGTAGTATAAGGTGGAACCAAATAAAGTAATAATACTGAAACAGGTGTTGCTTAAACTGCACAACTTTCTCCAAGGAACATGGGTTGAAATACGAAAAAAAAATCATCATCCCATACAAAATGTATCGGTCAGCTGAACGACTTAGTATGGAAAGGCGAAAAAAAAAATTCGTTTTTCAACCCATGTTCCTTGGAGAAAGTTGTGCAGTTTAAGCAACACTATCAATTACCGTCACAATTAAAAGAAGAACTTACAACTAAAAACATAAAAAACAAGCTAAAGAATTACTTCATTAATAAATTATAATAATTATAACAAAAAAAATAATAATAATAGCATGATCTTAATTAATTGTATTTAAAAAAAAAAAAAGCAAAAATAGCATAAAAAACACTCCTTATAAACAATTACGACAGCAGTAAGACGTGCACGGAGGCGGCGATACACGAGTTGGCCCGACGATCGCCGGGGGCTGCTCGTCGCGCAGCGCGCGCGACGCGCGCCGACCGGCTGCCGCCGTTGACCACGTTGACCGCGCAGTGAGGGCATTATTGATCATACCTTTATTCCGCGGCTTGCTGTGTCTTGAGTTTTTAAGTGTTTTTATTTTTTATTTTTTTTTATTAGTTTATCGTAAAAGACAGTCTGTCACCTAAGTAATATTTATGTTGCATACACACCATGTCGGCTACACCGGTACACGGTAAAGTTAATGTAACTTGTGTTTGTACCGTACTTCTCATGTAAGATATTCATGTAAATTTTATAATAACATTAAAAAAAAAAAAAAAAAATCACCTGTTTCAGTATTGTTACTTAATTTGGTTCCACCTTATACAACGTGTTACAAAAGTACCCTTAATGCCGAATATGGTGTATAGGGACCATCAAACTGAACAACTTTAACTATGGGACCAACTTTGAAATAAAAAAAAACAGCTGTTTCATACAAAAATTAATTACGAAAATATCAAATTGTATGAAACAGCTGATTTATTTTTCGCGATTTCAGAGTTGGTCCCATAGTAAAAATTGTTCAGTTTGATGGTCCCTATCCACCATATTCGGCATTAGGGGTACTTTTGTAACACGTTGTATAGTCAAAATATTGAGACAAACAGATTATTTGAGTGGCAAATAACAAGCGTATATTAAAAATATATAATATTATTCCTTGCATATTTTCCACACCCTGTATGTAGATGTTTGCGGGAGAGTATCGAAAGTATCCGGGCGAGGTAAGTGCTGTATTTTGTACGAAAATTATTGCATTGCTGCGCAATAGTGACGGCATACGATGTCGCCATCGGATGTCGATATATTGTCGATGAGAAATTATACTATGAATGCAAAATATTTCGTTTTAAATATTAAATACAAAAGTGGAGTCACGGTAATTCCATAGCTGGCTTGCAGCGTAAGAGTTGATATACTAGGAGAAATTCGACGTTCTCACTAGTGACTCGGTAGCTCAGCGGTCAGAGCATTGGACCGGATATCCAAAGGTCGCGGGTTAGATTCCCGTCCGAGAACATGATCTGGTGCGAGTCCTATTTTTTCTAGTATATTATTTAGTATTCCATAGTTTCATTTGATATTAAAAATCAGACGAAACGGGAATCCGATGAAACAGGAATACGACGAATCAGGAACAATTTAAAGTGCGGCACCTGACGAATGTCCAGGAAAAGGGAGTTGCAAGGAATGTGATAAATAAATATAATTAGTGTTCTAAGGGAAAAATTAATTATCCGTGATCCACCCAGGTGAGCTATAGGCAAAAATGATTTTTTTTATGTATAAAAAAAATCCCGTAGTCCACCTGAGTGAACTAGGCGGGTGGACCACGGGCAACAAAGGAAATTAAGTTTGTAGAAATTCAAATAATATTATTTACAGTTTAAGTTTCCGCTCGTACTATATTCATTGACATAAATTCATTTAAATATGGAAACGAAAGTTCTTAAAAAAAATTGGATCTCTAAACTTCAAAATCCCATTTTAAAAACGATTTTGTATTATAAAAAATGTGTTGACTCAGTTTGAATAAATTTAACATACAGGTAGGAATGGCGAAGACTTTTGTGATAGATTTATTATTTTGTACTTTTTAATTATTTGATTTTTTTCAATTTGTTGAGAAAGATTTTAGTATAATCTGACAAAATGTTAAAAGAAAAAAAAATAATAATTAAGAGTTTCAATACATAAATCAAATCATTATTAATATTAAGCCTTATCGACAAAAAAACTAACAGTACCCACATCACTGTCCTAATCGCCTCACCAAAGTGCAGTCTCGACGTCATAATGTCGATAATGTACTGCACTAATTATCGTCGACGATTTGTTTATCGATACAACGATTTGGGTACATCACTATGCTTTGTTTCGGGCTTAAGATATTATTTTGGGGAGCTAGGATTATTATTATGTCTTATAAATAATTAAGTTATAGGGATATCTTACTAATACTTTGAGTAACTTTGTCATACTTCAGTGGTTATTTTGTTTTGTCGGTATGTAATTATGTGTTCGATGCTTTAATATTTTATTTACTTTTTATTACTTTTGTCATCCGCATACTGCGATCAAAATTAACCGAATAGATACTTGAAAATCTCTTAATACCTTACATTGGCTGGAAGAGATCTTTTTTCGTGATAAATTGACATTTGCTTACAATTATCTTTAATGTGTAACTGTTTTGTTAATGCAATTAAAAGTACTTATAATAAATAATTTCGATTTATGTTCTTAGATTAACGTTAATTATTATTATGTTAATAAAAACTTATTAATTTCGTATTAGTTAAATTTAGTATTGTTTCATCCACACTATAGAAATTAGAATCTTTTGTCAGTAAAACCTTTTTATCTCCAAAAGAAGGATTCAAGCATTTAATAGAATTCTATTATTTCAGCTCTCATTTTATTTATCGCTAAAGTTTTTATGCCTCAGGCCCCATGTGGCTCTGCAAATATTTTATTGAAGATAACGTTTTATTTTACTAAGACTTTTCGTTTTAGTGCAAAAGATTTTGGAAGTTTTAGTTGATTACTCTTTTGTTACTTTTTATAATTAACAGTAGATATGCACAACCAATCAACCAGTTGGTTTGATTAGAAGAAATCACTTCATCGAGTTTCAGTCTGTACCACCAATCAACCAGTTGGTTTGATTAGAAGAAATCACTTCATTTAGTTTCATTCTGTACCACCAGATAACCAGTTGGTTTGATTAGAAGAAATCACTTCATCGAGTTTCATTCTGTACCACCAATCAACTAGTTGGTTTGAATGGGAGAAATCCCTTCATCTAGTTTAACTTCTGCACCACCAACGACCAGTTGGTTTCATTGGATGAAATCCCTTCATCATGTTTCATCTGCACCACCAGTTGGTCGGTTCAGTTGGTCGGAGAGGGAGTATAGATTCCTTGTTGTATGCAAGGTTAAAATTTTAAGTTGGTTTATTATTATTATTTTATTTAGAAATCTTTATACAGTTTTTGATTTAGAAACTTGATTAAAATTAGTATATCTTGAATACTTAACAGGAGCTCGGTGGCGCAGTGGTATAGTGCCTGGCCCAGCGATTGCGGAGGTTAAGCGACTTCGCAAGGGTCGGTCATGGGATGGGTGACCAAAAATTTATTATCTCGAGCTCCTCCGTGCTTCGGAAGGCACGTTAAGTTGGTCACCAATCCGCATTGGGCCCGCGTGGTGGGTTATGGCCCATCCTCCTTGTCCACATAAGGAAGGCCTGTGCCCCAGCAGTGGGGACATCAAAAATGGCTGATGGTCATCTACTTCAGTTGCTTTATAAAATTTTACCAGCAGTGGTCCTTATTTCCTGCCTTCGAGTGGATAAAGTGATTAATGTTTAGTGAAATTTATTTTTTAAACAAACAAACTTCAACTGACCAATCGATACGTCTGCAGCCAATAAAAGTCGGTGGCAGACTTATAAAATATTAACCTGTGAGAGCGGTGCGGTAGTAAATATGCCCTGTAATGTGACAGAATGGGCCCGGACAACAGTTTGCGGGCCCGAATGCATTCGAGGGTCAAGTTTACATGTTCGATGACAAGACAGGGGAGAAATAAAGGAAAAACATTTTCACAAAACAATTTGGGAGCGACTCGGACTGGCTAATATCATAACGAGATGACCATTTCATAATTTAGAAGTTTTCACTATGTGATTTTTTAAATATAAATATTAGACAACATCACAAACATTGCTCTGATCCCAAAGTAAGTAGCTGAAGCACTTGTGTTATGGAAATCACATGCAACGGTGGAACTACAAACACCCAGACCTGGGCCAATGTAGAATAGTTCGCTTCTAAATTGACCCAGCTGGGGATCGAACCCGGGATCTCTGAAATGGCGACACATTGAAAACCGGCGACCACTCGACCACGGAGGTCGTAATGTTTTTTTTTAACCTCCGATGCAGCGTTAAGAAGGGTGTTATATGTTTGTGTGTCTGTACGTATATTCGTAGTGCCTAAACGGATCAAGCGATTTCAATGCATTTTTAAATGAATGAATGATTTTTTTTTATTGAAAACTAATTCTTATTTTATTTCAAGGAGAATCAAATAAGTGAATAATAACTTTTTAGCTGGCGTTATACTAGCTACCACATTCTCAACACTCTGACGTCATAACAGTTATTAAAATTTTGATGTGTCAGAATAACTTCGGACAAAACAGTTTGCATACGATCAACCGATTCTCGTGAAATGCGAGCAGGTTCGATAATTAGTGTTCCATACCAAAATGGTAGAATGGAACCCTTATGGTGCGACTCTGTCAATCTGTCTGTCACAGCTGGATATCTCGAAAACTACTAATGCTATCAACTTGTGAAATAGTTTAAGATGATGTTTGCCCAACTATTTTGCAAATAAAAAAGAATTAAAAATATTTATATTTCTTTGCAACAGGCGAACCCTAAAAAAGGGGTCTTAAAAGTTCGAAGTGAGGCTACTATTGCATATGGGGTATCATGTAAAAGAACGCTGCTGCATTCTCAAACATTTTTTAGGCCGCATAGTTTCCGACTTTTGATGAAAAATGTAAAAAAAATACCGCCCTCCCCCTTATCTCCGAAGTTTGCATAGAGAAAAATCTGAAATTATTTTTATGTGATAGAAATTTATATAAAGATTACAGGAAAAATAAAACGATGTCTCTAAATAGTAAACTTTTTTCAAATATAATGATCATATTACAGAGCATAAGCATAAAGCATAAGTGAGAAAAATAGTAACTTTTGCTACTTAACATGACTGAACTTTTCTTTGATTTCCGGTAAAAATTAATCTGCTCCGACGATGTAGGTCTTATGTACGATTTTAATAATAGGGGTTAAAGTATGAAATTGTCGATTTTTTCTCACACATAGTGACTCTCATATCTTCTAAATGTAAAAAATACTTCAGTTGTTTATTTCGAATTATAATCATGAGTCCTACTTGTTAGAAATAAAAATATTTCTCATTTTCTTTCCTTAACTTTACTTTAAAAAAGAAGTTTATTATTAGTAACTTCTTTTTTGTTAGCAAAAATCACCTCTTATTTCGTTGTAACTTAGCCAATACTTATTTTTTTCGCGCAACCTAAGTAGTATACGCTATCTTAGTGTTTAAACATTAGTAAAAGTTTTAAAACATTAGCGTTCATGGTTGTTTAATAAATTAAGAAAATATACACTTCTAAGACTTTCGCGCGTACAGTTCATTAGAAATAAAACACTTTTTACGGATTACAGCGCGTATATTATTAAATCAGGTGTTGTTTTAGAAAAAACCAATAAATACAAGCTAAATAATTCTAAAACAACACCTGAATTAATAATATACGCGCTGTAATCCGTAAAAAGTGTTTTATTTCTAAAAAAAATAAGAAAATGTTAATGTGGAAAATTTAAATTCTTTAAAATTCTCCATACCAAACGGCAATTTCATACTTAAACCCCTAATATTTTCATGGTGAATATTAATAATGAAGACGACTTGAGTGGGGCAGTGGTTAACACGCAAGAGGTCCTGGGTTCGGTTTCCGGCCGGGCAGAAATTGAAATGACGAATTTTATTTTCTGTGATGGGTCTGGGTGTTACTATAATAAGTATATATTTAAAAAAAAAGTTTATAAGTAGTACTTATATCAGTTGTCAAGCACCCATATTACAAGCTTTGCTGGCGCTATGTGAAATTGTCAATAAAATATCAAGATACACCATATTGTGTTGTCTTTGGCTGACTTTGCTACGACGTTACGGCGTAGCACAGCGACTACGCGATGTTTGTTTGAGGTCTTTTGTGATTCTATTCTTAATAGTTTTTTGTTCCTCGATGTAACTAAACAGGCATAGGCCTTAAAATAGTATAACACAACTTAATAATAATTATTTCTTAGATCTTCGTCCTTGATTCTGTGTTACAGAATTAATGGGGTTTTATATCATTAAGAATGTCATTTGTTTTTTCTTCTGTGTTACCACACAGAAAAATCAGTGAACAAAACAAATATTTTCATGAAACTGTTCATTTATAAAAAAATGTTTTTTTTATCAAAGTTACATTATTCAACAGCAAGTTCTTTAAAGCACTTTGTTAATCTTATGACATACCTAGTGCTTTTGTTTTAATTTGTGGAAGATACGTTAAAACAAAAGAGCTAAAGTGTAGGGAAAAATGTGCTTTGCATTTGTTTCAAAAATTCTTTGTTGGAGTTAGTCGAGGAAATAAAAGCTAGATTACATACACAGCAAAGGAACAAAATGGAAGCGAGGCAATCCGGCTGGTTTTCAAAGCGTATTTATCCGGCATGTAAAAGGTTATCTGGTTAGGCTCCGCCTTTTTAGAAGGGGCGTGGCGTGTGGTGGGCGTGGCTGGAGATTAGGGAAAACTTGCATGGATGTGGTATCTGGTATTTTAATGGCAATGCTTACAATGCGATTAATCGAACAATGTACTGACGTCACGTCATGTCATCCTATGACACTAACTGATAAACTGTACTGCAGCGGTCTATGACCCGCCTACCTCCTCCGCTCCGTTTTCCTGCAGACCCAAATCGGTCCTAACGGACCCTCGTGACAAACTCTCGTCTGAACTGGACCTCTTCCTGGAGGCAACGGAGGACGATTCCGTCCCCACCAACCCCAACCCTCAGGTCTTCCTCTCCCGCTTTGGCTGATCAATCGGTCCTAACGGACCCTCGTGACAAACTCTCGTCTGACCTGGACCTCTTCCTGGAGGCAACGGAGGACGATTCCGTCCCCACCAACCCCAACCCTCAGGTCTTCCTCTCCCGCTTTGGCTGATCAATCGGTCCTAACGGACCCTCGTGACAAACTCTCGTCTGACCTGGACCTCTTCCTGGAGGCAACGGAGGACGATTCCGCCCCCACCAACCCCAACCCTCAGGTCTTCCCCTCCCGCTTTGGCTGATGGATCCCCCTCAAGGAGTCAGCTCAATTGGTAACAGTACGTTCGATGCCCTTCTGGGTAATCGGTCATTTTCTCGACGCACCATCACCTAGGTAACATGTGACTACGCCGTCCTCTCCCCTGAGGGAGGCGGTTGCTTTGATCGGTTGAAGGTTCGTTGCTGTCCGGGCACGTAACCAGTTTCCAAGGCGGTTTTAGTCAGTACGAGTCTGACGTAACCACAGAGCTGGCTATGTGGTATCCAAAGAGGATTTCCGCCTTCTTCCCCCCGCAGGGGAGGGTACTCCGAAACTCTCTGGTTGAGAATAACCCTCTATTGGAAATAAATCGACTTTAGACCAGAATTAGACACAACATCGTAATTTTTTTTATCGAAATATTGTTTTTATGATTATTGAATCGACCAATGTAATATTTGTATGTTTTTTTGGGAAATTACATTTAATATAAATAATAATAATAATTATAATATTTGACAACATCACATACATTACTCTGATCACAAAGTAAGTAGCTAATGCACTTGTATTATGGAAATCAGAGACAACGGTGGTATCACAAACACCCAGACCTCAGCCAATATAGAAAAGTTCATTTTCTCAATTAACCCAACCGGGGATCGAACCCGGGACCTCAGAGATGGCGACACCTTGAAAACCGGCGTACAAAGCACTCGACCACGGAGGTCGTCGAATATTACTACTGTAAAAATGAAATCTAAGATTGAAGATTTGCTTGGTCCCTCCTCTTAAGTCATTAGGCGCCTTAAACGGATGCCACTTAGTCTGAAGGGTCTGAGCTATTCTACTCAACCGGATGTCGTCGCCCACTGCTATTGATATACAGGGTGTTAGTAGCACCCTAGCGAAAACTTCAAAGGATGATACCCTTAGAGTTAAGCAACTTTCTCTATGGTACAACTTGTCGCAAATGCAAAGTTCAGACTTTGATTTTTCGTTAAGCAGCAATGTACACGAATTAACTCGATAACATCGCAGGAGCGCTTACAACAAAGACACGACTTTCAACCGCTAGCAAATAGCTGTTGTACATACATTGCGGGTTTATAAAATTTTGATATTTTAATTACTTTTCTGTAAGTTTAAGTTCTAAGACAGACTCTGTGTGATAGAAAAAAAACCTCAACTTTTCACTATTTTGCGACGGAAAATTCCACTTCAGATAGACTCAATGCTCTGAAAGTTTTCGCTAGGGTGCTACTAACACCCTGTATATAAAGTTAACAGCATAATATGCTGTCAGTTTGTTTTTTCTATCACACAGAGTCTTAGTTACATTAACCTAAACTTACAGAAAAGTAATTAAAATAACAAAATTTTATAAACCCGCAATGTATATGTAGTAGGTGATTATGTAATGAAATGATATTACAGCAATTTCAACATTTGAATTTATATTATTACAATCATATTAGTTTTGTATTGTCAATTTGTTTTACCTCCTCAGCCCCCCAGCATGACCAACGAAACGCGATATGATATGGTGATTCATGACGTTTGACTGTCAAAAGACAATGGGTTTTGACAGTTGAGTGTCGATAAAACGCTATATCACGCGATATAAATCGTGTTTCGGTGGTCCCTAGCATGACAAGCAGCTTCCCTAGTGTTGTATTGTAAAGAATTGATAAGCCTATGACACGTAGTTTTAGAGATTTAAGGGTTAGTTTACATTTTTAAGTTAGTGATCGAGTAGAAAGTTGGCCATTTGCGTAGGGGGCTGACAAGAAGAACGGGTGCAGGAAATATGGCTTGCGAACAAATGTTAGTAGTGTTCAGGAATTTTTAAATTAAAAGTAGCTGTAAGTTAATAATAATAATGTCATTGTAAATTGAGTTTTGTGACAAGAAACTTTGTATTTTTGTGTATAAGTTTGAAAAAGCAGGATTAAGTGAAACTTTATTATGGACATGTATATCTGTTTATGTGACCTTCAATCCATACACAATAAAGATCTATTCTATTCTATTCTATTCTATTTTAGAAGATTATTAATCCCTTGTGCACACTATATCTGCTTTACAGTTTACCACATCCATGTTATTTTTCAGAAGGCGTACGCCTTCCAAGTGATTGGCTGAAACTGTACTGGAAATCAATACTGTACCGACACCGGCCTGTTATATAAATGTTTCAGATCTGTTTGTCTGTGTTTTTATGGCTAGGAAGGCTTGCGATGGATTTCCGGGTGTTCCAATACTAGTATATTCTGAAGGTTAAGGTGATTTGTAAAGGTTTTGTAATAAAAAATAAGAAACATGGTTAAGAATGAACTTTTGAAAATGGCAACGATTTTATTTCAAATTTATGATACTAAATAATATACTAGAAAAAATAGGACTCGTACCAGACCATGTTCTCCTCGGACGGGAATCAAACCCGCGACCTTTGGAGTCACTAGTGAGAACGTCGAATTTCTTCTAGTATATCAACTCTTACGCTGCAAGCCAGCGCCATCTCACCAATGTAGAAGGAATTAACCTCGACAAATTTATTAGCTATTTTTAATGTCCCCACTACTGGGGTTTAGGCCTTCTTTAAGGATAAGGAGGTTCGGCTATAGCCATATGGGCCCAATGCGGATTGGTGGGTGGTAACAACTGCCGAAGCACGGACGACCTAGAGATAATATTTAAAGGCCAAATCCGCTAAGTTAGCCAGCTTCATTGAGTACCTTAAGCTAAACAGAATTTATAACAGCTAAATGCAATAATTGCTAATGATCATTTTATTAAGCAAACACCTAATTATTGGAGGACCAATCTTAAAGCCCCTATATACCTCAAGTGGCGCCCTCGTTTTAATTAAATTTATTGCTCGCTAAGTACATAATGTATCGAAAATTCACATGTACAGATTGAAGCTAAGGCTCTATAGTTAATTTACAATTAATAACCTCAGTAAAATTTTGTTCGTTGTAGTAGTAGTTCGCAAAAGTGCTAAAACCACTTTCTGTACATGTGATTTTTTGATACATTATGTACTTAGCGAGCAATGAATTTAATTGAAATGAGGGTGCCACTTGAAGTATATAGGAGCCTTAACAGGCTGTTTCATTAATATTTATCTACATACATACCTAAGAAATATAATGCTCAAAAGAAAAAACCCCATACAAAAAGTTAACTCTTAAAAAGTTTAAAATATATCATCATATTATCATCAAGTCATAAATTATAGATTTATGATAAAATCGTCCCTCTGGCCACGTGGTCCGACTTCCTTTGTTCTACCGATCGTACGACATGATTTTTTTTTTCCTGTTGGTTCGGTTAACTAATCGGACTATTGAAACTATCATTTTCTTAGACCCCGTGGACACACCAATCGGATTACTTGAACTTTTGATTTCCGGTTAGTTAGATTAACTAATCGGACTATAGAAACTATAAATTTAGACCACGTAGTCCTACCGATCGGACCACAGACGTCGGGGGACCGTTAAGTTAATGTCAAAAAGACGCTCATGGTTAAAGGTTATTATAAAGTAGACGATTATCTGAAAGACCGGAATGCGTGGAAATGTTGTAACACAATAACTTGCTAGTAAGTACTTGTTGTTAATAACCTGTTATATGTATTGTATTTGGTAACGATATATATTAAGTTAGTAAATATCGTTACTTATTTCTGTTAAAGCTGATAAGTTTCTTGCGCCTGTTCTTCTTGTCAGTTAAAAAAGTCTGGAACGGGTGGTAGAAAAATATAGACGATTCAAAAGCGCTTAATTACTAAGTTTATTTGAATAAAGCAATTTTTTTTTACTTTACTTTTAATATATTTACATCAAAGCTCGTCTGATAGGTATACTGTTAGATATAATAACTAGACATGTGTCGAGCTTAGATGTAAACTAGCCAAAAATAGGGAAAAAAAATCTTCTTTTCCTATTTTTAATCGCAACAGAATAGTGACAAAATCGTGTAAAACCTTTTCTTTATCCGATTTCTTTCTCGAACTTTACTAACGGACTGACACTCATAAACACACTGTTTACAAGCATCCCCTCCAATCATTAAAAATCACTCCCACCACCCGTTAATATTGTATCTCATTTGTATGCTAACTGTGTTACGTGCAAGGCAAGACCCATTTGAAATAATTTTAATAACACTAGTTTCATTATTTTTTATTTTAGAAATCTAGACTTCATTTCAATCTGTCGTCTCCTTTTTACCCGACTACGGCAAAAAGCGTTATTGATTTTATAAATCCATTTTCGTTTGGTTTTTTTACAACACAATTTTCTCAGTACCAATTGATTATTAAAGCTTAGAGCATTGTTTTCCAATAAGTACCGAAAACTGGGGTGATTAGCAACTTGCGTGGTGAATAGCAACAGCGACATTTTCGATAGAAAAAATAGCAAAATTTCAAAATGATCCGCTGGGGCCTGTTCAAAGAACATTTTTCTTAAATTTAGATTTTTCGCATTCACAATGCTATTTTTATATTAAGATAAATAATATTAGAAAAAATCGACTCACCCGTAGTACCTCAGACGGGACTCGAACGCTGTAGAAGCGAAGAAGTTAAAAAGTACTAGAAAATTTCTCCGCTCCCACTAGCGACTCGGTAGCATAATTGGTCAGTGCATTGGGCCGGAATCCCAAGGGTGCGGGTTCGAGTCCCGTCTGAGGTGCTACGGGTGAGTCGATTTTTTCTAGTATTTTTTCTTATATTATTTATCTTAATATTTTTCTATAAAACTAATAAGGTCATTTTGATATTATCTAATTTTTTCTATCGAAAATGTCGCTGTTGTTAATCACCACGCAAGTTGCTAATCACCCCAGTTTACCGTTACCAACAAGTTCCGTATCCAATTCATATTATCATGGCATTAAAATGGGGTTTTCGTAGAATTTTCATTAGGAAAGTTTATCTTTATACAGTCACGTCTAAAAATACGAGATTTTGAACTTAGTCACATTGTTGTAGTTGTCATTTATAGTCGATTTTTGTTTGAAAAGTAATAGCTTTTAAGAGTGACATAGTTCTAAACTGAATACTACTTTATAGACGTGACTGCAGACTCTAAATGAATAAACTCTAACTACCTTACCACAAAAGATTTTAAAACACTGTTCAACAAGTGTTTAACTTAGACACTGTTTAAATGTGATGCTGTCACTTTTTTGACAATATGATTTGAAAGAGATGGCATCACATTTAAACAGTGTTTTAAAATCTTTTGTGGTATGGCCGTATATGGATTAACCTGTTTTTCTCTAATGACATAAAAACATTTTACTTGTTGAAACTAAAACTATTTTTTTCTAAAAATATTTAAATTTAGTTTTGGTGAGTGATTTGATGTTCAGCATCAATATACCTATCAAAAATTTCAATTAAAAAAAAAACAAAAACAGCTTGAAAAATTAAATACCTCTAAAAAGCAAGAGATAAAATTCAAATTATTAGTAACACTTATCAATATTAATAAAACACGTCTAATGAAGTCGGGTGGGGCTTTTAGAATTAGATAAAGAAATCTGTTTTTGTTTTCAGGATTTTTGAAGGAGGTTTTCCTTTTTTTTTTAACTTTTTTTTTTTCAACTTTTTGGTGGTAGGTATGTACGCGTTCATCATCAGCTCCACTCCACCATATGCATTGTGATAAGAATAATTGCTTATGAACAATATTAAAGTAATCGTATCGCATCAGTGAAATACTTAGTATTTAATAGTTCCGATGACCATTTGTGGTCTTCATCATCAGCAAATGGTACTTCCCGAAAGCAAATGCATACTGAAAACTGAAATCGCCATAAGTATGCCTATAATATTTGAAGAGACCTTATGACAATGGGACCAACTTGAAAGTACATACTTTCAAACAAAAAAGATTTTTTCAAATCGGTCCAGCGGAGTAATCAAGTAACATACATAATAAAAACATTCCGACGAACTGAGAACCTCCTCCTTTTTTTGAAGTCGGTTAACAACAATTAGTTTCAATACCAACCCGGCAGTATTCCTTTGTTTGCACTGCGAGCAACAAGTCCTGTAAGATCCATCTGGTCGCCACCCGGATCCGTCTCATTTGAATACTACGCCCGAGTGGCTTTTAAAAATGCTACGTTGTCTTAGAGAGGACATTCCGATCGTTAAATTCGTTTCGGTGCAGTTTTCATTTTCGGTGACAAGAAACATCTTCGAATATGATAAATAAATAAATATTTAACAACATCACATACATTGCTCCGATTCCAAAGTAAGTAGCTAAAGCACTTGTGTAATGGAAATTAGAGACAACGGTGGTATCACTAACACACAGACCTTAGCCAATATAGAAAAGTTCGTTTTCTAAATTGATCCAACCGGGGATCGAATCCGGGACCTCAGAGATGGTGACACCTTGAAAACCGGTGTACAAAGCCAATCGACCACGGAGGTCGTCAAATACTCGACCACGGAGGTCGTACAGTAGAATCTCTTCATTATTTATGAAGAGCCATTCCATTGCCTATGACACGAGCCTTACATTTGCCAGTAACTGTACTGGCAAATAATAATATAACCTATATTTCTGACCATAATCTTAAAAGTTACATAGTGAATAGTATGGAATGCAAGAGTTTGTTATACAGTGTGAGAAACTTATCTAATCTTAATCTTGTTTCTTATTGATAAAATTACTAGGGTGGGCTGACACCTAAACTAGGACGAATCCTGTGTCAGCCCCCTGATTATGTAACTTTGTTGCAATCAACTCTGACATTTTACAGACAGTTACATTGCTGCTTTAGTAAGAACCAATGTGACAACTATATTACTTAAAGCAGCAATGTAACTGCAGTTTCAATCGATTTCAATCGAGAATTGTTAGCAACAGAGTTACTTAATCAGCCCCCTGGTAATCAACCCTCAACCCCATAAATGAGGGATTAGAGATATGCGCTAGCTAATACACAACTCACTGGCGTGGCAGGGTCGACCGTTTTATAACTTGTGCACTGTTTATGGTCATAGCATAGACAACGTACGACACCGATTATCCATAGCATTTATGGCTGTACACTCTTTATTTGCGAACACCACACTTCTTATCCACACTAATCGAACCTAGAAAACACCCTGCGTCCAAGGAGCTGTATAAAATACCAATTATTTGCCGCCATAACAATACATTTGTGCACAGATTATAAAGTTTAATTCTTTGTTTTGTTTTTGTATCGTTTTATAGTTTATTCAAAAAGTTCGTTGCAGCTGAGCTCGGTTTATTAAATACTTATTTTCTTTTTTATACTTTTTATAGTCGAATGTGAGTTTAATACATAATGAAGTTTTATTGTAGTTTTTACGTGTTTGAAGCAAATTTTATTTTAGTTATACTTTGCTGTCCCTTTTCTGGTCCACTGTGGTGTAAAATGCGATATAATTGGCAATAGACAGTGATCCGCTGCAACTTCACTCGATAATGTATGGCAAATAGAAAGTTTTACATATTAAATTATGTCGTTTTGTACCGCAAGTGCTCTGAAATTAGCCACTTCTGTTGTACATTGATAAATTAATCGCATTGTACGAGTGAGACATTAGTTGCTTTTTATGACACCCCTAATTGTTAGGGTTGGTTCTATTCTAATCTTCCCGACACTTGCTTAAGTGACGAAATAATCTAAATAATCAAAATCTCACAAATCATAATCATAATCATTTCACTAATCGAACTAGCTGCACAAATCCGATTTATTCCATACATTTTATTCCTTGCTTTATTAAATAATAATAATAAATAAATATTTGATAACATCACATACATTGCTCCGATTCCAAAGTAAGTAGCTAAAGCACTTGTGTTATGGAATACAGAGACAACGGTGGTATCACAAACACGCAGACCTGAGCCAATATAGAAAAGTTCGTTTTCTTAATTGACCCAACCGGGGATCGAACCCGGGACCTCAGAGATGGCGACACCTTGAAAACCGGTGTACAAAGCCACTCGACCACGTAGGTCGTCAAAAAAGAGGTCGTATTGTTCCAAGACTGCCCAAGAAATGAGTGTAAGTATTGTGTGGTTCTAGTTGTATGTTGTATGTATGTGTTTCTTTATTCCACCATAATTCATAACTTTTCTTACTAAATGGTATTAAATACGTAATTTTAACCATAAAACGATGTTGTTTAAAATAGCTTACGTGCTTCAAGCAGTTGCTCTATAAAATAATATCAATCCGGGAAATATTGCGTCTGGGTTGAGGAACCGTTTCCATTACAACCTTCATCGTTGTGAAATAGAAATAGAAATAGAAATATTTTATTTGCTCATAAACATGGTATGATATAGAACAGATCTTAAGTAGGTTTAACATTGTTCAGCATGTTTTGCCAGTTGCCAGGCATGCAAAAATTGTGTAACTATATAACTTTAAAATGTACTTACATATTTCCATAATTAATCTGATTAAGTGTAAAAATTGGATAAAAATACCAAATAACATACTAGTAAAAATACGACTCGCACCAGATCATGTTCTCGGACGGGAATCGAACCCGCGACCTTTGGATATCCGGTCCAATGCTCTGACCGCTGAGCTACCGAGTCACTAGTGGGAACGTCGAATTTCTTCTAGTATATCAACTCTTACGCTGCAAGCCAGCGCCATCTCACCAATGTAGAAGGAATTACCTCGACATCAACTGAATACCTTTCCAGATATTTTTAAACAATTCTGGTGCGAGTCGTATTTTTTCTAGTATATTATTTGGTATTATATAAAATAGCATTGTGAATGCTTAAATCTCAAAATTGGATAAAAATAATTCATATAATTGTAATTTCAAATGTCAATTAATTTTTACATTATTCACTTAATTAGATATTCATATTATGGTATTAATAAAATGTCAAAATTCATTCTTAATTTTAAAATGTGTAGTTCGGAAAGAGAAGAATTTTCATGATTCGTAGTCAGTAGCGGCTCGCGACTTCATCAGCGTGGACAGCTATCGAAAAAAATAACGCGCGTAAAAACATTCTACCGCCGAAGTGAGAAATGAATTTTTCCATAGATAATTACTATATCTCAGAACTTTTACACGCGTTTTTTTTCTCAATAGATGGTCGTGCTAAGGGTATTATTTTTCTGAAATAAATCACTTTTAACGGATACTAGCGCGGTTTAACTGGAAGTACTTTGGTAATTAGTTGGTATTTAATTTCATCTTTGATTTTCCCCACGTTACGGCATCTTTGCAGCTGCCGTGGTCACGGGGGACTGAAATTGCTCGTGAGCCTACCTTCAAGCTATGATTTTAAAAAGATGTTTAGAAAAAAAAAAGTTTTTATCGATAAAAAAAAGTTTACCAAAGATCTTTCAATGTGGTGACGACCTGAGTGGTGCAGTGGTCAACATGCCGGTCTACCACGCAAGAGGTCCCGGGTTCGATTCCCGGCCGGGCAGAAATTGAAATGATGAATTTTAATTTCTGTGACGGGTCTGGGTGTCACTATGTATAATAAGTATTTATTTAAAATGTATATAAGTAGTATATCAGTTGTCTAGCACTCATATTACAAGCTTTGCTTAGTTTGGGGCTAGATGGCGCTGTGTGAAATTGTCCAAGCACTATTATTTTTATTTATTTTATTTTCTATTCAGAACTTACTTTTACATTGTGAAACAGGCCCTAAATCATGAAATGCTTTCAAAACGTTCATTTCAAAAAACGTCAAAGATAGGCAAAAATGCCGTGCGATCGGTGACAGTGGAAACAAACACAGATAACCAGATAGAACACGCGACAGCGCCATCTTAGAAAACATTTAGTTAAATGGTATTATTCGTCATTTAAAATGGCAAAAGAACGATAAAATCAAGTATAATGGTTTGAATCTGTGGTTCGGTTTATACACATATCGTCTTTGGAATTTATTTGACCATCAGCCATTTTAATGTCCTCACTGCTGGGGCACAGGGCTTCCTTATGAGTGGGTAAGGAGGATGGGCCATGACCCACCACGCGGGCCCAATGCGGATTTATACTGCAAATGCAGCCGGGACCAACGGCTTAACGTGCCTTGCGAAGCACGGAGGAGCTCGGGACAGTACATTTTTGATCACCCATCTCATGACCGACTCTTGCGAAAGTTGTTTAAGCTCCGCAATCGATGGGCCAGGCGCTATACCACTGCGCCACCAAGCTCCTTATCTAATACGTAGTTAAACTTATGAGGAGCCCGATGGTGCAGTGAGTTACCACATTGGCCTGCGATTGTTGATGTTAAGCAACTTTCGCAAGGGTCGGTCATGGGATGGGTGACCAAAAATTTATTATCTCGAGTTTCTCCGTGCTTTGGAAAGCACGTTAAGCCAATTATTCTGGCTGCATTTGCAGTCGTTATCACCCACCAATCCGCATTGGACCCGCGTGGTGGGTTATGGCCCATCTTTCTTATCCACCCATAAGGAAGGCCTGTGCCCCAACAGTGGGTACAATAAAATGGCTAATGTTGAAGTTAAACTTATACCTACTTAAACCATTTTAAATGATTTTTGAAATTCGGTTACTTTTTTACTAGAGACTAACAGCTGTTGTATGTATCACTGCCTGAAATATTCCTATGTCTGATAAATAGGAAACTTCTTATCAAAAAGTTACTCTAATATAATATTAATGAAAACATACAATAAAACGTTAATAAACCCTATTAAAGCATAACTTTTGATTCGTAGCTCTCACCTGTTAACCGCAGTGCAACGAACTCAGCGCATTCAAAACACCGAAACATCGGCGTCAGTAATTTCCGCAGTGCGACACGTCCGACTGCAACAAAAGTCGGTGGCCGACTGCTATCAGTTTCAAATTCAAATTTAACGGTTGACCGGATGCGGGTGACGCGTCCGGCGGGGCGTTCCGTTTCACGTGCCGTTTGGAATGGATAAGATGCTGTAGCTGGAGCGAATTGAAACTTGCAAAGTCTTTGAATCGAGTCTTATGAAAGTTTTCGCCCAAGCTTCTTGTTGGCTGTAAAATCTAGTCAAAAATTATGATTCAAAAGCTTTTAATATTAGGGATATTAAAAACTATTTGCATTTTAGTTTGAGTGGTGCCTTTCTACGATAATTGAAAATAAAGATATTATTATAATAATGAAAACGATGGAGTAAACGTGTTCTCGAAAATTTGTATAGCGAGTAATTATTATTCACAACGGGTTAGCGCTTGGCCTTCACCTCACCGGAACACAACAATTTTTAAATTGTTGTTATGGCGTCAGACTTAGGTAAGATGGTGGTAGCTGGCCAAGCGGACTTGAAATAAGCCCTACCAACCAAACCGAGTACAAATGTACCCCTCTCCTAGGAATCGAATGTCTATGGTGGGCTACAGAGGCGGTTATAATAAAAAAATAAATTTTTGATAATATCACATACATTGCTCCGATTCCAAAGTAAGTAGCTAAAGCATGTGTTATGGGAAATCAGAGACAACGGTGGTATCACAAACACTCAGACCTGAGCCAATATAGAAAAGTTCGTTTTCTCAATTGAAAACCTTGAAAACCAGTGTACAAAGCCACTCGACCACGGAGGTCGTCAACAACAGTAATCATAATTATTATATCCGTCATATTATATTGAGACAGATTTCTAAACGAGTATTCACAGCTAACTAACAATTTCTTTCTTCATTCCAAACATTGAACACAAGTTATTTAATACATCGACATAAAACAATACGAACCTGATACAACACGGACAAACCCGCTTATCAGTTGTTCGTTGAGACAATCGAACTTTCCCGCGCTTCCGACATTTTGTTATGTCGCCATTTTGTGTTACGTTCGCGCCTACTACTTGAACTCGATTCTATCAATATTGTTTTTTTTTACTATTATTGTACACATAGGTTTAATGCAAAATTAAGAAAACGATGAAACTGGCATAATCTTGTTAAATAAAAGCCATTAAGTGATTAAATAACAAAAATCTCGATTCTGTTTTGTTTTAATTTATTTAATCTCGAATTTCATTTTATCACACATAAAAATGTGTATATCACAGATCTGCACTTTATGTTATTAACGTTAAATAGGAAATGATTATATACTTAATTGTAAAATCTATCATTTGATGCTAACCTCTCAAGCTTACGCGCCCACTAGACATGAAATAAAACACTTTTAATGGATATCGCAGTTTTATTGAAAGTACTTTGACAATTAAGTAATGACCTAAGTAGGTATTTATTTTATTTTATTATTTTCCCGACGTTTCGGCGCCTTTGCAGCTGCCGTGGTTGCGGAAGACTGAAGCTGCTCGTGAGCCTACCCTCAACCGATGATTTTATAAAGACGTTCAGAAAATTATATTAAACAAAAAATATAATTGGTTTTAGTTATTGTCATTATTTTATTTTGTGAATTAATTAATGCTAAAAAAAGAGAATCTACTTAATCTACCACTATTTCACAAAATGGTGAGGCCCCTCCAAGAAAGAAATGGCGGAACAAAAATTGGAGAAGGTTGTCGACCTCCGTCTTTTATATAAAGTATCATTAGATCATCAAAAATCAAACTAATTACTAAAGTACTTTCAATAATACCACGCTAGTATTAGTATCCATTAAAAGTGTCTTATTTCATTTGCTAAACTTGGAATAATAAAGATTAAAGAGGATGGGCATTTTAAACCAAAAAAAGGAAACTTCTGGAATCAATTTTAAATAAAAACTATTGAGCAGGTACTTTCTAAAAAACGTTTCTCGTTAGTTAAATAATTAGGCACATTGAGATTCACTAGAACTGCGTATATACGATTCGAGTTTCAAATAAAATAACAATATTTTTGTCTATTTTTATCACGCATAACATTAGTAGGGGACATCACCCCATTTCACACATGACACCATGTTTCCTGTGAATCTCTGTCTCTCTCTCTCAAAGTTGATGTGTTTAAAATTAACATTACCTACTATTGAAATGGTTCAAATCTGATATCAAGTGCTTATTGTTATGTGACCTACTTTTATATCGAACTGTCATATGAATACGTGAAGGGTATTTTGATGGTACCGTGTCGCATTGGATTTAGGTCACATTATAAAATCTGACGTTTCATAACCTCAAGACATTCTGTGAGTCTGTTTTTTCAAGTCGTCCACCAGGATCCCCCAGCCCTATCCTTCAGGGGATCCCCGTGAACTCATTTATTCATCAGAATCCCCTTTAAAAGAAGTAAGCATAAAAAGATGCTGTCATACTGAGTCCGATTTAAACAGGTCGCCAACCAGGATCCCCAGGACATAATCACACAATCAATCTTCTAAGATCATATTTTTGAAATATTCACAAACAAACTTTGATACGAGAAATTCGTAAATTACCTAGATGTTCGCCCTAATATGGGAATAAGCTTTAAATGTACAAACATAAAATAATAGGACCTAAGATTAAGACCACAGCTCAGGGTAAATAAATTTTTTAGGGTTCTACTTATGGAATTAATGACATGAGCCTACTATTTAAACAAAGGAAACAGTGAAACCTGCTTATTGAATACTTTTCATTCTATTTAAAATGGATTTAAACCAAAAAGACTTTTCTCATTGATTTCCAGACACAATATCAAGGTAGCTCTTAAAACAGCAAACACAGTTCTCAAGCAAAAGTTATGAGATTCAATAACGATAGTTTACAATTAAATACAGGTACAAGTTGGATTAGTAGCTAGTTGTGTTTCGTGTTCCGTTGTCACGGTCGCAACTTGTTGCTCGATCGAAAACTAGGAAGTTGAGACAAATGTCTAGCTGTTTGCTTGAAAGGCTTTAGATTTGATAGGTACCTTACCGGTGTCGTTGGGAGTACCACAGGGATCCCACTTTGGACCACTGCTCTTCACATTGTATTGCAAACGTTTTCTATATACATTTCATTTATAAAGGTGATGTTCTCCGTTTCTCCGAACATCTATTGTATGAAGACCGTAACTGGTTGCTCGTACTTTACACTGGGAACCAGATACAATAAGGACAACGCTAAAATTAAAATGGGCAATATTTCGGTATGCGTAAAGAGTACCTAAGTCGTCCTTTCAAAATAATTGCCTTTTCAGTCCACATGTAATGTTATTTCTCTTTTTACAGAATGCTTGCAATACCTCAAGTAAGCCGTGCTACTGCATTGCACATAGCTCTTAGCAAATAATATTACAGAATATCTGAAAACAAATCCATACTACGAGCTACGACATTTGCTACGAACAAATGACTACGATCTTCGTAGTATTGTAAATACTTCACATAATATTATAACTGATTTACCACCTGCTTACGCAATAGCTGTATCTTTTTCTAGCGAATCCTGTAAGGGAGGGGGGCATTTGTGTATGTGATGACACTGATGAGTCGTTCCCGAGTTCAAAAATACTCTAATTCAAATAAACTTTAAAATTAATTCAAAGTTAGTACTTATGGTGAATATGGTGAATGTTAGTATACGTATTTATTTATTTATTTAGTCACCATAGTAAAGCTAAGCTTAGTTAGGACTTAATGAGTCTCAAGTTCTCATATACTGCAGTCCCTCCTTCCGATGTAAAACGGTGAAAATTCAATTTCCCCGCTTTTGTTCAACTCGGCATTGTGCACTCCACGCCTCGCTGTCTATAGTTGTCTATGGCAGACAAACGTATGATGTGCCGCGAACGCTGCTATGATACAAATATATTGTTATGGGTAAACATAATAATTAAACGAGCATGAAATATAGACAGAAGAAATGATGGGAACAAATTGTGGTTTCTATGCACTCACATTAGGCTTTACCAATCGGAAGGACCGAAAGTGAACTAGTACGGAATTAGGCAATCTTAGGCAATATCATTAGGCAATCTCATACCAAACCGGCGTTAGTACCATAGGACAAAGAAAAATGTTTTGCTTAATTTTTTGTTCTGTGGTCACTACTGTATCAGCTCCTAGCGCAAAAAAACAAATGCCGGTACCTATAAATAAATATAAATATGTGACACCACATACATTGCTCCAATTCCAAAGTAAGTAGCTATAGCACTTGTGTTATGGAAATCAGAGACAACGGTGGTATCACAAACGCCCAGACCTGAGCCAATATATAAAAGGTGCAAGGTTTATCGCTGTCTTGCTAAATGCAGGTATAGTGCACTGATATTTTGTGGTGTGCATATGCATTTTTTTGCTGGCGGGCGGGCGGTGTATCTTGCATATATTTTTTGCGGGAGTAAGCTACATTTATTTCTCTTTTCACAATGATTTAGAACTTCCGCCAAGTGACGCCTGATTCAATGAAACACAATAAATTATTTTTGAAATTTCCCATGGAAAGCGGAATTCCACACACACGAAAACGCCGGCGGTAATGACATAAATTAGCATTTTATACGGATTTCAAATCTTTTTTCTTCATATGCCTAACAACGCAACAATCTAAAGTCCCCTTACCTCACATCACCAAGGCGTAAACTATCACAGTTTGTATAAGCCCAATATATTTTATTGTGTTGACCCTTCCTGTTTGTATTGGACGGACAGACAAGATTACAATCGTAGTGATAAAATATAAAATGTGTTACATATAAAGTAAAATGAATGAATGGATGACCTTCGTGGTTGAGTGGCTTGTACGCCGGTAAGGGGACACCATCTCTAATATCTTAAGGTAATAATTATTGATGAAAAATTATTACTGTGTTTCAGATTTTTTATGTGACCAAACAATTAAGTAACTAAAAATTCCAGTACTAACCCAATTCAAAATAAATGTCAATTAATTTATTTCATACAAAACTGTAAATCGCATTATTTTTATTTGGTTTAGTATTTCGGATTTTTTATTCAATAGAAACCTTGACAAGCAGTCTTAATCCGAATAACATCACAAGAAGAGTTAATTATGCTCAAATTGCAAATCATTTTGGTATTACGTTTGTATGGGAAGCTCACTGTTCGCCGGAGTCTTAAACGATACGTATAGAATGCTGGCCATTTCAGTAGAGGGGCTGGTAGTGCTATTCTCTAAAATAAAATTTCACTTTCAACTTAAAAAAAACTAACGCTAGTCCAATTTTCTGCTGGTTAACCGTACAGAACCAGAATCTGCAGACGACGTTGCAATTTTTCGGTTAAAATATCTTTTACCGGAGATGCATATCAGATTCCGCATGCATTGAGGCGTATCTTCAAATATGAGAGGCGTATCTTTAAATATGAGACGTATATGTTTAGACCTTAGAGCAACGCAGGCCAGGCCAGGTTTAGACCATCAGCCATTTTTAATGTCCCCACTGCTGGGCACAGGCCTTCCTTATGGGTGGATAAGAAGGATGGGCTATAACCACATGGGCCCAATGCGGATAGGTGGGTGTTAACGACTGCAACAGCAGCTGAGACCAACGGCTAAACGTGCCTTCTGAAGCACGGAGGAGCTCAAGTTAGTAAATTTCTGATCACCCATCCCATGACCGACCCTTGCGAAAGTTGCTTAACCTCCGCAATCGCTGGGCCAGGCGCTAAGGCAAGTGTCGTCGTCATTGCTATTAACTTCATTTGAGAAATGGATGTGACACATTGCTACTTTTCTTTGGTAAGTTTTTATTTGTGCCAAAAAGAAGTAGCCAATTGGCTGAATACTCAAAGTCTCAAACGATACTCAACTTTGAGGGGCGCTAAAACATCATGCTATCTTTGTCGTATCTTTGACATTTAATGCAACAGGACGATGTTTGAGAGCCTCAAAGTTGGGTGACGTTTGAGTTTTCGGCCACCCATCTGTCAAATGAAGCCGATAGCGATGCCGACGAAAGATTGAAGATAACTGTTAAGTCTGATTAATTAAAATAGGCATGATGCAACGCGATGTGTAGCACCGTCTTTATAATATATTTTTTTTATATTTGACAACATCACATACATTGCTTCGATTCCAAAGTAAGTAGCTAAAGCACTTGTGTTATGGAAATCAGAGACAACGGTGGTATAACAAACACCCAGACCTGAGCCAATATAGAAAAGCTCATATTCTAAACTGACGACCCAACCGGGGATCGAACCCGGGACCTCATAGATGGCGACACCTTAAAAACCGGTATACAAAGCCACTCGACCACGGAGGTCGTCAAATGTCCATGTCCATGTCTATGTCCTACCCTTGTACAAAATAGAAATAAAACACAAATATCATCTACATTCTAAACGGGCCATTTTATAATTACACACACCAAATATAACCAAAAGCCAAACAACCGTGTAAATTACATAACAAGCCATAATACCTATAACTGCGCCAACATCATCAGTTTGTCTTCCCATAGTATGATCTAAACATTTCCGGTCCTGTATAGTGCAGTAAAATAAATAAAAGAGGCTTAGCCCAAAACCCAGCAGTAGATGGAATACTATCCCAACAAAATAGCAATTTATCAAAGCCATCTTCCTACAGCATCGGAACACACCGACTAGCAGACATATGTTTGATACGAATATGATCCACATGAGTACAATGATCGAAGTCAAAAATAAAGCCCAGAATATTTCTTTCTTCCAAAAAGTATCTAGTTGTGGTCGACGACCTGAAAAAGACTTAAAAAACTATAAAATTGCGTGTCATAAACTTGTCTATTCTATAAAATACAACTATACAACGTGTTACAAAAGTACCCCTAATGCCGAATATAGGGACCATCAAACTGAACAACTTTTACTACGGGACCAACTCTGAAATCGCAAAAAAAAAATCAGCTGTTTCATACATTTTGATATTTTCGTAATTATTTTTTGTATGAAACAGCTGATTTTTTTTTTCGCGATTTCAGAGTTGGCCCCATAGTAAAAGTTGTTCAGTTTGATGGTCCCTATATACCATATTCGGCATTAGGGGTTTTTTGTAACACCTTGTATATTCTGTGATTTACATAAGCTTGCGACACAGCTGATGCTTATTATTTGGTGGTATATGAGATAAGTCGATGTCGATTGTGAGCATGTGAATCCGCGGGTCTGGCTATACAACGTGTTACAAAAGTACCCCTAATGCCGAGTATGGTAGATAGGGACCATCAAACTGAACAAATTTACTATGGGACCAACACTGAAATCACGAAAAAAAAATCCCTTATATACCTATTCCTTATTCGGCATTAGGGGTATTTTTGTAACATGTTGTATAGCGGCAGCAGGCGGGGCGCGCCGGCAAGAGTCCCCAGTCACATTGAATCAATTTTTTTATTAATAGGATCAACTTGGGAACAATCCTAATGCATGAACGTTTTGAATCATCACAATCGGTTCAGCAATTTTCGAGTAATCGGTTAACAAACATACTGGACACAAATTAACAATAATGTTATGGATAAATACCTGCTAAATACAAAATTGTATGTAAAGGTCCAAATATGAAAGACAATATTAAACAGACACATGCAAGTAATACACAAATTAGTTCCCATGTCCAATAATGACATTTTCTGTAGCACATTTTTAATTTATTTAATTTTTACAATTTCATATTTCGGACTTTGACAGCAGATTGATAAAAATCATAGAGATCTTTTCTTTGTTGTTCTGTTCCTTCCATTATGAGAAAAGGCAAAAGCATTATTAAGCCATACAGCCATGACTTGTTTTCATATTTTTTCAGTAGTATAACACAACTTTTTATGTTTCTTCCGATTTTTAAACGTGATAATGTCGCAGACTAAAAATGTAAGCTATTTTAGCATTGTTTAGTTACAGTAACTTACATATCAATGGAGTAATTTTTATATGACGACCTGAGTGATGCAGTGGTCAACATGCCGGTCTACCACGCAAGAGGTCCCGGGTTCGATTCCTGACCGGGCAGAAATTGAAATGATGCTTTTAATTTATGTAGTATTATAATAAATATTATTTGACAACATCACACACATTGCTCCGATTCCAAATTAAGTAACTAAAGTGTTATGGAAATCAGAGACAACGGTGGTATCACAAACACCCAGACCTGAGCCAATATAGAAAAGTTCGTTTTCTAAATTAATCCAACCGGGGTTCGAACCCGGGACCTCAGAGATGGCGACACCTTGAAAACCGGTGTACAAAGCCACTCGACCACGGAGGTCGATAAATCAATATCATAATATCTATAGTCTGGCTCTTACATAACAAGCTTTGCTTAGTTTGGGGCTAGATGGCGCTGTGTGAAATTGTCAAATTGTGCAAGTGTGTGAAATATAACCTCGACTATGCGAGCTAAGCTAAACTGACAAAGCTTAGTTCTTGCTATGCAACCAGTTTACTCTAAAATGAAAACAACTCAGTTATACCAAAGCAAACAGCTTACACAGTTCACAGGCACTCTTTAATGAAGTCATTTGTCCGTCTGTCCGTCACCATTGACAGGCAGAATGGCTAAACAATCGGTACAAATACTTATATGTACTGTTTACAAATAATTTCACCTAACTCGCCAAATATATTAGGGGCGTTTCATGTTCAGGCGTTCGCGTTTGCGTTCGAACGTTACGCGTGATGTGTTTTTTCTTTATTTAATTTAAGAAGCCGGCGAACCAAGAGCTTTCCATATAAACGTAATACCAAAATGATTTGCAATTTGAGCATAATTAACTCTATTTGTGATGTTATTCGGATTAAGACAATATTTGTCTAGGGTTAGTATTTTAGATTTTTTATTGAATACCTAAAACCCTAGACAAATAATGTCTTAATTCGAAAAACATCACAAGCAGAAATTTCAAATCATTTTGGTATTACGTTTGCATAGGCCTCCGTGGTCAAGTGGCTTTGCACACCGGTTTTCAAGGCGTCGCCATCTCTGAGGTCCCGGGTTCGATCCCCGGTTGGGTCAATTTAGAAAAATGAACTTTTCTATGTTGGCTCAGGTCTGGGTGTTTGTGATACCACCGTTGTCTCTGACTTCCATAACACAAGTGCTTTAGCTACTTACTTTGGGATCGGAGCAATGTATGTGATGTTGTCAAATATTTATTATTATAGGAAGTTCAATGTTCGTCGGCCTCCTAAGTGTAACTTAGCTAAGTTTTCGATACATTTTGCTGTATTTAATAAACGGCTGTTGCAACATGGACTGCTCTCAGTAATTTAACTCGCGCGTTGATTTGGACAAATAGCGCAAGCACTTCATTATGGTGTACAGACGAACGACATAACAGTGCCGGCAGAAAAGTCATAATTGTAGCAATAAAAGCGATTTCTTTATGAAAGCAGGTTTCTTTATAGGTACTGTCTCACTAATGAGACAGTACCTATAAAAAAACCTGCTTTCATAAAGAAACAGGTCGGGTTGGTACAGACGGGTTGGTTGGTAGAGTTAACTAAGGGACTGTCTCACAAATGTTGTAATGAAAAATTCTATTGAAGGCGACCATAACATGCCCTATATAACGGACGGATAATTGATTATAAAAATATTGTGAAGTACCTACTTAAGAGGCTGACATGAGCCAACTAGCGCCGCCAGTCGATTTTATTTTATTTATTATAAGTAAGCCCAATTTCTTAAAAAAGGAATCAGTCAAGGTCTTGTGAAAAACGTCTAATGTTTATTGAATAACGTTACAACATTACAAAATGCGAACAATAGTTTAAAAACGGGTTTGAACCAACAGTGGCCAAGTTTTAAAATGTTTGAATGCCTTTTCAATTGTGTGAAGTTATTCTTTAAATATTAGACGTTATTAACAAAACCTTGACTGATTATTTTTTTAAGAAATTGGGCTTATTTAGGATTATATAAAATAAAATCGACTGGCGGCGCTAGTTGGCTCATGTCAGCCTCTTAAGCAGGTACTTTACAATATTTTTAAAATCAATAATTATTCGTCCGTACTATAGAGCATGTTATGTAGGAGTGGATAGTATGGAAATGAAGTGGAAGGTAGGTAGCCACTGGTAGGAAGGCCAAAGGGGAAGATCTTCCTCCGGGCTGGGTGGTATTAGCCCGGGGACCGCGGTCCAAGCGATGATGAAGTTGCCACGCCGGAGTGAGGGCCCAGTGATGCTCCAGGTGTGGGCTGCGGAGACCAGGTCGGGATAATGCCGTCGAGAGTAGCCGAAGGTCCAGGAAGCGTCGTCAATGATGCTGCGATGGAACCTGAAGGCTGTGGTGCTGGCTTGCTGTTTCTGCTTGCGGTGTGACTGCTGCGGATGCTGGATAAGGTATGGGGTGATGGTCGGCGCTGCGTTGCTGAAGGTGCTTGATGAATGTGCTCCGTCGGGGGTCACCAATGTAGGTGTTATAGTATGGAAATGAAGTGGAAGGTAGGTAGCCACTGATAGGAAGGCCAAAGGGGAAGATCTTCCTCCGGGCTGGGTGGAATTAGCCCGGGGACCGCGGTCCAACCGATGATGGTTGGAAGTTGTATATATGCTAAGTCGCTGAGTGAACTTCGTTAGCGAGATGTAGGATTTCCATACTGCGAGGTGCTACTCCATACTTAATTGTTATTTTTCTTGATACTAGCGCCATCTCTTAACACGGTGAAGAATCTTGTTGTTCCGTGTGAGTCGTGGTATGTGCGGCGTAGGTAGGTAGGTGCCGCTACAGTCGCCTTCAATAGAATTTTTCATTATAACATTTGTGAGACAGTCCCTTAGTTAACTCTACTAACCAACTCGTCTGTACCAACCCGCACTGTTTTTTTATAAAAGCACCCTTAAAAAATATAGCAATGAAATTATTAAGGACCAGGAGGCTTACTACGATCTCTTATAGCGATCCCGTTTAGGTCCTAAAATGAACTGCACCGCTATGTGACAGCGGTGTCAGCAGACAGCGACTCAACTTAAGTTCATAACCTAAACTGAATCGCTAAGCTGTATGTCATTCATTGTTTGTTCATACAAGACTAGACTCTATACAGGAGAAAATGAAGTTTTTTTTTGCCTAGGACACCGGAGACCTCTTGGGGTTCGACGAAACGGCAATATGGCGATTTAGCTTCGCGTGACACTGGCACCTCGGTGTAGTTCATGGTACGAAATAAAACGATACAGTTTGGGTACCTAAACTGAAACGCAATCGCTTTATTTTGATTTTGATTTTAATTATGAATTTTAATTTTAATTTAATTTTTTAGTCAATTTAAAATGCACTTATGGACACTTCTAAAATAAAATGATTTTTTTTTTTAAATTTGATGGCAGGCGTCCAGCACTACCAGCGGGTGTACGTCGCGGAATTCGCAAAAATGTTCATTACGAGGTACAGTCCGACACAAAACGATAACACCGGTACAGACAGCGCATTAGTGGCATGCTGTACAGACGTACAGTTCACCAAAACACCGTTTGAAAACCAGGGCCCTATTTAATAGACGTGACAATTTGTCACCTGTCATGACAATTTTATATCCATTGCGTCAACCAATTTGAAAATAGAACAAACTACTCATAGCTACACCGCAACGTAAACCGAATTGTCATGACAATTGACAAATTGTCACGTTATTAAATAGCTCACAGAAAGAATGAAAAGTACCGTTTGAAGAGGTTTTCAAAAGATATTTCTAAAGACATGTTAAAAGAACTTGTTGTTTCCATTTTTTTAATATTCTTTCGTTTTTGATAAACTTTCCGCCCGCATCTTCGCCTGCGTGGACTACAGGTTATATCGTGTGGGCGGAGACCCGTGCCCAGCAGTGGGATAAAAATTAGCCTATGTCCTTCCCCAAGGGCCCATCTATATCCGTACCAAATTTCGTCAAAATCGGTCCAGCCATAAACGTATCAGACAGACAGAGTTACTTTCGCATTTAGAATATTAATGTTAGTATATACAAAATGATACAAAAATGCCCCTAATGCCGAATATAGGGACTATCGAACTGAACAACTTTTACTATGGGGCCAACTCTCAAATTGCGCGCATACATTTTGATATTATGGATTTTAATTTTTGTATGAAACAGTTGATTTATTTTCACGATTTCAGAGTAGGTCCTATTGTAAAAGTTGATCAGTTTGATGGTCCCTATATACCATATTCGGCATTAGGACTCTATATGAAATATACAGGGAGAAAAAGCAGCCCTTGACGAGTTTCTTGCCGATTCTTCTCGTTACAAGGCGCGCGAACCGATGGCGTAACTTCTTATGGCGCGTCTCCTGCTCGTGTTTTTTTGAAACATTACACAAAAAACATGAAACAATAATAATACAAACCAAATACCAGGTATCTCCCGAATTAAGTTTAAAAATAAAGCACAGTCTCTTTATTTCACTCCATCACGATAATTAATTATATTTTAGCAAGCTTGCACTAGCACTTTTAGGTTAGAAAAAATTGCCACAGAAAGGTTGTGCGCGTTCGGTAGTTGTGAAGGAATAAAACAATCCCCTCTCTACCCGTGCGGGGAGTGTTTTCCGTCGGCCGCGGAAAACAAAAACATTGTGTATGAATACAAAAATGTGTATAGCCACGCCCCAATGTTTTGATGTTTTTGTGTAATGTTTCGAAAAAACAGTCGCAGGAGACGCGCCTTTAGACATTCACAAGACAAGACTGAATAAATAAGTTTTTAATTTTGAATTTATTTATATTTTATGTTTTATCACACGTCTGTAGATTTCCGATTATGGATTACGAATATTCAAAAAAATCAAACTCTAATCTTTTCTTGAAATAAATCACCTTTGAACATTAGACAAAGCCCGATTCACACTTGACCATAATGTCGTGAAATTCGTACAGATATTCCAACTACAAGCACATAACTACCACAATTTATCATTCGCTCCATTGCTCACAGTTTCAGCTGAAAAAAAAAACAAAGGCAAAATTGCTCTTTTTCAGGTGCATACCGCGCTTCTAAGTTTTTTAATAACCCATGCATAGGCATTTAAAAAAAATAAAACACATGCTATGAGTTTTTAAGCGTAATGAGTTGGGGTAGAGAAAGAATGGGCTGTATTCATTTGTTTCCTTTGTTATGCTTTTTTACCCGACTGCAAGGAAAGAGTTATGTTTTTCGCGCGTATCTTGTATGTATGTAATATACTTTATTGCCTCATATCTATCAAACGGCTGAACGGATTTCTATTATTAATATATCGATTGATTCGTCCCGACAGCCCAAGTGTTCTTAGGTAAGTGACGTTAAAAAAAAACAATATGGCTGGGTGCTGTGCGGTAATATTATTTGAAGTGAAAAAAATTTTTTTTTTAATTCTGCCATATGGGTATCAAGTTAAAGTACTTATCATAAGGATTTCAAAAAGGTATATCTTAACCGTAATAATATTATAATAATTACTAATGACATAAATAAAATAAAACAACGTAACGTAAAATTAAACTTTGTAAGAGAAAATCCCTTAGACCGCGTGGTCCGACCGGCTTGTCCGATCGATCGGACCACGAAGATTTTAAAATCCTGTTGGTTCGATTGGTCGGACTTTAAGTATTTTTAAAAGTCATTTAGTCAGACTATCTTTGTCCGAAAAAAAGTGCGTTGTAACGCCATCTAGTATCGAATAGCATATAACTAGAATAAAAGTTGGTGGCTCTTGTTGCAAGTAAATTACTAAAATGACAACAATGTTCGATTATTTGTAGAACGACAAAATAAAATTATAATTTTAATTTTAATTTACATTTGATTAAGATTTTTTAATGCTTGCTAGCGCCATCTATCATCGGGTAGCAGAATCCACTTTCATACTAAAATATTCAGTGAGGGCAGAAAGTTACAGCGTTACATAAATCTAACGGTACAAAGTGAAACGCACTTTATATCCTTATGTTAAGGTTAATTATTCGTTTAATATTTGAACCAAGAAATAACATCACTGAAATATTTAGAAAGCAGTCGGTGGGGTGAAATAGGGATATCGTTTTCCTCGCAATACCGAAAGAGAGGTGAACTTATATTTCTATTTAATTATTTTTCGCTATTACTCTGGAGAATTTCGCAACTGTAACTAAAATTGGGCGAACAAACAGAGAAATAATAATAATAAAAAGTTAAAGCAAAAATAATTGGCGCGAAAAATTACATTTTACTTTTTTTAAACGCAATAGATTGCAGGTTTGGGTATACATCCTTTTTGCACGAAGTATTTTCGAAAACTACACAAGTTATGATATTAATGATCTTTATGCTGAAAGAGCAAGGAGTGTTTCGGGCTGTGTACGGAAAGAAAGAGACGGTATTATATTGATACAGTATAGTCTTCTCTGTGTTACAATGTAGAGTACATTGAGGCTGCATTTTGTGCGCTGTGTTCTACACAGAGGGTACTCTGTGTGGAAATTCTTAGGTGGATTCGTACACCTGTGTAACTAGTTGGAAAACAGGGATGCTGGTTGTGTGTGCTGTATGTATGGAAGGCGCTCGTGTGGGTTTTGTGTATGTGTGAGTACTTGGAGGGTTGAAACGGAGGCAGAAAGGGGAGCGTGTGCAAAACAACAAAGTTGAATTTGGTTTTAGATTTATGTTAACTACGATTTTTATTCTTGATGAAAGAATTAATTATATTCTATAACTGTATCCTTAGCACAAACATCTAACGAGGAAAAAACGCGCGTAGAAGTACTCGATAGAATAATTATCTATGAAAATATTCATTTCGCGTTTCGGCGATAGATGGCGCTGTACAAATTTCCAATACACATTTACTCTACCGAATGTTTTTACGTGCGTTATTTTTTTCGATTACTGTTCGTGCTAAGGGTACAGAAATATATAAATATTTAAAATGGTTGTTGTGAATCGAAAGGCGCTTTCGCGTGTGCGAGGAGATATCTTCTTTCCTCTCCGCTTGATCCATTTCCACCGAATCTAAACGGAGAGGAGATGTGGAAATAATGAAATCTGATTGGTAATTCAAAACACATCTCCTCTCGTCTCCTCTCCTCTCCGCTTTGGTGGTGACCTTGATCGTCCTTCCCCTGAGCTCTTCAAATGCTTTAAAAACAATAGGCACTTTTTTGTTTTAAAAAATAATATTTAGCAGCTAAAATTATATTTTTTTTATATTAAGAGTAATTCATAAACTAGAAAATATCGACTCACCCGTAGTTCTCAGACGGGATCCCAACCCACACCCTTAGTAGTCCGGCCCAATTCTTTAACCAGTTATTTTATTATTCACAACTTCTCAATATAAGTTTAAGAAATTGCTCCAATCTAGAAATTATCATATTCCTTTGTTGGCGCCCAACGTGGGACCAACAACATTTATATTTTTTATTGGCCAAGTTTATATGCAAATACCTGTAAGTAAATTTCTACTGTTATTACTAGTGCTACTCGTTTGAGTAGTTGGTCTTCATAAATAAATAAATAGTAGTATGAGAGACTCAGTATGGCGTAGTTGCTTAGCACATTTGAGCTAAAGCAAACACCTGTTACGGTTAATCATGAAACGTGATCATAAATTTACAATCTGAGTTTTCTTCGCTTTGGAAGGTACGTTTCACGATTCGTGAGGAAGTTACAACCTGATGAATAAGGTCAACAATCATTATTGATGATTGTATATTCTTAACCCTTCAACGCCCGGAAAATGAGACACAATAGATATTCCATTGTTATCCGGCTGCATGAGACCGCTCGGGCGGTGATGAATTAAGAAAGCAGGTAGTAATAAGCTAAGCATAATTTCAATGGCATACTACTGAAACACACTAATCTTGATAAATAATATTATTTTTCTAAATATTTATTTTGTCTCAATAGCTTTTTCTGCTGTCTGTACGACTAATCTCCGCCACCCTCCCGTAATAGGCCATCTCCTCGTCACCATGGAGACCGTACAAAATGGCTGCCATGCCCCCCACCTCTCCTCGCGCAGATATAAAAGCGCTCCCCAGGCGTCTTTTACTCAGAGCGCCAGTACGCGGCGACGCGAGTGCACGTCGCTTTGATTTATTTTTCGTTTGACACATGTCGATATTTTATTTATTTTCCTTTTACCTGTATCACGAGACAGGTGCCCTTCACGAGTTAATTTATTTACGTTTTTTTTTTTCTTCTTTTTATTTTTTCCAATTTTCTGTGAGGTGTGTCGCTGCTCACAGAAGGTAAGTGACTTCTTTAGACATTTTCACGATTTCCTCGTCATTTTTGACACAAAAAAATAACTTACCGCGTTAATTAAGTTTCAATCACGTAGTCATTATTTTTGACACGTGCTCATTCACTTATCGATTTCTTTGCAGATGAGAGGGGGTAAAAATAACCACAGTCCTCTCTCGTACGTGTTCGCGAAAAGCGACTTTGTATACTTTGTTTTAAGGTTTCTAGTCCTTCGTCCATTTCAAAACTTGTGACCTACGTCACACCGTTTTACGAGGTGAAAATAATTAATGTCAAATAAATTGAAGGCGACTTAGAGTTGCCACAGATTATAATGCTGGGTCTGGGGGAGATTTTGACGTATATTGCAATTTTGTCGCTTTGGTGTTGCCAGGTTGAACGTTAAGTGTTGCTAGGTGCATTTTGGCGTAACGATCGGTGAGCGAAGTAAGACTGGAATGGCTTTAGCTTGACCGGATAGGCTTCCGAAATGGTCTTATGTTGGTTATTAATGTTATTCTTTTGGAAAAGACTGCTTTTGTGAGAAACTTCATCATTCCTGAAACTTATGTAAAAAAATTACATAATTAAGTCACAGGAACACTGAAAATGCTTCTGCAATAGTTTTATGTCGGTTATAAATTATTTTCGTAGCTTTTGTGAGAATATTCAGCATTTTTCAGCAAATGTAAAAAATTATTTACTAAAATCATTAACTTTATGATCTCATTCATTTTCAATTAAATATTTTACTATCTGCCAAGTTATTCTTGATAAGGAAACTTCTCTTTTGACGACCTCTTGGTCTAATGATTCTGTCTACTGTACCAAGGATCCCGGTTCGATTCTTGGTATATCTTTTATGGTGATCATACACATTTATTCATAGGGATGTTTATATTCTTATTTTTGAATTCTATAAGTTTTTAACACGTTTTTATTAGACTTGATTTGACTAACATTTATTTATCGTATTCAATCGTTTGAGTGTTGAAATTATTAAAAATTAATCAACATTTACCAACTTATTGAAGCGCCCATGGCGGATCAGTAGATCGGATCGGCAGAGGTCGCCACTAATCCTTTTACTATAAGAAGAAGACCAACTTATTTATGCCCATAAAACTACAATGCAATTTAGTTTATTACTTTCTTAATAAAGAGAAAAATACCAAATGTTTTCCATTATTAATCTTTATTTAGTGTTACAAGTTTGAAACTTGTATAATCATCATTAATAACATTGCCAATTTAAAAATGTACAACAGAAGTGACCAAGTTCAGAGCGTTTGCGGTACAAAACGATGTATTTTAATTTACAAAATTTCCTCTTTGCCGTACATTAACGAGTGAAGTTACAGCAGATCACTGTCTAAAGTCAATTTAATCGCATTACATATCGTGATAGTCAATACTCTCATCATCATCACCAACAATTCATTATAGATCAGTTCAGGACTTAGGCCTCTCCCGAGGGAGGATGTAGCCGTAATCTCTTTAGCAGGTTGGAGAGCGCAGTGCTGAACCGTTTTCGTCGAAAAACGCTACTGACCAATTTCCGGTCCACGGAGGTGTTAGACAACCTAAAAGCCATTAAGTCATCTTTTTTAAATTCAAAACTCATTTATTCAGTCAAGGCTGTTACAAGCACTTGTGAATGTCAAAGAAGCTACGCCATCGGTTCGCAAACCCTAAGCTGGAGACCTTGTAATATGATAGGTATTTTTTTCTTTACAAATTCGCGTTGATTGATGTCATTGTAAAAAGTCCACTGGGTAGGTATTGTAAAAGTTTCATTTCCAAAAATAAGGTTTTCCTTAAAATTTTAACGATTGTATAACTACTTATTTTTATATTATACCAAATAATATACTAGAAAAAATACGACTCGCACCAGATCATGTTCTCAAAAAATAGCAGATTGTTAGACAAGGGTCAAAAAATTCATGACTTTTACCCGTCTTAAACACTCTACTTTTCATTTCGAATATAAGGAAAGTAAATAAAGGAGTTTTTTTAAGTAGTTTTTCCAAAATATTTATTAATTAAAACATGTAGTAACTACTGAGGTTGAAAATATTTATTTATTTCTTATTTCAAATTTGGAACAGCCCGCGTCGCCGCTCCGTCCAATGTTTTTAATTTTGCACTGGCTGTTATACAAACTCTATGGTCGACTATGTAACCAAATTCAGTTCTATTTTTAAAATTATTTTACGCCCTAGGGTGGAACGCAGAGTTTTTAACCCGCTGCTCAGTTTAAATATACATCACTTTCCGAATATGAGAAATGAAGACATATTTAAATCTTATAAAAAATAATACTTTCAACATTTTCTTAAATCTAACAGTAATTTGCAAAACGTTATCGTCAATAATTCAAAGATTTAACGTTTTGTCTTAACGAATGGATTAAAAATTAAATCTGTATTATCCTACGCAAATGTGGTATGGATTATAATAATCTGAGTGGAGGTATTTGGGATTGAGGCAAAGGAATTAAGGACGGGGAGCCTTGTTTTATAGCGTTGAAGTTACAAATATGTATGCCCAGCTCGTAAAGTTAATTAAGTATGAATTGAAATCATTATTATTCAGAAAATTTCAACTGTCTAACTATCACGGTTCATAAGAGTCTGGTGACAAACGGACGGACAGCGGAGTCTTAGTATTAGGGTGCCATTTTGCCCTTTGGGTACGGAACCCTAAAAAGAAATATCAAAACTTACGGTAGTTTCAAATGCAAAGAGCACTTTTCCACTTTCTCTACATTTCCCTAGCGTGCTATTATAAAATAATACACTTATCCTTCTTAATAATTCAGCATACTTGCACAAATGTACCGTCAGAAAAAATGACTCGTGAAACTTACATTTGACACGTGAAATATTCCTACACTCATTTATTTTTGTAACTATGCATATTTTAACCATAACATTTTTAAACCTCATAATTTTATAGGATGGCATTAGCCATTTTTAATGTCCCCACTGCTGGGGCACCGGCCTTCATTATGAATAAGGAGGATGGGCCATAACCCACCACGCGGGCCCAATGCGGATTGGTGGGTGTTAACGACTGCAAATGCCGGGACCAACGGCTTAACGTGCTCTATCGAAGCACGGAGGAGATCGACATAATTGACGACCTCCGTGGTCGAGTGGCTTTGTACACCGGTTTTCAAGGTGTCGCCATCTCTGAGGTGCCGGGTTCGATCCCCGGACGGGTCAATTTAGAAAACCAACTTTTCTATATTTACTCAGGTCTGGGTGTTTGTGATACCACCGTTGTCTCTGATTCCCATAGCACAAGTGCTTTAGCTACTTACTTTGGAGTCGGTGCAATGTATGTGATGTTGTCAAATATTTATTTATTTATAATACATTTTTGGTCACCCATACCATGACCGACCCTTGCGAAAGTTGCTTAACCTCCGCAATCGCTGGGGCAGGCTCTACACCACTTCGCCACTGAGCTCCTCGATGAATTTTATTTATCGTGTTCTTTTTTACTTTTTCATTCGTAATATTTAACTATCTTATTCTTAGATTATCTTGCTTTCTACAATTCGAATAGAATACCTTATGTTTAAAATTTACATAGCCATTTCTCTTTAGAAATGAACTTAAATTATTCATTTGATTACATCTAAATTTTCGACGACCTCCGTGGTCGAGTGGCTTTGTACACCGGTTTTCAAGGTGTCGCCATCTCTGAGGTCCCGGGTTCGATCCCCGGTTGGGTCACTTTAGAAAACGAGCTTTTCTATATTGGCTCAGGTCTGGGTGTTTGTGATACCACCGTTGTCTTTGATTTTCATAACACAAGTGCTTTAGCTACTTACTTTGTAATCGGAGCAATGTATGTGATGTTGTCAAATATTCATTATAAATCTGCTTTATTATTTAATTTCTTTTCTTTTAAATAAATAACACAATTTCTTAAGCTCAAGAACTATAATAACATTATAACATTGACATCAAAACAACAGTACTGTTTCAAAACAGCTTTGTAACCGAATATATGAATATATCGGCTCATAAAATATTTATATATGAAAATTCAATAGTTCCTCGAAGAGATTGATGGAGATTGAAAAGTGGGGACGTTACGTATACATATATTATGTAACTGTATACATCTTACAAGGTCCTAAATTATATGAAGAAAAAGTTGACAGAATAAATCTAAACAATCTTTATTCAATTCACTAGCGGCCGCCCGCGACTTCGTCTGCGTGGACATTTATTTTTTACTCCCTTGGGAATAATATCCGTAGCACGAACATCTATCGATAAAAAAACGCGCGTAAAATTACTCGATAGAGTAATTATCTATGGGAAGTTTCATTTAGTTTTTCGGCGCTAGATGCCGCTGTTCAAATTTCCCATACAAAATAACTCTATCGAATTATGTTACGCGCGCTTTTTTTCTCGATAGATATCGTGCTACGGGTACTGTTGTCTGTCCGGCTGTCCTGCTGTAACAGGTAGCATTTCTCAACCAGTTGTCGTCAAATTTTGTGAGCAGGTTCGATAACTATGCAGACTTTTTACCATTCAGATTTAAAAAAAATCGAGGAAAAAAAGATATTTAGCCATTTCGAAAAATGATCAAAGATGTCACAAACGCAAAGTCTAGCTCACAAAGGCACTACTCAATAATGTTGTGACATCCAGAAAGGTGCCTCGTCAAATTATCGATACAATCATATCGATAGACTAAAAATAAAAGGGTCAATAGTTCATTGGCCGTTGTGACCGAATCAAGAAGGCTGTATGCGACGGGATGCTGGATCAATATACGTCGTCTGTGCCGGTAGGGATGTCGTCGATTTTCGATGTCGATAAAATACGGTTTCAGGCTATTCGGATGATGTAATAGTTCCGGTTATGTGGTTTTGAAACATTCAGTTGCGTGTATTGAATTAGTTCTTTTGTAGTTCAAACTAAAGGCGAATACTCTGACTATTCCAACCAACGAAATCGAAAATAGGTTTACGGTATTAAAAGTTGGAGCCGAAAAAAAAGCGTTTTCAGATCACTCTTTAAAATATTTTTAAACAAGAAAAAAGATGTAGGTACCTGATAATATTTTGGATATTACTCTGAATTTGTAAAATTAGTGCAAATAGCAAAGCTTTTAGGAAAATAAACATTATATCTATTCAGATAAGCTAAGTAGTTTTGAAGTAGGTAAGATATAAGAATAATATGAGTCATATCCAAAATTATAATTAATAGCTAGGTGCTCCTAAATCATTCAGTTAAAAGTGTGATAGATATAATGCTATTAATTTAACTTTGTACAGCAGAAGTGACCAACTTCACAGCGCTTGCGGTACAAAACGATGTATTTTAATCTGTAAAATTTACTCTTTGCCATACATTTTCGAGTGAAGTTGCCACGGTCTGTCTATTGTCAATTTCATCGCATTTTACCTACATATTTCAATGATGCTCTCAAAATCTTGAAGACTGCACCTCCATCGCCCAGATGCCATCACCAATAACTAATCTCGGAAAACGGCTAAATTATTAGGAGCCCACAATTTTCAAGCAATTAACTGAGTTGATAGCGTTTACTAACGGTTTGCTTAATAATCAAGTTACGGGTTGGGGAGCTAAGTAATCCGTTAAGTCCACTTCTGAAGTGATTACCGCGATTGATTAAAAATATACCCGTAAAGTATATTACAAAATAATAATAAGGATGCTGTTTACTAAGTATCTATTTATAGTCTGATGTTTTTATTCTCTTTTTTGTATCTTACTCTGTAAAGGTTTTAATTTAAGGCCCCTATATACCTAAAGTGGCGCCCTCTTTTAGCACTTTTGTCTCTTTTAGCACTTTAAAGTGGCCACTTTTAGCACTTTTGCGAACTACTACTACAACGAACAAAATTTTACTGAGGCTATTGTTTGTAAATAAACTAAAGAACCTTAGCTTCAATCTGTAAATGTGAATTTTCGATACATTATGTACTTAGTGAGCAATAAATTTAATTAAAATGAGGGCGCTACTTGAGTTATATAGGAAGCCTTAAGAAAACATATTTGATTTCTTATACATAATTGAGATATCGAGCATAATACCTAAAAAAATAAAAAATAATTTCGATGTATATTTTTACAAACTGCGTCACGTTTAGACACCAAGTTTTTGTAAGAATAAAAACCAAAATATATTTCATAAAACTTTTTCTTATAACATTTCAATATCCTATAACCATGTGAGTTGTGTAAAGTCCCGATTTTATTACACGAATGAAAATATGATCTAATCTCAAATATATCTTTCTTGTGTTAATTCACATTATTTTTATAGTTTAATAAATTTAAAATTTTATTAACACTAATACAAATATTTGTTGATTTCGTAAGTCAAAAGTTAGTTCATTCAAAAACAATATAACATCACTCCAAAACTCTCTAATTATTAGTAACACTGCCATCTACCGTCGTCATTTTGAACGTTTAATAAAATTAAGAATCATATCTCAAAAGGTGAAATATTAATCGAGCTTGATGAAAAGGGGTGTCTTAAAGCAATTTGTTCGACTAAAAAGGTGCCTTTAAGCATCTTGTCAATTAAGAAAGAGAAATTGAGTACACTTCGCAACATTTCTCGCCTTGACACGGTTTTGGTAAAAACTTTATTTTTAAATTGTGAACGATCGTCAATATTTATTAGCCTGCGGCTATGAAGTTCCTGTGAAACTTTTATTTATGCTTATTTTTTTTTTATTCGTAGATAAAAAGGTTTTGACATCAAAAAATACTAAAGTTATAAAATACTACAATTTGATATTTCTTTGGAAGTATTATTTAGGTAATAAAGGCATGTTATTTGAAACTTATGATAAGTTTGGTAGAAAACAAATTGATCACTTATTTGTAAAATCTTAAGTAGGTAGTGATTTTGTTGATGGTAACTATTTTCACCTTAAAAGTAATATTGATATTGGTTAAGTAAATGAGAGTCACGATTATACCGAAACACAATTAATAAAAAATACCCAGACCAGCTCAATTTAAAAGCGATAAAGTTATTTTTGGAAACTCAGAACTTCTCTAAACTGTTTTCAGTTACAAACCAATGATTCAAAAATATATAAGAAAATTATTTATACATTTTATTAACTTTGTATCGATATTTTTATCGACTACGAATCACATCACTAATCCACTCCCTACATTCCAGCGCTCGCATCGCCTGTGTGCGTATTACTGATTGCTAGAGACCAGGCGGCGTAATTACAAACTCTATAACACACCTAATACGCGCAATTGCCTACGTCGCATAACACGCCTTATTATTTGCAATAACATTGAAGCAGAGAAGTGAAAAGTTTAAATCGTTTTATTTTTATTTTCGGTGTAATACAAGTGATTATGTAAGTCGCTTATCCTACTTCCCACTAATTTTATAAATGTGAAAGTTTGGGATTTAGGATGTTTGTTTTATTCGATTACGCGAAAATGGCTGAACAGATTTGAATGAAAGGCTCGCAACAAAAACCGAAAAGTTCTTTATTCAAATTTTAGATATTAAGTGCTTTTTCTACCACCCATTCGAGACTTTTTTTGGCTGACAAGACAAGACACAGATAGTTTATAGCCTAGATTTAAACAAAGTATGTTTTTTTTATCACGGTCAAGACCCCAAGGATTTTTCAAAATTTCCACGCGGGCAAAGTCCCGGGCGGAGGCTAGTATAACATAATTATGCGAAAAGAGAAAACTTGAAATCAAACCTTTTCTTCACTTGCCATGTAACATGCCCAATTTTTAACATACCAAAACTATTTATTAATATTTGCAATAAAATCGACCATATTATTTTCTATTTAAGGTGTTAAAGAAGATTATGCGAAAGCAGAGAATGGTTTTTCTATTTTTTTTACAATTGTTGCCGGCTTTTCTTTTTCGTTTATATACGTAGAGGAATTAATCAATATGGTTCACCTTCTTATGTGAAACTAGCGACCGCCCGCGACTTCGTCTGCGTCGAAAGGTTTTTTGCTATCCCTCGGGAACAATTATTTTTATCGGGATAAAAGGTACCTTATGTCCTTCTCTGTACCCCTGACAACGTGTATGCAAAATTTCATGATGATCGGTTCAGTAGTTAAGACGAGAAGGCGTAACAAACAAACAAACGGACTTTCGCTTATAATATTAGTAAAGATATCTTTGATAATAGTTTAAAACCTCAGTGTTAGAAATCATTTTTTTTGGCATACATTATGAGCAATGAAAAAAATTTTTTGACTAGTTGCCATCTTTGTCATCTTAGCAAACGATTTTCAAACAAATTCATCTATAAAATTTTAAGTAGTTCTTTCCATTTGCTAAATTACATTTTTGTCATTCATATTCCTAAAAGTTATCTCATAAAACAACCCTACGCTAAAAGAAATAAAACATTTCACGTTATAGACTTTGTAAACACGTTTTTGAGTGCCCCAAAACTACTTACAGAAAGGGGTTCCATCCCTCTCGCTTCAATACACTTAGATTGACAAGGACAGTGATATAGTGAGGAGGTTTTTATTTCTATGGTTTTTTAAAAGGATGATGGTTTGAAGTTAAAAGCATATTATAAACTTTAGTAGAGACATGCTGAGATTGTTATAAACAAGTATTAAAATTGTTAAATCGCACCCTAGCTAATGATAATTATAAAACAAACAAGAATTTTCAGATATTACAAAAATCTGGTTAGAATTATTTGAAATTTTGAGATTTAAGCATTCACAATGCTATCTATATATATAAAAGGGAAAATCACTCACTCACTCACTCACTGATCACGAAATCTCAGAAACTGCAAGTGGTAGGAGTCTCAAATTTTGCATGGGGGCTCCTTTTAAGGCGTAGGTGCTCACTAAGACGGGATTTTGCGAAATTCAACCCCTAAAGGGGTGAAACAGGGTGGTAAAGTTTGTATGGGAGAACGCGATTCCTTGGCCCGATTGACTTGGAACTTGGCATAGACATTCTTTCACAAAATTTATGGAACACGTGTTTCGTATTTTTTAAATATTTATTACCTAACAGGGTTAAAAAGTGATAAAAAGCTACTTTTGCTGTGATTGACTTCGACGTCAGAATTGAAACTTTTTTGTGCATTTGATTGATTAAATAAGAAAAATAAATATCATTTGTCATATCAACGTAGTATTACATTCTCTTTGGTCATTTCCCCTGAGAGTAGGTAGAATGCATTATCGCCATAGGCATTGAATAGTACCTATGGCGTTAAGTTGACAGTGCTGTCATTTTTTCCTTATTGCGTTGTCAATTGTCATAAGGTGAAAAATTATTCCATCTAATTATCAGTTTAATTTTAAAAGAATACTATATTCGGTCAAGTCGCCTATGCTATGACAATTAATAAAGCACAGGGACAAAGTTTAAGAGCAGCTGGTGTAGATCTGCGCAGTGATTGTTTCTCACATGGCCAGTTCTAATGTAGCCTGCTCGAAAGTCAGCTCGCCGAATAGCCTTTTTATTTTGCAACCGGATAACATGACAAGAAATGTGGTAGGTATACAACATGTTACAAAAAACCCTTAATGCTGAATATGGTATATAGGGACCATCAAACTGAACAACTTTTACTACTGGGACCAAAAAAATCAGCTGTGTCATACATTTTGATATTTTCGATTTGAATTTTTGTATGAAACAGCTGATTTTTATTTCGCGATTTCAGAGTTGGTCCCAAAGTAAAAGTTGTTCAGTTTGATGGTCCCTATATACCGTATTCGGCATTAGGGGTATTTTTGTAACATGTTGTATATTATAGAGACGTGTTGGATGATCGAGATTGATAATCCTGATAATGCACAACATATTTTTATTTAGAACTAGCTGCACCCGGCATGCGTATTGCAATGCTCCGTTTTTTTAGCCACGGACTTTCTCGGTCGTAAGCAGAACAACTCGCCAAAGTTTCATCATAATCGGATCAATGGTTTAGGAGTCCCGCCGTCTGTACACTTAGATCTTTTAAACTAAGCATAAAAAACCGCATCAAAATCGGTCCATAAGTTTGGGAGCTAGGTTGTCTCAGACAGACAGACACACACAAGTCAAACTTATAACACCCCTTGCGTATGTTGTGTACGTTGTATATACATATAGTGGTGGCCACATAATTAAGGACACAAGTCGATTTTCATACAAACGAGGTAATTTTGAAGTCTTGGTTTTCCGCTAGGGATTGAACTAGCTGCTGTGATCTGATGATGGCCATCCAGGGAGTGAATGGAGAAGATTAAGATAGCAATACACAGCCAACTGATCTGGTCAGCATTCTAAGAGATGTAAGCATAAGAATTTTCAGTTGCAAGTTTTCATACATTTCTATACTATATTCGCAGTTTTTTTAAACATATCATTACATCTTTTAAAATGCTGGTCAGATCACTTTGGTGTGTATGGAAATCTGGATCTTCTCTATTCACTCCTTGGATGGCCATCACCAGATCACCGCTCGGTCAATCCCTGGCGGAGAAGCAATGCTTAAAAGTTACTTCATTTGTAAGAAAATCGACTAGCGTCCTTAATTTTGTGGCCACCACTATATATAGTTCTCCTGTAGTATAGTCTAATAACTTCACACTCACCACATTAGTAACTACATTGTACCCGTGCGAAGCCGGGGCGGGCCACTATTTTTTATATAATACTAAATAATATACTAGAAAACAGTTGAATGTCGAGGTTAATTCCTTCTACATTGGTGAGATGGCGCTGGCTTGCAGCGTAAGAGTTGATATACTAGAAGAAATTCGACGTTCTCACCAGTGACTCGGTAGCTCAGCGGTCAGAGCATTGGACCGGATATCCAAAGGTCGCGGGTTCGATTCCCGTCCGAGAACATGATCTGGTTAGAATTAGTTTAGACATTTCTAGAAGAAAATATTTTTTTTAGTCTGAGTCTTCACCTAGAGGTGCGGAATGTATTTTTTTTGCCTCCAAGAACTTTAAATTCTATTATGGGGCTGACATGAGCCAACTAACGCCGCCAGTCGATTTAATTTTATTTATTCTAATTAATCCCAATTTCTTAAAAAAGGAATCAGTCAAGGTCTTGTGAATGACGTCTAATGTTTATTGAATAACGTTACAACATTACAAAATGCGTGCAATAGTTTAAAAACGGGTTTGAACCAACAGTGGCCACTTTTAACACAATCGCGTTTTAAACTGTTTGAATGCCTTTTCAAACTGTGTAAAGTTATTCAATAAATATTAGACGTTATTAACAAAACCTTGTCCGATTCTTTTTTTAAGTAATTGTACTTATTTAGTATAAATATAATGAAATCGACTGGTGGCGCTAGTTGGCTCATGTCAGCCCCTTAAGTATTAAAGTTCTTGGTTGACTCTAACTATTTGACGCTGACTATCACCCGTATTCAAGAATAATACGCAAACAACCCTTGCATATGCAAACGCACTGCGTTGGACGCGCAGCGTCCCGCTCTATTCCAAGTTAACATACGTATCATACGTAAAAGAAATGAACCAATCATAGAGCTCTATTCCAACTTGGATTAGAGCTCTATGATTGGTTCGTTTGTGGAATCGACCTCTATGATTGGTTCGTTTGTGGAATAGAGCTCTATGATTAGTTCGTTTGTTTTACGTATGACGTGTGATTGGTAGTTGGGACACTGTGCGTCCGCGGCCACTGTGAGACTTCATAGTAATGTTTGTGATCTTTCAAATAAGTTTATAATTGACTTAAGCCGTCGTTAAGGTACCTACAGGCCTTTTACGGAGGATGGAGCATAACCTTACTAGCGTCCCAAAGCGGATTGGTGGGTGTTAACTGCAAATGAAGCCGGGGCCAATGGCTTAAACGTGCCTAATCACGGATGAGATCACGATACAAAATTTTTGGTCACCCATCCAATGACCAACCCTAGCGATAATTGCTTTACCGACGCAATCGCAGGCCGATTGACTGATTGTGTCAAATAAGTATAGTGAAGCTGAATTCTGTTATCATTTTAAAAATCGTAGTAGCGCTATGAAGAGCTCTGTGGCACAGAGGTATAGCGCCTGGCCCAGCGATTACGGAGGTTAAGCAACTTTCGCAAGGTTCGGTCATGGGATGGGTGACCTAAAATGCATTCTCTCGAGCTCCTTCGTGCTTCAAAAGGCACGTTAAGCCGATGGTCCCGGTTGCATTTGCAGTCACCAATCCGCATTGGGTCCGCGTGTTGGGTTATGGCCCATCCTCCTTATCCACCCATAAGGAAGGCTTGTGCCCCAGTAGTGGGGACATTAAAAATGGCTGATGGTCGTCGTATCGCTATAAAAGAGATTTCGGGGCGAAAATTATGTTGAAAGGTTTTCTCCTGCAAATATGATACACTGGTGGCCAGATAATAAGCACATCAGTCGATTTTCATACAAACTTTGAAGCCTTGTTTTGCCGCTAAGGATTGACCTAGCTGTGATTTGATGATGGCCAACCAGGGAGTGAATGGAGGAGATTCAGATACACACTTAACTGATCTGATCAGAGTTTTAAGAGATATAAGGATCAGTTTACAGTTTCAGGATTTCCATACATTTGTATGCAAATTACGTAGCTTTTTAAACATATCCTGATATCTCTTAGAATGTTGATCAGATGAGTTGGGTGTGTATTGCGATCTGAATCTTCTCCATTCACTCCCTGGATGGCCATCATCAGATCACAGCTAGATCAATCCTTGGCGGAGAACCAAGGCTTCAAAGTTACCTCGTTTGTATGAAAATCGACTGGTGTCCTTAATTATATCCTATATTTTGTAAGGGGAAAGAAACTCATGATATTCGCAAATTATAGACTACCGCAAGTCTATAATCTTTGGATTTAGTATGAAGGAGTAACGAACATGTTTGTTCGCTATGTATTTATTTTTTATTAGCGACTTCGTCTGCGCCGAAAGTTTTTTGCTAACCCTCGGGAACAATTTTTTATGGGGATGAAAGGTACCCCATGTCCTTCTCTGTACCCTTGACAACGTGTATGCAAAGTTTCATGATGATCGGTTCAGTAGTTAAGACGTGAAGGCGTAACAAACAAACAAACGGACTTTCGCATTTACAATATTAGTAAGGATAATTCGTAGCTATGTTTAAATCATTGTACATGCAATACAATGATTTAAACACTCTCTCTCTCTCTCTTTTATAGATGAGAAAAGCTAAAAATTAACCAAGAGTTTTTCAAGGAAATTATTTAAGTATAATTTTTATGCTAGCCAACCAACTGTTTTTATTTACTTTATACAGCTGTGCTTTTCTCAATTATGTTAAAAGGCTGATTGTATTTTAGGCAATTCAAAACGTATGCTAAAAAATCATGAGTCATCTCTATCTATAACATCCTCTTTAGAAATATTATAATAAGTTATCAATCACAGTTATTTTGTAAACTGACGTTTCAAGCTTTTGTATACACACTGGGAAGATGTTTCTGAGTTATCTGTATTAATCAATTGTGTGTCCTCATTTACCTGAGGGTGCCATCTTAAAGAGGACAGGGCCGTATTATATATCGCAAGGTCTATGTTTTGGGGGCGATAAGTAAATTTTTAGGGGCAGCCAAAGAAATTTTTTGTGTCACGTCAGGTTATACAGTTAAGCTGCGAAAACAGCTTTTATTGCGTAGGGCATAAAGGGGGTTTCAAGATCAACGTGTATAGTCTGAGGTGCCGTCGTGTGTACCTACAATGCAGTTAAATTGACAATAGACAGTGATTCGCGGCAACTTCACTTAAGAATGTATGATAAAGAGTTAAGAACAATGACTTCCCATACAAGTGTTGACCAGTCAAATAGGTTTTTTTAAAGTAGATGTAGTATAATGATAAGAAAATTTTATTTGAATAGGTTCTGTCACTGTAGAGCAATAGTCTTTATAAAATTTTATCTAGACAGTCAGAAATATGTAATGGTAAAAGCAAATGTTCTAATTTGTAATAATTGCTAACGAATTAACTCTATCGAAATTCACAGAAACACTATCATCTCCATTGATTTTTTTTCTTAAAAGTGACAACATGACTAGGTCACTTGAAGCAATCAATTTTCTGTTCAAAAAGGGCCCTGCGACCCTTCATCCGGGCCTGTGGGGGACCGCCTATCCCCCCCTTCCGACGGCATGAGGCAATTTGCTAGATGTTTGGTTTTTAGATAACACAGTGAATATTTTTAAGCGACAGTGTTGCCAGAAGTGATTATTAAATTTTGGAACATGGGAAGATTTTTGTTTTAAAATAAATTCGTAGTGCCTATTCAATGCCATATTTGATTTTGTAATAACTATTTGTTTCATGCATTCAGTGTAAAGACAAAATATAAAAGCATACAACGTTATTTTAATCAAGTTGATTGAATATCATGACGTGAATTATACAAGGTGTTGCAAAAATACCCCTAATGCCGAATATGGCATATAGGGACCGTCAAACTGAATAACTTTTACTATAGGGCCAACTCTGAAATCGCGAAAAAAAAATCAGCTGTTTCATACATTTTGATATTTTAGATTTTAAGTTTTGTATGAAACAGCTGATTTTTTTTTCGCGATTTCAGAGTTGGCCCCATAGTAAAAGTTGTTTGATGGTCCCTATATACCATATTCGGCATTAGGGGTATTTTTGTAACACCTTGTATAAGGTGACACTATCAAATAAAAAAAATGAAACCTTTTAAATGCAAAAAACCGCATCCAAATCGGCACAGTTGTTTCCAAGAAATATGGTAACAGACATACATCAACGACCTCTAACTTCAAACGCATATAGGTACCACCTCCGTTCCGTTCTGTCCATCGTGGGTAAAAAAACAGCCGAACATAGAACCTCCTCCTTTTTTTGAAGTCGGTTAAAAGTATGAAGTTACGAAGTTATTTTCTGTGTTGATCAATTAAACTTGATCTTTAATATTGATCAATATTCCGCCAACAGCATTTAATAAATAAGTAAATAGTCATTTAATTTATCATTATTTTAATTTCTCGGTAGCTAAAATGCTTTACGTGTATTTTATGTTTGGATGTTTGTTATACTCTATCGCGCAAAAACGGCTGAACGGATTTGGATGAAATTTAGCACACAGATAGTTTATAGCCTGGATCAAAACATAGGATCCTTTATACCCGCGCCAGCTATACGAAATTTTCATACAAAATTACTCTATGCTTTACGCGCGCTATTTTTTTTTATAGCTGTCCGTGATACTGATGACGGCAACAGATAGACGCTTGAAATATCCACAGAATATTTAGTTATATAGGTATTCACTTAATAAATAAATAATTAAATTAAAATAAAACAAATAGTTAACGGGAGCTCCATACAACAGACACGATTTTTTTGCCGTTTTTATAGATAATGGTACGGAACCTTTCGCTCGCGAGTCCGACTCGCACTTGGCCGGTTTATTTTTTTTTTCTTTTTTTAATAATTAAATATTTGACAACATCACATACATTGGTACGATTCCAAAGTAAGTAGCTAAAGCACTTGTGTTATGGAGGTCAGAGACAACGGTGGTATCACAAACACCCAGACCTGAGCCAATATAGAAAAGTTAGTTTCCTAAATTGAGCCAACCGGGGATCGATCCCGGAACCTCAGAGATGGCCACACCTTGAAAACCGGTGTACAAAGCCACTCGACCACGGAGGTCTTTACATTCTAAAGGGTAATATTTGCCTTGATATCAGGCTCTAGGGGAAAACTGGCATTTATGGAAATGCCAAGTACTTTCCCCTAACAAAGCTGTGTAGTGGAACGGAAGCGAATTATACAATTGGTGCAAATATCATGGTCACCTTTAGCTTAAAAGGCGACTGAAGAAGCCAAAAAAAAAAAAATTAAGATCTAATTAGAGATTTTTGTTACACTATAAAGAAGAATATTTGGTGTTTTAAATTTCCATGGTTTCTGACGTTATTAGAACAATCGACAGTTCTTCCGTGACCATAGCGCATGCAACTGCGCCGAAATATCGGAGTCTCAAAAATAAACAGGTACATGGTGTAAATCCCGATATAGTTTATTCTAATAAGAATATATGGTATTTTTCAGTGTTTAAGAGCGCGTAATCTGCACACTAGCGCTGCCATTGGAAAAAAATCATAGTGCTTGAATAAAGACGAAATTGTGAATTATCTCTCTGTAGTGCATTCCGAAATTTTGGTACTTTTTATAGCTTAAGCAATATCTTCTTGCCTGTCGTTTAGTTTAAAAAAAAGAAGATCTAATTAGAGATTTTTTTACACTATAAGTAGAATAATATGGTATTTTTCAGTGTTTAAGAGCGCGTAATCTGCACACTAGCGCTACCATTAGAAAAAAATATCATAGTGCTTAAATAAAGACGAAATTGTGAATTATCTCTCTGTAGTGCATTCCGAAATTTTGGTACTTTTTATCGCTTAAACAATATCTTCTTGCCTGTCGTTTAGTTTAATGGAGTTTTAATGTTAACAGTGGCCACTTTTCGCAAAAGAAATCTATAAACTAAATTATAAATGCGAAAGTCTGTTTGTTTGTTATGCCTTCACGCCTTAACTACTGAACCGATCATCATGAAATTGCATACACGTTGTCAGGGGTACAGAGAAGGACATAGGGTACCTTTCATCCTAAAAAAAATAATTGTACGCGAGGGATAGCAAAAAAACTTTCCACGCAGAAGAAGTCGCGGGCGGTCGCTAGTAAAATATAATTATCAAAATCTAACTGCATAACGACACGACATCTAATTTCCACCGTTTCCCAAACATTCAGTCCATTGCATCGAACAGGTTAAGATTCCCCAAACTATTCGGCGCCAATACCGATATTTCTCCAAAATCAAAGTCATAAATAAGTCCCACCAGCTATTTCAGCCATTCGCCGAGAGATGGCGCTGCTCAGAAATTTCCCGCCAACTATTTCGTCGAGTCGCATAGTTTGAGACGAGGCAACTTTGAATTTATGCCAAAATATGGCATTAGACGTTTTGTCGGCAAAGTTTCGGTAACTTCGGTTTTGGAGACTGTAGATTACGGTACATTGTCTTGTATAAGCTGACTTCGACTGCGGTTGCTTTGGTTGACAAAAATAGTCGAATTTAATGCAAAGGGTATTTGAGGATTTGTCTTTTGAAACAATTTTAGTTGTGCCTCAGATGTAACTGCATGTCACTTCAATTATTTATTCATATACCTAGTAGGATTGCAATTTACTGAACGAACATGTTTAGTGCAAAATTATTAATTAATTACTTATGGTGAAGAACAAGAATAAAATAACTTCATTAAATTATTATTTTAGTGCATACTAATATTATGTAGGTAAGTTAATTCTTGAAGTAAGGTAATGCTTAGTATGGCCTTTATAGTTGTTCTATCTCACGAAGTATACATATAGTGGCGGTCACATAATTAAAGACACCAGTCGATTTTCATACAAACGAGGTAACTTTGAAGCCTTGGTTCTCCGCCAAGGATTGACCTAGCTGTGATCTGATGATGGCTATCTAGGAAGTGAATGGAGGAGATTCATATTCTTAGAGATATAAGGACATGTTTAAAAATACCGCGAAATAAGCATGAAAATGTATGGAAGTACTGAAACTGAAAACTCTGATCCTTATATCTCTTTGAATACTGATCAGATCAGTTAGGTGTGTACAGCGATCTGAATCTCCTCCATTCACTCCCTGGATGGCCATCATCAGATCACAGCTAGGTCAATCCTTGGCGGAGAACCAAGGCTTCAAAGTTACCTCGTTTGTATGAAAATCAACTGGTGTCTTTAATTATGTGATCGCCACTGTATATGATAGAACAACTACACACATTTGACTTCAACTAAGTTATCAATACAATACAAGTACTCAGTTAAAATGTGACCTTCCACCATAATTTAAAAGGAGCAACACAAGTCATGTTTATTGATTAGTTTGAATAAATTCCTCACCTTTGTTTCAAAAGAAAAAACAAATCGTTGTTCAGCGTGCCATATGCTTACTAATGACATTTATAAACGTCAAATGTCAGATCTCCCACCTTTAGAGCGATATGAGCTGTCAATCGGAGTTTTGGCGGGTAATCGAGCGTGTCTGGCGCAATTTGATTAGAAACACAGATAGGTATTTCTTTTATTGTGTTAAATTTTCGCCACTAGTCATTAAATTACGTCTTACAGTTTGTTATTCCTAAAGATAACGATTAAAATTATGTTTGTTTTTTTTATAAATAGAATATTTTTACTCTTTAAGGGGTGGACCCTTAAAGAGTAAAAATATTCTAATCTAATATTGTTTTTTGTTGTGTGAGTAGGTACTAGTACTTGTACCTGAGTTTAGATTTTTTAATTTCAACTTAGTACAAAATTTCACTTAACTCTGAAGGTACTGTACGGATGGGCCGTAGCACGAAGGCAAAAACGCGCGTAAAAAAAAATCAATAGTGTAATTTGCACAGCGCCATCTACCGCCGAAAATAAAAATTGTGCCTATAAAAAAAATCGACATCGATAATGACGTATCAAATTGATAGATAAGATTTACAAAATAGTCGCCTATTTACTTTTTATGCTTAAATAATGTAATAAATAAAATAAGTCTGTTTTGAAATGTTCAGACGAAAAAGTTACTAAACTCTTTTCGTACAATTTATATTCTGTTATACAAGTGGGATACAGTTACGCTAGCGACATCTATTATCGAGTAGTCGTACTGTTTAAACTCCACAGATTATCGGCATAGTACACATGATTGCACAATGCGCTTCCATACGTGCACTTTACAAGAAATAACTTCGATAGCTTACACAAAAATTATTAACGTCTGAGTGCACTCGCGTCTGGAGAAATTTTCATTTACTATTTATGCATTTTCTTATCTTTTTTGAAAAAGAAAAGAAATCTGAATAATGAAAAGTTTCCAAAATTTGAGGCGCTAGTTATGATAAGCTGGTATGAACATACAAATACATACAATATATAAGTATGCCCATACAAGATTACTCTATCGAATGTTTTTACGCGCGTTATTTTTTTCGATAGCTGTTCGTGCTAAGGGTACAGGGTGCGTAGTGCGAGTTTTTTACTTACTCGACCACGTTAACGTAAACTTCATTTTGTATAGGATAGGTGGCCCGACATCTGGCGGAAAACGCGATGAACTTAATCAACGCCATACAAAATTTTAACGCGCTCACGATCGAGCGTGAGCGTGAACTCGCACTAAGCACTCAGTTTGCTTAGTGCGAGTTTTTTTAACTTACGCTCGATCGTGAGCGCGTTAAAATTTTATATGGCGTTGATGAAGTTCATAATAGTATGACGTATTCCACCAGATGTCAGGCCACAAATCCTATACAAAATGAAGTTTACGTTAACGCGGTCGAGTAAGTAAAAAACTCGCACTACCCACCCAGTACTGTTAGCATGAACAGCTATCGAGAAAAATAACGCGCGTAAAAACATTCGATAGAGCAATTTGGTACGGGAAATTTGAACAGCGCCATCTACCGTCAATAAGCGAAATGAAATATTGCATAGATAATAACTCTATCGAGTACTTTTACGTGCGTTTGATTTCTCGATAGCTGTTCGTGCTAAGGGTAGGTACTGAAAAGACCGTAAACTCGCTTAATCGCTATAATATTTACAGGCCGACCTATTGGTCTGTAGCAATGTCTAGCTATTACTAAACCTTCAAAAAGTCTAAATAAGTTTTTAACAAGCTCCGCCAATCACAAAAAAATGCAATTTTATTTTTCAGAAACTTTTTTAACTTCGGTTAGATTTGTATTGTGGTAAACTTCCATAACAGTCACCAACCAATAAAAGTCAAGTTTTTAATTAATAAAAGTTAAAAAATCCATCGGAAGGAACCGATTATTTTGAAAATCATCGCCGCCACCCCTACCTTTTATTAAAGTCACCACTTAAAATTCGCTAACTAGTCTGGAATAGCGATTGACATTTTATTTTTTAATTTCTTCACCGAAGCGAAGGCTGCTCCGTTGCAGCCAATTAGATCTTTTTTAAAACGATTCGAAAGTTAAATCGGGATGCCATTTTGTTTTGTTATGACTTTTTTAGAGTAACTCCTATACTAATAAAGATTATTATAGCAAATGCATAGTTCCACAATGTTTTGTCCCTTTCTTTTTAAAGTCAAACTTAAATAGTTTGACAGAGTGTAACCATTGTGTAACTATACATCTGCTATACAATCTTTATTAGTAAGGAGGTAAGAGTGATTTTTTATTAGATACTTGCCAGTATTGCTTGGACATTAATTCTTACTTACAATTTAAAAGTCTGAAACTAAAAATTAACATAAAGTAAATTTGCTCATACTATAAAAGAAAATGATTATATTAACTTTCGCCTTTTCATACAATCACTGACAATTCTATTAACACCTTAATCAATATAAAAACAGTCGGGCATTACTAAAATTGAGAACTTAGTACACTTGGTCTTTAATTAAACCGAACTTTGGTGTAATTGAGCGAAGCGATGGCTGGTTCATGCGTCATGCTCGTGAACGGGTGCTGCCAGTGGGAATGAGTCTGCTTCTGACTATCTATATTAAAGCATATTGAATTGTATGAATTGCAATCTTTCGTAACAGCATAGACTGAATAATGACTTTAAATTTTCGTTTTAGCTTGAATCATGTAAATTGATTCATTAAGAAATGAGCTAATTGTTAATTGCAACATATATGAATATAATATCTGGAAACGATACTTATACATATTTGTAAATATCATTCCTTCTGATAAAGCTGAGTTTTTTGCGCCCATTTTTCTTGTCAGCTAAAAGACGTCATAATGGGTGGTAGGGTAAAGAAATTGTCGATTTAAAAAAGCTTATTATGTGAGCTTATTTAAATAAAGAATTTCATTCATTCATTCTATTCATTAGACAACAGAATAAATAAATAAAAAATACATGCTTGGACATTCCACACAGCGCCATCTGGCCCCAAACTATGCAAAGCTTGTAATATGGGTGCTAGACAACTGATATACTACTTATATTCTTTTGAAATACATACTTATTATACACAGAAACACTCAGACCCGTCACAGAAATTAAAATTCATCATTTCAATTTTTGCCCGGCTGGGAATCGAACCTGGGACCTCTTGCGTGGTAGACCGGTTGACCACTAAGCACCACTTGAGTCGTCATATACCATATAACAGAGTAGGTACCTAAATATTGGAATAATGTAGGTGAGTAATTTTTACGTGCATCTTACGCACTAAGTATAGCTCATACAATTCGGTCCCCGTGCATTTTGCATTTAGTCACTACTTAGTCCATGTCACCCTACCAGCACATAATGGGTTAATTTCATAATTTATTAAGCAGTATGCACACAGGTGCACTAGGTTGCACTACAAAGGAAATCGCTGTGTCCACAAAATGCTCCCTTGTCTATCTAGCACTTCAAAATTGCTTGTCATTATAATAATAATTATGATTATGAGATAATATTTTTTGTATCATTTAAGTATGTACTAATGTGATTTGATACAACTCGGAGTTTTAGGCATGTACAGTCAGCGCCAAAACGATCAATACCCTTATCACGAACATCTATCTAGAAAATAAACGCGCGTAAATCTATCTACTCGATAGAGTAATTGTCTATGAGAAATTTCATTTCGCTTTTTGGCGGAAGATGGCGCTGTACGAATTTCCCATACAAAATTACTGCATCGAATGGTGAATCTACGTTGTTTTGTTATGTTTCTTTCTTCCTGCGTCATTGTCGTTTATTCGAAAATCTTTAAAAATCCAATGCATCACAACGGAATTTGCCATCATTTACGTTAGAGTACGATAATAAACAATATTAATTTGTATATTTTTCACTTATTTATTGCGATGCATTGGATTTTTAAAGATTTTCGAGTAAACGACAAAGACGCAGAAAATAAGAAACAACGTAGATTCGCCCGAATGTTTTTTTTCGTGCTACACGGGTACTGTCACTGTCACGGGTCCTTAGTACGAACAGCTATAAAAATAAAAAAATAACGCGCGACAAAAATTCGAAATGGTAATTTTGTATGAGAAATTTGTACAGCGCTATCTACTGCTGAAACGTGAAATGAGATTTCCCGTAGACAATTATAATTACTGTCGAGTATTTTTACACGCTTTTTTTCGCGATATATGTTCGTGCTAGAGGGGTACCGAAAATATCTGAAATGTCTGTAAAAGGCTCTTTTACAAAACATCTCAAACAACGCAGAAGGAGTTTTTGGCGCCATTTTGTCGAGTTCGGTTTGGTGTCTATTTTAATTATTTTCAAATTGATTCATAGTGGATATTGTGTCTTAAAATTGGTGCAGTTATATGGTACAAGTGTCTACGCAACTGAACAATATGTGGGATAATTGAAATAGGCGCGATCTTGGTTGTGTGAAGCTGAGACTTTTATTGAAGTGGTGGCTTCCTCGGCAGAACTAACTGAGTCAACTGTCTTGATATACTTGGTGCCAAATGCTCCAAGCAGCATTGGAATGCGATGCACCCGCATTCTAATGAAAAATTAAACAATATCTACCACTGAACTATTTAACACTTGACACTGGCAAAAATTACTTCCAAGAGGAAAGTAGATTGCCATAACAAAAAAAGAAGAAGAAGAAGAACAACGCAGAATACTTACGTATTGATGGTATATAAAATTATTTTTTACAATGAAAATAAATGCCAAAACTCCAAAAGTATTTAGCAAAAACCTATTCAATCATCTTTCCATATCTAAATTAACACGAAACACAACTTATTTTCCCCAAAATTAATTCCCACGTTACGTCATTTCATCAAGTTAGCTTCGGGAATAATTAATTTCCCTATAATATTGATATATTGTCTTAATTAAGTAGCGAGCAAATCTTTTTACCGCCAAATCAGGAGCCAGAGATAATCCGATTTGGTTTTTTAATCTTCCTCTGCTGATGTGAAATGGAGCGGAGGTTACTCTACCTAGCTAAAGAGTATTATGAAAATGAAATGCGTTTTTATGAAAACTCTATTTGAGTCTGTGGTTTAATTATGTATTGATTCTAATGACGATAAGATCTTATTTTGGAGTTTTTGGCGCCATTTTGTCGAGTTCGGTTTGGTGTCTATTTTAATTATTTTCAAATTGATTTATAGTGGATATTGTGTCTTAAAATTGGTGCAGTTATATGGTACAAGTGTCTACGCAACTGAACAATATGTGAGATAATTGAAATAGGCGCGATCTTGGTTGTGTGAAGCTGAGACTTTTATTGAAGTGGTGGCTTCCTCGGCAGAACTAACCGAGTAAACTGTCTTGATATACTTGGTGCCAAATGCTCCAAGCAGCATTGGAATGCGATGCACCCGCATTCTAATGAAAAATTAAACAATATCTACCACTGAACTATTTAACACTTGACACTGGCAAAAATTACTTCCAAGAGGAAAGTAGAGTGCCATAACAAAAAAGGAAGAAAAAGATCTTATTTATTTATTTCAAAGAATATGAATCGAAACCTGTTCCTGTTTTTTATTACAAAATTTTATTGTAGTTGAAATACGCAAAATATTGACGTAACGTCGTAACAAAACTACTTACATGGTAAACACAAACGCATACACTATGTTGTAATAGTACCCCGTGTTCTCACAACTTTTTTTTAATGTTGGGGATTGTTAAGCGAAATCAAATTGTATATTAGGGACATACTATGTCTGGTCTACCTCACCATACATAAGTTAAATAATATTAGAAAAAATACTAGAAAAAATCGATGTTTTCTAGTATTTTTTCTAATATTATTTATCTTAATATAAAAATAGCATTGTGAATGGGAAAAATCTCAATTTAATAAAAAATAAGTTTTTTTTAATCGACTCTATGTTTTTGTTTTCTTTGATTTCAAAGCATTCTCTTTTGACAGAGTGCTGTAAAGTAACTTAAAATTCCTTCAGTAATACACATCAAAGTGTGTCCCATCCCAAAATGGTGGGCAGTTAAAACCGATTATTACCGGATTCGACCGACCGCGGCCGACCACACCACACATTAGTAGGGGATGAAACAGCTTGCTTGTAGCTGGGTAGGTTAGTATGGGTATTTTGTTAATAAGGGTGAAGTGATGAAATTTGCTAGGATTTACAAGAAATATATTCATAATACAAAACACAGTCTACTGTAAAATCAACCATTTTTTTTGACGACCTCTGTGGTCGAGTGGCTTTGTACACCGGTTTTCAAGGTGTCGCCATCTCTGAGGTCCCGGGTTCGATCCCCGGTTGGGTCAATTTAGAAAACGAACTTTTCTATATTGTCTCAGGTCTGGGTGTTTGTGATACCACCGTTGTCTCTGATTTCCATAACACAAGTGCTTTAGCTACTTACTTTGGAATCGGAGCAATGTATGTGATGTTGTCAAATATTTATTTATTTTTTATAATCTACTTTAAGATTTGCAAAATTGCAATAAAAATAATTAAGAGGAATAGGACATTTTGGTGGCAGGGATCTCGATTTTTCTCATCAATTATAAAACATATAAAAGTGATATTTAATGACCTGATTATTTATTTCATTGACTTCATTTTGTCAGTTGCAGAAACACGATTCGTTAACTTTTAAAACAGATAAAAAAATATCAAAGAAACCTCTTTTAAAACAGAGATTTGCATTTTACAAACAAACCTGACCGATTTAAGCCTTTAAATTTTCTTAGTAGATTATTCAAAGCACACACTTTAAAATACCAGTTGGATTTTTTAAAATATGTTATAGATTTTTATTTAAACGAAAAAAACGGTTTGGCGTCGCAAAACTGCTTGCCATGAGTGAGATAGTTAAGTGTAATTTACGAGAGTTTGAGCGAGACAGTCGATACGAAAATAGTTTATCGATGCGTCGCCTTAATCTATCAGTTTATAATAAGCTGAAAATCAATTTTAAACGGTGGCCATAGACCATCAGCCATTTCTTATGTCCCCACCTGCTGGGGCACAGGCCTTCCTTGTTGGGTGGATAAGGAGGAGGGACCATGACCCACCACGCGAGTTCAATGTGGATTGGTAAGTGCTAACGACTGCAAACGTAGCCGGAACCAACGGCTTAAAGCTCCTATATACCTCAAGTGGCGCCCTCATTTTAATTAAATTTATTGCTCGCTAAGTACACAATGTATCGAAAATTCACAAGTACGGATTGAAGCTAAGGTTCTATAGTTTATTTACAAACAATAGCTTCATTAAAATAAAGTGGCCACTTTTAGCACTTTTGCGAACTACTACTACAACGAACATATTTTACTGAGGTTATTGTTTGTAAATAAATTATAGAACTTTAGCTTCAATCGGTACATGTGAATTTTCGATACATTATGTACTTAGCGAGCAATAAATTTAATTCAAATGAGGGTGCCACTTGAGGTATATAGGGGCCTTAACGTGACTTCCGAAGCACGGAGAAGCTCGAGATAATAAATTTTTGATCACCCATCCCATGACCGACCCTTGCGAAAGTTGCTTAACCTCCGCAATCGCTGGGCCAGGCGCTATAACACTGCGCCCTCTAGCTCCTCGAACGGTAATAACTAATAATTCTGTTTTTATGTTTCAGGTATTGGGTTAAACATAAAGATGAGCAGTTATTCAGGTGAGCTTTATGATAAGATAAGTACACACAACAGCACCTCAGACTGTACATGTTGACCTTGAGGCCATCTTTATTTATTTATTTGAATACCAGCATTTGTTTACACTGTTACTTACATTAACTTAAAATAACATCAATTATTGCTTAGTGTAACATATGTTAAAGGTGAACACCACGTAAAGACAGCAACATACTACATAAGCTTTATTTTTGTTTTTTTTAAATGAAAACATTAAATTTTTCAATGACGGTGCTAGTGTGCAGACTACGCATTTATAACACGCAGTGCATCCGCACAGTGAGGCCTTAAAGTAATATTTGTGAATACAGTCACAGAATAGATATAAGTACGGTGTCAGTGTTAGGGTGGGTCCACACTTGTTACATTTTGGCATGTTAGAACACCGTGTCTTTATCGTATATTATTTATTTTGATACATTATTGCCACGGCGCACGTTTAACCAAACTAGCGATGTATGATAAAGACACGATGTACTGACACGCCAAAATGTTACCAGTGTGGACCCACCTTTAGGAGCTCTTCGCAAGAAAACAAGTAAAAACAAAGGACGGAAGCATTTTCGAAAACGGTCAGCGCGTCTCTTTAGAACACATGTATTAAGGGGCTGACATGGGCTAACTAGCGCCGCCAGTCGATTTTATTTTATTTATTCTAAATAAGCCCAATTTCTCAAAAAAGGTATCAGTCAAGGTTTTGTTAATAACGTCTAATGTTTATTGAATAACTTTATACAGTTTGAATAGGCATTCAAACAGTTTAAAACGCGATTTTCTTAAAAGTGGCCACTGTTTTTAAACTACTGCACGCATTTTATAATGTTGTAACGTTATTCAGTAAACATTAGACGTCATTCACAAGACCTTGACTGATTCCTTTTTTAAGAAATTGGGCTTATTTAGAATAAATAAAATAAAATCAACTGGCGGCGCTAGTTTGCTCATGTCAGCCCCTTAATATAGACCGTGGAAGCTATGACCTAAATTTGGGTAAAAACAAATACGAGTACGTTGGCATTTTGCTTTGTTATCAAATTATAGACATATTTTGGTGTTAGGACTAAGTATTATGCCGTATTCTTTTGCTCCTGGGTGTCTATGTCTCAAAAAGAGAAAAATAATACCAAATAATATACTAGAAAAAATACTCGGTAGCTCAGCGGTCAGAGCATTGGACCGGATATCCAAAGGTCGCAGGTTCGATTCCCGTCCGAGAACATGATCTGGTGCGAGTCGTATTTTTTCTAGTATATTATTTGGTATTATATAAAATAGCATTGTGAATGCTAAAATCTCAAAATTTAAAAAGAGAAAAATGCTTGCTTCAATTGTTTGTTATTACTCAAAATATCAAACTCCGCCATTGTGTGACGTCACACTTCCACTAACCACAGAATACATAACAGTACCGTACCTCAACTATTAAAAATAAAAAGGTTGTATACAAAATGCAAAAAGGTAAACCCTACCCACACGAAGTTAGCAATTTAAAAACCTTAATCAGGTATTAACCGCACCCTTTTTGGTCGAATTAGGTAAGTAGAGGTATGGTATCAGAACTTCCGCATCCTCGTACCCTAATAACCATTAAGGCTCGATCTTTTAACATCAACGTGTTTTTACGTTTACACGGACGGTTCTTGTGTAACTTGTGCAATTGTTTTGATGGAAAAGTATAAAGGGATTTTGTGGTATTCAATTTTAATGTCCGATATTAAAACAAACCAGCCTGCATCAAAAGACAGTCAACTGAAAGATGGAAACAAGATCAAATATTAGAGACAACATAATATGCAGTCGAGGCATGTATAAAGTGATATAGTAAATAATAATAATAATAAATAAATATTTGACAACATTACATACATTGCTCCGATTCCAAAGTAAGTAAAAATACTTGTGTTATGGAAATTAGAACATTTAGAATTGAGAATATGGGTGCTAGACAACTGATTTACTACTTATATACTTTTTAAATATTTATTATTCATAGTAACACCCAGACCCGTCACAGAAATTAAAATTCATCATCAATTTCTGCCCGACCGGGAATCGAACCCGGGACCTCTTGCATGGTAGACCAGCATATTGACCACTGCACCACTCAGGTCGTCATTTGTCTTCACACACTATAGTTCTTTATAGTCTTCCGTTATCAGTAAGCGACGTTTTATTTATAATTACTAACATTTCTCTCATGGTTTGTTATAAGTAAATATATTTGTTAGAGATATGGATAAGTCATTCACTCAATAACAAGTGACTGTCAAACTGTTAAGGGCGCGTAATCTGCTCACTAGCGCTGCCATTGAAAAAAAAACGGTGCTTAAATAAAGACGAAATTGTGAATTATCTCTCTGTAGTGCACTTTTCGCAAAAAAAAATCCATTATGCTAAACGACAGGTAATATTGTTTAAGCGATAGGATACCACAAAGTTTCTTCGGTGAGCTAATTAAGAGAGATATTTCTAAATTTCGACATTATTTAAGCATGATTTTTATTCCAATAGCAGCGCTAGTGTGCAGACTACGCGCTCTTAAATACTTTAGTGACCAGAAAAAAAAATACATTTTTACAGCAAACTTTAAATAAAAGCAATTTTAAATCACCCATTCTTTCTTGCGATTCATTAAAAAGTTGTGTTAAATAAATTCAAGGCTTTGAAGTTAAGGCGACCATAGATTATACAAGGTGTTACAAAAATACCCCTAATGCCGAATATGGTGTAAAGGGACCATCAAACTGAACAACTTTTCCTATGGGACCAACTTTGAAATCGCGAAAAAAAAATCAGCTGTTTCATACAAAACATTAATTACGAAAATATCAAAATGTATGAAACAGCTGTTTTTTTTTCGCGATTTCAAAGTTGGTCCCGTAGTAAAAGTTGTTCAGTTTGATGGTCCCTATATACCATATTCGGCATTAGGGGTATTTTTGTAACACCTTGTATTTGGTATAATGACTACAACGCGAAATTTGCTTTGTAGTCTTTCTGTGATTACCGCATAGCTAATACGAATATCGCGTTGTGGCTTTTTGGCAGTAACCACAACGCGTCGTGAGAGGTTTTTTCCCTCAATGAGGGATTTCAGTCTTGAGCCTAACATTCAAATTATACTAAATGAAAAATTAAAACCCAACACCAAAGTAAATAGAAAAAAATACAATCCTCATTAAAAATAGCAAGTTTCTTCAATATTAAACACACAAATCTCAAAATATTAAACCTTACAGAGCATAACATTAAACAATCACCATTATTTAAAAATTTAAGATTAATTAATTAATAAAATACGTATATTAACCTTGTTTTTGCGAATTTTATTTGGTAGAAAGGTTTAATAAATGAGGTTAGTAAAACTTATATTCTTGGCGTAATGAAATTCTCGCGCAGCTCCGACCTATATTGTACCCCTCCTCCCCCCCCTACAAGGGGGAAAAAGGTTTTCCATAATTGACTATATGGAATAAGGTGAACTACTCAAAATATTTTAATATGAGGTAGGTATTCATAAACTAAGAAGTACATACAAAAAAGTGCAATAAGAATGATAGGAATATTCTAACGATCATATTATCTATGGCCGTGTATCCGGCAAAGTAGAAAAAAACGGTCAAGAGCGAGTCGGACTCGCGCACTAAGGGTTCCGTACAATTATTCTGAAAAGTCTACTATTTAGAGACGTCGTTTTATTTTTCCTGTAATCTTTAAATAAACTTCTATCACATAAAAACATTTAAGTTATTTCTCTATGCAAACTTCGGAGATAAGGGGGGAACGGTTTTTTTTTACATTTTTCATCAAAATTCGAAAATTATGCGGCTTTAGAAAACATGTTCGAGAATGTGCAAGCAGCGCTCTTTCATATGATACCCCATATGCCCTAGTAGCCTCACTTCGAACTTTCAATACCCCCTTTTAGTGTCTGTTGCAAAAAAAAAATATTTCTCTCTTATAATTGCCAAATAGTTGGGCAAACACCACCTTAAACTATTCCAAATTTGATAGCATTAGTATTCTCGAGATATTCAGCTGTGACAGACAGACAGAGTCGCACCAAAAGGGTTCCTTTTTACCATTTTGGTACGGAACCCTAAAAAGAACACAAGCACTTGTTAATGTCAAAGAAGCTACGCCATCGGTTCGCAAACCCAAAGCGGGAGACCTTGTGGCTTATTCCGTTTATCCACCCTGAAACAGCCACCCTTAGGTGGATACTCGGAAAACCGTGTCCATCTATCCACCCCATCATACTTTCAAGTACGATGGGGTGGATAGATGGACACTATGTCCTTTTCTGTACACCTGGGCCCTATTTAACAAACATGACATTTTGTCACCTGTCATAACAATTTTATATCCTTTGCGTCAACCAATTGGAATTGAATTGGGCCCAGGGCCTTATTTAATAATGTGACAATTTGTCAATTGTCATGACAACTTAGCTATGAGTAGTTTGTTCTGTTTTCTAATTGGTTGACGCAGTGGATATAAAATTGTCATGACAGGTGACAAATTGTCACATTTAGAGGGCCCTGGCAATGTGAATGCAAAATTTCATGATGATCGGTTGAGAAGTTAAAACGTGATAGCGTTATAAACAAACTGACTTCAGGATAATCTGTAGCCTGTAGAAATTCATAGACAAGTTTCAAATTTTTCCATCAAAGAGTAGTGAAATGCAGATGTCATTTTCCTCACTTTAGGCGGAAAATTTTCTGAGTCGTAATGCAAATACTGTGTTGGCTTGAAAAGCGCCTCTTTAATTATACTCTTGGGCGGAATCGTCGCGTACAGGATGAGGACATGGTGGTGGGCGGAAGAGACTTAATGGAAAAGGGATAGCGTCATTGGAACTGATTCAAATTCAGATGTATTTTGCATTAATCTTTTTATGAAAACAAAATGTAAATCAATGAAAAGTGTTTTAAGAAATTATACAAATATGAATGAAAATAGTAAAGACGTTCAATCAGATCTAAATCAAAGTCAATAGTCAATAGTCAATAGTCAAAATTTCTTTATTCAAATAAACTTAATAATTAAGCACTTTTGAATCGTCTATATTTTCCTACCACCCGTTCTAGACTTTTTTAACTGACAAGAAGAACAGGCGCAAGAAACTTATCAGCTTTAAGAGAAAGCTAATTAAAAAATTGATTTCAGATAAAACAACATGATAACCATTTCTACGACCTCCGTGGTCGAGTGGTTTGTACGCCGGTTTTCAAGGTGTCGCCATCTCTGAGGTCCCGGGTTCGATCCCCGGCTGGGTCAATTTAGAAAACGATCTTTTCTATATTGGCTCAGGTCTGGGTGTTTGTAGTTCCACCGTTGTCTCTGATTTTCATAACACAAGTGCTTTAGCTACTTACTTTGGGATCAGAGCAATGTTTGTGATGTTGTCTAATATTTTAAAAAAAACCTTTTGTGTTACAAATTCGTTGTTTATACTCCAGCCAACTTACGGACAGAATGTTTATAAACAAACCGCCCATACTTACCCTCAAAAATACTTTTTTGTTGCAAGTTTTATAAATAAATCAATAAATATTTGACATCGTCACATACATTGCTCCGATTCCAATGTAAGTAGCTAAAGCACTTGTGTTATGAAAATCAGAGACAACGGTGGTATCACAAACACCCAGACGTGAGCCAATATAGAAAAGTTCGTTTTCTAAATAGACCCAACCGGGGATCGAACCCGGGACCTCAGAGATGGCGACACCTTGAAAACCGGTGTACAAAGCCACTCGACCACGGAGGTCGTCTACAAAACGCTTCTAAGCTCTCTATCGCTTATCACTGTATACTTGCCGACCTACATCCTTTCACAATGGATATGATCTTTTAACGCGTCGCTTTGTGTGTCTGTCGGTCGGCTGTTTTAAGGGCCGGAAAACACATAGATATACTATACTATGTACTCAGATTAGTATTCAGGCGATTATGCACGGAGATGTTTGATGTATGTGAGATTTTTTTTATGTTGGATAGGCAAGCGCTTGACCGCTATCGCGCGATGTTAAGCGATAATGCTATCTACGATGGAACGCGCATGCGTAAAAGTAACCTATTCACTCGCGACTTGAAGCCCCCCCAGATTATACTACCAGTACCCTTAGCACGAACAGCTATCGAAAAAAATAACGTAAAAACATTCGATAGAGTCATTTTGTATGGGAAATTTGTATAGCGCCATCTAGCGCCGAAAAGCAAAATTAAATTTTCCAGAGATAATTTTCTATCGAGTACTTTTACGCGCGTTTTTTTTCTGGTTAGATGTTCGTGCTTAGGGCACTGGATCTCATTTTTTCGTCGGTAGATGGCGCTGTACAAATTTCCCATACAAAATTACTTTACCGAGTTTTTACGCGTGTTTTTTTTTCGATCGATGTTCGTTCTAAGAACACAGAATAGATAATATTAGAACTAAGCTCTAAGTACAAATGCCACACTTTTTTAAATCGCATAGAAACTTAGAAAAAGTTTCAACTCTTCTAGGAGCTTCAAATAGTTAAAAAAAAACGCAAACCGCTAAGTGTCTTCGTATGTCCGCTACAACTTTTGCAGAACAAATTTTTATCAATTCTTTTGTTTCAAAAAAAAACATGAACTAGCAGAGACACTTTTTAAGAGTCCGTCGAACAGTGAGCTTCCCATTCAAACGTAGTACCAAAATGTTTTGCAATTTAAGCATTATTTACTCTTTTTGTTATGTTATTCTGATTAAGACAGTATTTGTCTAGGGTTCTATTTAATAAAAAATCCTTCATTTATTTAAAATACAAATACTTATAAGCTGATTCGAGCTAAAACCTCTGGTTACTCTCACCAAAACATCAAAAAGTACTATAAAATAGCTCATAAAATTACTTAACCGAATAATTTCACTCATTTTATTTACATTTCTTATAATTTTATAAAGAGACTTTATAAAAAAAAGCCTGAAAGTTTGAACACCGCTTGCCCGTCCATTCGAAATCACTGATTCCTATTGGTCAATTTTATGCGGGCCCACTGCGCGCAAATAATGCTATCGGAACGCTCAGCGGAAAGCGCTAGATAGAGAAAATGTAGCGCAAATCATAAGTTGGTAAAAGAAGAACGGAAATAGCATTGTAAAAGGCGTGAAATTGTTGTCTTTAAAACATGCTGAAAATCGCGACTGAGATAAAATATAGTAAAATAAAGCTATAACAATGCGAAACTTTTTAAATGTTCAAAATGTAGGTATCTGAATAAAATTAGTCATAATTTATGTTAAGTTGTGTAGTGCGTAGGAAGGGCTATACCCTTCCTGTCCTGATCTACTATTCTGTGGTAAAGTTGCTAAGTATGCCAGCGTGCGTTGACAAAATAATTATAGTCGTTGCGCTTACAGCGCTTTATTACAACCATTATAACTAATTCCTCCCGAACTATTTCTGACAGCCATTCACGACTTCATTCAAAATCATTCATACCAGTGTGATTTCAGCGTTCGCGCCGCTTACACGTCTCAAAACAAACGCGATACCGTAAAATCTATCCAAAAAGTATTTAACCATCACATTTACCACCAAAAAGATTGTGTACAAGTTTTTTGCATAAAACCTCAATTCCAGTGCCGTTAAAATGGAACGTTCTATTTTTAAAATCGCGCCCGCGCTTTGCAATAATGGCGGAATTTTAGTGCTTTTTTCAACCAGTGCGTCTGCAAAAACGGGTGTAGTTTCGTAAGTATTTTTTCCTGTAATATATACAAAGTGCTGAAAGTGAGGACGTATTATCGATTGGTGACGTCATCACTAGCTTTCAGCTCGTACTAGAGGAATGTAAGATAAGTGATGTAATCATATCACATTGTATTTTGTTATAATGACCTTTTTTATGGTTATGATGCTTAGAGAACTATATTTTTAATAAAACCTTTGTTAGCAAAGCTTACCAAGAAGTTTAAATTCAACATTCAAAGTTAACGTAAATTCTTCATGAAATAAATACTATGATATGAGGTTCTTACAATGCGACGAACGACGATTAAGACGACCTCCGTGGTCGAGTGGCTTTGTACACCGGTTTTCAAGATGTCGCCATCTCTGAGGTCCCGAGTTCGATTCCCGGTTGGGTTAATTGAGAAAACGAACTTTTCTATATTGGCTCAGGTCTGGGTGTTTGTGATACCACCGTTGTCTCTGATTTTCATAACACAAGTGCTTTAGCTACTTACTTTGGAATCGGAGCAATGTATGTGACGTTGTCAAATATTTATTTATTTATTAAATTTAACAATGTATGTACAACAGAAGTGACCAACTTCAGAGCGCTTGCGGTACAAAACGGCGTGTTTTAATCTGTAAAGTTTTCTCTTTGCCATTCATTCTCGAGTGAAGTTGCAGCGGATCACTATATATTGTCAATTTGATCGCATTGTAAGTACTTGTATCATATTACCACAGTTTCTTTAAGTATCAATTTTTTCATAAAATGACTTCGGAAAATTTTCAAACCAATGACTTAGCTTTTAAACGCTCTTAAGCTGTGCTTGATAACATAGACCTAAACAAAAAGAGTTACAAATCTGTAAAATAGATTTTCAGAGTCTCATCATCTATTTAATTTAAAATCACATTTTTGCTACTTACCTTAATTAACATCGATTTCAAAAGAAATGATAATAACATACATTATACAACATACTTATAGATGATAATGAAGTTTCATTACCCCTGAAAATTATTGTAAACCCACCACTTTTCAATATTAACAGCATAGTGGTAACCCTCGACTGAAATTGTGTATTACTTTTGCCCATTAATGGGATTGATGATCGAATACGTAGTCTATTTGCGTCTAGGGTTGTCATATTGCATTTATCCTTTTAAAAAAACTAAATTCTCTGGCGGTCGAATTTTCCAGGGCTACCATGCATTGACAACCTTAGACGCAGATTCGGCTTTTTAAGTTATTACCAAACAGTCTGTAGTGCTAGATTTTACTGCCATCTTCCTAGTTTTAAAATGCTTACTTTTGTTTATAAAAATATTAATCTTATGAATTTAAGTGCCTATGATTTTTAATTCATTTGCCATCTTCCAAGTTTTAAAATGCTACTTTTGTTTTTAAAAATATATAAATAAGGTGCCTATGATTTTTAATTTCCCAGCAAGTAGTTCGTAGTTCAAAAACATTTTTATTAACAAAAGAAAATCCTCTTTGGTACCAGCACGCGTAAATTCTTGTTTTTCCTCGTCAAATACTTGAAATGTGTCATTACAAAGTTGGCACGTAAGTTATTTGGGGTGCTGTCGCTTTGATGTGATGCGTAGCTAAGGTTATGTGACATTTTTTATTTCATTCAAAAAGTTTAAACCGATTAGTGCCTTCACAGTGGAAACTGTAGTAAGTAGTAGGCAAATGTGCCAAAAGTAATCACTTTTTGCTCTTTTGCCTACTGCTACTACAACGATTTATATTTTACTGAGGTTATTGTTTCTAAATAAACTATAGAACCTTAGCTTTAATCTGTACGTGTGAATTTTCGATACATTATGTACTTAGCGAATAATAAATATAATATAATGAGTGCGCTGTGAGGGCACTAATCGCCTTAATTTCGAGCGCGAGAATCATTAAAATAAATAGTTCAAATATTGCACTAAAAAACAGTGATTCTGGCTAGGTAATTCTTTTATCGGTAAAGCAACACAGAAATAGACTCACAAATGGCGCGAACGACACCCAAAAAAAAAAATTGGCGCGTATTTTCAAAAAGTCCGTTACGTTCAACAAAAATTTTTCGATAACATTTTGAAAAGAGGTTAGCAACCTCGTGAAATTATTATTAGTCTAGCGATTTCTGCGATGCGTGGCTCGTTCAATTACGGCCATTGTGCCCCTATGCTGTTCCCATACGCCCCTCGCGTATTGTCCAAAACGGGACACGTGGTTCGCAGATGGTAAAACTGGTCGTGTGTATTTTCGTCACCGTAGCTGTGGCGACCATGGTTCTGTAGGAATACAGGAAACATGGTACGAATATTAAAAAAATATCTTATTTCAGATTAATCTTATAGTTTGTTAAAATATATCAATTAAAACTTTTATTGTCTAAAGTATTTGAAATAAATAAAAAAAGAAGAATGTTTTTAAAGATTTGCAAGAGTTCGGTACCACTAGCACGAACATCTAGAAAAAAACGTGCGTAAAGGACTCGTCGATAGAGGATTTGTCTATGAGAAATCTCATTTCGCTTTTCGGCGTTAGATGGCGCTTTTCCATACAAAACTCTATCGAATGTATTTATTTACCTGCGTTATTTTTTTCCGATAGCTGTTCGTGCTAAAGTTGCCATATTGTTTTTTTTTTTCAAAGAAAATAGTTAGTGTCGCACAGGATAGTGTAAAGATTCTATCGATACCCCATACATCCAAATCCGCTGAGGCATTTAAAAGTTATGGTGGAATAAAGAAACTCACATACCCACAAACATCTATGAACCCAATACACAATAGACTCTCTGGTTTTTTGGGCAATCAGAACAAAAAATATTGTAACCTAGTTTTTGCTAGGAGGAGCTCGGTGGCCCAATAGTATAGCGACTGGCCCAGCGATTGCGGTGATTAAGCAACTTTCGCAAGGGTCGGTCATGGGATTGGTGACCAATAATTTATTATCTCGAGCTCCTTCGTGCTTCGGAAGGCACGTTTAAGCCTTTGGTCCCGGCTGCATTTGCAGTCGTTAGCACCCACCAATCTGCATGGGCCCGCGTGGTGGGTCATGGCCCATCCTCCTTATCCACCCATAAGGAAGCAGTGGGGACATCAAAAATGGCTGATGGTCAGTTTTTGCTTAAAATGGTTCAATTTAGCAAGAGGACTGTCTAAGATTTTAAACACATTACGAGCAAACTACAAAATGTTTAATTTGCTATCATACGTCCTCAAACGATAATATTACTTATTTATAGGTAGTCGGAAAAGTTCGCGGCCTTTTTGCACTAAAAATAATAAAGTTACCACGGCGAGGAACATCTTTATTATCAAAATTGCGAGACCTGAATCTGCTGAACATTTTTTTTGCAATTGTACTAAATAGAGCATCTTCTCCATTAACATCACAAATCTTTCTTTGAGCACTAGCAGCATTCATTTTTTTTCATTAAGGATTTGAACACTTATCGAAAAAAAATTGCAAATCTTATCTAATAAAAATTATTAAAAATATGAAAGATCAAGACAATCATCAATTTGTTTCAATTTTACGTTTACTACCTGAAAGCCAGATGACAAACAATATATTACATTCCCGCCTAAGTTTAGTGTTGCCAGAAATATAACACGCAAAAAATTCACGCTTCAAAAAGGCCGCGAACTTTTCCGACTACCTTCTATACATATAGTATTACGGACACCGTATAGTATGTTATCTCTGTTACTATGTTAGTCTAAATTAGAACATTGTCTGCCCATTTGAGTTCAACTTGTTTGCTGATTATTATTCAAATGCTTAACTTTATAACGAGATCTCTAAATTATTCTTTAGTCTCTTTCTTTGGGATATCAGTGTTTTGTAACCAATATATAAAATGTCATCACATCTCCTTGTCATATTTCATGTTATAATTGACAAGGCCATAAGCATTAAATTAATTGATGACTATCAGTGATCCTCGGTGTGATGTGATCAAATAGAAGAATACACAGTACCACAATAATAATAGTAAATCTTTATATAAACTAGAGACACGCACAAGAGTGAACATTATGTCTGCAACTACATTATTCGTGTCTTGCATTGGTGTGTGGGCTGGGTTGTGGAGGGTGCGAGGTCCAGTTTCAGGCCTGTATTACAGAAACTAATAATCAAGCACTGTTACTCTAAATACCTGATCTGTACTTAATTATAGAATCTAGCCTCAAGCACCCTGTTGATTCCAAATTAAGCCATTACGACAAGTTAACGACAGAAAATACAGTAGTAGGGAGGCAGCTGTCACACAGTACAGACTTACCTGCACAGCACACTACACGACCTTTTTCTTAGTGAGCGGTACGTGTTTGCCTCCCCTCTCGTAAAAGTGGCAGAAAAATTTGTTCGGTGTTATACTGTCTTACCGTCGCCAAATGCTCTGGGGTCCAGTGCAGTGACTGGACATACAGGCAGTACTACTGCTACTGCGGCCTCAGGAGCGGCAGACGAGGGAATTCACTGGTCTGGTGTTACAATCGTGTCTCGCATTAGTGTATGGGGGTGTGGAGGGTGCGAGGTCCAGTGCAGTGACGGGGCATATAGGTAGTACTTATTGCAGACGAGTGATATTACTTTTTAAAACCTATAGGGTAGAATAAGTATTTGCCACCGAGTAGAACCTCTTATAAGCTTAATTAGAAATCTGACAATCCAATTTAACCTTTAAAACTGAAACGACAATGTCTCTTTTACAATAAACTTCAAACTAATCGCAGCATGATACTCCAGTGGTCATACCGTAAAGTGCTCTTCCTTTGTTGCGACATATTTTGAGTGGCTACATTGCTTTATCTAATTGTTGTCAAGTATTACACTGTTTGAGGTAGAAACTTTATTATTCTATTACGGCTACAATAAAAAGCATAAAAACACCAAAAAGTGTCACTTTGTAATACGTTTCTCGTGAATTCCATTGTCTTTGGACTATACTTACAAATAGTGCAACCACATTAATTAGACTATTAACTTGAAAGCCAATGATAATTAGAGGTCATTATGCAAAAGTTTTCGCAGGTGGCGGTAATCGCATTTGACATTTAAAACAACCAATCAAACGATTTAGGACAATAGCTTGGTTCGAATGTATTAACTAGCCCTAAATTGCTTATTTTTTATTGATTCCATCTATCCATGTGATCAGCAGGCTTATTACAAAAAAATAATCGCAATTTATATGCGGATGATGTTCGTTCCACTCCGTGATATTCACTCATGAATAAGGTTCAATATCAAGTAAATTGAACGACAAATTGCATCCAATTATCGCGATTCTTTTTATGTAAAAGGCCTGCAGTTTTAAAATACAATATTATGAGTATGTTTCAAAAAATCTATAATACCTTATTTAAAACTTTTTCTCGAAATATGCCTGAACAATCAAGTGTTCTTAGGGTCTGTTTTACAGGTTTAAAATATAATCAGGTTTAATTTTAAAAAAATGAAACATAATTCATATGATAATTATCTGTCAAATTAGGTATCCTTCATTATCCAGAAACTGTGTAACTGACCCTATTTTTTTATTTTATGCATTTTAATAAAAGCCCTTCTAAATTCCAAATCACAGTCACACTACATGGCCATGCTCACTCCCTCTTTTGAAGGATCTAAAGCAGATGTACCAACATCCGGGGTTATTGTTAAAACTGCTATTGATCGAATCAATAGATCTCTCATCTGTACAGAAAAATCCCGGCGAACTACACTATAATATACCTAGACATATAGGGGTAGAGAGAGGTCAATGGTTTGTTAGAAAGTTCAAAAAGTTTTGTTCAAAAATTCAGAATGAGTTATTATATTAAGTTGAAATTGTTTTGTTCAAATTAAGTACCAACTTTACATTATAATACAACCGCTTTCATATTTTGACCTTATTTTTTAAGGTTCATTTTTCATTCATAAAGAATATTAAAAAAACATCATTATGTGTCATATCAGTGGAAAAATATTAAGCTGATAATTAATGATATTCATTCTATAGTCTCGAGAAAATGAAGAAATCACAATTAAAGTCAAATATAAGAAGTCTTAGATTTCCTGAAAAAAAAACTCGCTCATGACATGATTAGGCAGAAACCAAAGTTTTCTCAAAAATTATAAAACAATTTCGACCTATTTAGATAGAAGTCGAAAAGATCGAAAGCCGACTACGCTCCGTGAATAGACCCCACACAATAAGTCGCCCCTACAAGATGGACCGATAATCTGGTGAAGGTCGCCAAAGCCGCTGGATGCGGGCAGCACAGGACCGATCATTGTGGAGATCCTCAGGGATTCAAGACAAGACCATTCAATCCTTGTGTTTATGGTTTTTTACTTTTAACTTATATTTTTGAATTCTGTACTTTTTATACTATAACATATTTTCCTTTGGTTTTGTACTCTGTGTTTTTTATTACTTGTCAAGTTGTGTTCATCAGTTTATAATAATAAAAGTACATTTAAACTAACTCTGATTATTTGGAAACCCATTTTAGCTCAATTTCACCTTTAAGAAAAGTTTTAAAAACTTTAATAAAGCATCAAAATTAATTAACGTCATTGAGTGCGGCAGTGTGATTTAAAAAAAAACAAATTACAGCGTTAGTGTAGGTAGTAGGTCGGATAACCCTAAATCATTAATTTATCTATTTGTCAAAGTTTGTCACAACGGTAACTTAAGTAGACACTAGACAGCTTTCAAGTGACCACACCCTTTGTGGTTTAAGTAAGAAGCTTAACAACCTCAAGTGAAAGAGATGGAATGACTTGTAACTGTTCATGGTAGAAAGAGATGGTTGTAGCGCCGCGCCGCTACGTACTTGTGGTTGTTGTGTGTTTTGCACATCAAAATATTCCTGGTTTGACTATTAGTATTTTGGTCATAGATTAGTTTTATATAGAAATAAAATGTCCCTTATTTTTTTATAAAGAACACCATACATTTTTTTCATACAAGCGACTATAAAATGTAGTCCTTCATATTCGTATTATTTTGAATTCTGCGTCTTAAAAAGATATATATTTTTTTGGTTTACCAACAACTGGTCCACCAGAAATTAACACAATCTGAAGTGTAAATATAGCACTAATATCTACATGATAAGGAAATTGCTTTTATTATAAGATCACTTTATAGCCCGTCTGTCTGTCTATCAAAAACCCACTCATGAAAAACTTGTGTAATCAATTTTTAAATACTAAACGTAACTTTACTTAAGATAAACAAAGAAGCAACTTTTAACGTTCATACGTGTGGTGACGGACCAGCGTGGTGGGTTATGACCCATCTTCCTTACCCTGTGCTATACAGGCCTGTGCTGTGCTGCATGTCCAGCAGTGGGGACATCAAAAATGTTCCTACGATCAAGTAAAGTTTGTCGAAACCAATACTTAATATAAACCAACACGCATAATATCAACATTGTTAAACATTGAATTGATAAGTACCGGCCTTCGGTCTCAGATAACGCAGACATAACTAGATAAGTTAGATAACATAATCACATGTTTAAATAAACTGTTGGGAACAGAAAAAAATGTACTTTATTCATATTGAAAGATGTAACATAGAAAAAATAATATAACATGCGTATTTAGAAGAGTTCGATAGCGCAGTGGAATATACCGGTTACAGACCCAAAGATTAATCTGTGCAGTACGCATTTGCACAGTTTTATCTGCGTATGTATGCCGATAAAACTGTGCAAACATTCTGCTCAGATAAATCGATATCTTTCACGTGTGTAACTGGCAAGCGCATTCGGCCTGCGAATGCAGTGGTTAAGCTATTATAGCTAAAATTTATCATTTTATTATCTTGAGCTGCTCTATATTTTAGTCCCGGCCCTGCTGCATTTGCAGTCGTAAGCAACCACCAATCCACAGGTACAACGTGTTACAAAATGTCCCTAAAGCCAATTATGTTAGATAGGGACCATCAAACTGAACAACTTTTACTATGGGAACAACTCTGAAAACACGAAAAAAAATCAGCTGTTTCATACATTTCGATATGCTTTATTAATGTTTGTATGGAAAATCGCGATAACAGAGTTGGTCCCATAGTAAAAGTTGTTCAGTTTAATGGTGCCTATGTACACACGACAGCACGTCAGGTTATACAGTTAAACTACGAAAACAGCTTTTATTACGTAGGGCATAAAGGCAGTCTCAAGGTCAACATGTATAGTCTGAGGTGCTGTCGTGTGTACAATATTCTGCTTTCGGGGTTTTTGTGGGTACCTAACACGTTGTATATGTATAAGCCGAGTGTTTGATTAAAAAAATACTGATGATGATAAAACGATTATTGTAGTAGTTTTTTGCGGTCCTTGTTTTTAGCTATTTATAGAAAAAAATGTTGAAAAAAATGCAATTCCTAACAAGATTAGTGATTTGAAATAAAACACTTTTTACGGATTACAGCACGTATATTATTAATTCAGGTGTTGTTTTAGAATGATTTAGTTTGTATTTATTGGTTTTTAGAATTCCCGACGTTTCGACACCTTGCCATTAGTCATTTGTTGTTTAACATTATTCGATTCATATTAAAATTATTAATAATAGAAACTAACTAAACTAATCAAGAGTTTAACTATAATTGATTTGACTCTAATATATTTGATATGAAGTCACGGTATAATATTTTGGCGGTAATCGCACCGCCATATGTTGTATTGAGTCATAAACTAAAATTGTTTATGGTCTGCATTTGACAGCAATGGGAACTAAACCGCGGGTGGCGTTTGTTTGTGTTCTCATTGGTTCTCATAGATTAATTACACAGTGTTGCTAGTTTAGAAAAATAAATGTAACCATTAAAAACAATGCTAAAAACATTAAATATTATTTTACCCTTAATGATACTGTTTAAGTTATTTTAAATCAAAGAATAAGCATTAAAGTTAATCTGAAACGATTCTTAAATTATATTACTATGAATTTGTTTTTTTTACTTTGTAAAGTAGATTAATATTAACTGCCACGTGATAAAAAGTACCAGGCGAGCATAATCACGAAGGAACTATGCATTCAAAAATGTACGCAAAGCAATTTTCGTTGTACAAATATGCGCTGTTGTTTATAGTATCGAATAACAATGAGTAAACGTCAGCAAAATATAATCTTAACGCTTTTGCTTAGTCTAATAATCTAGCCACACAGTAGTATTACTTTGGAAGAGTAAAGAAATAAAGGAGAACCGGCACTGACCATTCAAAAAAAGCTTTTAACGATTAAATTTGGTCTTAAAATAAAGCCAATAATATTTGCTACATTTTAGCGAATATTATTTTTATAAAAAAATAATATTTTTGATATGGAAGCACTACGGAAACAACGAGTCATTGAAAAAAGTTCCGTTATCCACACTCAGAAAAATCACACATCAATCAAACATAATTATGAAGAGTAGGAACTCTTTTCATTCTACCAAAAAAAAAAGTTGTCATTTGATTAAGTAGTAGTAGTTATATTCGTCCTTTTCAGGACAGGCGAAGGTCTAAGCCATACTGCCAGTTCTTGAGTTGATATAGTTTAATTTTTCATTAGAATGCGGGTGCATCGTATTCCAATGCTGCTTGGAGCATTTGGCACCAAGTATATCATGACAGTTTACTCGGTTAGTTCTGCCGAGGAAGCCACCACTTCAATAAAAGTCTCAGCTTCACATAACCAAGATCGCGCCTATTTCAATTATCCCACATATTGTTCAGTTGCGTAGACACTTGTACCATATAACTGCACCAATTTTAAGACACAATATCCACTATGAATCGATTTGAAAATAATTAAAATAGACACCAAACCGAACTCGACAAAATGGCGCCAAAAACTCTCATTTGATTAAAAACCGATTCAATTTTCAAATCAAACAACGCTTCAAAGACACGATCACTTTCACGCAGAATCGTTGACAAATTGACAATCGAATACCATCGGAACTAAGTCCCCCGAACTGGCACTGTAAAAAAATAAGCCCCACTTTACTCGCGAGGGGCCTAAAAGTTCCCTTTACAAACATCTTGAGATGCCTTAAGTCCCTTTGTGGCCTAAAATCGATTGGCTAAGCTCGTTGAGTCTTCTGAAGGATGCAAGTTACAATTTTGGAGGTAACTGTGCCAATTTCACGCTTCAGACATATACAAGGTGTTACAAAAATACCCCTAATGCCGAATATGGTATATAGGGACCATCAAACTGAACAACTTTAACTATGGGACCAACTATGAAATCGCGAAAAAAATATCAGCTGTTTGATATTTTGATATTTTCGATTTTAGTTTTTGTATGAAACAGCTAATTTTTTTTTCGCGATTTCTTAGTTGGTCCCATAGTAAAAGTTGTTCAGTTTGATGGTCCCTATATACCATATTCGGCATTAGGGGTATTTTTGTAACACCTTGTATAGATATTCTGTGTTCCAGACTTGGTAGAATTTTCAGTCAATATAACGATAATGCTTTGACAAATAAAAATACCTTCTTTCATAGATAGTATCATTACATTATTTAGTTATTAGAGCATTCATAAAATTGATATTTATTTTATTATTAAATAATAATGCTTAGACAATTTCACACAGCGCCATCTAGCCACAAACTAAGCAAAGCTTGTAATATGGGTGCTAGACAGCTGATATACTACTAATTATAAAACATATACTTATTATAATAGTAACACCTAGACCCGTCACAGAAATTATTAATCACCATTTCAATTACTGCCCGGCTGGGAATCGAACCCGGCACCTCTGCGTGATAGACCGGCATGTTGACCACTGTACTACTCCGGTCGTCAATACTAATACTTAACTAACTAACACTAAAATCTATATGTTCACAAGAAATAACGAATTATCTAATTAAAAAAATACCGTCGACTTGATAACCTCCTCCTTTTTTGAAGTCGGTTAATGAAACGCAAATCATTTTGAAAACTATTGTTTACTTTACAATAAAAGAACTTAGCAACACCACAGCACTGTTATTTTTAGAAATGTTGAATTCTACGTTCAAAATATTTTAGTATTATTAATTTTATTATGTAATCATTTGTGGCTTAGTCTCTGCAGTTAAAATATGGTTGTATTTTATAAGCGATAAGATCGAGGTTCGCATAGCAACTTCGAGTAATTAGAGTTGAAATTTCCTCGCGGACTCTCCAACCCCCTACTATTTGTTCGAAATTTAAACTTGCTAGCGAATCTTTACCGCTCTTGTGAGCGACAGTCAGCTGCTATACAACAATGAGGTCTCGAACAAAAAGATTATATTGAACTTTTTTTTTTAAACAACAATAGCGCAACGGAGTTTGCGGAAGCGATTCCCGGAGATTTTGAATAAATGACGGTTTGTGTAATGACTTTCTTGCAGGCCGTATATTTTTTTGTTTCTTTTTAAACAGACTGTTTCAGGAGAATTTTCAGCCAGTGATTAAATCACAATGCTCTATATGAAAACTTTTTTACGTAATTAACGAAATCCGTTTAGTTTTCCATGAAGTATAAAATATTAAAATATATTTGATATTATTGAACTGTTATTAAGTTAAAACTAATGTAATCTAAGAGGAAATATAAATGGAGGAATACAACAAACTTTTTCCTGTATTTTAATTGAATCCATACTAATTTGTACTATGAAACAGATAGTTCAAAAATGTTTGCTTAGTTACGAGTATGTTGTTTACTATGCAGTGATGCCAAATTGGGGGAAATTCCCCAAATTTGGGGGTATTTTTCGTTTCGGGGAATTATAAATCTTCGTTTCATACAAATAGTATCATTTTGGGGGAAATAATTCGGTGTTATGGGTAAATTTTTTTCGACTTTTCATACAAATAGCATTATTTTAACGGGATTCTGACTGAGTGATGTATGGAGAGGACGCAAGACATTTGCTTTTCTAACTTTTTCATTCTAAAGGTGCGTACAGACTATATAACATAAAATGTTATACAACATTGTTTTATAACATGTTACAGATTATATGGACACTGAATGTTATAAAACATGTTATTAATATCTACAACAATGTAACTGTACGGACAGCACTGAAGAACAAGAAACGACATTGGTTATATAACATTGTTATATCATATTGTTATTGTAATGTGTACCGTATTGTTGTAAGTTGCAATGTTGATTAACAAGGTTACATAATGTGGACGTGTTATAAAACATAAGTTATATAACATGTTACATAGTCTGTACGCACCTTTATAGGTACGATTAGTTAACGTATGAAGGATAAAAATCTGAAAACTAAGCCATTTTGGCTCGGTATTTTTTGCCTCACTTTACATACAAGTACTCGGCTTCTGGGTGTTATTATTCTAAGTCTCAAGTATGATCTCAAGATAGCTCTCAACGTTGAGAGCAGTTTTGAAATACGGGTCTAAGAGTACGAATACGGAGTTTGTGATAGCAACACACTCCCATGCCATTTATGAAAAAAAAGGCAGACGTCAATAAAAGCGCGCGTCCACACATCCCCGATCCAATCATAGCATAACGTTTCCCGCCAAAGCGTTCCATTTCCAAATTATTTCAAATATGGCAGACGGTAACGAGCCCAATGGACAAACAGCAATTGACCCCAATTCTGTTGGAGCTAATGACACGCGGAACGCTCGGGACTAGCTGTTAAACGCCATGTTGTTTTTGACATTGATATTTTGTGGATCGTTCTGACGAGATGGTGGGGTGAGGACAAAGACTTCTATGTATACTACACTAGTCAGGCTGAACTGTAACAAAAAATTGCTCATTAAGTTACGGTGCATGCACCACAACTCCTTTAGTCTATTGCGAGCGACCGAGAGAAACAGTTGATGCGCTGAAGTTGAGACACAATTTTAATTTTGAACAGCTCGTCTATGTAATTGAAGGCATTAGGTGAGGACGATGTGACCTTTATCATTACCTGAATTTCAGGGGTGAATCGTGAATAATGTTAGCAAAAAGTAGAAAAATGTCTGCCTGGTCGAGAAGCTCCTCCGTGAATTTGAAAAGTATTATGTATGGATTTTTCAGTAACGATTGCAGTATGGATAAATAATGTAGTTACATAGATAAACCATATCTTTTTTTCACTAACCCCCTTACTAATAAAGATTGTATAGCAGATGTATACTCCGTTAATTTTTAAGTACCTACATCTAAAAATTAAATGGGGATTTCAGACCACGTGAATTAACAACTTTTACTATGGAGCCAACCACGGAATCACGAAAAAAAATAAGCTGTTCCATAGAAAAGTACAACATCAACAGTCTTTGAACAAAACCAACATTCTTTATACAACATCTAACATCACAAACTCCAAACACAGACAGATTTTTGGTAACATTGACAATAACCTATCTTCTGCCAACTGTCCTTTCGATAACTGAAAAAAAGTTATCTATGGGACAGCGAAAAATCGAACTAGCCACAGAAAAAAACCAAGGGATGAGCTAAATTGTCAGGCACCATGTAACCGATAAGCGATTGCCAATCGATTCTCGAGTCTGATACTCGGTCCGGCGTCCGGTCGAATGATTCGATTGTAGATAAAAATCGTCTGGTTAATCTGTAGTTTCGTTTCCGTTTGAGAAAAGTTTGTCGGTAAAAGATTTTAAAATACGTCAAGAATATTGGATATGATTTAAAGTTATAGAAAATTAAATTTCGAGTCATAGATATAAATCTAACTACACAGTCAGTATTATTTTATTTCTTTTTTACTGCAACTTAAATAGATCTTCATAAAACCTTCTTTTACAAATATGTAAAACAAAAACTAATTGGCAGTATGGTTTAGACCTTCGTCTGTCCTGAAAAAGACGAATATAACTACTACTAAAGTATGGCTTAGTGTGGAATGATAATCGAATGCATACAAATCGAATTCAAATTTCGAAAATGGAACGCTATGGCGGACGTCCGCGGCGCTCAATTTGCGCCAGGATGCAGCCAATCGCGCCTGTTCCCGCCTCGTGTGACGTCCGCGCGTGCGTACGGCAGTAACCAACATTTAAAAACTACAACATACCGCATTTTGATCCTTATTCCCTTCAATTAAGAGTCGTGTTGAACACAAAAACACGTATGTGGTTTTGAGGTTTCGAACGATCAAGTGGTTATAGCAAATGAATTTCATCCTTACACGGTGGTTATAAGATATAAAGTGGTAGAACTAGAGTTTATGATAAATAACGTAGTGCTGTTTTGAATTTCAACTTTATTGACTTGTGATAAGAGTGAAGTCGGATGTATATAAAGGTTTGTCGTGTTTTATGGGGGAATGGGAACGGCCATGTTTTAGCTAATGACTTCGTATGGGGTTAGGAGAGGCAAATTGAAATGTAGTGATGGGAGTCTGTAATCAGTCAGACAAAACAAGTAAGAACTTATTTCTTTCTTTTTTTAACCGACTCCAAAAAAGGAGTATATTTCGGTATTTTTTTACCGATGTTTGCGCACAACTTCCGCATTTATAGACCGATTTTGATAATATCCATTTTTTGTTTGAATTAATTTTAATTTTTTATTCACCATCTTCGGCTGACAGATATTTAGTGTAGGGCTGCCATCCGTCCAGGTTTCCCCGGATTTGTCCTAGATTGTAGGGCGTCCGGACGGAGTTCTTAAATAGTGTCCGGGTAAAATTCGGACACTATTTGTGTTACGGGAAAGAGTCTTAGGTTTTTTATTTTATTGTGTTGTTTGTCAAATGCGTGTAAAGTTCATATTTTAGGTCCAGGGTATTGGAAATTTTTGTCCGGGTTCCGTAATTTAGGTGATGGCAGGCCTTATTTAGTGTCTAGACACAATGCCGAGGTTACGCGACCGAAGTTCGGAGGCATCGTTTTTAATGAGAAAAAAACGCTACGTAATTTTCAGCAGATGTGTTGCTAGCCATTCACGCTTCGGTCGCGTAACTTCGGCATAGTGTGTATAGACTCTAACCCTCTTACTAATAAAGATTGTATAGCAGATGTATAAGTCACACAGTGTTTTGTTCCTTTCTTTTTAATGTCAAACTTAAATAATTTGACAGAGAGTCACCACTGTGTCACACATCTGCTATACAAGCTTTATTAGTAAAGGGGTTAGTAACATATATTCAAAACTCTTTACAATATTGTGGGTTCAAAACTTAAAAAATTACCTTAAAAACATTAAAAGTCAAATACTTACGTAAACTAATAAATAAATAAATAAATATTTGACAACATCACATACATTGCTCCGATTCCAAAGTAAGTAGCTGAAGCACTTGTGTTATGCAAATCAGAGACAACGGTGGTATCACAAACACCCAGACCTGAGCCAATATAGAAAAGTTTGTTTTCTAAATTGACCCAACCGGGGGTCGAACCCGGGACCTCAGAGATAGCGACACCTTAAAAACCGGTGTACAAAGCCACTCGACCACGGAGGTCGTCGAACTAACTTTACTTAAAAACTTAAGCAACTAACTTTACTTTAAAATACAATTTTAAAAGTTTTTAAGGAAGAAAAAATCAGTTAAGTTATTACTATTAAATGTTAATTTTAAACGAAAATTGAGCTAAGTACCTATAGGAAAGTAAATCATAGACAAAGCATCAAGAAAATCAGTCCTTCTAACAAAAAATAAATAAAGACTGCCACGCAATTTTTTTTAATGAAACCAACATTAATTAGTCTTTGTTACAATTATTAATAATATTACTTATCTTTGTTATGTTTAAGAATTACTTTGATAAACTCATTCGTAGTGGCTACTAGTGTAAGGTTGAAGGTCAGATTACGATACTAACTTGTGTAACTTAACCGTCATACAAACTTGTGTAACTTAACCAAAAAGGTCTGCTTAAATACGTTAAAACGACAAAATCACAGCAAAAAGATTTATAGTTACAACATTAAAACCTTATTGGTAAGTACTTATATAAATTAAAAAGCTAAGAGTCCGGCGAACAGTGAGCTTCCCATACAGACGTAATACCAAAATCATTTGCAATTTTATAATAATTAACTCTTCTTGTGATGTTATTTGGATTAAGACAGTATTTGTCTAGGTCTCTTTACTAAACCAAATAAAAACTAATGTGATACAGTTTTGGCATTTATTAAGAATTGGGTTAGTATTTTGGAATTTTTATTTAAGGGGCTGACATGAGCCAACTAGCGCCGCCAGTCGATTTTATTTTATTTATTCTAAATAAGCCCAATTTCTTAAAAAATGAATCAGTCAAGGTTTTGTTAATAACGTCTAATATTTATTGAATAACTTTAGACAGTTTGAAAAGGCATTCAAACAGTTTAAAACGCGATTTTGTTAAAAGTGGCCACTGTTGGTTCAAACGTTTTTAAACTATTGCACGCATTTTGTAATGTTGTAACGTTATTCAATTAACATAAGACGTCATTCACAAGACCTCATCTATACAAGATTATCAGCCCCTTAATAGAAACCTAGACAAATACTGTCTTAATCCAAATAACATCACAAGAATTGCAAATCATTTTGGTATTCGTTTGTATGGGAAGTTCACTGTTCGTCGGGGCGTTTTAAACGTTGGTAACATTTTCAATGATTCTATGGTAAACGTTTTAAAAAACTGTGACAAAAACAAAACAATGAAATTCATCAAAAAAACTGGGACACAAACACTCCCTCGATTTTACAATTCAAAAGTCAAAACCAAATCTCAATTTAAAAACATACTCTTTTAGCTACATTTTCATAGTTTTTTCAAAGGATACTAAACTCTATACGGAACTGCATAAGGATTTTAAATTTGGAATTCCAAGCTGGTTCATTGAATAGTATGAATTTTAAATTCAAATATGGAACGATGTCGTCATTCGATAAAACAGGGCAGTATTGTGTCTGGGTTCTTTACAGTGTCCTCATTGTTGATTTCTTAAGCCGCCATTTTTTCACGACGTCCTCTGTGGCCTACATTTAAATATTTGTTTAATTCAATGTTATTAAGCTTGCACGTGGGATATTGGGAATGTAAGTCCCTGTATAGATATCGCCTAATTATCCAATTCTATTTTAGATTCAGTTTCGTTGTACCTTATTAGCTAGCTATGAATTTTTCGTGTTTCGTGGAAATAGATTTTCTTATTTTGGTTTACGTAATAATTTGACAAATGTTTAATTGTGTTCAAAACTATTACTTAGGTACATGCTTACTTATACAGGGTCTCCCAAAACTTTTGCCGCATGAAGGGAAAGTACCTTAAGTGGCATTGAAGATAGAAAAAAATAGTAAAAGAAAACTTCATTTTGATTTTCAAAATAACTGGATTTGCATTCAAAGGTTTTTGAAAAATCGCATACCACACGATACATGTATCTTATCTAACCAAGAAGTGAAAAATTTATATAATAATTATGTTATTATTTGCAATCTACTTACAACGCCCTTTCATTTGATATACCACATGGTATGTTTACAGGAAAAAAAATCATTGTACTGGCATCTTTATGACGTCACAGTTTCTTTCTACCCCCACAATTTGCGCGTTTGTCATCTTATAATATTTGTGTTCAGGACATTGTACTGAATGCATAGATACCACATTTTCATATTTCCGAGATCACTTGTGCGAAAACTAACCATACATCTTGTTTTGCCGATTAATATTGTAAAATTTTATTTTTGCTACTTAAAACAGTTTGAACTACTTATGCAAATAAATACTTTGGTATTTGAAAACAATAACACGACTGTTAAAGAACCTATAAATATGTAATCCTAAACTTTATGGTGACTTTTGACTTCTCCGTTAAAAAAAAGAATAGAGAAAAAAATTGAAATCGATTTGTTTACAGACATGGCGGGTGTCGCAATTTGAATTTCGTATATTCTGTGCGCGTTATCGGCGGCCGGGGTCAGCGCTTCCTATCGTTTTTATCGTCGTCACTTCCCGTTCGACATTTGAAATATTGAATTTTTTGCTTCCACCGTTGGTTCGATGACAGTTTTCGGAATTATATTTTTTTTTAATTCATGCATTGGAATTGGAAGTGAGAATTGTCAGCATACCAAGAGACGTCAACTTTTTGCTTTCTGTTTCAATTAGAATAAAATTGTCAATGCACGTTTTTTGTTTTAGTTTATTTTTTTATTTTTCTGACCTATATTCAACTCATTTCAATTCATTGTTCAGTGTAATAGATGGATTGTTCAAATAACACTTGAATTATCTACTACAGATTTATAACTGTCCTCAGTTCATACGATCATGAATGTTATTTTATAACTTCTTTGGTAAATTGACAAACTATTTATATAGTACATACTAGTACTAGCAATGTGATTCATTAAAAAGATTTAATGAGTGTCTTGTAAAAGCTTTTTACAGACAAAACATTTGGTGGTATTAAATTATAAGAAGGTTTGCACAACCTACATGGAGCGAAAACGCACAACAATGGCCGACCATCTGCAAACTTTTGTCTCAAAATATTCATTCTCCGTTCGAATTTCAAATACGCCCTCCATTTTTGAAATTAGAGTTTTTTTAATTAAAAGGGCCGCGTTTCGACGATACCATCGCGCTTTGTCGTCGTTTCGCGGGTTCTATTTACTTTTTTCTTTTTTGTGAGGCTGAAGTAAGGACCTGTAATTATGCCAGTTTTTTGGGCTTTAGATTTTAAAAGGAGGTTTTCAAACACACTTATCGTATTCAAAACAGGTTGTTTAAGTTATTTACCCAACATAGGTTTCTCTCACCTTAATATTTAAAGAGAGTAAAGGCGCGATGCAAATACTGCGGGTCTATCAGCTAAATACAATGAAGTTAATGTAAACTGTGTTTTGACAATGTAATACATTGCTATTTCGTTTTGGTAAAAAATACCAAAGAAAAGTAGCAATGTATCACAACCATCTGTCAAATCAGAGCGATGACGATAGCAATGTATGTTAGCTGATAGAGTCCCTGCCCTGGTTACATAGAATAATTTATCGTCGCCTCTGCAAATAAAAAAAAAAGATTTTTGAACGAAAGGGAAAAGGAGTTTCGGCCACACGTGCTTGTCACTAAAGATTGGCATTGAAACTTTTTTGTGTTGGATTCTTGGAAAAAAAATATCGACAGATGTCGTTTGTCGTCAATGTTTGTGCTTTAACGGTTTTTTTTATTTGCAGATGTGGCTCGTGTGATGCAGCTGCAGAGCTTTAAGATCGTGTTTCTATCAAAGGATGAAGTTAATACTAGCTGGCGACAAAATGATTGGACTGAATTTAAAAATTGTAATTTAAGAATTTTTTTTGGCAAAAATAAAGCAAATACAGGGTGTTTGAAATTTGCCTAATAAAGCCGAATATGGTAGATAGGTACCATCAAACTGAACAACTTTTACTATTAGACCAACTCTGAAATCGCGAAAAATACAGCTGTTTCATACAATAATTAATAACGAAATTTTTTAAAGCTACTAAAGAACCTCTTTATAAAAAAGTCCAATCATAAAGTCTGAAACTAGTATAAACTGATTAGATAGCTGTTGATGAAATAACTGCACTGCGATGGTAAGTCAAAAACTATAGAAAACATAGCCATGTAATGCAATAAAATTAACAATAGACAGTAATCTGCGGCGACTTCAGAGCGCTCGCGGTACAAAACGACGTATTCTAATCTGTTAAATTAATCTTCTCTTTGCCATACATTCTCGAGTGAAGTTGCAGCGTATCACTGTCTATTATTAATTTAATCGCATTATAAATACAAATTTCTAATTATGTATTCTTTGACAGAAGGGTCACTGCATGTTTTTTTTATCTTTTCGTAGCTTCCTACACATATCTATCTATCACTGATTTCAACCCCACGAACATCTGTCGAGAAAAAAAAAACACGCGTGAAAAAATTCGATTGAATAATTTTTTATGGGAAATTTGTAAAGCACCATCTACCGACGAAAAGTGAAAATAAATGTTCCATTAATAAATACTTTTACGCGCGTTTTTTTTCTCGATAGCTGTTCGTGCTAAGTGTACAGATCAGTCCTATTCTTTGAGTTGTGCTGTGCAATGATGAATCAGTCAGGTCATTGTTATTTAAAAAAAAAAGTTTTATAGATTGTCATACTATACATCTAACAAATCCATAATTTTTTAACGATATTTCAATCCCTGCTTTAATTCTGTCACATTCCACAATAACTCGATACATTATTTGACGACCTACGTGGTCGAGTGGCTTTGTACCCCGGTTTTTAAGGTGGCGGCGCCATCTCTGAGGTCCCGGGTTCGATCCCTGGTTGAGTCAATTTAGAAAACGAACTTTTCTATATTTGCTCAAGTCTGGGTGTTTGTGATACCACCGTTGTCTCTGATTTCCATAACACAAGTGCTTTAGCTACTTACTTTGGAATCGGAGCAATGTATGTGATGTTGTGTCAAATATTTATTTTTTATTTAACATTATCACAGTGACTGTACCACTCTATATTTTTCTGTGTACACACGACAGCACGTCAGGTTATACAGTTAAACTGCGAAAACTGCTTTTATTACGTAGGGCATAAAGGCGGTCTCAAGGTCAACATGTATAGTCTGAGGTGCCGTCGTGTGTACCTTACATCGATTCGCCCCCAAATCGTTAAATGTCGTAAGGTCATCACACTCCACACCCTTAGGCGCGGCGATTTTACAATAAAACTGTTACTGGAAGTGATAACACATTGTTATTGTTTACTATAAAGTAGACGAAAAGTTTCAAAGCGATCACTAGTATTCGCCATGTGTTTGCACACTGTAAATTTATTTATCACTCCCCTTAACCCCCCTTTTGAACGCCACGGTCTTTTATAAAAAACAAATGTTTCCGTCCCTCCAGGCCATGACTTAATTAGTTCTAATAAAGTCATGGCGATCTAGGGCACGTAAATGTTTGTATTTTATAGAAGACCGTGGTGCTCAAAGGGTTAAAGAAGTCACTCATGATGATCATGCCGCTTGATCCAGTGGCTTGACATTCAGTAACATGAGAGCACACACACGATCAAGCGGCATGAAGTAGCGTCAGGCAGTTCACACGAACAAGCGGAAAATCCATCATTCCGTCAAGTAGCACGTCCTTTCAAAATTTCTCCCCACACGTTCAAAAATGGCTTGATCATGCCACTGGATCAAGCGGCATGATCATAAGTGACCACCGAAGACATATTTTTTTACATAACTTTAAAAAAAAACTGTAAATGAATACTTTAATGGAATGAATAACGATTTTTGATAATTCCTAATTACGTTCACAGTTGTAATATTGTTTATCTTATCTCGTAACCTCATTTTTAGACATTATCAATCACTACCAACGAACTCAACGAAGTCTTACTTACAATAATACTTTGTATACTTATAGATAAAGACGTGCTTGAGAAATAATACGTTTGTAATGTCTTATTCATTAAAGCTGTCTCTATAATTTTTTGAAGCAGATTGTAAATATTATTTTCTTTTAAGTACTTTCGTATCTTTTTATTCCTTTCGTATCTCTTTATTTACTGATTTAAACAGTACAGCTGTACTACATTATTATTAATTTAAAATTATATACTACCTACTATCATAATATCGAAAAGTATTTCCTTTCAAAATTAAGAGTATCTAAATATTTTAAATTGAAAACTATCCCCCAGAATTGAAGCCGCCACTTTCTAAGCGAAAAATCACAAATACTTAACTTGGCAACACTGACTATTTTAGATCTTTTTTTTTTAGACTCTTTCTTGCCAAGCTGTAGGGCATTTAAAATTTGTTAACCACTATAAGATTAAAAACATTAAAATGTCACATCCAGTGATCTTATGGCAGTAGAAAAAACTAACTCACGATAAAACACAGGAAATATCCGTTTTGTCACCCATTGCCCGTCAAATTGGTTGGTCACCCCCCATGACTTTAATTGTAATTATACCACGTTTGGACGCGTGGCGTTCTCGTGTCAATATTTTTTCTTTTTATTTGTGGCGGGAAATGTACCATAGTGTTATTGACTTTTGGCGGGAGAGATTCGGGTTAATCTGTGTAAGTTCAGCAAAATTGGCGGGAATTTAGTACATTTTTAAGTCTCCTATATATACCTCAAGTGGCCCTCATTTTAATTAAATTTATTGCTCGCTAATACATAATGTAATGTAAGTGGCCACTTTTAGCACTTTTGCGAACTACTACTAGAACGAACAAAATTTTACTAAGGTTATTTTTTGTAAATAAACTATAGAACCTTAGCTTCAATCTGTACATGTGAATTTTCGGTACATTATGTACTTAGCGAGCAATAAATTTAATTAAAATGAGGGCGCCACTTGAGGTATATAGGGGCCTTAAGACATTTTTAAGTTTATATTTTGTGTTAAAAATTATATCAAGCTAAGTTTATAAACATTTAAGTGAAATATGCTAAGATATTTTTGCAGATAAAATAACCAACTACCATATTGTCTAACTAAAAAAATAGTAGTATTCGAATATCATCCCCACCGCAAAGTAGTGACGTCACATTACTCACAATCAAGCAGACCATGATTGTGATAAATGCAAAAACGACATTAAAATTCGCCATCCTTCTCCCACCCTAACAAAAGAAAGAGACGCACATTAATTTTGTTGAGTGCTTTCAAAATTGTATTGCAATGCCATCTCATGACCGATTGACCTTATGAATCACCCCTCAGTTGAAGCGATTAAACCAACAAGATTCACCCCTAAATCCTATCAATGCGGGTACCATATGTTTTGCGATCTTTGGGGTCGCGTAAGTTTTGTATACACGACGGCACCTCAGACTATACATGTTGACCTTGAGACCGCCTTTATGCCCTACGTAATAAGAGCTGTTTTCGCAGTTTAACTGTATAACCTGACATGCTGTCGTGTGTACTTATTGATTTTTACTTTGGGCATAATGATTTTGCAGAATAATAAAAAAATTGTAGAATAATAAATGTGAAAAAAATTTAAGAGTGAAATGTTATTGATCTTTCAATGTGAGTTTAAAATTGAATGTTTTTGATATTCGCATTATAATTATTAGTATTACCTACCACTAAGACCTACTATTAACGTAACAATTTGGTTAATTTCGGTAAAAATTTAGTTTTGATATTGAAAAATTCAAATAAACTAAATTAATGCCATCAATGTTTAAAATACACTTTCTAAATATATTAGTTATTAAATAAATAAATGAATATCAGACAACATCACAAACATTGCTCTGATCCCAAAGTAAGTAGCTAAAGCACTTGTGCTATGGAAATCAGAGACAACGGTGGAACTACAAACACCCAGACATTTAAAAAGAAATATATTTTTTAGTCTTTTTTATCTCGAAAATATATGTTGTGTATATTAAAAGTTATTACAATTTTAAAAGTGTGGTGCTAAGTTTTGAAGGCCAGTGTAGATGAGACCTTGGGTAAGAATATTATAAGCTTTTTATCCCACTGCTGGGCACGGGTCTTCGCCTGCACGATATAATCTGTGGTCCACGCAGGCGAAGCCGGGCGGAAAACTAGCTTAGAATAAAAGATGAGCCAAAACTAGTTACGTTGACATCGTAAAATATTAAGTTTAATACAAACACAAATCACAAGTACCTACTTATTTCATAATATAAAGGAATTAAAACATTTTTAATAGGCATAATGTCCTCATACTCCTTCGCCTACATTAAAAAACATTCCACAAACGTCGTTGGCAACTTTTTAATTTAATATTCTGTCTAAGTTAACCCTACGGTTGTTAGCTCTGTACCATTTCTGTCCCACAAATGAGGCTGTAATACTTTTATAAAACTTTGATTTGGCTGTATGAAATTGTGTTTATTTATTGTTTTTTTAAAAATAATATATCGACAAATACCATCCTTTAAAAAGGTCAATTACATACATGGTTGTTTATTGGTGTCCTTTACTTAGGATACTAAAAATATACACAAAGGAGGTCTTAAGGGGCTGACATGAGCCACCTAGCGCCGCCAGTCGATTTTATTTTATTTTTTCTTAATAAGTCCAATTTATTAAAAAAGGAATCAGTCAAGGTTTTGTTAATAACGTCTAATATTTATTGAATTGAACTTTACACAGTTTGAAAACGCATTTAAACAGTTTAAAACGCGTTTTGTTAAAAGTGGCCACTGTTGGTTCAAACCCGTTTTTAAACTATTGAACGCATTTTGTAATGTTGTAACGTTATTCAATAAACATTAGACGTCATTCACAAGACTTTTACTGATTCCTTTTTTTTAAGATATTGGGCTTATTTGGATTAAATAAAATAAAATCGACTGACGGCGCTAGTTGACTCCTGTCAGCCCTTAAAAGCAAAACAGTATGTTACATATAATACTAAATAATATACTAGAAAAAATAGGACTCGCACCAGATCATGTTCTCGGACGGGAATCGAACCCGCGACCTTTGGATAACCGGTCCAATGCTCTGACCGCTGAGCTACCGAGTCACTAGTGGGAACGTCGAATTTCTTCTAGTATATCAACTCTTACGCTGCAAGCCAGCGCCATCTCACCAATGTAGAAGGAATTAACTTCAACATTCAACTGAACATCTTTCCAGATATTTTTAAACAGTTGATTAAGATGAGAAAGCTTTTTAACTATTTGAAATTTTGAGATTTAAGCATTCACAATGCTATTTTTATATAATACTAAATAATATACTAGAAAAAATAGGACTCGCACCAGATCATGTTCTCGGACGGGAATCGAACCCGCGACCTTTGGATAACCGGTCCAATGCTCTGACCGCTGAGCTACCGAGTCACTAGTGGGAACGTCGAATTTCTTCTAGTATATCAACTCTTACGCTGCAAGCCAGCGCCATCTCACCAATGTAGAAGGAATTAACTTCAACATTCAACTGAACATCTTTCCAGATATTTTTAAACAGTTGATTAAGATGAGAAAGCTTTTTAACTATTTGAAATTTTGAGATTTAAGCATTCACAATGCTATTTTTATATAATACTAAATAATATACTAGAAAAAATAGGACTCGCACCAGATCATGTTCTCGGACGGGAATCGAACCCGCGACCTTTGGATAACCGGTCCAATGCTCTGACCGCTGAGCTACCGAGTCACTAGTGGGAACGTCGAATTTCTTCTAGTATATCAACTCAAAATCTCAAAATTTCAAATAGTTAAAAAGCTTTCTCATCTTAATCAACTGTTTAAAAATATCTGGAAAGATGTTCAGTTGAATGTTGAAGTTAATTCCTTCTACATTGGTGAGATGGCGCTGGCTTGCAGCGTAAGAGTTGATATACTAGAAGAAATTCGACGTTCCCACTAGTGACTCGGTAGCTCAGCGGTCAGAGCATTGGACCGGTTATCCAAAGGTCGCGGGTTCGATTCCCGTCCGAGAACATGATCTGGTGCGAGTCCTATTTTTTCTAGTATATTATTTAGTATTATATAAAAATAGCATTGTGAATGCTTAAATCTCAAAATTTCAAATAGTTAAAAAGCTTTCTCATCTTAATCAACTGTTTAAAAATATCTGGAAAGATGTTCAGTTGAATGTTGAAGTTAATTCCTTCTACATTGGTGAGATGGCGCTGGCTTGCAGCGTAAGAGTTGATATACTAGAAGAAATTCGACGTTCCCACTAGTGACTCGGTAGCTCAGCGGTCAGAGCATTGGACCGGTTATCCAAAGGTCGCGGGTTCGATTCCCGTCCGAGAACATGATCTGGTGCGAGTCCTATTTTTTCTAGTATATTATTTAGTATTATATAAAAATAGCATTGTGAATGCTTAAATCTCAAAATTTCAAATAGTATGTTACATAATTTTCATTTTGTTCATTATGTTTAATTTCTCAACTCATAACAATATGAAATGTATATAAATAAGTGTTTTTTCCATTGTAGGATTTTTGCTGATATCAGCAAAGACTTTTATGTGTATACTATACTAGACAGGCTGTACAGTACCGTAAAATTGCTCATTAAGTTACGGTGCATGCACCGCAACTCCTTTAGTCTATTGCGAGCGACCGAGAGAAACAGTTGATGCGCCGCGATAGTTGGTTGTGACACAATTTTAATTTTTAACAGCTCGTCTATGTAATTGAAGTCATTACATATTGCAGCAATTGTTTGTCATACAATCTTGGCTTATCAAACCCCAGAATAGGTACTGGGGTCTGAAAAGTCAAGATTGTGATAAATTTTAATAATAGGTCATTGTTACCTTATAGCCATTTGTAGTTGCTCATTGTAAAATATATCCCTTACAACGAGTACACTTTCCTAATTGGTAGCCCAGAGTCCTAAGTAAATAAATTTAAATTTCACGCTCCGTTAAAGTTAGGTTTACATGGCGCGGGTGAGAACACGGATGGTCTTAAGAGCGCGTAGTCTGCACACTAGCGCTACCATTGGAAAAAATTATATTATATAAAAGACGAAATTGTGAATTATCTCTCTGTAGTGCACTGCGAAGAAGCTTTGTGGTACTTTTTATCGCTAACAATTTGTTTTTCTTTTTTTTGCATAAAATGACCACTTTTAGCAAAAAAACTCCATTAAACTTAACGACAGGCTAGAAATTATTGTTTAAGAGTTAACGGACTCAGTTTTTTTATATACTTACATAAACTATAATAAACGGTAAACTAAACTTGAATGTAGCAAACAGAAAAAATAATTTAAAACTTATAAAACAAAATATAAATCTTTCGTTTAAATAATCGTACGATACGAATGATTCAGTTTTGTTAATTTAAAAAAAGTACATATTCATGTACCCTTAGCACGAACAGCAATAGAGAGAAAAAACGCGCGTAAAAGTACTCGATAGAGTAATTCTCTATGGGAAATCTCATTTCGCTTTTCGGCGATAGATGGCGCTGTACAAATTTCCATACAAACTTACGCTATCGAATACTTTTACGCGCGTTTTTTTCTCGATAGCTGTTCGTGCTAAGGGTCCAGATTGTAACGACCGATCGTACCGTGTATGGAACACTTTACGCAGCCTAGAACCATATATAACCCTAAGTTGCTCGCTGTGCATAATCTGTCCTGGACAGGTGTGTACACTCGCCTAATTACTGTGACCGCAGGCGATCGCAGCGCTCTCACTTCACACAAACTGCTCTTTTATTTAATTTTGACACTGCGACACTGTTGTTTGGCCATTTTAGGGACGATTTTAACCCTTCAATATACACGTATAATTTTCCAAAAAAATATTTTTTTTTTACTTTTTATTTTAGAGTATAGCTACACTATCTACCTAGCTTTTATTTACAAATATCGTGTATATAGTAACCACAATTAATAAAAATACTCGTAAGAATTGACGGACTATGGATGAGAAAATAACTGACATAACAAAAACTATCAATTTGTTATATTTTGGATAATAACCTTCTATTGGTCCTGAAAATACAAAAATCCTTAAGCCATCATATATTTTGAATAAAAATAGCTCAAATTGAATAGTGTAATTATTTTTCGCGATTCAAGATTTAACTACTTACTTACAATTGCACTTATTTAAATGTCAAGTCTACGATTACAAATAATTATTTTATTATGATGTCTTGTAACTAAAAGTAAACTTTCTAAAAAACGGAGCCAAGAATAAAATATTTTCATGGTCTATGGACGACTGTCTTGTATTGTAACTTTTTTAAACTCCGTTGGCCAAGGAAAATAAGGTTTTATTTTCATAGTCTATGGACGACATAATAGATTGCTACAGTCCTTTATGTCAAACATCATCGCCTCCCGTTTGATTTTAGAAAATGAAATTCCTTTTTTCAATGTTTCGAATCGCTTAGTTCTCTTCATCGACTGAAGTATATCCATCCACAGAATTATTTCTGCTCTCATGCATCTAGTAATGAGATCACGGTACCTCATAAAACGAAAAAGAAACAGGTTTAATGTTTTATTTTTAAACACTGCAAATAGTATTTTATTTCACCTTTTCGTAAATATAAATATTTATCTAAACGTAAATATTTTTTAAAACGCTTACTGCCACCTAGCGGCGAGTAGCGTAGTTACGTTTCTGGAAACACCCGATAGATGGCAGCACTCGCTTAGTCGCGTCAATACAAGCACATGCATAGTTTATTACTACGAGCCATCATAACACCGTATCCCACTGAGGGATATATCATCAACCAGCTATCTCGAGCGACGGGAATGGCTTGTAAAATATTCAGGGGCACGGTAACTGCTTTTGTTTGTACGTAATGAACGATGGACAGAGTGTTACTTTTCGGTTTATTAGATTTAATACTTTTTGGTTCATTTCCGTGTGTTTTGATACGGTGGGTGCAAAATATGAAGTCGGGTGTTTTAATAGAAGGTCCGCTCTGGCCGTAAACACTTCTGTTGTTTGTTTTGTTGAGGTGGGGAGTCATTTGTTTGTTGTATTGGATCCTTTAGAGCACATAGTCTGCACTCTAGCGCCGCCATTGGAAAAAAATCTAGCCTGTCGTTTAGTTTAATGGAGTTTTTTGCCACCAATTTATTTAAGAAAAATCAATCAAACTAAACGACAAGCTAGAAAATATTGTTAAACTATAAAAAGTACTAAAAAGCTTCTTCGGAGTGCACTACAGAGAGATAATTCACAATTTCGTCTTTATTTAAGCACTATTTTTTCCCAAAGGCAGCGCTAGTGTGTATGCAGGCTACGCGCTCTTAATTCTACAAACAATAAAAACAATTTGCAACAACACTATAACAATCAAATCTATTAATTTCCATAACATCTACCATCTAAACCCTACACCGGTCAGCCCATTCATTAATCCAAAGCAATAACGTCATAACCCTCGATTGTTCAGCTATTTGCTCGCGCAATAAACAAGTATGTCAAGTCCAACCCACCCCTGCAGACGGCAGAATAGATGTCCGTGTGGTCATTGTGACCCGAAAGCCGTTTGCTATGGGAAGTTAACCCGTTGTCTGCAGCTTTTTTGTGTCGTTATTTCATAAAGTCGTTGTTGCAATGAAATTCGTGTGTGGTTTTTTGTGTGTCGGTGTCACTAAAGTAAAATTATTAGCGAAAATATTTATATTTCAGTACCCTTAGCACGAACATCCATAGACGGGTTGATAATGTTTCATTGCAAGTGATATCTACCAAAGAGTGAAAGTAAAATTACTTATTGATTGCGATAAAATTCTGCCACTATCTCGAGTGTTCATCGCGAACATTTTTACTACACCAAGTGTTGAAATGATAATATGACACCATCACAACCCTCTGATTTCACTTCATTTTATCATTCCGCCATTAAAAATAAACATAATGGCATTCTCCAATAATAAAAATCAGTCAATAAGTACTTGTGTCATTAAGGCACTTGAAATGAATTTCTAACGACAATCAATATCATTCGGAATTCATAATGACTCATAAATATGAAACATTTTGCAATGACAATTTTGCTGACTGAAAGAACTTCAAAGATATCACATAAACGCCATTATAACTAATATGAGGAACTCGATGGCGCAGTGGTATAGCGCCTGGCCCAGCGATTACGGAGGTAAGCAACTTTCGAAGGGTCGGTCATGGGATGGGTGACCAAAAATTTACTATCTCGAGCTCCTCCGTGCTTCAGAAGGCGCGTTAAGCCGTTGTTCTCGGCTGCATTTACAGTCGTTAACATAACACCCACCAATCCGCATTGGACCCGCGTGGTAGGTTATGGAATCCTCCTTTGTCCACCCATAAGGAAGGCCTGTGCCCCAGCAGCGGGGACCATTAAAAATGGCTGATGGTCATTATAATGTGTGGAATTGCACGAACGCACGTAAAATCTTTCGATGATAAATTTGTAAGGAAAATTTGTACAGCGCCATCTACCACCGAAAAGCAAAATTAAATTTTTCATTGATAATTACTATATCAAGTACTTTTACGCGCGTTTTTTTGTCGATAGATGTTTGTGCTAAGAGTACTGTGTAGCTTTAAGCAATCTCAGTTACTTAATTAATGTCTCTTAAGGTTTTTAATGTCTGCTGCTAGACTTGTTTAATCATTTATACAACTATGATTATTATTAGACTATTTACAACTATGATTATTGATATTTTTTTTATAAATTCGGACTTACTTAGCTATAAGCTAACTGCACTAAACTAACGTAACTTGTTACTATGTTGAAACAGCTATGTTGAAGTTTTTGCAAAATTCAAAACTCATTTAGTCAATCTAGGCTGTTACAAGTAGGATTTGTGGTCCGACATCTTGCAGAATACGCGATGAACTACATCAACGCCATACAAAATTCTAACGCGTTTACGAACGAGCGTGAGGGAAAAAAACTCGCACTAAGCACTGAATGCTGCAAATTTCTCTCTAAAAGCTTTGGTCTAGTCGTTTAGAGCTCACTGCAATTGGAAAACGTCCAAAATAGGTACTTCATTCTTATTTTTTATGTCCACATAACATTAGTAATGAGTGGTAATTTTACTTCTGCGAGGTTTTAGGTGACTTACAAATACTTGACGACCTTTTGACGACGAAATTTTGACGACCTCCGTGGTCGAGTGGCTTTGTACACCGGTTTTCAAAGTGTCGCCATCTCTGAGGTCCCGGGTTCGATCCCCGGTTGGGTCAATTCAGAAAACGAACTTTTCTATATTGACTCAGGTCTGGGTGTTTTTGATACCACCGTTGTCTCTGATTTCCATAACACAAGTGCTTTAGCTACTTATTTTGGAATCGGAACAATGTATGTGATGTTGTCAAGTTTATTTATTAAATAACCTTGTATAATACTTACAAACAGTAGGTGCTGTAAGGATAAGGATAAGATAAGTACATTAAAGTACATCTATTTTTATGAATATGTACCACAAAAAAAATAAGAAAATCCTTCGTGGTCATGCCAGGAATCATCACGTGTTAATTTGTAGGCTGTGATTAGCAGATAATAAATGACTCGGTAGCTCAGCGGTCAGAGCATTGGACCGGATATCCAAAGGTCGCGAGTTCGATTCCCGTCCGAGAACATGATCTGGTGCGAGTCCTATTTTTTTCTAGTATATTATTTAGTATTGTATAAAAATAGCATTGTGAATGCTTAAATCTCAAAATTTAAAAAGATAATAAATGTTTACTCTGTAAGTAGGTAAGCCTTTTTAGATTGATATGATTATTTGAAAAGTAAATTAAGAAAGAAGGTTTGCGATGTAGTTTTTTGACAGAGTCAATTTGGACCGGCATCGAGCCAGGTCATACGAGATCAATAGGGAAAATTATAAAAGATAAAGTGAAATATAATAAATTCGGTTTTATCCTAGCTTCTGTTTAATTTAATAAGTACATACCAAGTACCTAGTGACATGTAATAGATTCACAATTTCACACAGCGCCATCTAGTTTTATATGTACTTTTTAAATATATAGGTACTTATTATATATTAACACCCAGACCCGTCTCTGACATTAAAATTCATCATTTCAACTTCTGCCCGGCCGGGAATCGAACCCGGGGCCTCTTGCGTGGTAGACTGGCATGTTGACCACTGCACCATTCAGTACCCTTAGCACAAACATCTGTCGAGTAAAAAAACGCGCGTAAAAGTACTCGATAGAGTAATTATCTATGGAAAATGTCATTTCGCTTTTCGGCGGTAGATGGCGCTGTACAAATTTCCCATACAAAATAACACTATCGAATTTTTTTACTCGCGTTATTTTTTTCGACAGCTGTTCGTGCTAAGGGTACAGATATACTACTTATATACTTTTTAAATATAAACTTATTATACATAGTAACACCCAGAACCGTCACTGAAATTAAAATTCATAATTTCAACTTTTTTCCGGCCGGGAATCGAACCCGAGACCTCTTGCGTGGTAGACTGGCACGTTGACCACTGCACCATTCAGGTCGTCAAGTCGTCAGTTAGTTCGACATATCCCTGTCGAATAGTCAAAACAGAATTGACCGCACGTTCAGACTAATGACTCCTGAGCCGCTCCGTTTCATTCGAGGCACGGCTGTGACAAGGGTTCAAATATATCAGTAGGTATGTGTACGTTATTGCTTTAGTCCCCCAACTAAGCTCGGAGGTAAACACTTAGGTATATTTCAAAATTTCCCAAATCATACGTTTGACGACATAGTAAAGCTTGAAATGAAAACTGGTTTCAGAGTACTTAGATGTTGATGCTTCGAGCTTTGGTTTTTTATGTAATAAAACACTTTTTAACGGATAATAGCGCGGTAATATGCTTACATTCGTTGTATACGTACACTTAGCAAGAAAAGCTATCGAAAAAAATAACGCGCGTAAAAACATTCGGTAGAGTCATTTTGTATGGAGAATTTGTACAGCGCCATCTATCGCCGAAAAGCGAAATGATATTTCCCATAGAGAATACTCTATCGAGTACTTTTATGCACGTTTTTTTTTCGATAGTTGTTCGTGCTAAGGGTACAGAATGCAATGGTTAAAGTACTCCATGGCAAGTTTTATTTTTAACCCTTCAAATGAGACACAATAGATATTTTATTGCAGTCCGGCCTCATTTGGCCGTTCGGGCGTTGATGAATTAAGTCATTGGACAAGCGATTGTTCGGAACGATGTTTGCGGAAAAGACTCATGATCACGAGTAACTTTTTGCTTGCCTGTTGTAAAATCTTTGTTCTCCCTCGTATGTCATGTTTTGGAGAAATCCTGACACAGTGCGGGATGAGATATTGATCATGACATTTCTTCAAGGAGTTTTCTTATCTAGTGAGCGCGTAAGTTTGGTGTTTTAATTTAAAATATAGTTTATCTTGATGATTGATTCATCATCGCACAGCTCAACTGGTATTTGGCGCATAGATAATTATTATGAAGTAGGTATCCGCTAAGAAATATTTTTATTAAATTTTAATTAAAAATTGATCGATATTCCGCTATGATGCTCCGACTATCTGCCCCCTGATCATGTAACTTTGTTGCAATCAACTCTGACAGAAATCACAGTTACATTGCTGCTTTAGTAAGAACCAATGTGGCAACTTACTTAAAGCAGCAATGTAACTGCGGTTTCAACCGATTTCAATAGAGAATTGTTAGCTACAGAGTTAAGTGATCAGCCCTGGTGAAGGTCGCGGGAAGTCGCTGCTGGGTAGCGCAGGACCGATCGCCGTGGAATCCTTGAGAGAGATTAATAGCTAGCAGTGGGTGTCATGCGGCTGATATGATGATGTTGAGAGCATCTCAATACCAATAATCAGCTTAATAGCAAAGGAAACGTAAACACCTTTAGCAAATAACCTTAAACGGAACCCTTGGTCATTCCACGACCAATTAATAACGAAAGTGCTTAAAGCGACACAAAAAGGAGGCCATAAGAGGTAATTAATAGGAGCGAAATGACCGACGCAGGTCGTTTCGCGGTATTATAAGGAATTAATCAATTTTTAATTCTCCCCAACCCTTATCTGATACTTATTTATATAATTTACGGAATCATTTGGGACTTTATTGAGAATTTTCATGATAATATTTTAATGAACATTATTCTTCTTAAAAGATAAAAGAAGATAAAGTACTTAATTATTTATAAAGTTGAGTTGAAGCATTATGAGGTTGAAAACTCCTTGTAGCTATAACTTTTAAAAATAAACATAAACAAGCTGCCTTACATAGCTTACCAAAAAGTTTGCTTAGGAATATGCCGCTCTACTTTTACAGAGGAGCTCGGTGGCGCAGTGGTATAGCGCCAGGCCTGGATTGCGGAGGTTAAGCAACTTTCGTAAGGGTCGGTCATGGGATGGGTGACCAAAAATGTATTATTTAGAGCTCCTCCGTCTTTGACCACACCACATAAATTGCTCCGATTCCAAAGTGTGTAAAGCACTTGTGTTATGGAAATCAGAGACAACGGTGGTATCACAAACACCCAGACCTGAGCCAATATAGAAAAGTTCGTTTTCCAAATTGACCCAACCGGGGGTCGACCCCGGGACCTCAGAGATGGCCACACCTTGAAAACCGGGGTACAAAGTTACTCGACCACGGAGGTTGTCAAAAAATAATTCTGCGATTCTGTAACCTAACTCGCATCTCACGTCACTCCGCGTGAATATGTTATTAGAAATAAGCTGAATATTATTTAAGCTACTTTACCGATTGCAAAAGGTTTTTGTAGCTACCTATCTAAAATCTTTTGTGATTAAACAAACAGCCTATCATTATCTCATTTATGATTTAAAATTCCCGCGCAGTGAAGTGAGATTCGAAGTAAGGTTCGAGTTTGGTTACAGGCAGGTTTGTAGCCTTAGCACGAACAGCTATCGAAAAAAATAATATGCAGGGGGTGCGGTATGATGAAGCGGGCCGGGAGGTAACGGCAATCACGAAATGTACGCGTAGTAACTCTGCAATTTACAGTATTCAACTAACCTTTAGCAAGTTTGAGTGTTATGGTTTCAAATTGCTTAACTTTATTGTGTTAGTTATTAGTTTCTAAGATTTGGGCCTTAATTGAAACCTACGCCTTAAATAAAAAAAGATAGCAGTATTCTGTACCCTTAGAACGAACAGGTATCGAGAAAAAAACGCTCGTAAAAGTACTCGATAGAGTAATTATCAATGGAAAATTTCATTTCGCTTTTCGGCGGTAGATGGCGCTGTACAAATTTCCCATACAAAATTAATCTATCGAATGTTTTACGCGCGTCATTTTTTTCGATAGCTGTTCGTGCTAAGTGTGCGATCCGACTACAAAATTTATTGCCGTTATTATAATTATATTAATTAAATTTGCATGTAATATTATAATCTAACACTAAAATATTGTAATCTAACATTAAAATATTATTTATCTAACTCTAAAAAAAGTATTATAATAAACTCGTTTCAAACACAACATTACTAACACAGCTGACATTTCCAACCGATTACTGCACTTTTCAATAAAGCAAAAATTCAATTTTAATCAAACAATCGGCGGTTTAGCGGTCGTTTGGACCCCACAATGTTGCCGCTCGATTTCATTGGCTACGCGACTATAAATCTGCTCGGGTTCATTTGATCCACTCGTCGGTGGTTCACGGTTGCGCGCTTACACGTTTTTTGCGGGTTAACTTTTGGTTCGCAACATATTAGGCGACTTACGAAAAATTGACTAAGCTAATTGTGACCGCTGTGCGTTGATTCGATTGTGATACTGGGTCACAGGTACGAACCATGGCTTTTTCATTCGTAAAAAAAAGTTTGAATCATGGTAGAGGCAAATTTTTGCGTATTCCCGAAACGAATAGCTTAGCTTTAGCTATCTCACAAGCACTAGCTTGATTATGGGCATATATACGGTGACGAATTCAAATAATGGTCTTGCCATCATTAGGGTGGATTTCCCATTTGAAAAATTTACGCGGCACGGATGAAATCGGTAGTGTAAAACGTTGCTTTACAGTTCTAATATTTTTTTCTATGTAGAAGAGGTCGTTGCCTATAAGAGGCAATAAATATTGTTTTATTTGGATTGCAGTAAGTTAGGAAAAAATAATAGTTAAGCCCCGATTTTATCATTTCGGTAGCTGTCCAGAACACTTTTTTCAGTGTAATTTCCCTCGTACAACAAAAACTATTGATTATTTTGATGTGTGGTTACTTTTATTTTAATCTTGAATAGTGAGGGTATTATCACAAAGTAATTTTATAATTATATCTACCCAGTTTAGTAACTGGTATGAGTAAACGCATGTGTCCCAGAAAGTCTATTCATTTCGGTGACCTAAAGTTTATAAGGCATATTTTTGCATAGAACAACTCTAGCTCCCCCGTCATACGCTTAAAACTTGCGTACCAGTGCCGCCTAAGTGCTTGTTGTGGCAGAAAGTGCGCAGCTGGCCTGCGGTTCCCGCTAAAAAAATAAGTATTGCTGTTCGGTGGTCATGGGACAACTTTGTTTTCATTTCCGTTTATGGTTATGACTCGTCTTCCAAAGAGCTAGTATATTTAATTGATTGTTCGTAAGTACGCTATTTCTACTACGTTTATTTGAGTAGTATTCATAACAATCTATATTATATAGTTTTCTTTTAATTCCAATTTTTGTTCTTGTTTTTAATTTCGGTGTCTTCATTTCGGTTGATTCGGTGGCCTAAACTGTCAACCGAAATGATAAAAAACTAACCGAAATGATAAAAAAAATCATTTCGGTGAGTGATGAGAATTTCGGTGCATAATTGTTTCATGTCAGTGGATTGTTTTATCATTTCGGCTTATTATTATTTCATTTCGGTGAAAATCCAGGCCAGCAGGTGATATTTCAAAATCTTAAGTGTATTTTTTAATGTGTTTCTAAGGCATGTTCTTTATGCGATACTAACTTCGACCTTTTATTATTGTAACCACTACTTGATTGAAAGGGAATTATATGTTTCTTTTTATGAAAAACTGGCCAGTGACAACCTGCCTAGACCGACATAGTGTAGTGGTTTTGACCATTTAAGTTATGGAATATAGTCCATCTGCGTCTAGGGTTGCATTGCCGTTTTCCATAACTACAAATAAAAACGCGAAATTTCTCAGATATACGATGGTTTTCAGACTTTATAATAATTTTACGTGGTCGTATCTTCTCTTTTTAGTCAGTAAACTTGGCAGGGTGGTCGTGGTCGTCATAATCCTTCAGCGGAAGTGACCTGCATTACTATTCATCGGCATTCTTCGATAGTGGCTGCCTTCTTTATGCATACGTGCAAGCGGTCATCCACGGCTGCTCTGACTTGGTCCATCCACCTCATTGGCAATTTACCACTTGGCTTGACCTAACCCTGCACCGCGACTCGTTCGATAGATGCACCGCCTCGCCGGGATACGTCGTGTCGTTGCTACCTGTGGCTGTGGCTTTTCCGTTCTTCAAATGTTTGAAGATGTGTGTTACGATCATGTCTGCATGCTGGTTGGGATGTGCCTAGACAAGACACGACAGACCGATAGACTAAACAGTTTAGTTCTCAAACGGCTCCTAAACTCTACATTATCTGTCTATCCTCAATCAGTGCTAAAGTAGTGTCGCTCATCTAGTGTTGCCGTTTGATGGTATCCGCGAGTGGTTCAGACTTTTTGACTGTTCCTTACCATAATTTTGGCTTGGCCCCAAAGTTGATCTGTGTTCTCCATATTCATTTCTGCATACAGAGTTGGAGTCTATGGACAGCCATAGACTCCAATTCTGTTCGAGTATTGCTATAAACTTTGAGTTATTCTCTATTTAGATTCTTTTATTTCTCTATCTTTCTGGCTGCTCTCAGTTTTAGCCGTACTTTGGAGATAAGAATTTGGTGGTCTGACCCGCAATCAGCCGCAAGTAGAGTGAGAACATTTATGATTGATATCCGCTATCGAGATCCAATTAGAATGAAGTCAATTTGGTTAAGATACTTGTCGTCAGGTATAAAGTCTTCTAGGGTGATTCTGGAACTGGCTGTTTGTCGGCTGCAAATTGCATCAGGCGTTCACCTCTTTTATCGCACTGACCTAGTCTCAATCTTAGTCGGTGGAAGTCAGCCCCAATCTTAAGCATTGAAGTGTGCTGCTAATTGGCCCTGTCTCAGCAAAATTAACTTCTGGGTCATTCTTGTGATGTTTAGAATGACCCAAAAGCACTGGTATTATGAAAGGGTCAAGGAGTGATAGAAACAGACATGTACGTGATGATAAATTATAGAATAGAAGAAAAAAAAACAAATACTTAAGACATAGGGATTATAAACACAAAACAACATCATACAGGAAATAAAACACAAAAATAAATATTTACACAGACATTAATCTGTTAGAGACCATGCTAATACAGACATCCTAGAAAGATTTCAAAGCAAAGCACTACGGACAATGCTCTTTATCCCCTCAGTGCATTAGCAACAAGTATACATACTTAGACCTTAAAATAAACACAGTTCGGCAAGAAATAGCCCAGTACACTAAAAAGAAAGACCAAGACAGGGCTGTTACCCATGCGAACGAACTGGCTAAGACCCTAAGTGGAGAGAAAGGTGTACAACATGCCCGTTTGAAACGACATGACATTTCGACTTTATTTAAAAGATCTTATAGCCAAAAAGAGTGTTAGCTGTAAAGAAATCTTACAACTAGATTTGGCTCTCTTAGATGTGTAAAATCCAGATCTAGGATCAGCCAAAGAAATGACTTATTGTGAATGCACAGATCGCCATGAAGCAGAATAAACAGGAAAAAAACAGACCTTGCTCATGGCGCTCTCCAGTTCGGCATAAAAACTCTCCAGGTCAGCCTCCGTTGCAGTGCTGGCGCCGCTTTGAGCTTGATGCTCAGTACTCGATTGCTGATTGGTTATGTGTGTTTCTTATGACTTTTGGAAGAAGGACGGCAACTCCATTTCGGGTCATGTTGTCATTGCCAGAAAAGTTGCTGGCGTGTGTCTCGTGTGTCTCGGACGCGCACTGGATGTGGAGGGGTTGGTCATTGAATTTGTTGTTTGTTGTTGATTGTTTCATTTGTATTTTTATTTTTTTTATATATATATCGAATCGCAGCGTCAACAAACCGGTCCCGACGGAAGACCAGCGCTGGTCGTAGACCATGCATTATGCTGAGTCGGGTCCGTTTTGGGACAAATAGTGGTTTATGTTAAGTTTTATTTAGTTTTGTTGTCGTATGTCCCAAATAAATTATTTTTCTTTCTTTCTTCTTTCTTTCTTTCTAAATAACCATTCCATTCCAATGAGTTTCACTAAGCCCGCAGATGTTCAGTTCACATCTGGTTATTTATTTTTCCAAGATCTTTAGTCCCGGGCTGTAGTGAGCCAAGTACATTTCAAGTAGCTATCCTCTGGACTTGCCGCAGCTTAATTAAGATACAAGTAGTATTTTATTCCATGCGTTACCTGATCTCTCACAACGTCATGGCCGGTATCCAATTTTCCACCGTTGCCCCGGACGCAGTACGGCGCCGGTTGCTAAGCGGATTTGCATAGCCATCTTAAGATCTTTGATTGTGATTTCATGATAATTTTCTTGGGATAAGTAATAGTGCAGTGATTTTCTTTTGCCTTCTGCACCAGGTAAATATTTAAGGAGTGATTTAGATTTTAAAGGTCACTGAAGCCTCTTCCAATTGGTTTCACGGCTGGGTGTATGGCTATGGTGTTCTGCCATTGCTCGGTTGTCAGAGCCTCGTCTGTTATTCAGCAGCAACATGACGACGACTGGAAGGTTATTGCCGCAAGCTATTCGTACGAACCACCAGTGCATGCAGGTGAAGTTGACAGTAGGGTAGGGTCAGATAAAGAAGTTGTTACCGGACCAGTTACCTTACTCACCCATGAGGTCGTATGCATGCATAATAATGCTATCTATCATATACGGGATTATAAGGGGATTAACAAATAACCTGTATAAGTATTGCGGTACACCTGTATATGCTGCTTCGGTGGATTTTAATTTCGGTGTATAAGTTCATTCATTTCGGTGACTAGTTATTTCATTTCGGTTAACGACCGTTTCATTTCGGTGACATCACATTTTTAAACACGTATATCTCATAAGTCTGTAAAGATATTTTGATGGTGTTAAATATGTGCATTTAGAGTATAAAGAAATACAATAAACCACGGTTAGAATTTAAAAAAACTTTATAATAAAAAATTCAACCGAAATGAAAGAAAAAACACCACTTGTTGAAATTGACCCATTAACAAAATATATATATTTCTGTACCCTTAGCACGAACAGCTATCGAAAAAATAACGCGCGTAAATCATTCGATAGAGTAATTTTGTATGGGGAATTGGTGCAGCGCCATCTACCGCCGAAAAGCAAAATTATTTTTTTCATAGAAAATTACTTTATCGAGTACTTTTACATGCGTTTATTTCATGTCTAGTAAACATAAGAGAATATAAAAATTTGAAGTCAATTTCACAATTATACTTGTTAAAATTCATGATCGTTATTCAGTACCCTTAGCACGAACATCTATCGAGAAAAAAAACGCGCGTAAAAGTACTCGATAGAGTAAAAATTTCTCCATGGGAAATATAATTTTGCTTTTCGGCGGTAGATGGCGCTGTACAAATTTCCCATACAAAATTACTCTATCGAATGTTTTTACGCGCGTTATTTTTTTCGATAGCTGTTCGTGCTAAGATTACAAAATGAATTGTCAAAACTTTAAACTGATATTTACAAAATCGGAAATATAATTGATAAGTCCAATTTTGATTTTTCAACGACTTCATTTCGACCTATCCACAGTTGCTCTACTACGAATAAGCAGGCAATGCGATGGTTCTGTAATAATATTTTTTGATGTAAGTAATATAGAACTATTATTTATTCTGTGGTAATATAACTAAAAAAACTGCGGTTCTTTTCCTCTGCTTGATGTTCTTGATGAATGAATTACAACATGTGACAAAAAACCCCCTAAATTCGAATATAGTAGATAGGGTATAGGGTTGCCACCCGTACTATAATTATATAGTATCGTGCTATATTTCAGTATAAATATATAGTACGAATCCTTACTAATATTATAAATGCGAAAGTCCGTTAGTTTGTTTGTTACGCCTTCACGTCTCAACTACTGAACCGATCATCATGAAATTTTGCATACACGTTGTCAGGAGTACAGAGAAGTCCTTCTACCTTTATCCTTTACCTTTCATACCGAAAAAATATTTGTTCCCGAGGGATAGCAAAAAACCTTTCCACGCAGACGAAGTCGCGGGCGGTCGCTAGTATTACTATATTTTCATCGGTGATGCAGTTGTCGCGCTTTTTATGTATTAACCGTAACGCACCCGCAACACAACATTGTGAATTTACGAAACGCATTCACGTCGTTCGTCGCTTATTAAGCGTGTGTACAATTTTTTTTCTGTATTTTCCTAAAGTAATGGGATTGGTCGTAAAACTTGTCTATTTTTGTCTAGGGTTGTCACTTTGCAGTTTTCCATACAAATAAACAACAAAATTTAACGTAAACACACTGAATAATATCCCATTAGATTTTTGTCTGTTCGAAAATCTGCGATATAAATGACCGTATATTTGATTGAGTTTTCTTAGAAACATTATAATTTACTTTTATAGCTTTTAAGGACTCTAGATCTTCTATTTGATTAAAAAAACAATTTGACACCTTCACGCTTTCTTGAGAAAAACGGTCTTAGCAAACAGATACTTAAGATAAATAATATTAGAAAAAATCGACTCACCCGTAGCACCTCAGACAGTCCCGTCTGCTATGGGTGAGTCAATTTTTTCTAGTATTTTTTCTAATATTATTTATCTTAATCTAAAAATAGCATTGTAAATGCAAAACATCTAAATTTAATGAACAGAAAATCCAAAAAAAGATAAAAAAAAGCTTTTTCTAAAACTAATTGCGAAAATCGGTTCATAAACAAACCTGAAAATCCGTAAAAACTCGTGCGATGGTAAGCTAAATAATTGATATTTTTCAGGATTATGAAAAAACTACTGGCCAGATCTCTGCAACTTTTTTATGGGACCACACACGAACTATTTTCTTTCAAATAAAAAAAGAATAATTGAAATCGGTTAACAACTGGTGAAGTTATGTTAAGAAGTACATTTAAAAAAAACCGGCGATTTTCATCGTTCGATTATAATCATTATATCCCAATTTTGAATCTTACTCCCAAGGTAATAATGACACAAAATGTCTTCGGTTACCGAAGTTCGCTCGGTAATCGGACGAATTCGTTCGCGTTCGAGTTCGCATTTTGGAAGTAGGCCCTCAGATTCGGTCCACTCGGGCGTACTATGAAAAATCTCTCCGTTGGCTACTATTCTAATAAATCGTGCACGACTGTTACTGACAGGTCTACTAGCCAATAGTATATATATGTATATGTTTGTACACTGTATGTGAAATTACGTGGAAATCATGTGGGAAAATTGAAAACACTTGTTTTCAATACTTACTTATGTAGGTTTTTAAAATTTGATAATAAAATAATATTCACTTGCTCTACCGAACCGACTGAGCTGGCTAGCAATTCGCATTGGGTCTGCGTGGTGCGTTGCATGCGTGCGTGGTGCCCGTTGGCATGGTAGCGTTTTAAAAACTTCGACATCATCAGCCATTTTTAATGTCTCCACTGCTGGGGCACGGCCTATCTTATGGGTGGATAAGGAGGATGGGCCCAATGTGGATTGGTGGGTGGGTATATTACTAGCATATTTAAATAAATACTAGTTTCCACCCGTGACTTCGTTAGCGTGGAAGTCCGCTTCCCATTAGAATTTCTAATCTTTTCTAGCAGATGCCTACGACATAATAACTATCTGTACGATGATGAACTAATCAATCGGAACCCTTAGCAATATATCAAGAAAAATAACGCGCGTAAAAGTATTCGATAAAGTAAATTATCTTTGGGAAATTTCATTTAGCTTTTCGGCGCTAGATGGCGCTATATAAATTTCCCATACAATATTGCTCTATCGAATTTTTACGCGCGTTTTTTTCTCGATAGATGTTCGTGCTACGAGTATTATTCTGGATTTATGTATGTTTATATATAAATATATAATAAATAATATATAATTATGTTTTTCAGGGTATTCAAAATATCCTAAACAAATCATTTGTAAATGGCCGCCCGAAACAAAACACGGTCTTCTTTAGTCAGAATATTTAATTAAGATAATTTTCTAGTACAATGGCAGCGTTGGTATTGCGGTCGCCGCCATTTTTAACTTCGAATTTTTTCCTCAATTATTTGCTTGTAATTAATTCGATTGTTCTATTGTTACAGGTACTTACGAAGAAGGGACCACGGAATTTTAAGTGGGCCACGCAGATCTGTCTTTTTAATTGTGTAAAGAAAATATGTGATGCATAGATATTAAGATGTACTCACGAAGGCACCTCAAACAATACATACATGTTAAACTTAAGACCGTCTTTATGCCCTACGTAATAAAAGCTGTTTTCGTAGTTTAACTATAATTATAATCTGACGTGCTGTCGTGTGTACTTAAAAATAGTAAGAGCTATACCTACTGTAAAAATTAAACAATTAAAATAGATATTTTGTAAAAAAATGAATTTTTAATTAGAATATTTGAAGAGTTGTGTTCGTTTTTAAACCAAAATAATTGTTAGTTTTCATGTAACAGTTTTATGTACTAACTTACCTTATTTTGAATGCTTACTTATTATATCAAAATTTTCTTTTTAACTTTTCACTCATCAAATATATTCTTAAATTTTAAGTTATGTATTTAAGGGATAATCAGTATTTTAACTCTGTTGATTTCCATGTATATTCCTAAATGTTGGCGTGTATCGCTCTTTACATTATCCAGCATTGACCCAAAAGTTTTATATACAGCTGTTGTAAATATTAATATCACCAGCGACGGGAAGAAGTATGAAGACACCGAAGTTATTCAATTTCTGCATTTTAAATCGCGACAGAGCGTTTGCTTTGCTCGCGTTTGCGATGCTGAAATGTGACTGCTACGGGGAGCGCGGCGCTATCTATGCTCCTGATTTGAAACATTGGTGTGGCTACTGCCCGCTAGATGGCAGTACTTTCAACGAGTAAACTGTATTGAGATGCGCCCTTGTCATTCTTCTCGCCCCGTGTGCTTATACTACTGGACGGAGAACTGATAAGGGCTTATCCTTTACAAAGTCAACAAGGAATATTTTGAAGAACGAAGATTTACCACTGGTTTAAGTTTTAAGTATAGTGGGACTAGCTAGTGATAGTTATCTAGTGACGTTAGTTTTAATAGATTAGGCAAACTTGAAGCTAATTGGCAAAATTGCAGCAGTTTACAGTATTTAAAACATGCGTTTTTTTTTAATTTTATAACTCGACTACGTATAATATTATTTTATAGTCAAAAAATGGTACCATTTATAAACAAAAAATGTGTTTTTAGGTATACTATTTATATTGTTATTAATATCTAAACAAGGTAATATAATAAATATAACAAATAAGTAAATAATGAATTAAAGTGTTCTAACTAATCTGTGTTGTATTTATTTATTTTTTCACCCTGAAACATTATCAACAAGGGCCCATGGACCCACCGGCTTAATTTACTTACAGCTCGCGCAATATAACTTGAACCAAACCATAGACAATGAGGCTTGCGCACTAAACATTTTTGTACCTAAAATTGCTACTGCGCATGTCATGTGGTATTAAAATATGGGTCAAGTTATTTTGAGCGAGCGTATGTATCAATCATATTGGCGGCTCGGAACATCGCGCAAGACAATGTGCAGTGTCTTTAGCATGAACAGGGTCCATAGTGCGAGTTTTTTAATGACTCGACCGCGTTAACGTAAACTTCATTTTGTATAGAATTGGTGACGCGACATCTGGCGGAAAACGCGATGAACTTCATTAACGCTATACAAAATTTGAACGCGCTCAGGATCGAGTGCGAGGTAATAAAACTCGCACTAAGCACTCAGCTATCGAAAAAAATAACGCGCGTAAAAACATTCGATAGAGTAATTTTGTATGGGAAATTTGTATAGCGCCATCTACCGCCGAAAAGCGAAAATAAATTTTCCATAGATAAATTACTCTATGCGCTTTTTTTTCTAGATAGATGTTCGTGCTAAGGGTACTTGAACATAATTCCGAAATACAGTGCTACAAGGATCTTTTGGCAGTCCAATAGTGGCGCCACTTTTCCTATTAAACTAATATCTTAATAGAAACTGACCCTTATTAATAGCTGCCCTAAATTTGTTAAGATTTTCACCACGTGTCAAAAGATCCTTGTAGCACTGTAAGTGGGTGATAGAGGCGATACACGCATAGTGGCTAACTTCAAGTCGCCAAATAGGACCACGGTATACCACTTTGTACCTACTACTTGTCGTCCTACTGCAACCTTAGCACGAACCATAGACTTAGTTATACTAGCGTAAAGTAAAATAAGATTATGGCACGAACAGAGTCCTTAGTGCGAGTTTTTTAACCTCACGTTCGATCGTGAGCGCGTTAAAGTTTGTATGGCGTTGATGAAGTTCATCGCGTTTTCCGCCAGATGTCGGGCCACCAATCCTATACAAAATGAAGTTTACGTTAACGCGGTCGAGAAAGAAAAACTCGCACTACGCACCCTGTACACTTAGCACGAACATTATCGAGAAAAAACATGCGTTAAAGTACCTACTCAAGAAAGTAATTATCTATGGAAAGATTCATTTTACTTTTCAGCGCTAGATGGCGCTGTACAAATTTCCCATACAAAATTACTCCATCGAATGTTTTTACGCACGTTATTTTTTTCGATAACAGTTCGGGCTACGGTTCGGCGCGGCGAGCAAGTGATTGTAACCTTAGGTAAAGCGGAAGTGTTGTCGATAGTACATAAGTTTACTCCCTCAAATAAATAAAAAAGTGCACCAGGCACCAATAGAAAAACAGAAAAGGCTTATCTAAAAGTGTTACCATGACAACGCAATTCAAAACAAACCGCTATAATTTTGTAATTGGTCTATTTCTACAAAAGACTACATAGATGAATCACAAATAGGCCAATGGGAATAAGTATAGTGAAAATCGTTCACATGGTAACTCAATTCAATACAATTGACCATATGGCTTTATAATTATTATTAAGGGGCTGACATGAGACAACTAACGCCGCTAGTCGATTTTATTTTATTTATTCTAAGTAAGTCCAATTTCTTAAATAAGGAATCAGTCAATGTTTTGTTAATAACGTCTATTAGTTATTGAATAACTTTACACAGTTTGAAAAGGCATTCAAACAGTTTAAAACGCGATTTTGGTTAAAAGTGGCCACTGTTGGTTCAAACCCGTTTTTAAACTATTGCACGCATTTTGTAATGTTGTAACGTTATTCAATAAACATTGGATGTCATTCACAAGACCTTGACTTATTCCTTTTTTAAGATATTGGTATTATTTAGAATAAATAAAATAAAATCGACGGGCGGCGCTAGATGGCTCATGTCAGCCCCTTAGAAGAAAACACCACGGTCGAGAGAATTGAGAAAATCCTATAGAAAGTTGTCAAAATTAACGTTTGGTAGTCCCTGTTTCCTCCTCCAAAACTAGACCGATATAAATATTTTTTCATTAAAATTTAAGGGATTGAATTGGCTGTGTTCCTGTTTCCTTTTTTTCATAAAATAATTATTAAAAGAGATATTAATCTCCAAAAACCTAAAAAAAATGCCATTGTTTAGACATCCAGCGATCTATATAAAAAGCAAAACGTAAATTAATTACGTTAATTAAACTTTAAATCCATTATTAATTTTTTTATGTAAAAAGTATTTCAATTGATCTAGTTTTGGAGAAGGAAACAAGGACTTCGAAACGTTGATTTTGTCAACTTTCTATAGGAATTTCTCAATTCTCTCGAACGTGGTGTTTGGAGGAGGGAACAGGGGACTACGAAACGTTGATTTTGTCAACTTTCTATAGGAATTTCTCAATTCTCTCGAACGTGGTGTTTGGAGGAGGGAACAGGAGACTACGAAACGTTGATTTTGTCAACTTTCTATAGGAATTTCTCAATTCTCTCGAACGTGGTGTTTGGAGGAGGGAACAGGGGACTACGAAACGTTGATTTTGTCAACTTTCTATAGGAATTTCTCAATTCTCTCGAACGTGGTGTTTGGAGGAGGGAACAGGGGACTACGAAACGTTGATTTTGTCAACTTTCTATAGGAATTTCTCAATTCTCTCGAACGTGGTGTTTGGAGGAGGGAACAGGGGACTACGAAACGTTGATTTTGTCAACTTTCTATAGGAATTATTTTTCAATTCACTCGAACTTTTTTTTTCTCTTAATAAGTTTATAATAGAATAAGTAGTTTAGTGGTCAGGAGGTTTTAAAAACGAGTTGTCGTTTTATCTTATAATCGTTACGAGTTTCAAACAACCTTAACAACCGTCTACCATACGAGGTTTTTCAATACATTTGTGGGAAAACATTATATTGTACGCATGCGAAAAGTTTGTTTTCAGTGTAAAGAAAGGCACAGACCTTATACTACTTAGATAAAAACATTGTCGTAGCACGAACAGCTATCGAAAAAATAACGCGCGTAAAAACATTCGATAAAGTAATTTTGTATGGGAAATTTGTTCAACGCCATCTTCCGCTGAAAAGCGAAATGAAATTTTCCATAGATAATTACTCTATCGAGTAATTTGACGCGCGTTTTTGTTTCTCCATGGATGTTCAGGCTAAAGATACTACGATGCGCATCATCTCGCATAATATTCCGAGCCACCAGTAAAATTCAAACATATTGTATTGTACATACACATATTACTAATTTATATGTCCCTGAGCTTGTTGTTCTGTCAGTGGTGGGTTCGATTCCCAGATAAAGTTATATTTATCCATAAAATCTGCCTAATTCTGGGTAGCCTATGCTAGCCCTATCTATGGCAAGAAAAATAATGGTACCTACCCAGATATTTTATTTAAAAAAACATACAGACGAACTGAGAACTTCCTGCTTTTGAAGTCAGTACCCTTAGCACGAACATCTATCATAAAAAGTCTCTTTGGCAGTAGATGGCGCTGTACAAATTTTCCATACAAAATTACTCTATCGAATGTTTTTACGCGCGTAATTTTTTTCGATAGCTGTTCGTGCTAAGTGTACTGTTAAAATGCAATGAGGACTGTATAATTTGAAAACAGCAAAACTATTTTAAGCTTTCGCAATACTTAATTACACTATTAAATACTATTGTTCCGTCCATTCGCCTAAAGGCTACAACACACGTTCATACATTCACACGCTACGGGCGAACGTGGTTACAATGTAATGCACTTTCACTTCACCGCTACAACTCTATCGAATTCAATAAATTCATTGAAATAGGTTACTTGAAAAATTTGTTACCAATATAAATTGCCAATTTTGTTACAAAGAATGCCTCGTCAAAATCTTGTACTTATCAATGAGCTGGTGAAATTGGTTTGAAATAGAAGGATATCAAACTGCAAAAGATGAAATCAATGGTGAAATCGGGTCTAAGTAAATAAATAAATATTTGACAACATCACATACATTGCTCCGATTCCAAAGTAAGTAGCTAAGGCACTTGTGTTATGGTATCACAAACACCCAGACCTGAGCCAATATAGAAAAGTTCGTTTTCTAAATTGACCCAACCGGGGATCAAACCTGGGACCTCAGAGATGGCGACACCTTGAAAACCGGTGTACAAAGCCACTCGACCACGGAGGTCGTCAAAATTTCGTCGTCAAAAGGTCGTCAAGTATTTGTAAATCACCTAAAACCTCGCAGAAGTTTTCGTTATGCGTGCGTTTTTTAGTTTATTTGAATATTGTATTTATTTCCTTTATGTCAAAATATGAGAGCTCAGTGGCGCAGTGGTATAGCGCCTGGCCCAGCAATTGCAGAGGTTAAGCAACTTTCGCAACGGTCGGTCATGCGATGGGTGACCAAAAATTTATAATCTCGAGCTCCTCCGTGCTTCGGAAGGCACGTTAAGCCGTTGGTCCCGACTACATTTGCAGTCGTTAACACCCACCAATCCGCAATGGGCCCGCGCGGTGGGTTATGGCCCATCCTCCTTATCGGGCTTGAAGAAAACCTGTACCCCAGCAGTGGGGACATTAAAATGGCTGATGGTCATGTCAAAATATAAGCATAACATTTTTAGGGTTCCATACCTCAAAAGAGCAAATAGAAGAACCCTTAAGAGGGCCTTTGTTTGTCTTTTTTCTCACGAGCACAGGATGATAATTATCTAGTTAAAAAAACCTTTTTTTTGTGTTTCATGATTTTAAAGTTTCATGGTTTCATAGTATGAAAATAAAAATGAAAAATTCTTTATTCAAATAATTTAGACATTAAGTCCTTTTGAATTGTCTATATTTTCCTGCCACCCATTCGAGACTTACGAAAATCGTACGAAAGTAGACGTACAAAAATCTATCCTGAAAAAAACACACGTACTTACAGTAATTTTGTATGGAAAAGCGCCATCTATCCTTCATCTCGCCATCTACTTACTCTATCGAGTTTTTTACCCCCGTATTTAGGGTTCCGTACCAAACAGGAAAAATAAAACGATGTCTCCAAATAATAAACTTTTTCAGAATGATGGTATGGAACCCTCGGTGCGCGAGCCCGACTCGCTCTTGACCGTTTTTTTTTTAACCTATTAAGGCCCGGAAAATTAGACACAATTATAGATATTCTATTCAATTAACAGGATGAAAACAAGAAAATTATTTATAATTTATTTATTTGCTGTAAAGATTACTTACAGGAAATAAAAGTCTCAAACCTCACAATAATTCATCCTCGAAAATACACCAATATCATCATTTGCACCATTTCAAGTTTGTCACCAACTTCTAAGTTTCCGATCTAGACACAAACTTTCCGTCTGCCTGTATATATATATCTATACTATATCTAGACTCTATTGGGGTAGGCTAGGCATTATTATTTCTCCTTTTTTTTGAGACAGCGAAACATACTTTGTTAAACTTTGACGGAACGGGGGTGGCATGGATACTTCAGTTTGAATTTAAAACTTTTTAAATAAGGTTTACAACAGTCATCGGTCATTTATGTATGAAGACTGGCATGGTAGGTACCTGTCCGCCATTTTGAAAAAAGTCGGTTTTGGAGGACACTCGACACTCGACCCTAGACCCACGAATCTCGACACTCAACACTCGGCACTCGACACTCGACACTCGACACTCGACACTCGACACTCGACACTCGACACTCGACACTCGACACTCGACACTCGACACTCGACATTCGACACTCGACACTCGGCACTCGACACTCGACACCCGACACTCGACACTCGACACTTATTCTATCGATTGGCACCTTTTTTATCACAGGCCTCCAAAACCGACTTGTTTCAAAATGGCGGACAGGTAGGTATGCCAAAAGCACATGATGCTCTTTGCATTAAGAAATATTAAAGAATTATCTAGTGCGAGTCGAATTTTTACATTGTCGAACATTGTTATATTAATAGTTATAATGTTCACTTTTTTAGGGATATCGATTTCTATACGAAGTTATACAAGGTGTTACAAAAATACCCCTAATGCCGAATATGGTATATAGGGACCATCAAACTGATCAACTTTTACTAAGGGGCCAGCTCTGAAATCTCGAAAAAAAAATCAGCTGTTTCATAAATTTTGATATTTTCGATTGTAATTTTTGTATGAAACAGCTGATTTTTTTTTTTTGCGATTTCAGGGTTGGTCCCATAGTAAAAGTTGATCAGTTTGATGGTCCCTATATACCATATTCGGCATTAGGGGTATTTTTGTAACACCTTGTATAACTTCGTATACCTTGTATACCGTATTCGGCATTAGGGGTATTTTTGTAACACCTTGTATACGATGAAAATTAGCATTTATTGTGCTAAAGTACAAAAAGCAAGGAGATTTGTTCCTTTTTTTCGTTTTCATTTTCTTGCCGTAATAAATATTTTTTACTTAAAAGTTGAAACTAATGTGTGCATTACTAAGCTTATAAAACATCACAGTAACGCAATACGAGAATAAAAATTATTTAAATACTTAAAAACTTTTAGCGACTCCATTCGTTCTCTTTTCAGAAAAATGCGTTTCCGTTGACTTGAAACTGCCTAGGGGTGTACCAATTAGGGGCGTCCGCTTCAGCGATCTATTGTGACAACTGCGGCAACCCTACCGATATTGTGAGTTTGGAAGAAATGTTTACACATTTTAAGAAGAGTCACTACAAATACTTGGTAACTATAGATTTTTAATGAACGTAGTGTTATACAATACCAAATAATGAGTTGCCAAGACACTCGGTAGCTCAGCGGTCAGAGTATCGGACATCCAAAGATCGCGGGTTCGATTCCCGTCCGAGAATATAATCTGGTGCGAGTCGTATTTTATTTAGTATTATATAAAAATAGCATTGTGAATGCTAAAATCTCGAAAAAATAACGTAGTGTTTAAAGGCAAAATGTTATGCTTAAGCAGGTACACACGACAGCATATCAGGTTATACAGTTAAACTGCGAAAACAGTTTTTATTACGTAGGGCATAAAGACGGTCTCAAGGTCAACATGTATAGTCTGAGGAGCCCTCGTGTGTACTTAAAAACGATTATCTTACGTACTTAGACGGGTGGGGTGGATGCAATAGATTTTGTTTGTTTGTAAAGCTCATAAAAAGCGGTAACATACAATATCGCATTATGGATCCATAATGCAACGATATTATGATATGTTACCGCCAAAGTAAGGGATCCGTTAATGTGGGAATTAACTTTAAGGCCCGGAAAATGAGACACGATAGATATTCCATTGTTGCGCTGTTTCGCATACAAAATTACTCTATCGAATGTTTTAACGCGCGTTATTTTTTTCGATAGCTATTCGTGCTAAGGGTAGTCTATAAAACTAAACTAAATACGAATAAAAAATTATTCATAAGTAAGTTAAATAAGTAAATAAGTTTGACAACATCACATACATTGCTCCGATTCCAAAGTAAGTAGCTAAAGCACTTGTGTTATGGAAATCAGAGACAACGGTGGTATCACAAACACCATATAGAAAAGTTCGTTTCCTAAATTGACCCAACCGGAGATCGAACCCGGGACCTCAGAGATGGCGACACTTTGAAAACCGGTGTACAAAGCTACTCGACCACGGAAGTCGTCAAATTCATACAAATCAAATAACGCGTGCAAAACTTTTGAACAACTTTTTAAACCTCTGTAAGAAAAATTTTGTTCAGTTTTATTACGTGACATTATTATAATCATGTGCACACGACGGCACCTCAGACTATACATGTTGACCTTGAGACCGTCTTTATGCCCTACGTAATAAAAGCTGTTTTTGCAGTTTAACTGTATAACCTGACGTGCTGTCGTGCGTATGTATACTAATATTTTAGTATTATAGGGTAAAATCAAAAGGTAAAAAAAACTAGAGTCGATTTATAAATCCAGTATTCTGGGTCCGATATACTGTGTTGTATGTGAACACATACTAACGCGTTCACTTCGTGATTGCCGTCGACGACCGTTATGAAGTCACAGCTGACGGTACTGTAGACAAAAAAGTAATCAAGTTTTTCAACTGTTTTTCATTTTTTTCTTGTTCGAAGAGTGTAATAAATTTATATAACAAGTTAGGTTCGCCATAATGTAGAAACTTTACTCTTTTAATCATTATAACAACACAAATAACGAATGTAATGATTAAATCAACAGAAACAAAAATTAAGCTCTGCGTTGCTAGCCGTACTAGAAAGGCGACGTAGGGGGTGCGGTATGACGAGGCGGGCCGGGAGGTAGCGGCAATGATGAAGTGAACGCGTAGTACAACATACAACTACATACACCACCGCTGAATAAAAAAGTATCCGACTGCTGTGTGAAGTAGGTAATTTTGTCTATGACTGTGATCTTCTGTAAGTAATTATGAAAAATAAGTCAAATCATCTGTCAAGTAAGCAACTCAGAACTTACTTTTTGATTATTAAACAGGCCCTAAGTATAAAAAATAATTCACCAAGTAAAAAACCCGGCACACCTTTGAAACAGGCAAGCTCATTGAAGTTTACAATTTCAATGAATACCTACGTACTATTTGCTTTGCCCTGAGCGCGAATATTCAAAATAAGTATAATATTTTTTTCGTGAATGGTTTATATTTCAGCAACTCGGCCCGCTCTCGAGTGTTATAAAAAATCGTGAATATTGTTGGGAAAAAAGTTGTATCGATATCGATGAAACAAAAAGCTTGTACCAATATTAACAGAACCCTTAGCACGCACATCTATCGAGATAAAAAACACGCGTTAAAGTACTCGGTTGAGTAATTATCTATGGTAAACTTCGTTTTGCTTTTCGGCGGTAGATGGCGCTGTACAAATTTCCCATACAAAATTAATATTTTTTTCGATAGCTGTTCGTGCTAAGGGCACTGCCCGCATCGCCCGCATTCAGTTGAACTAAATACTCATCACCAGCTCCTGAAATGGGACTCAAACCCACAGCCTTGGATTGTTCGATGCTCTTTCAATGGAGCTACCGAGTCACTAAACGATTAATCGATTTTTTCAAGTAGTTTTTACTTATTTGCTGCAATCCAGTTTTATTTATCAAAGTGAGGAGTAACATCGACATTATTAAATTAAAAAAAAAAGATCAGTTCCCGTAGCACGAAAAGATATCGGAATAAGCGCGCGTAAACGCGTAAAAATTCTATAGTGTAATTTTGCATGAGAAATGTACAGAGCTATCTATCGAGTACTTTTATGCGCTTTTTTCCCCAGTAGATGTTCGTGTTATAGTGCTACAAGTATCTTTTGGCACGTGGACAAAATCAGAACTAATATTGGCAGCTATAATAAGGGTCAGTTTCTAATAACATATTAGTTTAACAGGGAAAGTGGCGCCACCAAGTGAAGTGGAGTGCCTAAAGATCCTATCACTGTAGTTAGGGGTACAGAGTACTTATTGCGAGTTTTTTTACCTCACGCTCGATCGTACCGCGTTAGAATTTTGTATGGCGTTGATGAAGTTCATCGCGTATTCCGCTAGATGTCGGGCCACAAATCCTATACAAAATGAAGTTTACGTTAACGCGGTCGAGTAAGTAAAAAACTCGCACTACGCACTCAGCTATCGATAATGCATGAACAACGTCACATCTCTACAGCTCTAATTTGAAGAGAAGGCCCAAACTCTGCATATTCGTACATATTTGAACGCGAAACTCTTTCATGCACATTTTAACTATTGCGATATAATACTTGCCTGCCTATGGATTAAACACTAATATACAAATTGGCAAACAGTATCACATATATTGCTCTACATTTTCTTTGAGAAGTAACACTATTGCCCGTTTGCATTAAACTTAAGAATCACAAGTCTTTTCCTAACTAAAATTTGACCAAATTAAATGAGTGTCATTAACTTAGCTGTCATGCAGCTTTCATGCGCCTATTTTTCTTGGTCGAGTTGTAGTTAGGAAAAGACTTAGGCGATTCTTAAGTTTAGTGCAAACGGGTGTATGTAATTCTTATGAATCTTAGATAAGTGTAGGATCCTATATTAGAAACACAGTAATTTCACCATCAAACCGTTGTAAGTAGCTTGTTATCGTTGATTTAAAAAAAAATGCAATTGATGTTATGAACTTAATAGTGTGTAAAAACCGGCCAAGTGCATGTTGGATAGGGTTAAGGGCATAGCTTGCTATGCGTGTGACCGCAAAATTAAGTTGGTTTGGAAAATGAGGGAATTTAAAAGGAAGATTGAGATTTATCAATATTGGTATTTATTGGAAAAATACAAGGTGTTACAAAAATACCCCTAATGCCGAATATGGTATATAGGGACCATCAAACTGATGAACTTTTACTATGGGACCAACTCTGAAATTGCAAAAAAAAATCAGCTGTTTCATACAAAAATTAAAATCGAAAATATCAAAATTTATGAAACAGCTGATTTTTTTTTCGCAATTTTTGAGTTGGTCCTATGGTAAAAGTTGTTCAGTTTGATGGTCCCTATATACCATATTCGGCATTAGGGGTATTTTTGTAACATGTTGTATACGTAATAACAAACATTATCACCAAATTTCAAGTTAGGTCAATTGGAAGTTATAATACTTAAAAGGGAATCTCAGTATATTACTTTTTTGTAAAAAAATGATGTTACTGAATAAACATTTTTGACTTTTTTTAAGTTTTGGAAAAAAGCTGACTTTGGCTGCTTCTCATGCTTTGGTTTTTAATATTTTATAAACAAAAAAAGCTCTCTTTTAAAAATTCTTTTTCCTTGTTTTTGCAGTTTAACTGTGTGAACCTGACGTGCTGTCGTGTACCTATAGTATTATAGGTACACACGACAGCACGGACGGCCAACCACGGAATCGACTTGACTATAATGTATGAAACAGCTGATATTTTTTCGCGATTCCGTGGTTGGCCCCATAGTAAAAGTTGTTCATTCACGTGGTCTGAAATCCCCATTTCATTTTTAGATATACTTAAAAATTAACGGTGTATGTGGTATAGGTTTCAGACATAACAATACATAGAATAAAATCAGTGTTCTTAGCTCTACACAGTATCCCCCTTACTAATAAAGATTGTATAGCAGATGTATACTTACACAATGGTTACTCTATGTCAAACTAAAGTTTGTCATTAAAAAGAAAGGTACAAAACACTGTGTAACTATGTATCTGCTAAACAATCTTTAGTAAGGGCGTAAGTAAATGCCGGGTCTTAATTTTATTTATTTCTCATAATAATTAATGACCCAAATAAATATATCACAGCAAAAAGTTGGCGAACTTTTTCCATCTCGGCCTTGTGCGTCACTTTGCCCGCCCGGCTCTGACAAGCCGTTAACTAAACTTTAACCGCTGGCTTGCAGCGTAAGAGTTGATATACTAGAAGAAATTCGAAGTTCTCACCAGTGACTCGGTAGCTCAGCGGTCAGAGCATTGGACCGGATATCCAAAGGTCGCGGGTTCGATTCCCGTCCGAGAACATGATCTTGGTTGCAGTAGGAACAAGCTGAAGAAATATGTAAAAATTAACAAGTATATTTCAAAAACAAAAAAGTTACTAAATAAGCATAAACACTTTTTTAAAAATATTAGTCACATTAGAGAACGTAGACAACTAACTGAAAAGTTGGATACATGCCAAAGTATAATCAATGAGAATAGACTTACCTATGAAAATAATATTGCTATGTTAAATACTAAAATTCACTCATTACAAGAGTCATTAACTAGGATGTCCCAAAATTATGACCGTTCCAAAAAAGAGATAGGGGAATATATACTGGCACTTAAATGTTTATCCACCCCCTCTCTGTCAGACAATCATTTGACGCATAATAATAGTAGCTCCTTAGCATCAGGCCTTGATGCTCAGGACCATTTAAAAGACCAGTCAGTGTATGAGCCCTTAATCTCCCAACATGTAAATATTTTAGATAGCACAAGTGAAAATAATTCCTTTACCAATAACAAGTGTACAAACATTATGTTGTGTGATGAAATTGGAAAAGATTTAGGCCACTTATTCAACAATCAATTGGGAGAAAATGTTTTAAACTATTGTATGCCGGGTGTGACCCTACATGATATTATAAAAAAAGTTGTAAATATGAACCTAAATGAAAATACCAATTTAATTATATTAATTGGCCAAAGAGGTAATGTAAACAAGAAGGATCTCATCTCATATTACAATAAGTTATGTAGTTTAAATATAAATAAAGTTGTATTGTTTACACTACCTTACAGTGATAGCTTGCCACAGGAAGAAAATAATATTAGATATAATTTAAATTTAGCACTAAGCAACATGACTTATTATAATAGTCAGAGATGTCACATAATAGACATAAATAAATTAATATTTAATTTTAAATTGACAAGAGATAAATATTATCTTCCAAATTATTTTAAAAGACAAGTAGCTTTAGCGCTATCATTTTATTTTAAAAATTTAGCCAATAAGTTGGCTATAACTTCTGCTTCTATTGAGCAGAAAAATTTTGACATTTTTAATGAGACCTTGGAATCTGTTCCAAGTAATTATAATATCATTTTTACTCCTGCTCCTATTGAGCAAAAAAATGTTGACATTACAAATAACACATTGGAATTTGTTCCAAGTATTTCTTTTAATAATAATTTAAATTACATAATAAGACAATAGAGGAAGTCTCTAGCCGTGTAATGACTAAGGAAAAGTCTAAATATTTAAATATAGTTCATCAAAACATTCAGGGCTTTTCTGGCAAAGAATTAGAATTAGAATTTTTTTTAACTGAAAATAATGTTAATATTTTATGTGTCACTGAACACTGGCTTAAGAAGTATGAATTAATTACAGGATTCGAAAATTATAAAATTGCAAGCTCATTTAGTAGGAAATCCACCACTAGAGGGGGATCCTTGATAATTTTGCAAAACAATATGAATTTTAAAGAACGTCAAGATGTGATATCCCTCTCTATTGAACAACACATTGAACTGTCATGTGTGGAATTAGATCAGTTGATAATGATTTGTGTGTATCGCCCCCCATCTGGTAATTACCCTCAATTTGAGTCCGCTATGGAGGATGCTTTAAAATTAGTCACCAAAAAGAATAAAAAAATTGTGGTGTGCGGTGATTTTAATGTAGACATCCTAAAGTCATCATCCATTGCAAGTAGATTTCTGAATTTGTTTAAGTCTTTCAATTTAGTAAACACTTTTTGTGAACCTACACGGGTCACTGTTTCATCTAAAACTTGCCTAGACAATATTTTTAGCAACTGTACTGTACTTGATAAAAGAATATTAAATTGTATTCGCTCTGACCATAGCGGACAAATAGCTTCACTTGAGCACCATCATGTTCCTCATCAGTATAATGTAATTTGCAGACCTCTAACTAAATATAAATTAGAAAATTTTCATAACAATGTCACTGCCAAAACTCATTGCTTATCTGATAATGAGGATCCCAATACTCTTTACAATGATTTATTTAATTTAATTAAAGTAGAATTTGATAAAACATTTAAGCAAAAATCTATTAAATCAAAAGTCTTCGAAAAGAAATTCAGTGATTGGGCAACACCAGGCATTTATGTTAGCAGAAATAAGTTGTTTGAATTATATGGTCAGAAAACAATTTCAAATGATCCCGAATTTCATGAATATGTAAAAAACTATTCAAAAATGTTTAATAAAGTATGTACATTAGCAAAAGCAAAATGTATATCTACAATAATTAATCAGTCAGATAATAAAATAAAAGCCACTTGGAAAATTATAAATAAAGAGACTGGGAAAATTAAAAGTAATGACCGTGAATTCTCATTAGTATCAGACAATAAAATTATTAAGTCAGATGAAGGTGTGGCAACTATTTTCCAAGATTTCTTTTCTAAAATACCTATTGCCACTACTAGTAATTTGAATTCATCTCCCAACCTTTCTGTCTCCCTCTTGGAATCATGTGTTGATAAGTGCAATAATATATTTAAATTTAGACATATCAATAGTGATACCATTCTGAAAACATTTAATTCAATAAATATAAAAAAAACTGAAGATCTTTGGGGCATTTCAACTCACATAATTAAATCAATAATAACTTCTATTGCCCCCCATCTTGCTTTTATTTTCAATAAGTGTGTTGATGAAGGGATATTTCCAGACTTGATGAAATATGGTAAAATTATCCCACTTTTTAAATCTGGGGACAAAAGCGATCCCGCTAACTTTAGACCCATTTCTATTTTGCCAGCACTTAGCAAAATTTTTGAGAAGATCATTTATGATCAATTATTAGCGCATTTTTTTATCAACAAACTACTTCACGAGAAACAATTTGGGTTTACTCGTGGTAGATGCACAACTGATGCTGGAATTGCACTTCTCAGACACGTCTTTGAGGCATGGGAGGGTAGACAAGATGCAATTGGTATTTTTTGTGATCTCTCTAAAGCATTTGATTGTGTCAGTCACAGTACTTTAGTACATAAATTGGAACATTATGGTGTATCAAAAAATGCAGTAAGCCTTCTGCAATCGTATCTATCGGCGAGAACTCAAAAAGTTGTTGTGAATAAAACAGAGTCTTATGAAGCACCCATTACCATGGGCGTGCCGCAAGGATCGATATTGGGTCCATTACTTTTTCTTATATATATTAATGACCTTCCTTACTATACCAAAAACTTGTGTGAAATAGTACTGTTTGCTGATGATACTTCTTTAATTTTTAAAGTCGATAGAGGATGTGATTGCAGTGACGATGTAAACAGCACTCTTTCCAAGGTGATGCATTGGTTTACCATTAATAATCTGAAGCTTAACTCTAGTAAAACTAAATGTGTCAAATTCTCACTTCCTAATGTGAGGCAGGTTCATACTACAATAAATGTAAATGGCGAAACAGTCGAATTGGTAGACTCCACAAAATTTTTAGGTATTATTATTGACTCGCGGTTGCAATGGGACCCTCATATCGATGCCTTGTCAAGTAGACTTAGTTCCGCTGCCTTTGCCGTTAAGAAAATAAGGCTTTTGACTGACATTGAAACAGCAAGATTGGTTTACTTCAGTTATTTTCATAGTCTTATGACTTACGGTTTGTTGTTGTGGGGCTCAGCTGCTAATATTAATAACATATTCATCTTACAAAAAAGGGCAGTGCGCGCTATTTACAACTTACGGTCTAGAGATACCCTTCGTGACTTATTTAAAGAAATTAAAATATTAACAGTTGCTTCCCAATTCATCTATGAAAATATAATGTATGTAAAGAAAAATTTAGATAGTTTTGTAAAGAATAGTAATGTTCATAAATTCAATACAAGAAACAAGGACAAACTTGCTGTTCCAAAGCGCAGACTGCATAAAACCGGAACCTCTTTTTTGTGTAGATGTATTACCTTTTATAATAAGATTCCACAAGAAGTTACAGAACTGCCTTTGGAAAAATTTAAAAATACTGTTAAATCCAATCTCATGAGTAAAGGCTATTACACTATTTGCGATTATTTGAAGGATAATAACGCCTGGGCATAGCTTTTGTATTTTTAATTTTTACTCTAATGTTCAGTATAGATTAAGATAAGTCCGTGGTTCTTTCGTGGGTCTAGTATAAAGTTCTGTACTATAATTTCAAGTGATTCGAGTCATCGATATATTTTTTTTTTTTTTTTCTTTTCTTTTTAAGTATAGTTTGTAAGAAGTGTCCTACCTACTTAAAAAACGTATCTACAGGTTTCTTGACTCGTCGCCGTAATATGGGTAGCTTTAGTATGTCATGCTCACTTTAAACATTTCTGCGGTAGTGTCGTGTGAGGCGGGTCGTTACGTTCCCTCAAATATGGTTGAGCGAAGCGATGGCTGGTTCATGCGTCATGCTCGTGAACGGGTGCTGCCAGTGGGAATGGGTCTGCTTCTGACTACTTGTATTAAGGACGTCGCATACATATATATATATAAATGTTTAATATTATCTATATGTATGGCACTTCTTACCCAAAAGATAAAATTCATAACTACTACCTTGTTTTGGAATTTTCTTTATTGCAATCTTTCACTTTCTATAGGCCTATGAAAAGCTTTTGGATATTAGTTTTCAATTCGATGCCTTAACATGGGTAGCCTAAGTATGTCATGCTCTCTTTAATCATTTCTATGGTGGTGTCGTGTGAGGCGGGTCGTTACGTTCCCTCAAATATGGTTGAGCGAAGCGATGGCTGGTTCATGCGTCATGCTCGTGAACGGGTGCTGCCAGTGGGAATGGGTCTGCTTCTGCCTACTTGTCTTAACGTTTATTGAATTGTATGAATAGATATATATATAATTTTTTTGTAATAGCCTAGATAAATTTTGAATTAAGCTTGACACCTGTAATTTGATTCAGTAGAAATGAGCTAATTAAATAATGTTATTTATTTATGAATCTATGTTAATGGTAACATGTATAAATGTAATGTCTGGAAACGATATACATATTTGTAAATATCGTTCCTTCTAATAAAGCTGATAAGTTTTTTGCGCCCATTTTTCTTGTCAGCTAAAAGACGTCATAATGGGTGGTAGGATAAAAGAATTGACGATTTAAAAATGCTTGTTATGTGAGCTTATTTGAATAAAGAATTTTTCAATTTCAATTTCAATTTCAATTTCAATGGTGCGAGTCCTATTTTTTCTAGTATATTATTTAGTATTATATAAACTTTAACCATTAGTTAAGTTATATAATTATTTTTATTTAACTTTATCACATACTTATAGGACGGGTGGCGTTAAGACTTGACGTTAAATTGAGATTGAAATATTCTTTATTCAAATAAGCGCACAAGCATTTTTAAATCGTCAATTCTTTTATCCTACGTTTATGACGTCTTTTAGCTGACAAGAAAAATGGGCGCAAAAAACTTATCAGCTTTATTAGAAGGAACGATATTCACTAATATGTATATCGTTTCCAGACATTACATTCATACATGTTACCATTAACATAGATTCATAAATAAATAACATTATTTAATTAGCTCATTTCTACTGAATCAATTTACAGGTGTCAAGCTTAATTCAAAATTTAAGGTTCAGCCTAGGCTATTACAAAAAAATATATATATATAATATTAAGAAATGATTCTCATTTCATTTTTGTTGTTTTCTGTACCTCTACCATGGGTTTTTTTTACGTTTACGGTACAGTAAACGCAAAACAATTTGTATGAGAATCTTTACAGCGCCTCTATTGGGCAGTAGCGGAACTAAAATCAGTACCATGAGTTGAAGGCTAAAATTTACATTACCACATTCGTATCAGTTTACGTAGAGAGTGCAGTTTACGTACTGTGGCCCTACCATGAGTTGATGCAACCTGTTTACGCTACCGTAAACTATCAGATATACTGCTCACAGTCAATGCGAGTGAAAGAGAGAAAACGATAGTTTACGGTAACGTAAACCATTTGCATCAACTCATGGTAGGACCACTGTTGTTAAAATTATCATTTGATATAATATCTACAGGATATTTCTCTTGATTTATTTTGTACCCTTAGCACGAATAGTTATCGAGAAAAAACCCACGTTAAAGTATTCGATAGAGTAATTCTCTATGGAAAATCTTATTTTGCTTTCCTGCGTTAGATGGCGCTGTACAAATTTCCCATACAAAATTACTCTATCGAATGTTTTTACGCACGTTATTTTTTTCGATAGCTATAGATAAGACCTTTATGTACCGCATTCTAGCAAATAAATTCTTGATTCTTGATTCTTGATTCTTGATTCATGTGAGTCCCTAATGGTCTGTCTTCACCGAGTCGCCTCAACTTTCAAAAGATAGGGCACTTAGGACACTAGAGATTGCGCTATTGAGAGCAATGAGGTGCCTCTGTTGAAAGCGCAAGTGGAACGGGAAGACACATTAATACAGTTTGATTTACTCTAATTTTATCTACTAAGTAGAAAAAAAAATGCAATCAAATTTTGCGAGATCATTGTACCAACAAATAAACCTCGTCAATAGTCAATGCAATCGAATAATAGCGCTACATAAATCCGCATTCCTCTACGTCAGTGGTTGAGGATTACAACTTGTATTTAAGGTGATTAGTGCCCTCACAGTGGCGCCCTCATTATATTAAATTTATTGCTCGCTAAAAACACAATGACAGGTATCGAAAATTCAAACGTACAGATTGAAGTTAATGTTCTATAGTTTATTTACAAACAATAACCTAAGTAAAATGTAGTTCGTTGTAGTAGTAGTTCGCAAATGTGCCAAAAGTGGCCACTTATTGCTCTTTTGCCTACTACTACTACAACGAACTATATTTTACTGAGGGGTTTGTTTGTAAATAAACTATAGAAACTTAGCTTCAATCTGTACGTGTGAATTTTTGATACAAGCAATAAATTTAATTATGATGAGGGCGCCACTGTGAGGGCACTAATCGTCTTAACTTAAAACACTTATAAAAGTACAGGAACACTACCCACGCAATGGTTTCCGGAAACGAAGAGAGAGCGGGAAGTGCCCCTCCAAATGAAGCAGTGATGTACAATAAGAATAGTGTTGGGTAACATGCCAACACAATCGTTTATACCGTTTTAGTGACTAGTTCCGATGACCGCTCTCTTAAAGGAGAGACTATTCTCTCCTAGAGGAGGATTCCTAAGAATGTATATTTTATAATGAAGTTTTAATTGTGACAACTGTTTGTTATAAAGAAAATAAAAGGAAAATAAAATCTACATTCCTTTACAATAAAAACGGCTAGTTAACGTCCCGTTAGTTTCCAACACGTTGCGGAGCACCGGGCCGGCGCAGGTGCGTCCCTAATACCGTTTGAGTGACTCTCAGTTCTGACGGCCGCACTCCCCGCAGTTACATGTTTATTACGACACTACGCTTATACGCCGACTTTGCTTAGACTTGTTTATTATTTAAGATTTGTTATTTTTACAACTTCTAATTGATTTATTCAGTCTACGCTGTTTCAAGCACTTGTGAATGTCAAAGAAGCTACGCCATCGGTTCGCAAACCCTAAGCGGGAGACCTTGTAACGAGAAGAACCGGCAAACTCATCAAGGAGAGAAAATGCTTCTCTCTTTTTTATTTTGTATAGAGTCGTTTTTAAATTGAATAATGATATCGGCATAAAGTAAGGTTGGTTAATGATTGTATTGGGAAGCCATAACAATCATTACCCAAAGTTTAAATTCTTTACGGTTTTATAATACTTCAACTTGCTCGTTTTCTTTTAATAATTTATTAAGACGATTAGTGCCCTCACAGTGGCGCCCTCATCAAGATTAAATTTATTGCTCGCTAAGTACATAATGTATCGAAAATTCAAACGTACAGATTGAAGCTAAGGTTTTATAGTTTATTTACAAAGAATAACCTCAGTAAAATATAGTTTGTTGTAGTAGTAGAAGGCAAAAGAGCAATAAGTGGCTACTGTAAGGGCACTAATCCCCTTAAGAAATAAATAAATATATGCTTGGACAATTTCACACAGCGCCATCTAGCCACAAACTAAGCAAAGCTTGTAATATGGATGCAACTGATATTCTACTTATATACTTTTTAAATAAATACTTATTATTCATAATAACACCTAGACCCGTCACAGAAATTAAAATTCATCATTTTTTAGCTCGGCTGAGAATCGAACCCGGGACCTCTTGCGTGGTAGACCGACATGTTGACCACTGCACCACTCAGGTTGGCGTCATAAATGCGTTGCATGCCTTGCGCAACACGACGCCGCCTACTATTCGTGTTAAAAGGTAGTTAATATAACGACCTCCGTGGTCGAGTGGCTTTGTACACCGGTTTTCAAGGTGTCGCCATCTCTGAGGTCCCGGGTTCAATCCCCGGTTGGGTCAATTTAGAAAAACGAACTTTTCTATATTGGCTCAGGTCTGGGTGTTTGTGATTTCCATAACACAAGTGCTTTAGCTGCTTACTTTGGAATCGGAGCAATGTATGTGATGTTGTCAAATATATTTATTATTTATATTATTTAATATAATATATATGTTAGTCTGTAAGGTAACCTATTTATCATATGGGCCTAATATTTAAACACCTGATATTGTAGATGCTTGAAATAAACGATTATTATTATTAATATTATAAATAAATATAATCTCTTTGACATTGGTGAGATGGCGCTGGCTTGCAGCGTAAGAGTTGATATACTAGAAGAAATTCGACGTTCCCACTAGTGACTCGGTAGCTCAGCAGTCAGAGCATTGGACCGGTTATCCAAAGGTCGCGGGTTCGATTCCCGTCCGAGAACATGATCTGGTGCGAGTCGTATTTTTTCTAGTATATTATTTAGTATTGTATAAAAATAGCATTGTGAATGCTTAAATCTCAAAATTTAAAAAAAAATATAATCTCTTTGACATTGAAATTGGATATTAGAAACCAATCACATCAAAGTAAATCATCTTCCGTATTTTGTTGTCTAATGTTACAAAAGATTTTATTATCTTCCTGCAAATTATAATATAGGCCGTGTGTCACACGCGTGTGTGCGCATACAGACGTGCTTAAAAAGCTAACAGGTGAACGCCACATTTTAGGGTTCCTTGGCAAAACAAATAAAAAAACACGGTAGGTAATGTGAGTTGATATTTAAGTGATAAGGGTTCTGTATAGTTTTTATCGTTACTTCTGTGGTGGAATAGTGTAAATGCAGTATTTATGTCGTCATCTTATCTGTTGTAATCTAATTTGTACAGCGCCATCTACCGCCGAAAAGCGAAATTAAATTTTATCGAGTACTTTTACGCGCGTTTCTTTCTCGATAGCTGTTCGTGCTAAGGGTACTTATATCAAAAGTACCAGTTAAAATGCGAAGTCAGTACTAACAGTGATCAACTTGTTGGCTGGCGGATCACAACGGGCAATCTCAATAATGCTCGGATCCGGCTAGATCCGTAAACCCTAGCTGGATATGCTGCGGTAAATGTGGGAAATTGATATTTTGGTAAAACGTCCGGATTTTAGAATTTAATTGTGGTGATTTCCGCACGTTTTAACACCACACCACGCCACGGGATTACTAATTTAATGATTCTCAAAACGCAAAATAAAAAATTTAGAAATAAAACATTTATAATACAATTAAATATTATCCTACCCAAAAGTAAAATATTATTATTTATTAGTGTAAATGTGAAAATATATTTACAATCCCTACCCTTAGCACGAACAGTAGCGAGAAAAAATACGCGCGTAAGTGCTCGATAGAATATTTTCTCAATCGGAAATTTCATTCCGCTTTTTGGCGTTAGATGGCGCTGTACAAACTTCCCATGCAAAATAACTCGAATCGAATGTTTTTATGCGCTTTATTTTTTCGATAGCTGTTCGTGCTACGGGTAGATCTAAAATAACTAACTTATTTCGTCTTGGTTCGGATCGGTATCGGTAAAGGTAACAAAACACATATCTAATTCTGTCTCAAAATTACATACAACAGACATATTGTAAAATGTCTGATTTCACAATTTCCCTGCAACGGGGATAGTCCCGTACAAATCCAGACTTATTGCGAACTGACTGGCAAGTGCCGAAGTCATTCACGGGTGCATTTAATGTTATTCATCATAAAGCTGATATTACCACCTAAGAAAAAGAAAAGCTAAGGGCTTAGTAATTTTTTTCTTAAATTGTTTTTTTGTAAATCTACGGCCAAAAAATACTCCTAAGATTTAAAAAAAATATTGATCGTATCATCATCGTATCATAAATATTGGTCCAGAGCAGATTGGAAGGATGGCGGCAAAGACTAGAGAGTGTTGGGCTGAAAATAAGCAGAAAAAAAACAGAGTACATGTTTTGTGATTTCGGCGGTCTCTCTGGTCTTATGCCTATAACTCTAGCCGGGATGCCTTTACCAGTCTGCTCCAGTTTTCGGTATCTTGGATCTTTCGTGCAAGGAGATGGGGAGATTGACCGCGACATTATAAATCGGATCAGCGCAGGATGGATGAAATGGCGACAGGTTACGGGAGTTACATGTGACCCGCGGATGCCTCTTAAGTTAAAAGGCAAAATTTATAAGTCCGTAATAAGGCCAGTAGTTATGTATGGATCAGAATGTTGGGCTATGAAGAAGATGGATGAAAGAAAATTACACGTAGCAGAGATGAAAATGCTGAGGTGGATGTGTGGTGTGACGCGAATGGATAAAATTAGGAATGAGTATGTGAGAGGAAGTTTGAAAGTAGCACCAGTGATAGAAAAGTTGAAAGGGAATCGTCTGGCTTGGTATGGGCATGTTATGAGAAGGGATGAAAGGCATGTTACTAGAAGAGTAATGAATATGGATGTTGAGGGTTGGAAGGTAAGAGGAAGACCGCAAAAAAGATGGATGGATTGTGTGAGGAATGATATGAATGTAAAGGGAGTGGATGAGGAGATGACGAGTGACAGAAAGGAATGGAAGAGAATGACACACTGCACCGACCCCAAATAAATTGGGATAAGGGTAGGGGGATGATGATGATTGATCGTATCATATCATAATATAAGTATATTACGATTCCTAGTAACGAACGACTGAAATAAACAATGCGTATAAGTGATAAATATAATATTACATATTATAATATTATCACTACGCGCGGTGGCGCCACACGCTCAACATCGTCACAGTGTTTAAAAATTATTTAAAATTGCAAAAGTGCCTACCTTGGAGAAAAGATTATATTTACCGGTGTAGTGCAAGATAAATAAGCGGCAGTATCGTTATTTCCTTAAACTGAGTAGCCAAAATTCAGTAATTAGGAATAAAATAACAGTGACAAATAAAGTGATAAAATAACAACAAATTGATTTAAGCAGGACAATTAAAACATCTAAAATGTCAAAAAAAAATTAAATTGTGAATAGTGAAGCAGTGAAAAGTGGTATTATTCATCTATCTTTTGAAATACACAAACGGTCTGCATTGATCATTCGTTTAAAAACTTGGACTTTGGACTCAAACCACGTCTCGCTTCGGTCTAAGTTAGCAGTAATACTAATACGCAAATTTCGTCGCAGCATCAAATGCTCGTGTGGTCGAGTTGGTTACATGTTGGAATTGGAGCTTTGAAGACGCCGGGCCGCAATATCGGAACCTGGACCGTACTTGGAAAAATTTTTTTTTCTTTTTTTATTTTTTATTGGTATCATTTTGACCTCTTCTTTCTTCTTTTCGTTTGATCTTCGAACATTACTTTATAAATAAAGTTCAGGAAAAATAAAATATGAGGTCCGAAGAAATGACTCCGAAGACTATCAAGTCTATCAATAGCCGGAAGGTGTCAACACAAGATAGATGTCACAAATGTAAAAACTTATTTGAAATGAAAAGATTAATACTATGCACCAAATGTATGAAAAAATTCGACTTTGACTGTGCAGGTTTATCAGAAAAGTTATACTATATTATGAAGCCAGAATCCAAAAATAAATGGAAATGTAATGCATGCTCAAAATCTGTGACACCGAATGCTGGTTGTTCTAATGTAACTATGAGGAGGAAGCAAACTTCTCCAAAAACAACACCTGAAATTTGCCACTCACATTCTTCACCAACAGGCATTGAATCTCAAATACAAGACTCTCATGTACTTTCTGACAATTGTATATCTGATGATGAGTCTCTAGTGTCGCCTAACAAACTATCTAAAAGCATGGACTACACAATATCAGACTCGATATCAGTTTCGGACTTGAAGGAATCACTTAAGTTATTAACTACAGAATTAAGTGTGACTCAAAATGAGCTAGAAAATACTATTCTAGAAAATAATGAACTTAAAAGACAATTAAATAATGTTCTTAATGAAAATAAAACATTAAAATTACTATGTCGGTCACCGTTTCCTGAGACCCCATTAAAATCCTGTACTAAAAAGACAAAAGGAAGCCACTCGCAATTGAATAACACGGTATCCACACCAAAAAAATTGGCACACACTGACTTATCTAATGCTAAAATAGATAAGATAAATTATTTGTCACCATTGCACATGAAAATATTAGAATTAGAGGAAAAATTAAAGATAGCTGAAGGCGAAATTTTATACCTTACAACACAAATAAGTATCCTAAGTCAAGACCAAAATAAAGAACTTAAGGATTTTGAGAGTAACAAAAATATTGAAAATAAGGTACAAATCCCATGTTCCAAGATTTTAATATTGAGTACACAACAATGCGTGAACTTATCATCGTTACTGTCACATTCAAGACATAATAGTAAATACGAAAAATATGCAGTAGAAGGAGTAATGAAACCGTATGCATTATGTACAGAAGTATTGAAAAATCATGAAGAAATTAGTTTAAAGGACACTGACAAACTTATAATATGTGTAGGAGAAAATGATTACGATTTAAAAATACTTTCCACACAATTGCATAAACTTCTTAATGAATTTAAAATTAATGATGTTTTGTTGCTTAAAGTTTTCAATAGTAAATATATTAATGTAAAAGATCTGAATAATTGCCTTCAAAAGTTATGTAATGATTATAAAAATTGTCATTTTATAAATAGTACATTCAATAATTTATATGACATGTGTAAATGCATAAACTTTAAAATCGACTGTATTGACTATGATAAAAATTTCCTTAACTTCAATGCAATAAAAAAACGGTTAGCGGTTGATAAAACCATACAGGTAGTCGATAAAAATAAAGTTAACAAAAAATATGTAAAGGGCACTATTCCATATTATTTTGGTCGCATGCAGGATAAGGCAACTGTAACAAATTCTCAAAATACGTATAGTACTAACGAGTTAGATGTACCCAAAAGAGGGACCATCCCGTATTATTTTAAAAGAAATGTTCAGAAGAATAACACTTTTTTTCGATAGTAAGAATCTTTTCCATAATCAATCTAAACATCTAAAAATACTACATCAGAATATTGCTAGTATTATGTCAAAAAAGGAGATATTAGAGTTAACTTTACTTGAGTTGGGCGAAAAAAGGTGTTATCCTGATATAATATGCCTATCAGAAACTTTCTTAAAGAGCGGGCACAGTAGTTATTTACAATTATACAACTTTGAACTAGCAGCTAATTATAGTCGCGAGAAGCAAAGAGGAGGCACATGTATCTTGACAAAGAGAGGTATAGAGTATAAAAATTTGACATTCCTAAGACAACATACTTTAGCGAAATCTTTTGAAATCTGCGGCATTGAAATTCCTAGTATTAAATTGATTGTTTTATGTGTTTATAGAACCCCCACTTCAGATCCAAAAATATTCTTAATGAAGTTAGACAAGATTTTATATGAAATAGCTTCTAGAAAAAATAAATTTAATACAGTGATTGCAGGAGATTTTAATATAAACACACTAAAACCTAGTAGCATAACAAAGTATCTCCAAGACTTGTGTCGAAATTACAACTTACAGATTCATATTGATGTCCCTACTAGAAAAGAATCGTGTATTGATCACATTCTAAGCAATATAAATGGAGTGTCGGCAATGGTACTTCCTCTCTGTTTATCTGATCATGATACTGCACAACTAATTAGCTTTCCAGTGGGACAAGTTAAAATTAAGCCTAAGTCATATTTTATTTACAAAAGAGACTACAGCCATGATAATATCGGCAAATTCCGAGAATATTTAAGCGCATTATCTTGGTCCGATGTACTGGAGATGACTGATCTAAATGCGGCTTTTTCAAAATTTCATGAACTGTTTTCTTTATTTTATAAACTTTGTTTCCCACAAATTAAAATTAAATGTAATCTCAATAAACTCAACCAGTCTTGGATAAGCAAAGGATTAAAAAATAGCTGTAAAAAGAAACGCAACTTACGTTATTGCTATTACAAAAATAAAACAATGATTAACAGGGGGAGGTATCTTACTTACTCTAACATCTTAAAAAAATGCATTTTGACATCTAAAAAGAATTCAAACATCAAAAGGATCTGTAAAAGTACAAATAAATGTAAAGCTACCTGGTCTATTATAAACAATCAAATTGGTCATAAAAAACAACATTATGACGATTTAAATTCAATCGAAATAAATAATATCAAATTGACGGATCCAGTTGACATAGCAAATGCTTTTAATGATTATTTTATAGATTCAATAAATGACTCTAGTAATGGAACTGAACTATGTCAATACAAATTACCAATAAAACCGAATTCTATATTTCTTAGACCGATATTTGAGGCTGAATTGGAGAAAGAAATAATATCATTAAATCAAACTAATGCAGAAGGTTTTGATGATATAAATACAAAGATTATTAAGGCTTGTGCAAAAGAAATATCACCAATTTTAACACATTTAATCAATATGTCTTTTTCGGAAGGGACGTTCCCAGAAGCTCTTAAACTATCGATTGTAAAGCCAATATTCAAAAAAGGTGATAGATGTATCATCAAAAACTATCGCCCAATCAGTCTTGTGTCGATATTTTCCAAAGTGTTTGAAAAATGCATGCATAAGATTTTGATGGAATTTTTCAATAAATACAAAATTATCGAAAGCCAACAATACGGTTTTCAGAAAAATAAAGGCACTGCTTTAGCTATTTTTGATTTATTAAGCTCAATTTTGACTAAATTAAATGATAATAATTTGACTACGGCACTATTTTTTGATTTAACTAAAGCCTTTGACTACGTTTCACATAATCTTCTATTGCTAAAGTTAGAATCGGTTGGTATTCGAGGACCTGCACTAAAGTGGTTATCGTCTTACCTAAGTAATAGAAAGCAATACGTAGTTATAAATAGGGTACTGAATAACGAATCATTGCCACATAAATCGCACTACAAAGATAATAAATATGGGGTCCCACAAGGCAGTGTTCTGGGCCCTCTTTTATTTTTAATATATATTAATGACCTCGCAACAGCAATAGACCATAAAATAATATTATTCGCTGATGACATATCGATAATTGTGACATCTGACAAAAAAAAATATTCTATAATTGATCATGAATCTAAAATTAATAGTACAATTGACAAAATATTAATATGGCTAAATATAAATAATCTACAAATAAATTTAAATAAGTCTAAATATATAAATTTCAATCAGTCTAAACACAAAAGATTGAACTTTAAGTTAAACATACCGAAAATAGAAGGAGTTTCTGACACCAAGTTTTTGGGTCTTACTATCGATCAAAATATAAATTGGAAAATACATGTCGACAATGTTTGCAAAAAAGTCAACTCCTTTGCTTATGCTCTTGGGCAAGTTAAAAATGTGACGAATAAAGCGACTGCGATTGTAGCCTATCATGCCCACATAGCATCTGTCTTACGCTATGGACTGATATTTTGGGGAAATAGTACACTAAAAAATCAAGCGTTTGTTGCCCAAAAGAAGTGCATACGAGCCATCTGTGGGATACCGCCCGATATATCTTGTAGACCCTATTTTAAATGTATGGGTTTGTTGCCGCTGCCGTCCCTTTATATTTTTGAAGTGTGTATTTTTGCCAAAAAACATACGGAATTATTTAAAAACGCATCGCAACAAAATTCTAGACTTCACAGAGACCCTCATAAACTTGTGCTAAAGGAAATACCGCATTCTGCCAAATATCGAAAGAGTGTTCTAATGATGTGTATACAAATATATAATAAAATACCTAAGTATATTAAAGAACTGAACATAAATTTATTTAGAAAGAAATTAATGCAATGGTTAATTAAAAAAACATTTTATGACATAAAAGAGTTTTTTGACGAAAGAACATAAATTGACATAGCTGATGATAATGACATAATTAAATCAACATAATGATAAATATATTGTTTTGACATTTACTAAATTAATGAATTGTATTGTGAAATTAATAAATTGTATTGTGAAATTAAAAAAAAACTGTACTATTCTAATCTTGATTAATTCTAAATATGGAACAATTATATATTTGCATGCTGTATACTAAAAGCAAAACATGAGCCCTTTAAACTGTACTAAGACCATATTACCATGTTTTTAGCAAATAAAGTTTATTATTATTATTATTTTTTTTTTTTTTTTACTGTGATATTCTGACTCCTCTACTGCAAATAATTATATGACGGAAACAAATGCACAAAAAATAGTCATTAAGGCTAGCCCCAGACCTACCGGTTTCATTTATTTGCTTTGCTGTTCTAGTAGAACAGGGGGCCGTACCGGCTAACGCATCGAACTTCGGAAAGTCGGCCGGGCTTCAACTTTAAACAGATAAATCGAAGTAAGAAGTTTCGTATTGTACTATTCGCCAAAGTTATTTAAGATATCGATGTTAGTGTGACATCTTAAATTAAGGTTTACCATTTAGGCCCGATAGGGGCTCGAATTATCTGTTTTAATTTGAAGCCCGGTAGACTTTCCGGAGTTCGATGCGTTAGCTGGTAGCCCCTGTTTATCAAAGCAAAGAAATGAAACCGGTAGGTCTGGGGCCAGCCTTAAAAAAATAGTGTTGTTAACTCCGTTTATACAGAGTGGAAAGAAAAGGCGGTAGTTGAAGGGGAAGTACCCTAAATATTGATTTATTTTACTGAAGGAAACATTCCTTTAGTTATAAAAACAAGTACACACGACAGCACCACAAACTATACATGTTGACCTTGAGAACGCCTTTATGCCTACGTAATAAAAGCTGTTTTCGCAGTTTAACTGTACCTGACGTGCCTACATAAATTGTGTTTCCAAATCCCTTTCTATTCATCTATTTTGACGACCTCCGTGGTCGAGCGGTTTGTACACCGGTTTTCAAGGTGTCGCCATCTCTGAGGTCCCGGGTTCGATCCCCGGTTGGGTCAATTTAGAAAATGAACTTTTCTATACTGGCTCAGGTCTGGGTGTTTGTGATACCACCGTTGTATCTGTATATAGTTGTATTTCCATAGCACAAGTGCTTTAGCTACTTACTTTGGAATCGGAGCAATGTATGTGATGTTGTCAAATATTTATTTATTTATTTATTTATTTATTTATTTATTTATTTATTCAAATAAATAATTTTGCACTAAACTACAAATCCCTAACAGCATTTTGCAAATACAAAAATAAATTTTACCAGAAAATCGTAATGTCAACTCTGTAAAGTTACGTTGCAGTAATAATTTAGGATTAAAATATGCATTTACAGAGATGCATCTTTTAACTCCGGCCTTTTATTGACTCGGCTTAGAAAATGAACAAACATTTGTTGAACCGCAGAACTTATCTGAAACTTGCGTGTGCATAAGAGTGCATTGTGTTTTGAATGTATTTGTTAGAAAATATTATGTATGAGGAACTTGCATTTCATTCCACTGAAATATTTCTAACGTGAAAAGGTACTAGGAGAAATTCGACGTTCCCACTAGTGACTCGGTAGCTCAGCGGTCAGAGCATTGGACCGGATATCCAAAGGTCGCGGGTTCGATTCCCGTCCGATCTGAAACATGATCTGGTGCGAGTCGTATTTTTTCTAGTATATTATTTGGTATTATGTGAAAAGGTACTTTATTTATTTTATTTTCTTTGGGGAGCTAACAGCATCAGTTACAAGTTAACTATAAAAATAAATACTTAAAAGCTAATTACAAGCTTCCACAGATAAAAAAATACTTAGAAATTTTACTTAGATACTTTTATTTTACGTTTTTTATGCTGTTAGTTAGGCTGCATTTGCAATTCTGTATTCACGTAGGGCCCGCGTGATGGGTAAATGGCCCATCCTCCCTTTCCATCCATAAAGAAGGCGGGTGTTCCAGCAGTGGAGACATGGAAAAGGCTGATGTGCAAATACTTTGTAGGTATATTGTACAGACAGCGCAGGACTGGTCGTTGTAAAGATTTTTAAAGGAGGATCATCTGTACCCGTAGCACGAACAATACCCGAAGCACGAATATCTATTGAGAAAAAAATGTACTCGATAGAGGTAGTTGTCTATGAGAAATTTCATTTCGCTCTTCGGCGGTAGATGGCGCTGTACAAATTTCCCATACAAAATTAATCTATCGAATGTTTTAAGCGCATTATTTTCGCAAGCTATCGAGAAAAATAACGCTTGTAAAAAAAACAGCTGTTTCATACAAAAATTACGAAAATATTAAAATGAATCAGCTGATTTTTTTCGCGATTTCAGAGTTGGTCCCATAGTAAAAGTTGTTCAGTTTGATGGTCCCTACCTACCATATTCGGCATTAGGGGTTATTTTGTAACACGTTGTATAAACCTACCACGGCGGTTATTCTACCTCAGATTACTTAAATATTTATTAATATTTAAAATTAATAGTATGAACGCTTAATTATGTTTATGTAAATGCTTCTATCGGTCCCACGTCGATAAGTCGATGGAGATGGTCGTTGCTCAACGCTAGTGATGAAACTCAAATATGCGAGCGTTGCCCTCAGTGAGAAGTTTATGGTAGCATCGATAGAATTAGATCTCTACAACATGATACAAAAATACCCCTAATGCCGAATATGGTATATAGGGACCATCAAATTGTACAACTTTTAATATAGGACCAACTCTGTAATCGCGAAAAAAAATCAGCTGTTTCATACATTTTAATTTTTGTATAAAACAGCTGATTTTTTTTTCGCGATTTCAGAGTTGGTCCCATAGTAAAAGTTGATCAGTTTGATGGTCCCTATATACCATATTCGGCATTAGGGGTATTTTTGTAACATGTTGTATAGTACACGAATTTGTGTTACAATTTTTGAAAACACAATCATGAGCCTATATTGTCTAACTCAAAATCTATCGCAATCATATACATATCTATTCCTACGGCAATTACAAGTTACTGTGACAAAATAATTATTGTATTCATGAGCCAGTGTATACTTAGCACGAACAGCTATCGAAAAAAATAACGCGCGTAAAAACATTCGATAGAGTAATTTTGTATGAGAAATTTGTACAGCGCCATCTACCGCTGAAGAGCGAAAGAAATTTTCCATATACTAGGTGTTACAAAAGTACCCCTAATGCCGAATATGGTAGATAGGGACCATCAAACTGAACAACTTTTACTATGAGACCAACTCTGAAATCGCGAAAAAAAAATCAGCTATTTCATACATTTTGATATTTTCGTAATTAATTTTTGTATGAAACAGCTGATTTTTTTTTCGCGATTTCAAAGTTGGTCCCATAGTAAAAGTTGTTCAGTTTGATGGTCCCATACCATGTTGTTCGTGCTAAGGGTACAGTACCCGTACCACAAACATCTATAAAGAGAAAAATAACGATGCTTTTCGGAAAAAAAACGATAATGTAATTTTGTATGGGAAATTTGTACAGCGCCATCTACCACCGAAAAGCGAAAAGAGATTTTCCATAGAGAATTAATCTATCGAATACTTTTACGTGCATTATTTTTCTCGATAGCTGTTCATACTAAGGGTACAGCTATCGAAAAAAATAACGCGCGTAAAAATATTCGATAAGAGTAATTTTGTTTGGGAAATTTGTACAGCGCCATCTACCACCGAAAAGCGAAAAGAAATTTTCCATAGATAATATCAAGTACTTTTACGCACGTTTTATCTCTCAATAGATGTTCGAGTGCTAAGCCAAGTGTACAGTTTATTTTTCTTGAGATTGTACTCGATCGAATCCGAATAAAACCCTTACGCATGTTATTCAAATGTCAAAGCAGAGTGTTTGGACAAAAATCTTGAAAATGCGTTTGCCTTATTATGTTTAACGTCAGATCAAACAATTAAACATAATTGTTTGGAACCCGTTAAGTAAATAATCTTGAGCGAACTATGATCTTGAAATATCGCCTAACTATATCGATCGTCTGTGCACTATGTAGCGTCCGGATGAGTAGAATAGCACCAATACCTTTTCACACTAGGAGCATTTACACTATGCTAGATAGCGAATTAAAATCTATATCTATACGACATTTTCGATTTTAATTTTTGTATGAAACAGCTGATTTTTTTTCGCGATTTCAGAGTTGGTCCCATAGTAAAAGTTCATCAGTTTGATGGTCCCTATACACCATATTCGGCATTAGGGGTATTTTTGTAACACCTTGTATATGTAATGTCTGTCACCGGGCGCGTGGCTGGCCCGACAAATGCTGTGCGAGTTATCATTTTTAGCCCCGTGGTGCCATCTTTTAAGCAATATTTGTTTGCAATTACACTTCCACACATTTCAGTTCGCTAATGCTTGGAGTGTCTTTAATACCTATGCGTTTTAAACTTGGAGGTACACATACCACCTCCGTGGACCAGAAAATTGGCAGCAGCGTTATCCCAAAAAAAACCACTAACACTGCAATCTCCACCCGCCTACGCCTGCCAAGTGACATCACTTCAGCTACATCCCCCACGGGAGAAGCCAGTCCTGTAGTGGACTACAGCGAGCTGAGGGCCTACTCAAATAGCCATTCTACTAAATTAACGCTAGTAGAATAGAATGATAATAATAATAATAAATATTTGACAACATCACATACATTGCTCCGATTCCAAAGTAAGTAGCTAAAGCACTTGTGTTATGGAAATCAGAGACAACGGTGGTATCACAATCACCCAGACCTGAGTCAATATAGAAAAGATCGTTTTCTAAATCGATCCAACCGGGGATCAAACCCAGGATCTCAGAGATGGCGACACCTTGAAAACTGGTGTACAAAGCCACGGAGGTCGAAAACAATGTAATTATGGGATTGACAGAAGCTGAGCGTTAGCTTATGTCATTCCCGTACATTGCTATTCTATTCTACTAGCGTTAATATCAATAAATGACCATTTGAGTAGGGGGGCACGTATCCGTTAGCTCCGTTTTTTTCTCGAAAAAACGCGCGTAAAACTTAAGAACTTGTCTATGTCTATTTGGCTTTTCGGCGGTAGATGGCGCTGCACAAATTTCCCATACAAAATCACTCTGTCGAATTTCTTTATGCGCGTTTTTTTGCGATAACTGTCTACGGGTACATATCGATCGATAAATAAGTAAATTAATTTACCATAAAGCTAAAGGTGACCACTTTGTCCGACCAACGGATCTTTGTGGTCGAGTGGCTGGCACACCACTAACGTGGTTATTAGCAATAACCATTAACATGGGTAAAAGTACTCGATAGAGTAATTATCTATGGATTTCATTTTTCTTTTCGGCGGTAGATGGCGCTGTACAAATTTCCCATACAAAATTACTCTATCGAATTTTTTTACGCGCGTTATTTTCTTCGATAGCTGTTCGTGCTAAGGGTACCGATCCCGGGTGGGACAACGAACTTTTCTGTACTACCGTGGACTATTTTTGACCAAGTTTATGTTTTATACAGTTCATTAATAGTCCACTTCAGGACATTTGATAAAACAGACAATATGGTGATTCACAGATTCATTTCGACGTGCAAACAACTTATCACAAAGGCCGTCAAGACTTAAAAAAAAAACCGGTCAAGTGCGAGTCGGTCTCGCGTACGAAGGATTCCGTAAAAATCACGTTTGTCGTATGTCGCCCTTAAATATTTGTTAATTTTATTTTGATTTAAATATTTATTTTTAAAATGAATAATAACAAAATATTCTGTGAATATTTCAAGCGTTTACCTGTTGCCGTTTTCAACATCGAGCAAAAACGAGCAAAAAAATCATGTTTGTTGTATGGAAGCCCCCTTAAATATTTATTTTATTCGGTTTTTTAGTATTTGTTGTTTATAGCGGCAACAGAAATACATCATCTGTGAAAATTTCAACTGTCTAACTATCACAGTTCATGAGATACAACCTGGTAACAGACGAACGGACGGAGTCTTAGTAATAGGGGTCCCGTTTTACCCTTTGGGTACGGAACCCTAAAAAGTTATTAATGAAAAAACTTACTAATATGGTACCCACCTATAAAATAACAGTACAATAATATTTACTTTATTGATTACCACCTTCCACTATGATTTGAAAGCAAATATTCTATTTTAGTCTTTATTAATGTTAATTTTAATCATTCAGAAACTGGTTTCTGCATTTCTTTTGCATTGAAGAACGGTGACTGATTCCATGAATAAAAAACTAGAAAAACATGAATTATTCGTTCATTTTGATCTTTAACGGTGGTTTAAATATTTTTTTCGTGTGTGTTAATTAGAACAACCTTTAGGTTTGTGAATAATAAGTTTTGACCCTGCGTGCATGAGATAATTATGTGACCAAAAATTTACAATTTTGAGCTCTTCCGTGATTCGGAACGAAAGGCACATTATATACGATTCCGGTCGCGCCACAACGCGTCAACACGCGTCCGCATCCGTCGGCACGCGTACGCATCCGTCAGCACGTGTCCATATCCGTCGACACGCGCGTGCATCCGTCGGCACGCCATTTTAGTAGTACGTCGCAGTCAGTCAGTCAGTGTCACCTAGGCGCGTCGGCAACCGACAGCAACCGACCGACCGGGGGCCCTAGCGCCTAACTCAAAGATATAGTGATTGTTTATTAACTAAGTACATACAGGCACAATTCCGGTTCCCAGTTTTGTGTCGGCAAGTAGCAGCTCTGCTACCAGTCGAAACCACGGTCTCGGCAATTATATCTAATTAAATAATGACTAAAACTAGCACTTACAGTCTCTTAGCTGTTCACGTTCCACGTGTGGTCATGCCCACGAGCGGGCTGGCGAGTCACACACTCGAACAATTTTCCTTATCTCAAATCACCCGGATGGCCACCCAAAACCCCGATGAAAGACAACTCGGTCACTTGACACCATCCAAGATTGGCGAAGCACCCTCGCATAAGGTTTATTGAAGTCACGATGCAACATCGGACGCCGCCATTTTACACAATGTTACACGACAATGTTCAAACACTTAAATTACCTTAGGAGCGCACAATTAATAGTTCAAAACGCACTCACTTAATATTAACAATAAACTGTTCCATATGATATAATTATGTCAATTTGTTCTTTGCAAGTTCCCTACGCCGGAATCTATTGTATTTAGATTTCGAACGCGTGCTACCGGCGTCCATCGCCAGCTAACGATCCGGCCAAAATACAGATCAAAACTCAAAAACAAACAAATACTCGGGTTGATCCGTCAACCCCGACTGTATTATTACAACAATTTTCACCATCAAACACTAAAACAAAGGGTCACGCGCCCTGCGCACACGGCTATTATCAAAAAACGTGCACCAACTGTATTTGACAGATTGAGGTAATTCCCGACAACCCCGCACAGACTGTATTGCCATAGCGAGAGGCCAACTTTGCGAGGCCACGCCGCTTGAGGGCGCGCTGAACGCTATTTAATCTTAAACAGTGATAGCGATAGCAATGCACTGTCCGTCCTTGTCATATCATGCCGCAGCGGCGAGCGTGCGGAGCGGACCGGCTGCCAATGCCTGCGCGCGGAGCCGGTCGGGTTCTAAGCTGCGTAAATTCCAACCAAATATAGAAGATAAATAATTTTAGAAAAAATTCTAGAAAAAATCGACTCACCCGTAGCACCTCAGACGGGTGAGTCGATTTTTTCTAAATATAAAACTTAACGGCTAGTATGAGAGCTTCAATTTCCTTCAGCAGATTGTAAAATGCTTTCCGGCGCTCCCCGACTCGCGCCGGTCGGTGTGAATCGTGTAGCGGTTGGTCCCACCCGGCGGCGGTCGCTTTCGATGATGGTTTCGAGGCTTGTCACAGCTGTCAGGTCCAAACCAACCTCAAGGCGGTTTTAGTCAGTACGAATCTGACATAACCATTATAGCCCTTTCCGCCTCCTTCCACTCGCGCCGGTCGGTGTGAATCGTATATGGGGATTGTAAAATGCGTTCCGGTCGGTGTGAATCGTATAGCGGTTGGTCTCACCCGGCTCCCCTCGGGCGGCGGTAGCTTTCGATGATGGTTTCGAGGCTTGTCACAGCTGTCAGGTCCAAACCAACCTCAAGGCGGTTTTAGTCAGTACGAATCTGACATAACCATCATAGTCCTTTCCGCCTCCTTCCACTCGCGCCGGTCGGTGTGAGTCGTATATCGGGATTGTAAAATGCGTTCCGGTCGGTGTGAATCGTAAAGCGGTTGGTCCCACCTGGCTCCCCTCGGGCGGCGGTTGCTTTCGATGAAGGCTTGTCACAGCTATCGGGTTGAAACCAAACTCAAGGCGGTTTTAGTCAGTACGAGTCTGACATAACCCTCATAGCAATTTCCGCCTCCTTCCCAGGTTCGGAGCGTAAAAAAAACCCGGCTGTTATATGCAGTAATTCACACCGATCCACATTGAGCCCGTGTTGTGGGCTATGGCCGATCTTCCTTATCCGGAAACAATTGGTCCTATTTACACTGAATACAACATTACGTTTAGGTTTAATTAAAAAAATGGTTTAAAATAAAATTAAGTACCAGACGTAATTCATGCTTATAATATGAGTGGACACATAAGTCGTCATCATCATCACATCAGTCATTTTTCATGTCCCACTGCTTCGGCTCAAGTTTTCAAGAAAGATGACATATATGCCATACGTGGGCCCTATGCGCATTGGTGGGTATTAACAAACCCTAACGCCAGGAGAACTCGTGCCTTTCGAAGCATGGAGGAGTTCGAGATAAGTAATGAATGTTTCATCACCCATCCCATGACCGACCCTTGCGGAGAGAGAGCAAGTAGTGAGGGGTTTAGTTGGTAGTGGTGCCTGCTCCCGACCACCCCATCTGGTTAGCCCACCTGAGTGGGTAACCCCCTTCTGGGGAGAGGTTAGAACCCCCCGGCTCCCCCGCCGAGCCTACTATTTAGTTAGGCTTGACGGGGGCGCCGGAGGCGGCGTGAGACAGCCCATGAGTCTGCTCCCTGTGCGCTGACCAAGCCCAGAATGCTATATGAACATTGGTAGGTATACTTAAAGATTGTATTTTCCCTTACTCTAATAAAAAAAGGGTGAATGTATACTAACCCACTGCACCATCGAGTAAAACAAAAGTGGGCTAAGTATTTTTCTTTGAATAATTAAATAATTGGTGTAATCATATTAGAATACGAAAAGAGGATTAAGCGAAGCCACAATAGTTGTTCTTATTTTAACATTATTACTTATAATCAGTGTCAAGTGTAAATCAATTAGACGTGAATAACACAGAGGGCCAAATACATATAGCAACCACTTGGCTTGGCTTTTCGATTATTGTAATAGGAAAGAAGTGACAATAAGTCTATGAAATTGACATTTTAAAAGTCGTGATTGTCTATGGTTCGCGGCATCTTACGTCAATTACATACAATTCTATTCAAATTGTAGAAAGCCACTTGGCTATACTAGGGCCAGAGGAACTAGTTAATTTTTTAAATTGTCAAAATAAAATTAGTTTTGACAATTTAAAAAAGGTTGTACAAATGTTGTCTATGGCCTGTTCTGCTAAAACGTAACAAACGTGTCTCAATGGAATCCTTTTTGTCACAGCTTTCGTGACTAAAAAAAAAACACTATACAGGTTTTTTACTAAAGGTTGGTTTTTAGAGTGAACCTGCCCCTAGCACGACCACCGAAAGGACGCCAGTCGATTTTCATACAAACGATGTAACTTTTAAGCATTGCTTCTCCGCCAGGGATTGACCTAGCTGTGATCTGATGATGGCCATCCAGGGAGTGAATGGAGGAGATTCAGATCGCCATACAGACCCAACTGATCTAATCAACATCGTAAAAGATATAAGGATATGTTTAAAATTATTATATAGTTTAATAAATTCATGTTTAAAAAAAACCGCAAAATTAGCATAAAAATGTATGGAAATCCTGAAACTGAAACTGTGATCCTTATATCCCTTAGTATGCTGGTTAGATCAGTTGGGTGTGAATAGCGATCCGAATCTCCTCCATTCACTTCCTGGATGGCCATCATCAGATCACAGCTAGGTCCATCCTTGGCGGAGAACCAAGGCTTCAAAGTTACTTCGTTTGTATGAAAATCGACTGGTATCCTTAATTCTGTACCTTCCGTGAAAAGAGGTATAACTCTAAAAACATGATTTTCGGGAAATTGACTTTAAAGTTAAAAAAAATCTCACTCTTCAACTGAGAATGATAAAATAAAATAAGTGCTTGTAGACTGTAGATGGTTAAGCTAACTTTGTTTTCTTGTATTATTTAAAGAGAAATGTCTTACAGGTTTTTCAGTATTCATGAAATTGTTTAGTTACATCACTAATCACATTTATTTGTTTTGTGTATATTGATGTAATAAGACTTATATCATTTTTCACCATGAAAATCCGCTTTCGTGTAAAATGTTAACTGACTTTATTTTTTTGTGCCTGCCTTTTCAATTGTATGTTTTTTTTAAAGTTGTAGAACAAACATTGTTGAACACACTCTAAATGTTAGTAATTAGAGTTTAGTTTTGTAGAATCGTTTAAAAAAATCAAATTATATCAATATACACAACTTTTTTGAAAAAAATCGATGTGGATATTGTTATAACTTTTATCACAAACGATATAACTAGTACGTATACTATGTGAATAGTGATATAACTTATGATAAAATACTAAATAATATCATGAGGTAATGTTTGCTGTTATTAAAACCCAAAAATATTTCGGTAATTTATTACTAAAACTTTGGTAATCATATAAAATACTAAATCTTGCTTCATTAGCGCTTAAATCAACTTGGATAAGCAGAACAATGTGTTTTAAATTTTGAAAAATAACAAAACAATATTAAACTTAAAGGTTTACTTAAACAAAACATGACAGATGTTTAGACTTGTTAAAACTGTTGTTGTATCGAAATTCAACGTAACATAATAAAGAAAACAGGCTGGTATTTAAACACCTACTCAGAGAAAAGAAAAAGAATATAAATGTTTATTCCATTGAGCTGATCGGGAATTGATCCAATGGGATCAATAATAAGCTTAATATTGACTTGACTACGGAGTGCTTCATGTAAAGACAACACAATCATCACTGCAGTCATTCAGACTCAAAATTAGCCAACTTGTAAATGACAACTAGCAATAAACCGATCTTAAAAAAACCATTCATAAGTCCCATTTCCATTCAGTAGCAAATTAAAATAAATTAATTTACTCCCAAAATAGTACATTTAATGATAGTAAATAAATTATTCTTTAAAAACTCCCGACACAGAAAAGCTAACTCTTAAAAAGTTAAATGTAATATCATCATTATTATCAAGTTATAAATAAATCTATGGAAAAATCGTAGACGTCGGTGGACCGCGAAGTTAATGTGACGAGCTTACATGTAAATCCATTAACTTAGCGGTCCCCCGACGTCTACGATTTTTTCATAGATCTATTTAAAGACTTGATGATATGATGACATTATTTTCAACTTTTTAAGAGTAAGCTTTTTTGTATGGGGGTATTTTATTAAGAGTTAGCTTTTTTGTATCGGGGGTGTATTAAATTTTTAATTTCAGTTTTATATGAAGCTTTTTAAACTAAATTTTTGGCGGCCATTATCATTGAAGTAACACGGTACCAAATTTTGAGTTCAATTTCAAAAAGCTGATGAGTCCTGATTACCAATCTAGGAGTATAACCTAATCATCGAGACCATTCCAATGAGCCCAAACACGATACCTCTGCTGTATGTTGTTGAAGAGTTGGGTATCCTTCAGATTCTAGATGATGCCACATCATCACCACCTATTATACTTTATTCGCAATTTACTCATTAAAGACCATTTTAGTGATCCCAAACACGATACCTCTGCTGTATGTTGTTGAAGAGTTGGGTATCCTTCAGATTCTAGATGATGCCACATCATCACCACCTATTATACTTTATTCGCAATTTACTCATTAAAGACCATACTAGTGATCCCAAACACTATACCTCTGCTGTATGTTGGTGAGGAGTTGAGTATTCTGCTGATTCCAGTTGATGCTTAAGATTCAGGTCATGGTTACCTTACCATGTTCTTTTAATATCATTGCAGTAACACGGTACCAAATTTCGAATTGACTGGACATATGGAACTTAGCCAGATCCCCTCATCAACTAGAAAAGAGCTGATGATCTTCTAACGGCTGATCAGGTCATGGTTACTTTACCATGTTCTTTCAATGTCATTGAAGTAATACTGTACCAAATTCCGAATCGATCGGACATAAAGAAGTTAGTCAGATCCCGTCATCAACTAGAAAAGAGCTGATGATCTTCAAGCAGCTGAACAAATTTTCATGAAACATGACTAAGAACAATCAGGATAAAATTATCTTTCAAACAAAAAACTAAACCAAAATCAGTTCATCCGTTTGGGAGCTACGATACCACAGACAGATACACAGACACGTTAAACTTATAACACCTCTCTTTTTGCGTCGGGGGTCAAAAAGCAGTTAAAAACACAACTCTTTTTCCACGTGTTAGTAAGACAGGCAATAATGAATAATAATAAACAAAAAATACGCCCGAATCAAAAAATACTATGTATTTTTAATTTCTTGTAAAAAATAACGTGCAATGGTGTAAAAGTTAGTGTATATTGATACAATTCACTATTATGCATCGAAGCAATCTCACACTTATTTTAAGGAACATAGGGCAGATTTTCATCCCATCAATGACTTTAGCCCATTATTAATAAAATGGCACAATGTATTATGCTTTGTGTAAAGTGATACAACTTACATTTCAATTCATCTTGTTTAATATCGCGGAGTCTCTACTGATGTGACCGCAGCGCATGAACGTCGGCGCAATACTGAGACAACACACTGTCGTATCCACACAGGCGCGGGGGAAGGGTACGAGGGAAGGAGAAGTCGCGGGGGGTTTATTGGGCAGTTATATCATTTTACACAATAAGTAATCAAACGTTTTACTTCGTTTATTGATAATATTTTTTGATATAAGTCAATTATATCATTTTACACCTATCCCAAACCTATATGTGATTATTGATTCAACTTAATTTATATCGATAAACACAAAATAATACTTGATTATTACTTCATTTTTAATGCTATAAGTCGAGTTAAATCAATGTTCACCAACTAGCATACTGTGAAATTATATGTGTGTATTGATATAATTCTAGATAAATCACTACGCACAATTTAAGTCAGTTGTTATTGAATTGTGTGTAAAGTTTTAAAACGAGTTATATTTCTAGACACTAATTTAAAGAGAAATAAGTTTCGGTACACATTGTTTTAACTAGAGATATATTAATATACACATTTTATTTCAAAAAAATCATAGAAAAGCAAGCACTTATATTACTATGCACAAAATTTATCTCTGTTGATATAAGTCGTAAAAATACACCGATTAGACACAAAAAAAGCTAATTTTTCGATGACATGAATAGTGAAATAAATTCAAAATCGATATAACTCGAGTTAGATCAGTTTTCACAGAAGGTACAGAATTATCTGGCCACCACTATACATCAGCTCGTGATATAGCATTTTATCGACACTCAACTGTAAAAATCCATTGTCTTTTGACAGTTAAACGCGATAAATCGCTATTATCATTATCGCGTTTCGGTGGTCATGCCAGGGGGAGCGGAGGTAAGTAGGTACGTACTTACCCTTCGAGATAAGTACTCTCAAGTACTTACCTTATAAAAGAGATAAAAAAATAAATATTTTTTAAAAGAAGTAAAACTGCATTCAAGGATTTTTGAAAATACGTTTGCCATATCCGGGAACCGAACCTAAACTGATGCAAAAAATTACACCCTGTACTATTTGACACCAATCGATAGGGTCAATCTTAAGAATGTATCTATACCTGACGACCTGAGTGGTGCCGTGGTCAAGAGGTCCCGGGTTCGATTCCCGGCCGGGCAGAAATTGAAATGATGAATTTTAATTTCTGTGACGGGTCGGAATGTTACTATGTATAATATAAGTATATCAGTTGTCTAGCACCCATATTGCAAGCTTTGCTTAGTTAGGGCTAGCTGGCGCTGTCTAAAATTGTCCAATTATTATTATTATTATTAATAATATACCTACTATTGAAATAACATTTTGACACGATTATTGCGTTAACATGAGCATAATCGAGTCCCAGGGGACTTGTTGGTCATTATGTTTGCTAAAAAACCGCTGTAAAGAAATTAGTGCTACGCGTAAGTAGTGAGTACCCATTGCTTCCAGTGGACATACCGGCTTAGAGGGTGTCTCTGCTTTTGACTTTCTTTGGGACAAATAGAATTTATATTAATTAAAGATTTTTAATATTTTGCTATGAAAAAGTAATAAAAAGACAATGTGAGAAAAAATAAGAAGATATAAAAACATTGTGACGCCTAAAGTTATTAACAAAAATCTACACAAGATTCTGCTAAGCTTTTAACTAATAATAGTTAATTGTCGTTCTATTACTTTCATGTGTAATAATTTTTTATATTTTAATCCATCAACGCCCGGAAAATGAGACACAATAGATATTCCGTTGTTAGCCGGCCGCATTCGGCCACTTGGGCGTTGATGAATTAAGCACTTACCTAATTTGATTAAAAGAGTTTTTGCCTAGCTACAGGCTTCTATCCTAAGAAGTATTCATAATCTTTTCCCACCTGAACCACTGAACCAATTTTGATCAATTTTGGTAAAGACAAAGACTGGATCAAAGAATAAAGAGTGGAAGGAAGGGTATAACTTCTTTTTGTCACAAAAAATAACATGGAAGGGGGTGTAGGTAATAATAAGGGTTGGTTATTTTGATTTTCCATTCATCCAATTTCTTTGTCAAATTTTGTTGGTCTAATTAGTGTTTATTTCATTGAGGGGTTTTTTTCGCTGTACAATGTCAAGACTTCTTCGATCAAATTATGACTTGGATATTGGAATTGAAATAGTGAAATACTAATTTCAGTGCCAGTCAGTGAGTGTCCAAACTAGCTTACCATATTTCTTTAAACTCACTTCTCATCTCTCACATCTTAAAACTCACAACTCATATCTCATCGTTTGGCCACTGTAATGTTGTTTTTTTGTTGTCTGTGAAAAATGTGTCGGGAAAGATTTTTGTGTACTAATAAACAGAAAAAAAAAATTATAAGCCTGTATGTCTAGAGTTCCTTTTCTCGATACCCGATAAAAGTTATTTAAATTTTTTAACTAACTTATCCTGGTTCACATCTCATCGTTTGGCCACCTAATTCTAAGGTTTCTATTTTTTGAACTAACTTATCCTGGATTACATCTCATCGTTTGGCCATCTACTTCCAAGGTATTGGCCATCTACTTCCAAGGTATTCTATTTTTTTTTAACTAACTTATCCTGGATTACATCTCATCGTTTGGCCACCCTAGCGGCCAACGCGAGCCATCCGCGGTCACTGCCAAGGCGACAGCTATATAAGTCGACGAATTACGTAATTATACTAGTTCTGCCGCGCCGCCTGCCGCGTGTACAACGGTGAGTACATATTTTTTTTTAAAGTGTTGAAAATGTTTCAGTTGTTATTATTTTTTGTATGGCAAAATTATCAGAAATATTTAAGACAAATTAAATATTTAATAAAATTCGACGTTCCCACTAGTGACTCGGTAGCTCAGCGGTCAGAGCATTGGACCGGATATCCAAAGGTCGCGGGTTCGATTCCCGTCCGAGAACATGATCTGGTGCGAGTCGTATTTTTTCTAGTATATTATTTGATATATATATGATCAAAATAACAATAAAGTATAAAAAAACAATAAAAAATATAAAACTCTAAAATTATAGCTGAATATTTCAGTTATATATATTTAACATCCCCGGTTGGGTCAATTTAGAAAACGAACTTTTCTATATTGGCTCAGGTCTGGGTGTTTGTGATACCACCGTTGTCTCTGATTTCCATAGCACAAGTGCTTTAGCTACTTACTTTGGAATCGGAGCAATGTATATGATGTTGTCAAATATTTATTTCTTTATTTATTAAACAAGTAAAATTAAGAAAAGTACAATTAAAGGATGACTCATGTTAGACCGGGCCGTGGCGTGTCCAGGGCCTAAACTACGTTGGTCGTGCTAATATTCTTTATAAAGACTAATGCATTAGACCCCTGTGGCTTCAGAAGCCGAGCGGCAACCGAAGCTCAACGAACATTGGTGTCTTATACAGAAGGATGACACGACCAACATAGATTGGGCCTTGGACACGGCACAGCCCGGTCTAGCATGAATCGTCCTTAAGAATGTAATAAAATTGTCAAAAAATTAGTTAAATACGTAATTTATAAAATATAATATCTTTCCTGATATTTTTGATAATTAATTAAGATGAAACAGCTACATAATTTACAAATTTGAGATTTTAGCATTCACAATGCTATTTTTATACCTACTATACTAAAAAAAAATCGACTCGCACCTGGGGCCGTACCAGCTAACGCATCGAACTTCAGAAAGCATGCCGAGCTTCAAATTAAAAACAGATAAATCGAGCCGCAATCGGGCCAAAATGGCGAACCCCAATTCATGATGTCACACGAACATCGATATCTTCTAAATAACTTCAGCGAATAGTACAATACCAAACTCCTTACTTAGATTTATCTAGTTTAAGTTGAAGCTCGGCAGACCCGCCGAAGTTCGAAAAGTTAGCCGGTAGGGCCCCTGGGGCCGTACCGGCTAACGCATCGAACTTCAGAAAGCCTGCCGAACATCAAATTAAAAACAAATAAATCGAGCCCCAATCGGGCCAAAATGGCGAACCCCAATTCATGATGTCACACGAACATCGATATCTTCTAAATAACTTCGGCGAATAGTACCATACGAAACTCCTTACTTCGATTTATCTGTTTTAAGTTGAAACTCGGCAGACCCGCTGAAGTTCGAAAAGTTAGCCGGTTCTCGGACGGAACGACTCAGAAGTAAGAGCATTGCACTTGACTTCCAAAGGTCGCGGGTTCGATATACTGTATATATGCTGTAATGCTAAAACCTCTAAAAATAATAAATCTTTATTAAATTGTAATGTATTAGTGTACTTATGTAGAAATGACACAAAATTATATACTTTTTATGAATCTTATAAAATTAAAAAAAACATTTTGCTCTCAAGATTTCAATTTTTATTCCGTTAACACTATTTTACTTCAATTCTAATTATATACAGTTTCTTATTCACCAATAATTCTGTACGAAGTCCCTTATTAAACCGACCTCAAAAGTTGAAAAGGTGAGGTTAATCTTGTCGTCGTATATACAGGGTGGCGCAAAAGTATAATCACCTCTTTCGAAGGTGCTGTCATTTTTTTAAATGGCGTCTCATCTCATGTCATTGCAACTTCTACATTTGCGAAGTAAACAAATGTAAAATACTCACTGGAAAGTCGTGGAGCGCTATACTCAACAAGAACGCGGAATAATTGTCTCGTTACATATTTTTAACTAATAATCGCGAGATGAGACGTAAATTTCGTCATCAATTCCCTGGTCGTTCAGCACCAACTGCCCAACTGAGCAAACATTACGGTTTATGTCTTAACTAAAGTCGCGCGTGTATCAACAAGCCACAGACTTTAGCTTGAGAGAGAATATCATAGCAGAAGTGTAGAATCTATTGCCAGATGCTCTGGGACAAGTAATGCAAAATGATCTAAAACGCGCCCGAAAGTGCGTCAATCAAGAGTCAATCAATCAATCAAGATCCGGCGAACAGTGAGTTTCCCATACAAACGTAATACCAAAATGGTTTGCAATTTGAGCATAATTAACTCTTCTTGTGATGTTATTCGGATTAAGACAGTATTTGTCTAGGGTTCTATTAAATAAAAAATCCAAAATACCAAACCAAATAAAAATTAATGCGATTGACAGTTATGTATGAAGAAATGTAATTGGCATTTATTTTGAATTGGGTAGTATTTTGGATATTTTATTTGATAGAACCCTAGACAAATACTGTCTTAATCCGAATAACATCACAAGAAGAGTTAATTATGCTCGAATTGCAAATCATTTTGGTATTACGTTTGTATGGGAAGCTCGCTGTTCGTCGGACTCTTAAGAAATGTGATTACTTTTGCACCACCTGTTATTTATTAACCGACAAAAAATTGTTATTTATTCGTCGCGTATATTTTTTTTCTAGGTATATTCCCCGATTAGTCGAAAACGTCTGAACCGATTGAAATGATTCAAATCGCTCACACGATGATATTGCATCAGGATTGTTTCCAAGTTGGTCACATGTTTCGAAATCGGTTCAGTAGTTTTCAGATAATCCTGAAAATACTTATGTTGTTTTCGTTACCATTTCTAACCCCCAGACGCAAAAAGAGGGGTGTTATAAGCTTAACGTGTCTATGTATCTGTCTGTGGTATCATAGCTCCCAAACGGATGAACGGATGGTTTAGTTTTTGTGAATATAGACGGATGTTCAACCATAACTTTTTTCTTAATGAACAGATTGAACACAGAACAGCGTGGTAGGTTATGGGCCTTCTTCCACCCATAAGGAAGGCCTGTGCCCCAGCAGTGGGGACATTAAAATGGCTGATGGTCAAGCAATTTAATACTTACGAAAGACCTTATTTCGTTTTTATATTGCCTCTCTTGATGTGGGATATTTTCTTTTCATACAAAAACACCATAATAATCTCTAATCAAGTTACCTATATAAAATACGATTCAATCTAATTAGCCGCTGTGAAGTTAGCTACTATGCGCGTAGCTGTGTCCCCACCACACATCTCTCTCACAATTACTTGTGTTCTCGCGCGATGTTCACAGAAGTCATAAAGTTTGAATCAGGCTAATACCTATATGAATATGAATATTGTATACAAAGTGTGACAAAAAATCCCTAAAGCCGAATATGGTAGATAGGGACCATCAACTGAACAACTTTTACTATGGGACCAACTTTAAAATCGCGAAAAAAAAAATGCGCGGGTGAAAATGAATTTCGTAAAAAGTTTGATGTTTTTCTTTTTTTTAATTTGTACATAATAGAATATAATCTCATAGCACTTAAACCTTTTTGAAACCAACCTCAATCAAACACGACTACATGAGCTGCATTCCAAATTCAAATCACACTATTCCCATGGGAAAAATGACTTACCTTAGGAAAGGTTTGCATGACACATAATATGCCATTGACGAGCAGGTAGTGTAAAAAATTAATTACGAAAATATCAAAATGTATGAAACAGCTGAGTTTTTCTTTCGCGATTTCAGAGTTGGTCCCGTAATAAAAGTTTCAGATTCAGTTTGATGGTCCCTATCTACCATATTCGGCATTAGGGGTATTTTTGTAACACGTTGTATACTGTCTCGACAAGCGACGGATGTCAATACTAAAATCTTAAGCAATAACTGTATTTTACTGCATAACGGTTAAAACTACAGTAAGCCATTACTTAAGTTCTTAATTCAACTGCATGCAATAAATAATGCAGTTTTATTGCTTTTCCTCTTACTTAAAATGTGTAGAATTGTTTTGAATGAACTCGAAGTTGTTGATGACATTCAATGGCGAATTTTCATGAAGAATTGTCATTGTTAGTTTTTACTTCTTTAGTGTACCAGCCATTTTTAATGTCCCCACTGCTGGGGCACAGGCCTTCCTTATGGGTGGATAAGGAGGATGGGCCATAACCCACCACGCGGACCCGATGCGGGTTGGTGGGTGTTAACGGCAAATGCGGCCGGGACCAACGGTTCAACGTGCCTTCCGAAACACGGAAGAACTCGAGATAATAAATGTTTGATCACCCATCCCATGTCGTCATAGGGCCAGGCGCTAAACCACTGCGCCACCGAGCTCCTCGTTTTCAAATAAAACCTTAATATCTAGCAACTAGCGATAATCACTGTACCTACCAGTGGTGAAGTCCACACAAGCCGATTCCCATGGGCTTACCTTTTAGAAACCCCACCCCACCGACCCACTTTGCAGATCATAACATTTTTGTAGAACAGCTTACCTTCGCCATAATTTCACCCCTCGCCACTGGTACCTCCTTAAAAATAGAACAATACAAATACTAAATAATATACTAGAAAAATTAGGACCTGCACCAGATCATGTTCTCGGACGGGAATCGAACCCGCGACCTTTGGATTTCCGGTCCAATGCTCTGGCTGAGCTACCGAGTCACTCTACCGAGTGAGCTCAGCGGTCAGAGCATTGGAGCATTCCCGTCCGAGAATATGATCTGGCGCGAGTCCTATTTTTTCTAGTATATTATTTAGTATTATATAAAAATAGAATTGTGAATGCTTAAATCTCAAATTTAAAAAAAAAACAATGCAAATAGTTTGTTCATCATCACATCACCTATTTTATCTTAGTGGATGATAAGGGGATGAGCCATAGACCACCACACAATGAATAAATGAATGAAATTCTTTATTCAAATAAGCTCACATAATTTTAGCTGACAAGAAAAGTGGGCGCAAAAAAAACAGCTTTATCAGATGGAAAGATATTTACAAATAAGTATATCGTATCCAGACATTACATTCATCGATCAATTTTTTACATTGACCTAACGGGGAGTTTAACCCAGATTTTCCCCAGACTGCACACGTTTGCACTAGTTAGCACAGCAGTGCTTAAGATGCCGGCGATCAGTGAGCTTCCCATCAAACGTAATACCAAAATAATTTGCAATTTGAGCATAATTAACTCTTCTTGTGATGTTATTCGGATTAAGACAGTATTTGTCTAGGTTTCTTTTAAATAAAAAATCCAGAATACTAAACCAAATAAAATTTAATGCGATTTACAGTTTTGTATGAAAAAAAATAATTGGCATTTATTTTGAATTGGGTTAGTATTTTGGATTTTTTATTTAACAGAAACCTAGACATATACTGTCTTAATCCGCATAACATCACAAGACTAGTTAATTATGCTCAAATTGCAAATCATTTTGGTGTATGGGAAGCTCACTGTTCGCCGGAATCCTAATCAAATGACTTATGCAACTTGAAACATCAATATACAATCCCCTTTTTCGTTGTTCATTAACAGTTTGATTTTTTAATTCCTTTCCCATCTTCATTCATTACGCAATGCAGCTCCCATAGAATCAATAATTTGTAAACAAAATATTTATTAGCACAACCGGTTGTGTTAGTTCGTTGAACTAACTTCGGATGTAACTGTTTATTAATAGGGACTTGCTCAATAGCGCGTTAGAGCTAATCAAATTGGTAGTCCGATATCCGTTTAGTTATAAGTATGTACATGGCAGGTAAGTTGGTAAATTGCCTCCATTTCTTCTGTTCATCAGAGCTTAAGGGGCTGACATGAGCCAACTAGCGCCACCAGTCGATTTTATTTTATTTATTCTAAATAAGCCCAATTTCTTAACAAAGGAATCAGTCAAGGTTTTGTTAATAACGTCTAATATTTATTGTATAACTTTACACAGTTTGAAAAGGCTTTCGAACAGTTTAAAACGCGATTTTGTTAAAAGTGGCCAGTGTTGGTTCAAACCCGTTTTCAAACTATTGCACGCATTTTGTTCTGGCGGCGCTAGTTGGCTCATGTCAGCCCCTAAATATAGGATGTTCTTTTCCTCCTGCCGTTTCGCAGCTGCGATTCGCAATGAAGATGCAGATTAAATTATACACACTACTGTCCCCGTACAGGGCTGCCGTCCGGGTTTTCCCGGATTTTTCCTAGTTTGTAGGGCGTCCGGTGCGCGTCCGGGCGGGGTTATTAAATATTTGACGGAATAGGTTGAGCTAGGGGAAATGGTGTTAAGTTTTAAATTTACTCTAAAAAGTTTTTCGAGTTTGTCCGGGTAAAATTCATTATTTCACTAAAATGTCCGGGATTTTTGAAATTTTTGTCTGGGTTCCGTAATTTAGGTGATGGCAGGCCTATCCCCGTGGTTTACTGAATGACTGCGTCTCTTTCTCGCTCACATAACTGAACAGTTTTGAGAACTTGTATTACCCCCCTTATTTCTGGAACGCGTGGAGGTATCGAGTTGAAATGAAAACCATGATAATGATAATGATAATGATAATGATAATGATAATGATAATGATAATTGATAATTTATTCGCAAAAAAACATTGTAAAAAAAGATGGTCACAACACGAGAGTACAAACATGTTTTACCAGCTGGAATGCAAATATTATTGAATCAATTAATAATGGAGTAATATTAATAAAAGCCTTCATAATTAATACTCTATTCTACAGTTCTTTGAAGCTTTGAAAAAATCAAACTCCTTTAAAGTTGTTGTAAAAACGATGGTCGGTTGAGTAGTGATAGAGTGAAAGCGCTTCATATCATACAATATGATTTTCTTAGCTATGCGTTATCGAGTAGTAGACAGCGATTTCTCAACTAGTTGAGATTTATTTTACCTAACCATTAAATGCAAACTTTGTTAATTATTTTAATGGAAAATGAAGTCACTTTAAATACCGACCTCTTTTTTTAAATTTTGACGACTGTATGAAATATACAGGGAGAAAAAAGCAGCCCTTGACGAGTTTCTTGCCGGTTCTTCTCGTTACAAGGTCTCGCTTAGGGTTTGCGAACCGATGGCGTAGCTTCTTTGACATTCACAAGTGCTTGTAACATCCTAGACTGGATAAATGAGTTTTCAATTTTAACAAACAGATTAAAATAGATTCTAATGAAGTCACAAATTCACATGCACTTTGTCGTACCAACTGACTTGCCGGATATTGAACGAAAATGGCAAACAGGTTACTGTGACACAGTAATAATCTGTTCAGTGACCTTTACTGTAAACATTGGCTATCGGTCTATCAATTAATCATGCTTCAAACAGTTATCCGGAGGCATAGACACAGATGACCATAGATTTAACGGTATTCCAAACTATGTACCGAGTAGCCTCTTAGAAACCTGTTTGTGAGTAAGATTCCATTTTCTCGCAGTAAATTTAGATTTAAGCATTCACAATGCTATTTTTATATAATACTAAATAATAAACTAGAAAAAACTGGCGCTGGCTTGCAGCGTAAGAGTTGATATACTAGAAGAAATTGACGTTTTCACTAGTGACTCGGTAGCTCAGCGGTCAGAGCATTGGACCGGATATCCAAAGGTCGCGGGTTCGATTCCCGTCCGAGAACATGATCTGGTGCGAGTCCTATTTTTTCTAGTATATTATTTAGTATTAGAATTCAGTTTTAGTTTATTTACTAAGGTAAGCTTACAGCCGTACAATGGTAAAATGTTACAGAATCTTTGATTTTCTAGATTCCATATATGCAGGCCTATACAACATGTTACAAAAAGACCCCTAATACCGAATATGGTATATAGGAACCATCAAACTAAACAACTTTTACTATGGGAACAACTCTCAAATAGCGAAAAAGAAATTAGCTGTTTCATACATTTTGCTGATTTTAACTTTAAATTTTTTGGTGGAACAGCTGATCTTTTTCGCGATTTCATTTTTTTTTTTTGCATCTTGCATATATTTATTGCGGTAGTAAACTACATATATTTCTCTTTTCACAGTTTTCACTAACCTTAAGATCGAGCGTAGTTGAAATTTCTCATTTTATCGCTAAGTGAGAAAAATGTTAGTTAAAGTTTTGAATCCGCCCTATTTCAATAAATTGTTACCAAAAATATTAGAGATTGCATTGTTGGAAAAATGATATATTTAAGTATGCCAATAGTTTTTATTTTTGTTACAGATAAATAAAACAAAATGGCGGTAAACATAGTCTGCAGAGTTTTCTTGCTGCTGGCAGCGACACACTATGGCTCTGCGGTGGACATATTTAGAAGTAAGTATAATTATTATTATCGACAACTAAACGAAAAATCTATCGAATTAGAATGAATATAAATGCAGCGCAGTCTATCTCTATATACGAGTAGAATATCTTCATATCAGTCGCATGACACCCTCTGCTGAGCATAGACCTCAGTGGCCCTACCATGAGTTGATGCAATCTGTTTACGTTACCGTAAACTATCGTTTTCTCTCTTTCACTCGCATTGACTGTGAGCAGTTTACCCGATAGTTTACGGTAGCGTAAACAGTTTGCATCAACTCATGGTTAGTGCCCAGATCTCCACTCCATTAGGCCGCGACCACGAAATCACCGCGCGCGTCCTGCGTCTTTCTTCTCGGAAACCACTGCGTGGTCGCGACGACAGACTCCGAAGCCGACATCGAGACAGCGCGCAGTAGTTGCCGATATGTCGTGTCGACCCAACCACGCGGGCCAAATGCGTATTGGTGGGTGCTAACGACTGTAAGTGCAGTCAGTACCAACGGCTTTACGTGCCTTTCGAAGCACGGAGGAGCTGGAGATAATAAATTTTTGGTCACCCATCCCATGACCGACCCATGCGAAAGTTGCTTAACCTCCGAAATCGCTGGGCCTGGCGCTATACCACTACGCCACCTAGCTCGTCATTTAGCTAAGTCATTTACCTATTTGTAATTTATACAACATGTTACAAAAATACCCCTAATACCGAATATGGTATATAGGGACCATCGAACTGAACAACTTTTACAATGGGACCAATTCTCAAATCGCGAAAAAAAATCAGCTGTTTCATACATTTAGATATTTTCGATTTTATTTTAGTATGATATAGCTGTTTTTTTTCTCGCGATTTCCGAGTTGGTCCGATAGTAAAAGTTGATCAGTTTGATGGTCCCTATATACCATATTCGGCATTAGGGGTATTTTTGTAACATGTTGTATAAATTACAAATAGGTAAATGACTTAGTTAAATGACGAGCTAGGTGGCGTAGTGGTATAGCGCCAGGCCCAGCGATTACATTACGCGATACAGCTAAAATCTGAAACTGTCCCAAAAAAAGTTTGCGTGGCTGCATTAGATAATAAATTGTTATTTTTTCCAGCCCCCCGACAAGCCCCCGGCAGTATCTTCACGGTCGGCAACGGCGAGCCATGTCTCGGTTCTGACAGGTCCACTGGAGGAGTTTGTCTGTCCAGGAACCAGTGTAACACGCAGGGAGGGAAGGCTATTGGATTCTGTGGAGTGTTCGCAACTTGTTGCTCTCGTGAGTATTTGTCCTTATCTTTTTAAGTTATCACAGATAAAGAAATTGTTTGTTTTTTTAACTTTTCGGGTAGAGTTGCACTGCAAAAATGAAATAGGGGTAGGTAACAGTTTTTTCATTCAAATAACTACTTTATTTGTAATTCTCATAAGTAATACTTAAGTTACTAAATAATATACTGTAGAAAAAATACGACTCGCACCAGATCATAATTCTTGGACGGGAATCGAACCTACGACCTTTGGATTTCCGGTCCAATGCTCTTACCGCTGAGCTACCTCACTACGCTACCTAGATAGAAGATATCTTAAACTTTTCGTCGTCTTTTTTAAATAAATAACCGTGTTCATAATTATTTTGCTATATTTTTTCTGTCACATTGCTGCCTATGTGATGCTAGACTGCCGATTTATACCAACAGGTAAAGAAAAAACATATTTTATATTCTTTGGTTTAGAACGCATAGGCAATGCAGAGAGAAAAGGACCCTTAATCCTTGTAAAAATATTAAATAATATCATAAACGCTACTTCAGACTACCTATGTCTGCTGACCTTGACACAAAACGCGATCAATCACAATTATGTCAATAGTGCACTCTGCGCGAGAATCGTTGCAAAGGAGATTGGCTACATAATAAACCATGTGCGAACGCACGCTAGACAAAAATTATTAAGGAGTGCAGTCGCCGTGGCCGAAATCGTTCTGGACATCATCATTAGTTATGGGGAGAGTAGAGTACCTTACTGATATTGACAAAATAGGAAGTTACAAACCCTTTGTTCCCCGTGGTTCTGCTGCGTAGTTCAACTAGTGGTTAAACGGGCATTTTAATTTCAAACAATAAAAGGAGCAAAATTTACTTTTTTTAGGATAAACTTTACGGCAACGCTCCTTTTCTTGTGTGAAGGGAGAATGCTTTTTACGCATACTCCGTGCCTGGCAAGCAACGAGGTTGTATCTCGCCCCGATTGGAGCCATACCCACTGAACTCCCTACTATGCCCTCGGAGACTACCCTGGACGCGTGGGATCCGAATCGGACGCTCACGCTGTGACCAGAGGCCTACCCGGCTTATCCGGGCGTACCTCGCGCTTGAAGGATGACAGAGCGTATCTGGACGACAGCACTCTTAAGAAACATTATAAGTAGTTCGGTTCCAATACGCCAGCTACAGCGTATACATTTCCCTTAGTAAAGAAACCCTAATATCTTAACTCCAATACTTGTATAATTTTTCAGTCAACGCCTGCGATGTCAGAACAAACACTAAAGTAGCGGTCTTCATCAACCCGCCACTAAACAAGGAGTCCTCAGGGTTGGAGTGTTCCTACAACGTGGAGATCAACAACAATAACGTCTGCCAGATGAGGATTGACTTCGAAACCTTCAACTTGGCCCCACCAACTACTGTGAGTAGTTATTATGCGTAAACAATCATATAACCCTGACCAAATAGTGACTGATGAAAATACAACATGTTACAAAAATACCTTTCATGCCGAATATGCTATATACAAAAATTTTAATCAAAAATATCAAAATGTATGAAACAGCTGATTTTTTTTCGCGATTTGAGAGTTGGTCCCATAGTAAAAGTTGTTCAGTTTGATGGTCCCTAAGTACATACCATATTCGGCATTAGGGGTATTTTTGTAACATGGTGTATAATAAAGTTAGAACTTTGTAAAAATGCGGTATTAGGAAGTTCTTGGACCGTTTAATAATCACCCTTCAGAATTCTTAAATACTTACGGCATGGGTATTCAATTCAAGATTTCTCACTTTTGATTACATGGCCTTGCGAAGTTAAAACGGTAAAAGCGAAACAATTTTAGTTACCTACAATACTTGGGTGGATTTCCCATTTGAAAAATTTACGCGGCACGGATGAAATCGGTAGTGTAAAACGTTGCATTACAGTTCTAATATTTTTTTCTATGTAGAAGAGGTCGTTGCCTATAAGAGGCAATAAATATTGTTTTATTTGGATTGCAGTTAGTTAGGGAAAAATAATAGTTAAGCCCCAATTTTATCATTTCGGTAGCTGTCCAGAACACTTTTTTCAGTGTAATTTCCCTCGTACAACAAAAACTATTGATTATTTGGATGTGTGGTTACTTTTATTTTAATCTTGAATAGTGAGGGTATTATCAAAAAGTAATTTTATAATTATATCTACCCAGTTTAGTAACTGGTATGAGTAAACGCATGTGTCCCAGAAAGTCTATTCATTTCGGTGACCAAAAGTTTATAAGGCATATTTTTGCATAGAACAACTCTAGCTCCCCCCTCATACAATTAAAACTTGCGTACCAGTACCGCCTAAGTGCTTGTTGTGGAAGAAAGTGCGCAGCTGGCCTGCGGTTCCCGCCAAAAAAATAAGTATTGCTGTTCGGTGGTCATGGGACAACTTTCTTTTCATTTCCGTTTATGGGTATGACTCGTCTTCCAAAGAGCTAGTATATTTAATTGATTGTTCGTAAGTACGCTATTTCTACTACGTTTATTTGAGTAGTATTCATAACAATCTATATTAAATAGTTTTCTTTTAATTTCTATTTTTGTTCTTGTTTTTAATTTCGGTGTCTTCATTTCGGTTGATTCGGTGGCCTAAACTGTCAACCGAAATGATAAAAAACTAACCGAAATGATAAAAAAAATCATTTCGGTGAGTGATGAGAATTTCGGTGCATAATTGTTTCATGTCAGTGGATTGTTTTATCATTTCGGCTTATTATTATTTCATTTCGGTGAAAATCCAGGCCAGCAGGTGATATTTCAAAATCTTAAGTGTATTTTTTAATGTGTTTCTAAGGCATGTACTTTATGCGATACTAACTTCGACCTTTTATTATTGTAACCACTACTTGATTGAAAGGGAATTATTAAGGGAATATGTTTCTTTTTATGAAAAACTGGCCAGTGACAACCTGCCTAGACCGACATAGTGTAGTGGTTTTGACCATTTAAGTTATGGAATGAAAAACTGGCCAGTGACAACCTGCCTAGACCAACATAGTGTAGTGGTTTTGACCATTTAAGTTATGGAATATAGTCCCTCAGCGTCTAGGGTTGCATTGCCGTTTTCCATAACTACAAATAAAAACGCAACATTTCTCAGGTATACGATGGTTTTCAGACTTTATAATAATGTTACGTGGTCGTATCTTCTCTTTTTAGTCAGTAAACTTGGCAGGGTGGTCGTCATAATCCTTCAGCGGAAGTGGAAGTGACCTGCATTACTATTCATCGGCATTCTTCGCTAGTGGCTGCCTTCTTTATGCATACGTGCAAGCGGTCATCCACGGCTGCTCTGACTTGGTCCGTCCACCTCATTGGCAATTTACCACTTGGCTTGACCTAACCCTGCACCGTGACTCGTTCGATAGATGCACCGCCTCGCCGGGATACGTCGTGTCGTTGCTACCTGTGGCTGTGGCTTTTCCGTTCTTCAAATGTTTGAAGATGTGTGTTACGATCATGTCTGCATGCTGGTTGGGATGTACCTAGACTAGACACTACAGACCGATAGACTAAACAGTTTAGTTCTCAAACGGCTCCTAAACCCTTCATTATCTATCTATCCTCAATCAGTGCTAAAGTAGTGTCGCTCATCTAGTATTGCCGTTTGATGGTATCCGCGAGTGGTTCAGACTTTTTGACTATTCCTTACCATAATTTTGGCTTGGCCCCAAAGTTGATCAGTGTTCTCCATATTCATTTCTGCATACAGAGTTGGAGTCTATGGACAGCCATAGACTCCAATTCTGTTCGAGTGTTGCTATAAACTTTGAGTTATTCTCTATTTAGATTATTTTATTTCTCTATCTTTCTGGCTGCTCTCAGTTTTAGCCGTACTTTGGAGATAAGAGTTTGGTGGTCTGACCCGCAATTAGCCGCAAGTAGAGTGAGAGCATTTATGACTGATATCCGCTATCGAGATCCAATTAGAATGAAGTCAATTTGGTTAAGATACTTGTCGTCAGGTATAAAGTCTTCTAGGGTGATTCTGGAACAGGCTGTTTGTCGGCCGCAAATTGCATCAGCAGGCAGTGAACGCCTGCTGATGCAATCTTTTATCGCACTGACCTAGTCTCAATCTTAGTCGGTGGAAGTCAGCACCAATCTTTAGCATTGAAGTGTGCTGCTAATTGGCCCTGTCTCAGCAAAATTAACTTCTGGGTCATTCTTGTGATGTTTAGAATGACCCAAAAGCACTGGTATTATGACAGGGTCAAGGAGTGATAGAAACAGACATGTACTTGATTATAAATTATAGAATAGAAGAAAAAAAAACAAATACTTAAGACATAGGGATTATAAACACAAAACAACATCATGCAGGAAATAAAACACAAAAATAAATATTTACACAGACATTTATCTGTTAGAGACCTTGCTAATATAGACATCCTAGAAAGATTTCAAAGCAAAGCACTACGGACAATGCTCTTTATCCCCTCAGTGCATTAGCAACAAGTATACATACTTAGACCTTAAAATAAAAGCAGTTCGGCAAGAAATAGCCCAGTACACTAAAAAGACAGACCAAGACAGGGTTGTTACCCATGCGAACGAACTGGCTAAGACCCTAAGTGGAGAGAAAGGTGTACAACATGCCCGTTTGAAACGACATGACATTTCGACTTTACTTAAAAGATCTAATAGCCAAAAAGAGTGTTAGCTGTAAAGAAATCTTACAACTAGATTTGGCTCTCTTAGATGTGTAAAATCCAGATCTAGGATCAGCCAAAGAAATGACTTATTGTGAATACACAGATCGCCATGAAGCAGAATAAACAGGAAAAAATAGACCTTGCTCATGGCGCTCTCCAGTTCGGCATAAAAACTCACCAGGTCAGCCTCCGTTGCAGTGCTGGCGCCGCTTTGAGCTTGATGCTCAGTACTCGATTGCTGATTGGTTATGTGTGTTTCTTATGAGTTTTGGAAGAAGGACGGCAACTCCATTTCGGGTCATGTTGTCATTGCCAGAAAAGTTGATGGCGTGTGTCTCGGTGGGTAAATGACCATTCCATTCCAATGAGTTTCACTAAGCCCGCAGATGTTCAGTTCACATCTGGTTATTTATTTTTCCAAGATCTTTAGTCCCGGGCTGTAGTGAGCCAAGTACATTTCAAATAGCTATCTCTCACAACGTCATGGCTGGTATCCAATTTTCCACCGTTGCCCCGGACGCAGTACGGCGCCGGTTGCTAAGCGGATTTGCAAAGCCATCTTAAGATCTTTGATTGTGATTTCATGATAATTTTCTTGGGATAAGTAATAGTGCAGTGATTTTCTTTTGCCTTCTGCACCAGGTAAAAATTTAAGGAGTGATTTAGATTCTAAAGGTCACTGAAGCCTCTTCCAATTGGTTTCACGGCTGGGTGTATGGCTATGGTGTACTGCCATTGCTCGGTTGTCAGAGCCTCGTCTGTTATTCAGCAGCAACATTACGACGACTGGAAGGTTATTGCCGCAAGCTATTCGTGCGAACCACCAGTGCGTGCAGGTGAAGTTGACAGTAGGGTAGGGTCAGATAATTGTGTTGTTACCGGACCGGTTACCTTACTCACGTCTTACTCACCCATGAGGTCGTATGCATGCATAATAATGCTATCTGTGCCGGTATGCACAAGATAGCACACGTACATTTTATAGATAGCAATTTACTTATCTAAATAAGATTAGGCGCGTAAGACTAGCGATAAGACATTATTGTATTTTAGTATTTAAGCGCATAGTTTACATAAGAAAATATACTTCTACAACATCCACTGGAGTATCAATACCTCTCCTCCGTCGCTCGGTATATCTGGTGACCCCGACAAAGAACAATACCTTCTGAACAGAGTGTTCATGCGAGTCTGAAAAACGGAATCAACATGTCTCAACCATCTCCCTGCAAAACGAACACATGCTCCGCCGAATCTCACGAAGTGGCCACTACAACCGTCGCATCAAGGATTCCAGAATTTTGGAAGGATCAGCCTCGCCTATGGTTCTCGCAACTGGAAGCAGTACTCACTCCTCAGAAACAAGGCGACGAGTACAAATACAGCATCGTCGTCTCAAAGTTAACTAAGGACGAAATTATCCTGGTCAGCGACATAATCACGGCACCCCCAACGACAGGAAAATACGCGACTATCAAAGAACGCCTAATTAGCTGTTTCGAAGAATCCGAGCAGCAACGCCTTCAGAAGCTGTTGACCGAAATGGACCTGGGAGATCAAAAGCCATCACACCTTCTGCGTCGGATGCAGGAATTAGGGCGCGGAACAGTCGGAAATGAAACCATTCGAGTCTTGTGGCTCAAATTACTTCCGGCCCCAATCACCACTGTCCTAGCTGTCTCAGAAACGTCGGATTTGAATGTAATCAGTCAACTCGCAGACAAGATGATGGAAAATATAAGAATCAACGAAGTTTCAGCAATCAAGGCAAACGATAATGGAAACGAAACGACAAATTGCATTTTAAAACAATTAAAAGAAATGCAGTTAGAAATGTGCGCCTTGAAGCACGAACGGCAAAACATCCGACGCGGCACGTATCAGCATTATTTCCAGCCAAGGCAGAGGTCAAGGTCGCAAAGCCGAGACAGGCAGTTTTGTTATTATCATCATAAATTCCGTGAATACGCACGGAAATGTGTTAAGCCGTGCGATTGGAGGAAAGGTGGCATCCCGCAGAACCAGGGAAACTAAAAAATGCACAGACTACGGCGGACCTCTGTGCTATTCACCCGTCTAACCGCCTCATCATTACCGACCGAAAAAGTGGTATGAGGTTTTTGATCGACACGGGAGCAAATATTTCAGTTATATGCAAGCCTCACAGAAAGTCAATGACACCTAATCAGCAGTATAAACTTTACGCTGCGAACGGCTCCAAAATAAATACGTATGGAGAAAAAACACTTACTCTCAACTTGGGGTTGCGCCGAAACTTTGTGTGGACATTTATAGTCGCTGACGTGTCCCAGCCTATAATCGGAGCCGATTTTTTGGAGCACTACAAAATATTAGTAGATTTGGCAGGAAAGAAACTTATGGATCGAGTAACAGAACTCACAACTCCTGCAGGTTTAAGCCGAACAGAACATCACAGCATCCGTTCGATCGACGCAGGAATTAAACCGCAGATTAAGCAAATTTTGGAGAAATACGAAGATATTACTCGTCCATCATCTTTAGCAAACACGCCCAAACATAATGTCAAACACCACATCATCACCAGAGGGCACCCAGTCTCCGCTCGAGCAAGACCACTCCCACCCGATAAATACCATATTGCAAAGAAGGAATTCCAGAATATGATGGAGCTTGGAATTTGTCGCCCATCCGACAGCCCATGGGCTAGCCCTCTGCACATGGTTAAAAAGAAAAATGGTGAATGGAGGCCATGTGGGGATTATAGAATGCTGAATAAGGTCACAGTTCCAGATAAATACCCATTGCCACGATTAAGCGATTTCACATACATTTTGGAAAACGGGAAGATATTCAGCAAAGTTGATATCCGCAAGGCCTATTTTTGCATACCTGTGGAAGAAGTCGAAAAAACTGCGATTATCACTCCGTTTGGGCTATTTGAATTTCCAAAAATGCCTTTTGGTCTACGCAATGCCGGTCAAACGTTTCAACGATTCATGGACTCCATATTTCGCGACTTGGATTTCGCATTTGTGTTCTGCGATGATATATTGTTAAGCGCCCCAAATGAAGAAACCGCACTCAAACAACTAGAAACAGTGTTTCAAAGGCTACAGAAAAACGGAATTACAATTAATTTAGAAAAATGCAGCTTCCTCCAGAGCGAATTGGATTTCCTAGGTTATCATATAACGAGCCAGGGAATACTGAGGAAAAATATAAAGCAATCGACGAATTCCCTAAACCAAAGACAGTAAAGGAATTAAGAAGATTTTTAGGGATGGTTAATTTTTATAGAAACAATCTACCGCATGCCGCCGAATATCAAAGCATTCTCAACGAGTATATGAAGCACTCAAAAAAGAACGATAATTCGCCCATTTCTTGGACAGCAGAGGCCGAAAAGGCTTATGAAAAGTGCAAGGAAGGCATTAAGAACGCAGTACTAACCGCTCACCCATCGCGTAGCACCGAGCTAGCGATTATGACTGACGCCAGCGCGACTTGCGTCGGCGCGGTTTTGCAACAGAGAGTAAGGCATGTCTGGGAACCACTTGGTTTTTTCTCGCAAAAATTAAGCGACGCGCAAAGAAAATACTCAACAATTGATAGAGAATTACTGGGCATCTACATGGCAGTGCGGCACTTCCAAAGATTAATTGAAGGAAGAGAGTTTACAATTTTTACGGACCACCGTCCACTAACTTACGCTTTTTCCCAAAAAGCCATCTGTTACCGACACTCCGCGCAGAGTGCGTCAACTAGATTACATATCACAATATTGCACTAATATCCAACATATTAGTGGACGTGACAATATTGTTGCCGATACATTATCACGTACAATCGAGCAAATCGACACTCCGTCACCCATTAGCTACGAAGAGATATCAAAATATCAACATAATGACGCAGAATTATCACAGCTGAAAAGAAACGCAAGATTGCATTTCGAAGAGGTCGCATTGCCAGGGTCAAGCACTTCCATCGTATGCGATACATCTACGGGAAAAGCTCGACCTTACTTACCATTGAAGTTTCGGAAGCAAGTTTTCGACGTCACACATGGGCTGAGTCACCCTGGCACACGTACAACTCGAAAAATGATAACGGAAAAATACATATGGGCCAGTATAAACTAAGATATTAATAGTTGGTGTAAAACTTGCCTAGCCTGTCAAAAATCTAAAGTGCATAGGCATACGATTTCACCACTAGGAAGTTTTTTGCCTGCACAGCGGTTTGAACATATTCACATCGACATTGTTGGTCCACTGCCTATGTCACAAGGAAAGCGATATTTAGTTACAATAATAGATCGTTGTACATCGTGGCCCGAAGCTTTCCCAGTGGGGGATATTACTGCAGAAACAATCGCTCAGACTGTTTACGAAGGCTGGATAACGAGGTTTGGATGCCCCATACGCATCACCACCGACCAAGGTCGTCAATTCGAATCAGCTACCTTCAAAGCACTTTCTAAGTTCCTAGGAGTACACAAAATCAGAACCACTCCTTATCACCCTCAAGCAAACGGAATGGTCGAAAGATTTCACCGAACGTTAAAAGCAGCACTTATGGCAAGAAATGCTAACGTTAACTGGGTCAAAGAAATACCTTCAGTACTTTTTGGATTAAGAAATTGCTTTCGCGATGACACAGGCTATAGTTCAGCTGAAATGGTTTATGGCACACCGATGAAGCTGCCCGGCGAATTTTTTGAACAATCCAGTACGCACACTACCTACGAAGAAATCATGAAAAGCATTCAAGAAAGTATTGCAAAAATGACATCAGTTCCAAAACGCCAGTGTCATAGACAGTCAATTTTCGTGCATCCGGAACTTAATGAATGTTCTCACGTCTTCGTTCGTTGCGATAGGCTACAAAAAAGCTTATGCCCACCGTATGAAGGGCCATTCCCAGTCATTAAGAGAATGAAAAAAGCATTCTTAATTAAGATAAAAGGCAAAGAATCGGTGATATCAATCGATAGATTAAAACCCGCATTTCTTATGAATAATGACTGTGAAAACGTGCCTATCAGCAAAGAAAAAGGCACGTTGATTTCGAGATCAGGAAGAACGATTAAACCAGTTGTCCGTTTTAAAATTGCTGACTAAGAATATCACAATCATATATATATAGAATGTAACTTATCCACTCTCAGTCACTCACCTCTACTCCAGTATCCAGTAAGCATTACATAATTATTTACAACAATGGGAAACCAAAGTTCGAAAGACCAAATCATCTACAACGCGGACAGTTGCCTCAACCAGGACGAAGCAGAAAAATTAAGAAGAGAGATCCTGGAGGAGCTGCGCTGGTCGCGCAACATAACCTTGGCGCAACTGATTATTATAATAATTATAATCGTCATATATGGATTGGTCACAACGCTGGATAAGAGGATGAAGGCACTGGCAAATAAAAAAAATCACGCTGGCTGTCAAGGCTAATCGTCGGAAACCACAACTACACCACGACCGCATTGTGCATTTGTGCAAAACAGACATCAGCATATTTACAGTCAAGGCAAGCCAATGTTCTTGCGCGCTCAGCAAAACGACAACAGCATAACGTAGGTCAGTGTTTAGTATCAGCAACTTTTTAATAGTGTTTCATTTGTTTGTGTTTAATTTTATTCCATTATTGTTATATTACTTAAATTATTATTATTTTTTATTTTTTTAAAAGGGGGGAGTACTGTGCCGGTATGCACAAGATAGCACACGTACATTTTATAGATAGCAATTTACTTATCTAAA